>JARFJB010000576.1:752500-1365000 GCA_036346205.1 Vesta saturnalis | reverse complement strand
ACTACTTTCCTGCTTCAACCGCCTAATGAGAAGGGGCGCCACCTAACTGAAATCACACGTCTCTTCCAACAGCTAATGGCACATCCCCCAATAGGTTCGCAAAGAATTGATCAATAAGTCTACAAAGAATTCTTGTCGACCCAGTGATGCTTGTTATGAATATTAACACACACGCACGCACGCACGAACGGACGCACGCACCCACCCACGCACACACGCGCGCACGCACGCACACACGCACACATGCACACACGCACACACGCACACACACACGCACACACGCACACACGCACACACGCACACACGCACACCCACACACACACCACACGCACACACGCAACACAGAACAGCACAACGCTACTTCCGCACACATCACAACGAACACCACACGTTTACACACGACACGCACACATGCTTGTAAAGAAATAAGTAATTACCTCAAATAAAAAAATTACCTCCTAGGGGTGGGGTTCCACAAAAAGCAAGGATACAGTGTAAGATATCAGTGCTTTTCTTTACCGTTTACATACTCATTCTACAATTGAAACCGTCCTCTTATGTTTGTATATTTTAGAATCTGAAAAATCTATCTGGCGCTCAGTACAAAAGAAAAGGCTCGAAAAGCAATCACACATTGATAAACAGGCTGGGACTTTACTGAACTACCTAAAAACTAGGAAAAATAGTTTGTCAACCCAGAGTTGTCCCAATCTGAAGCAAACTCAAGTTTAAGTTACAAGGATACTGTCGATCAGGTAACCGTGACCGATGATACAAGTCTAGAAGAACCTACACCGGGAACTTCTAAACAAAATACACAACCTGTGGTTATCTTAGATTCCGATCTAGGATCTTGGCCACCTAGTTTGTCAAACGTTAAAATACGTTTCTTAGTTAAAGAAGGACCACCTAAACCAATGTTGATAACACCGTTTGAAATTTCAGTGAGCATTAGTATGCGAAGACATTGAAAAACGGAAAAAGGTACTGCGCAACTGATTAGTCTATTCCATTATAAAAAATTGTGTATTGTTTTTGCTGTAAACTTTAGTTGCTCTTTCCACTGAATGATTTCCACGTTGGAGGCACTTTCAGTGACATTTTAAAAGAACATGAGTCATCAAAAATTAAATTCAATGCCAAATATTTTACATAGTCTTCTAAAACTATAGACAATGATGCCACAAAGACTTATTGCTGCAGAGACAAATTATTGATATCAGGTACTTCTACGTATTGTCACTAATACAAATGCTTGCTCAAAATTGTTTAACCATTAGGGGTACAGTGACAAACTTTATGATTTTAATAATGGAAACTGTTTACAAATCATTCAATAATGGAAGAGCATGTTCGCAGAGCTCTTAAAAAACAGGAAGCTAAAGTTCACTCTCTTGGAAAATATATCCAAAATGAACTGATTTATCTATTATACTCACATATTAAATCACATATTATTGACTATATTAAGCAATCGAAATACTATTCCATTATTCTAGGTGTCAGTAAGATAGAGCAAAAAAACATTTTTAGTTAGATATGTGTCTATTGATAAATCTAACTCCAATGATATTATTATTAAGGTTAGGGAAAGCTTTTTACGAAAAGGTCAGAAGTGACCCATGCGCACGATCTCTCTCCCCTCGCGGCGTTTCTATGGCAGAAACCGCCAATGCGCGTATCCGCATAAGTTTATTTGAGTGGTACCACATAATGTTATTGATTTTAAAATAGCATAACACTCATCCCTTTATCGAATTAACTAAACAAACGGCCTGAGATCGAGTCTATAGAATAACAGCTGACGTTATAGTACAGTTGGTTTATGGCGTCACCTATAATAATAATAATAATAATAATAATATACACATTAAAATTTTTAACGATGTTCTTTGTGAACAATATCAAATAGAATATATATTGAAAATAATAGTCATACCTTATGACGTGCTTTCCTTCTGCTATTGTAATAACAACTATGTGTTGGAGAATCGTTTATTGAGCTATTTATACCGTGTATAGAAACGCAACATGGCGCAAGCAAGCACGATGACGGAAAGCAAAAAAGAACACCCTAAAGTTAGCAATGCGTTTAGCATAGGATTATTTTCATGGTGTCAATCCTACGGCAAAAGGACACACTGTAAGGTTATTTTGATGCACCCTACATGTGTAGTATTTTGATAACGTATGTAACGTGTTTTGAATGTAGCTGAAGTGAGTTTGCATGAAAAGAATTTTTTGTGTGTATACGTAATGTAAGTTGGTGTAAACGATACGCCACTGGATTTTTAATGAAGCCTTAGTTATTGTATGAAGGAATATTTGAATGTTATAGAAAGATGTTCGTGCTGAAAGCGTTAAATTTGGTTGAGAAATAATGTTTTGAGTAAACTTTTATTGATACGGCACTGGTAAAACTACTGGTCTTTTGCTACTGTGTATGAAGGAATTTCAATTAAAGAAGTGGTTGTAGACGTACGAATGAGTGAGTTTGTGGTATATTTAAATTGTATTAACGTGCAGTAAGGAATATGGATGCATGTTTTTAACTGTGAAAATTTTTGGTAATATTGTGCAATATTGGTAAATTGAATGCGTATGTGTACGTAAAGGGATATTAGGATGAGATGATTTCGCGAAAATGATGAGGAAATAAAATTTGCGCACATGCAAGATATGTATGCAAAGACGAAGAACCACCTGGGGCATATACTGAATGAATGTGGTGAGGATGATTTACTCGAGGAGATTTTATAAATTATTATAAAATAAAGATGTCGGCGGGTGTTGTGCAAGAGTAGCGTGGTTCAGTCCATGTTGGACATTGTGACGCGATGTAGAGACGCAGTAAATATGCGATTATGATAGGTAGATTTTGAATTTAGCTCGAGATGCATTTTGAAAGGAGGGCTAAAGACATATAAGGGAGTGCCCGTTTTGAAATAAGGGAAGAAGCTTAAGCGTTGACTAGAGTAGACGTCGCGCGCGCTGAGTTATGATTAACGCTTAGAATGTTTCAGTGCGGGAGTTTTGTTTACGAAAATGGTAATGTGTGCAGCGTATAAGTAGTAAACGTGCTTATGCAGATCTGAAAATTAAACAAGTATTTTGTTAAAAGTGTTTAGTACAGCACGTGACATTACAAAAGTTTTATAGGCTTAAGGTAACCATTTAAGTGGTTAAGTTGTAAAAGTAGCTTAAAGAAACGGTGGTTTTATGAACGTTCGAAGTATATTCGTACAATCGTCACCAAATATAATTCGATTGTATAAAAAAGCAAGTAAGAGATTCGATGTCTAAAGGGGAAGCAAACATACCCTTTGTGTCGAATCTATACATAAATACGATGTTATGCTAAATTAAAGAAAAAACAAAAGGGCCATGAAGACATGTGAATGAGGAACTGTTCGCGGGTACGTTAAAGGAATACGGTCTTTGTGTGTGTACCCAAAGTGATGGTCAATTTAAAAGCCGTTAGCAAATAAAGGATTACGTCTCATCGATTAAATGGACTACATATCATACCGGCAGAAAACGGATTAAATGACCTTTATAGTGGGAATTAGCTATAAGACTTATTGACTAATACGAGCACGATCACCTTTTTAAGATAATTTTCGTTCTTTGCTTTGACGATTATTCATTTAAGTTAAAATTTAAAAAAAAGGGGTAATCGAGCTGTATCGATATTTTTGTATATGTTTAGTTCTAAGGTTTGGGGATTTTTTTTTATTAGGGCTATTTGGTGGTTTCGACCACGGTTGTGTAAATATTTATCCACAATATATGTACGGAGTGTTTAAATTATTTCGTTGTTTATTTGTAATATTGACTTGACTGGTTACATATTTTTAATAATTGAAAGTGATCTTTACCTTATTTTATTTTGGAGATTAGGGATCGATCTGACATCTTGTATTGGCCAGATCGTTCACAAAATTTCAGTAAAAATTTGGAAAGTAAAGTAAAACATTAGTAACAAAATACTCCATTTTAATTTCGTATTTCCATAAAGCAGAACGTTTATATTTGAAGTGATAAAGCATAAATGTATTTATGAATGTCTAACTACGATCACTAAAGTTGATATTTTAATCAAATATAAAGGGGTCATTAATGAGGAAATCACTAATCATTCTAACGTTGAGTTATTTAGGAATTAACGAGTAGTTTTCATTGAGATAACGATTATCATTAAATCGTTTCCTTTATTCATTTTGTGTTAGAGGTTTTTCTAAATTGGGCATTGACTATTTATTTAATCTTAAAGTTCATCAACCCTTACAAATTTAAATTGGTAGATATACTAAGGACATTTTAAAAAACTACATAAGTTAATGGTTTATTTTTATGAATCGGACTTCCATTTATACTGGGTGTGTTCAGTAAGTTATAACGACCAATGTATCACTAAATTTTCTGAAGTTTTGAGTTGATTTGTTTGGAAGTGTGTTTGACTTTGAGAAGTTAGTGTATGAATTTACTAAGTAGACATCAATCCTGTTTTCCACAATCAAACAGGATTAATTTACCATCTCGCCTAAGGCGATTTATTTTAACAAAAGAGACGTTTTTCCCGGACTGAGCTGTATAAGTTCTGAATTTATGGTAAGTGTAAGGTGTTTGAGCTTGTTATTCTATCATTTAAACCTTATCTCGACCCAGCCCATTTCCACTGCAGCTGGCTTGGCAACCCGCTTACTAATGTAAGCATGCACTACGCCTAGTGCGGATTGGACGTGTAACAACACATAACCAAAATGTCATCCCAAGGTGCAGATTATACCCAGCATCAGCCAAAGTGGACCCTAGATACAACTGCAGTCCTCAATGCAAGATGCTGATCGAAACCGGGTAAAGTTACAGTTTTAAACAACACAGGGTTCCGAGCACCGTTTCTATCATCAGATTAGACAGTTTGAGATTGTCCTAAATCCAATTAATGTCTGAATTGGTTTTCAACTCGTACAGCTTGTTTAAGGTGCAGGATGCAATTGACTTTCATCTCCAGTTTTGATAATACACTTTATTTTAACTAATATAAGTTCAGCGAAATAGACATTAATACATTTACATGCAAATCCATAAACAGATTTTAATTACCGTCCAATTACTAAAGCGCTAAGTAATATCGGAAACGAGATTAATGTGGTGGTCTAAAACCAGCTTATATCAAAACATCTTTGATATAGAAACAAGATTTAAAACTCAAGTCTAAGATATTGATTTGAAACTAACCTCTGTCAAAAGGGTCTTACATTTATAAACAAGCTTGAATACATAAAGTCGTTATTGAAAATGGACAAATGCCTGGAGGCAAATAAACAAGTTTACTTTTATTTCCAATTTTGATAATACACTTCATCTTTTATTTTAACTGATGTCAGGTAAGCGAAGTAGTTATTAATACATTTACAAGTAAATCCATCAACAGATTTTAATTACTTTCCAATTACTAAAGCGTTAAGTAATATCGGAAACGAGTTTGATATGGTGATCTGAAAATCAGTTTCTATCAAAACATCCTTGATGTAGGGACAAGATTTAAAATTCAAGTCTAACATATTAATTTGAATCCAACCTCTGTCAAAAGGTTCCTAGATTTATAAACAAGTTTCAACACACTAAGTTCTTATTGAAAATGGACAAATGCCTGGGGGGGGGGCAAATGAAATCAACATCTTAGACATGCAACTTGAATCCTGCCTCAATAAAAATACAGTAAATGTGCAACCGCGTCACACAAACTCCTTATTGAAAAATCGAAGGTAGTGTTTTTAATTAACATCTTACGCACTTACATCACATCTCTATTTAATTTGGTTTGCGATAAGTATTGTTTATTTATTTTCAACTTTCAACCGCAAATACGAATTTTGGGGGCCTAATGCTGTGTTATGAATTGATATGGGGCTCTAGTATTAGAATGGTATTTCAAATTTTAAGTTTAAAATATATCAGTAGATGGAACCACGGAGACCCTATTACAGAAATCTACAATTAGCTTCTTACAGAATACATAACTCGAGGGCGCCACGCTCCCACCTTCCATTACTTTTAAAATACACCGCTAGACGGAAGCACAATTAGACCCTTATTAGAATACCATTTCAAATTTCTAGTTTTGCCGAACATTGTATAACTACTTCGCTAACCTGATATTAGTTAAAATAAAAACATATAAATAAACGAAAAAGATTAGTATTATTGTAAAAAAAGCGTGGGGTGCTCGATGAATGAAAAATATGGCACAAAGCACCCCACGATTTTTTCACAATAATACTAATCTTTTTCGTTTATTTATATTTTCTGCCTATATTAAGAATTATTTTTCATTTTTTAGTTCGATTGATCATTAAAGCGTGTTTTTTAGTTTTTTTAAGCTATATTTATTTACATTGAACTGTAGAATGGGTAGGATCGAAACAGTTATTACATAGCTTCAAATAATTCACTTGTTCTACTTGAAATATGTAATGCCTTGAATTCGTCACAATCAAAAATGAGATGGTTTTCCTTGCAAAAATAACATGACAGTTTATTTGGAGTTAAAATTGGAAAGGACTTACTCGGTCTGAAGGATAGGCATTGGATCCCAAATGCGCCGTATCTTGTATCATATGTATCGCCGACCGCGCGCGTGCTTGTTCGAAGAAGTCGGTTACAAACAGACAGACAAGCAAACAAACATATAGGTGAAGCTAATATAAGCGTGTTAAAAACAAACTCTCATTTAAATTACTTAATCTTTTTCAAGGTAGGTATTTGAAGAAGCTCCTTCTCAGATGAAAATTAAATTTTGAAAACGATTTTTGAACAAAACAGATAAATTAATTAAAAAGTTAAAAGACTTGTTTTGATAATTTTAAAAGGACTGAAATTTGTTTATGTTTCGTTAAAAAATCGTCTTTGAAATTTAATTTTCATCTGCGAAGGAGCTTTTTCAAATATCATAAAAAAGATTATGAAATATACGGAATACCCTAAAGCTTGATTTTTTTTAATAATTCCTGCCTTTTACTGACCAATAGACCCTGATTCTTTTTTTTATTATCAACTACTGGATGCGATCTCTTTTAAGTAAAGCTACGAATATTTTTACCTAGTGTTATAAATAAAATTTTCTTAAAAATAGCAAAAGTATTTTATAAAATTAAAATAAAATATTTATTTAAACATTGAGCATTCTAGAATAAATCTACGCATGATCTGACTAAATTGGAGAAGAAAAATTGCCCTATTTTATACCATTTTAGATTTTGAAGCAAAATTGTGTAAAATGCAAGTGCTTATACTTTTTTCAAATTTGAAAGATATCAGGTGTGGTAGGTTCGTTACTATTTTACTACTATTACATAATTTATAAATATAAAAAACATATAAAACTGCTTAATCGTTCCTCTAGATCTTAAATGAGCATAAAAAAGTGCAGTACTTGTCTAATTTAACTAAGTCTATTGTAAGACAACTTCCTTATAATTTGCTTTGTTTTATTTCAGATATTTTGTGTATCTTCCAGAATGTCCGAGGGACGCAAAAAACTATCTGGTTGCGAATATAAAAAACGAAGGTTGGAAAAGGAAATGCAAAGGCAAAGACAAGCTGGCACTTTACTAAATTATTCACAGAGTACGCCGGGCAGTACCAAAACAAATGACGACTCAAAATGTTCTACATCAAAGACGGCATTGAAAGACACTGACAACAGTGACAACAGAGACTCACCTGAGAAAAATGAGGATCAACAAATGAAGGATATACCTGAACTAATACTTGCAACTGACAGTGGCAGCCCTCCGTCGCCAAATGAGAGCACTATTGATACCAACGTGGCACCTACAGAAAGCGCTCAACAACTTTTAAGTACAGATCCAGCACTCTGGCCAATGATACTACCAGACGCCGAAAGAATCTTTTTGGTAAGGCAAGGTCCACCTAAACCATTGTACAATTATAGATTTCCATACGATGAGACTGGTAGAAAATTTAGCCCTAATTATTATAAAAGAATTTTAAGTAATGGAGAGCAAATTTTAAGAGACTGGCTAGTGTACTCTGTCTCAAAAAATTGCGTATATTGCTTTTGCTGCAAAATTTTTGGCTGTGTACTTAGTTCCTTTCAAAGGAGGGGTTTAAAAGTTGGAAGCATCTGAATCAAACTCTAAAAGACCACGAAATTTCTGAAAATCATTTTCAGTCCCAAAAATCTTTTCTAGAACTGAACCTAAGATTAAAGTGTTGTAAAACTATAGATGCGGATTCCCAAAGACTTGTTAACGCTGTAATAAATCATTGGCAAGAAGTGCTTTTAAGAATCGTAGCAATCACTAAAATGCTTGGTAAAACTTGTTTGGCTTTCCAAGGTACAAGCGACAAGCTGTTTGAGCATAATAACGGTAACTTCTTAAAAATAGTTGAGCTGCTATCTGAATTTGATCCCGTCATGGAAGAACACGTACGTAGGGTGCTTAAAAAGAAGAAACAAAAGCTCACTATATTGGGAAAAATATTCAAAACGAGATAATAGACCTATTGCATCAAAGTGTGAAATCTTATATTATTAATGAAATAAAAAAAGCCAAATATTATTCGATAATTTTAGATTGCATTCCTGGTATTTCTAAGGTGGAGTAAATGACTCTTGTAATCAGGTATGTTTCAATCAATAAAACTGATTCCAATCAGGATGAGGTTGAAATTAAAATTAAGGAAAGCTTTTTGGGTTTCTTCCAGTTGAAAGGTCTACAGGGAAGCAAATGTTTGAAATTATAATTGCAGAACTCAATAATTTGGGTTTAAATTTACAAGATATAAGAGGACAGGGATATGACAACGGGTCTAATATGCGGGGCGATAAATCAGGAGTGCAATCTAGGATTAAGAACCTAAATCCGCGAACTTTCTACGTTCCATGTGGTAGTCACTCTATCAATCTAGTAGTTAACGATATGGTAAAAGCATTTTTGGAAGGCGCTAATTTATTTAATATGATTCAAAAAATATATGTATTTTTTCAGCATCTACTTTTCACTGGGCAATTCTTCTAAAACATGTCCAGGGTTTGACTTTAAAACCATTAAGTGATACTGGATGGGATAGTAGGTTAGAGGCGTTAAAGCCTTTAAGATTTTATATCTGAGGCGTATACGACGCCTTGCTAAGCATTTATGAGAATGAAGAAATTGATAATTTAATAAGGGACGAAGCCTCGGGTTTATTAAGTTGTATTAAACAATTTAAATTTTTGTGTTCAATAGTTCTTCGGTATAAAATTTTAAACTGTATTAATCCAATAAGCAAACTTGTTGCAGACAAAAGATTATGATCTAGCATCTGCACCTGATCTTTTCAAAATTGCAAAAAGTTTTTTCAGGATCTTCGATCGGATAAATCTTTTAATGAAACTATTGTTGATGCGAGAGAACTGGCTGACGAAATTGACGTTGAAGCCAATTTTGAATCAACAATACCACGACACCGCGTAAGAAGAAAAAAAATGAATTTCTCATACGAAGCTCGAGAATCCTAAAGAAAATTATAAGGTAGATTTTTTTTATTTTACAATTGACCAGGCACTAAATGCAATAGATACTACTAGATTTAAACAACTTAGTCACCATAGTAATTATTTTCAATTTTTATATAATATATATGATTTAAAGGGCATGTCTAAAGAAAATCTTTTAAAACATTGCAACGATCTAGAAAGTATTTTAACTCACGGTGATTCTGTTGATTAATGGGGTAGAATTAGCAGAAGAAATTTGTGCAGTATCTGGGCTTATGGGCAAACAAGAAAGCCCAAGCACTGTTCTAAAATTAATAACAATGTTAAATTGTGCCCCAAACCTAAGTGTTTCCTTAAGAGTATTGCTATGTATACCAATAACTGTTGCAAGTGGAGAAAGAAGTTTTTCCAAATTAAGATTGATTAAGAATTTTTTACGTTCAACTACAACGCAAAATCGTCTTAATCAAAGTTAGAAAGAAAAACTTCTTTTAGGTTACTTTATTTTATAGTTATATTTTTATAGAATCTAAAATTTCTCTGTTTGGTTATGCAATATTTTTTGTACTTTCTTAAGAGAATATAAGTATAGCAATAAAAATGCACCTTATATGTACCAGTACTTTGTTTTGCCCTTTTTAAATGTTTATTATGTAATGTATTACATATATTTTTTTAAATAAATGATTTTAACACAATTTTTATTTTATTTAAAAAAAAACTGGCGGCAAATTGTCTGTTTGTCCGGGGTGACATGAAGGCTAGAGCGGGCCCTGATTATATTGAAGACTCTCTAGCAACAAAAAAAGAGGCAGCCTTGAAAATTTTTGCACCTAGTGCAAGCGCTACGAGTACAGAAGTTCATGTAGAAGAGGAAGAATTAAAGACCATTTCCTTAGAACGTAGCGAGACTCCACTGTTACTTCTGGCGGATTTTATTTTGGAGAGGGGATGCAAAAGACTTTTGCAGCCGCCGGTAAAAATGTCAAACTTTAACGTTGTCAGGTGAAGTTTAAAATTTCATCTTTTATTGACGTCTGAAGAAAAAAATATTATTCAGAAGTTTGATGAATTAAAGGTATGAAACAAACACTTTTTTACGCGGTTTTGTTATTTTTTACAGTATTGTATATTTAATAGGTATATGTTACTCATTGTACCTACTTTTATCTTATAGTACTATTATTACTGTTCGTGTTCAATGTAAACAATGCTCAGTAACTAAATATACAAAATTTAGTTATCTTATACTTAGCGTCCATTCTTTCTAGTACTAAAATTGTGCCGATTTTGCACCGGGCGGCAATTTGCTAGCACCGGGCCTGAGCCGCACTAATTTCTTCACAGATTACTTTAATAAATTACAAGACTTAAAACATTGAACAGTGTGAATTACTTAAAAACAAACATACCTGGCTTTCTTGCGCATTTTATTCAGCTTTTTAACATTTATTTTCTTCACTATCATTTGGAATTCGTTGCTATGCAAGGCTTCTAAAATATAAAATAGACATTGGTACTTTGGTGCATTTTTCAAAAACTACTATAACGCATTGCACAACACAATCTTTTTATAAATTTTACTAATAAATATGAGAACACGCCATTTGAATACTAATATTTACATTTCTTATCAATTTAATTAGTTACCATGATTCAATGTACATACGTACAAACTGTAGTCGATTAATACATATCGGTAGATGTTTTTTCTAGTGAATATGTACATCACTGCTAATTTTATTATGAAAAGATTGTGTTGCAATAAGTGATGTACTGTTAAATTAAACTTTTTTCTAATGAAAAAGAACCCAATATATAGTTAGATACCTTTTATGATTAAAAAATTGTTACAAAACTGGAAACACTTACCTTTTTTTTTTATTTCCCAATCCATCAGTGGAACAAATGATTAATTTACTAACTGTAACTCGACTGTGTGACGAAAAGGATACTAAATTAATATAAAGTATTGTTTTTAGAGAAGACAATAGCTAGGTATTTGTACGTGACTTCCTACCTTTACTTCCAATATTAGTCACAAGAAAGAATGCTCTTAGTAATTAAATTCTACAGTTTTAAGCACATCGCTATTACGTTTGATTATTTGAAGAATTTTTCATTGTCTGTTCAGCCCTGATTTTTCACTCAATAACTTAATATTGTAACGGAGTTTGCTAGTACCATTTAATGCCCGATGATCACACCCTCCTTTATATCATAGCATAAATACGTTTACAACATATATCACACTTGAACTATAATGAGATATATCAATAATAACTGGAATAATAACAATAATAGTAGTAATAATAGTAGTAATAATAATAATAATAATAATAATAATAATAATAATAATAATAATAATAATAATAATAATAATAATAATAATAATAATAATAATAATAATAATAATAATAGCCTAGGGGTTGGACTACCTACTAGGCGCGTCCCCAGGTGGCGGATAGGGGAATGACCTTGCAAATGATCGTAAGTGATGCAAGGCCAACACCGAATAGGAGCTCGTGGCGTTAAACCACCACTGTTAGCTCTAGGGAATAAGGTGTCGCTGACCAGTCCACTTGGGGCCTCGTATCTAACGAGGACAGGGATGGCAACCCTGCGTTCCCCTTAGCTGGAAGCACACTTTTCTTATACTAGTCTTGAGTGGCTTTCCTCACTTTAACACTTTTCTGTCGGGGCACCCTAGCTCCAACTCTTGTTCTCTTCAGGCTCTCAGCGTAAGCTGAGAGACCTTTTCCTTTGTCTTTCTACTCTTCCCAGGACATGCGCCGTCAAAAGCGTATACGGGTGTGGCAAGCCTGGGATGTCCGTGCTGGGGACGGCTGAGCGCTAGCCGTGTCCTAATACCGCAACCGCGAACTGTACTTCAGAGACTCTAGCAGGGCGTGGCTAGGGAACGTTGTACAGCTAGCGGTCGGTGGTCTTGGCTTTACCGCCCGGACTACGAGGAAGGTAACCTCTATAAAAAAATCCCCCAATCCCAAGGTCGTTTGGCAGTTTTAGGTGCTGAAGGGATTGCGCTAAGGGATGCCTGAGCATGGCCAGGGGGAAGCCTGGTTCTTAGCGTTGAAACGCCTGTGGGGGAAAAGTACAGTATAAATGCCCTGCTGTAGTATGCCTGCTCTGCTCCAGTTGACATTTCTTCAGTGCGTTCTCGTGGGAACAACATGAATCTCCAGAATCAAAACACACAGAGTGCCAGCTCTCTAAATATGGAGGTGTCGGATGGTCCACCTACAAAACCAGCCAGCATGACTCCACTCACGGACGTCTCTGTTACAAGCAAGGAAAAGGCGGTAGACTTACCTCGATTCCTTCTTGTGAAAAGATTTGAAGGTGATTTTTTTAAAGTATCTCTATTTCTTATTGCTAAATCTATGTTTGGAATTGCGGGTAAAACCAAAAATATAAAGAAAGTTAAAGAAGGTCTGTTAATAGAAACTGTCTCAAATCAACAGTCTAAAAGACTACTATCAATAAAACGTTTAGCCGATATGGAAGTAAATGTGACAGCACATCAAAGCTTGAATTATTCAAAGGGTGTAGTGTACTGCCCAGACTTCCTCAATAGTAGCCTCGAAGAAATTTTGGATGGTTTAAAAACCGAAAAGGTAATAGAGGTGAGAGGAATTAAAACAAGGCGTAATGGAGAACTCGTCGATACTCCGAACCATATCTTAACGTTCGATCAACCAACACTCCCTCAAAAGATAATAGGAGCCATTTATCCCTTGCGGGTACGACCCTACATACCACCTCCTGTCCGTTGTTTTAGATGTCAGAAGTTTGGACACACTTCAATGTCGTGTGTAAACGAACAAATATGTGCGTGCGGCAAAAACCCTCACGACGGTGCTCCGTGTGAAGAACCGTTAAAATGCGTGAACTGTGGTGGACCTCATTCGGCCCGATATAGGAATTGTCCAAAATATCAACACGAAATGGCTATACAAGAAATAAAAGTTACAAAGAAAATGTCGTATTTCGAAGCAAAGGAGGAGCTAAAATTGTCACCAGTATCTATAAACAAATCCTACGCCACGGTAGCCGCAAACACGGATACTCAAACCCGGAAAATCGTAAGAGAAATTATTCCGGAAATTAAACTTATGATAACAGAAACTGTAAGGGAAGTAATAAAATCGTATATTCCGGAACGAGCTGATGTTATACAACTGTATAATCTCAACCGTGTATATCATCAAAAAAGAGGGATCTATCTACTTCACCGAGTATACACGATGACACAGAAAAGCCCGAGTTTATACATCCTTCCCAACGAAAAGAAAAGAAAAAGAAAGGTTGGCCACTGGGGAAGCCGCGTAAGGCTCATGAAAACAGTCAATCCTCTACTGAGGATATGACGATGTGATAATAAATCTGTGATAGCAAGCATGCTGCATTAATACGTATCTGTGATATTACTTTTGTTTGTCTTACTCGTTTATTAACATGTCCATTGTCTTTTAGTTAATAGTATTTGTATTTAATTATTTATATATTTATTCATTTATTTATTTATTATTTATTTATTTATTGATACTTAAATAATTAATTCCAAAATGGGGAAAATACTCCAATGGAATTGTAATGGTTGTCGAAAGAGTTCTAGTGAGTTAAAAATTATAATAAATGAATACCAGCCCTGGGTGATCTGTTTACAAGAAACACATTTTAAAAGACACGAACATTTTGAAATCCGTAGTTATAACTCACTACGACAAGATGCACTACACCAAAAACGAGCTAAAGGGGGAGTGGCTATTTTCTTACACCAAGAATGTGTGTACAAAGAAATAAAGCTAAACACCAAATTACAAGCGGTAGCGACATTGATTACATACCCAATGAAGCTAACGATTTGTAATCTGTATCTTCCCGATGCCAAATGGACCGTGCAAGACATAGAAGGTTTAATCTCCCAACTCTCAAAACCGTATTTGCTATTGGGAGATTTCAATTCACATAGTTCGTTATGGGGATCAACGAAATACGATAGAATGGGGAAGTTAGTTGAAAAAGTTTTGGACCATAATGATTTAATACTGCTAAACGATGGCAAACCGACCTTTTTCAACTCAAAATCAAATTCGTTTACTGCTATAGACCTCACTATGTGTACCTCCCAAATAGCACCTCGCTTTACTTGGGAAGTAGTGAAAGATCTACACGGAAGCGACCATTTCCCAATCCTAATTGGGATACCACAACAACAACAACCGGTCGCATGTCTCGATAAATGGTGCTTCCAAAAGGCCAAATGGAAAGAATTTAGAGAGAAACTAACACCCATTAATCGGCATCAAAATATAGATACTTTAGTACAGAATTTTAACAAATCTATCATCCAAGCGGCTCAAAGTACTATACCAAAATTCAAAAACATGACGAACAGATTACCAGTTCCCTGGTGGAACTCAGATATCGCAAAGGCTATACGCGAAAGAAAAAAAGCGTTAAAAACGTTCTCCGTGAATCCAACCGAAGACAACCTAATTAACTTTAAAAGACTTAGAGCATTTGCACGTCTCCAAATTCGAAAGGCACAAAAATTTTCGTGGCAAAAGTACGTGAGTGATATAGGAAGTAAAACAACAACAACCGAAATGTGGAGAAGAATAAGTGCTATATCGGGAAAAAGAAAAAGCATAGTGCTACCTAAGTTAATTAAGAACCAGCAGTTGGTATCAAACCCCTCGCTAGTATCCGAATGCTTCGCAGATCACTACCAAAGGGTGAGTAGCACAAGCAACTACGACACAGATTTCATTGAAAATAAAGCACAAAGAGAAATGCCTTTAGATTTTGGAGAGGAGCGAGAAAATGCATATAACAAGCCTATCACTGTGAATGAGCTAAAAACACAAATAAGAAAATGAAAGACTCGGCAAGCGGAATAGACAACATTCCAAATACAATTATTAAAAACCTATCGCCGGAAATGGAAGAAGACTTGCTTTTCATTTTTAACAAAATATGGAACGAGAGGTACTATCCAGCTTTATGGAAACTATCTATCGTGGTTCCCATTATTAAACAAAATAAAGACGCGTTGAATCCAGAAAGCTACAAAAAGCTAGAAAAAATAATCAACAGAAGGCTAGTAGAATTAATCGAAGAAAACAAATGGATAAATAACAGACAGGTTTTCGTAAAAGCTACTCGACATATGACAATTTGGTAAGGATCAGCACAACAATAAAAGAGAGTTTTATGAAAAGGCAGCACACTACGGCAGTTTTCTTTGATATAGAAAAGGCATATGACACGGTATGGAGATACGCGGTAGTTTCAAAAATATATGAGTGGGGAATCAGGGGAAACATGGGTAAATTTATAAAAACGTTCCTAAACGACAGATATTTTAGAGTGCGAATAGAAACTGAGTTATCAACAACCCATACTTTAGATAATGGTATCCCGCAAGGGTCACCAATAAGCGTTACCTTATTCAATATCGCGCTAAATAACACCGCAAAATCTGGATAGGTGTATAGGGAGGTGCATTTATGTCGACGATGTAGCTATATACATGTCCAGCGAGATGAGAGCTCCGCACAATGCTATTATGCAGACGGCAGTTAATGCAATAGCAGCGCAAGCCGCATGGGTAGGTTTTAAACTGTCAACCACCAAAACAGTATGCTTACATTTTTGTAAGCTAAGAAAACCACATTACCAACCAAACCTATTCCTGAAAGGCCAACAAATTAGAAACGTTCAAAGGTGTAATTTCTTAGGGATGACGTTAGATAATGCTTTGCTCTGGTCCAGCCACATTGAAAATCTGATTAATAAAGTGAGGAACATTGTAAATGTAATTAAGTGTTTAGCAAACACAAAATGGGGCGCGGATAGAGAAACTTTAATCCGTATATATAAATCTCTGATTTTAACGCGCATAGACTACGGATGCATTGCCTATATGCAAGCATGCGACTCACGATTAAAAAAACTCGACAGCATTCAAAACATTTGCCTCAGATATGCCATGGGAGCCTTCCAAACCAGCCCAGCAAATAGCTTATGCGCAGAAGCAGGGGTACTACCACTAAAATATCAAAGGCAATGGTTACTAATGAAATACGCTTCCAAAATATATTCAATAAAACAACACTTAAATTACTCTTTAATAAGGAAAAACAGCGATAATAGAACACCAAGGGCCCTAATATATTCAAAAATTTCAGAAACGTGCGAAATACTAAATATTACAAACACAAACGAAATTAAAAACATCAAAAACATAAAAGAGAAAATTTGGGACAAATGGCAAGAAGACTGGTCAGAAGGAAATAGGGCACTAAAGCAACATCTTCCTAATGTATTGACAAATGGGAAGAAGAGATAGCGTCGTGGTAACAAGGTTAAGGATAGGCCATACGCAGTTAACACATTCCCACTTACTGAAAAACGAAGAACAGACAACTTGTCAAAGATGTAGTGTACCCATCACACTTGGGCATGTATTCGACGAATGTCCTAACACCCAAGCTATCAAACATAGACATGGTTACGATTTTAGTTTAGAAAATGCACTACAAATAAATAAAACTACATTAGCACAGGTTCTGAATTTCTTACATTTAGTAAATATTTACAACCTGATATAAGACAGAAATGAGGCAATTAGCAATAAGAAAAACCGGCAATAACCCAAGAGGTTGACGCCTTAACAAAAAAAAAAAAAATAATAATAATAATAATAATGGAAGTTTTAGGTGCTGACGGGATTGCGCGAGGGGAAGCCTGAGCGTGGCCAGGGGGAAGCCTGGTTCCTAGCGATGGAACGCCTGTGTGGGAAAAGGCGCCCTCCACAGTATTAATGCCCTCTTGTAGTACACCGGCTCTGCTGCAAGTGACATTTTTTCCGTGTGGTCTCGTGGGAACTGTATGGGGTCGAAAAACATTAAAAATACTGAGTTTTCCAACTCCCAAATAATGGACGAAAGAGAAAACCCAACCTCTGATATGGGCGCTGAAGGTGGACAGCGTTATCAAAATACCGGAAATAAATTGGTTGAGTGGTTGACGTCGGGATACGTTCCACGGTTTCTGCTAATCAAGAGAAATGATTCAGAATCATTTGACAGAGTTAATCCATTCGTTATCTCAAAATCGTTATATAGTATAGTAGGTGAAGTCAATAATATTAGAAAACTTAACGCTGGCCTGTTAATAGATACAAAATCGAACAAACAATCAAGAATTCTATTGGAGTTAAAGCGGTTTTGCAAACTTCCAGTTGACGTTGTTCCACATCCTTCTTTAAATATTGCAAAAGGCATTGTTAGTTGTAGAGACCTTCTAAATTGCTCCGTAAATGAAATATGTGAAAACCTTAAAGAACAAGACGTTATTGAGGTACGTCGCATTACTACAAGAAAGGATGATAAAATTGTTGATACCGCTAACCTGTTGTTAACCTTCTGTAGACATAGTTTACCTAGTAAAATTAAAATCGCTTGTTATAGTCTTCTTGTAAGAATGTATGTTCCACCACCTCTACGTTGTTATAGATGCCAAAAATTCGGACATTCTGCTACAAGATGCAAAAATGACCAAACATGTATTTGCGGTAAACCCTTACACCAAGGTGCACCTTGCGAGAAACCTATAAACTGTCCTAATTGCAATGGGGACCACTCGGCCCGTTCTAGAGAGTGTCCCAAATATAAATTAGAACTCTCAATCCAAGAGGTAAAAACAAAACACAAATCCTCCTACTTTGAAGCACGGCGTGAAGTTCTGAAAAATACTCCCATAGGGCCATCTTATGCAGCCGCTGCTAGTACCACCATAAAACAGGACTCAATTAAATCCACGTTAAGCGAACTGGTAACCTGCTTAGTACCTTTACTGGTTACAGAATTAAAATACAGGCTTCCAAAATAATATTTAAATAAATCTGTTCCCGAGAAACAAAACCAGTTTGAAACTGAAACTGAAACTACTGAAGAGACTGTTGAAAATCGGACACAGAATATGGACATAGACACCAGTGACAAAAGAAAAGGACCATCCTCGGTAGCATCGTCAACTAAGTAACATTGAAAGCGATGAATTAGAAGAAGCTACAAAAAATGTTATGCAGAGAAGGAGAAAGGTAGGATGGCAAAAAGGAAGACCCCGAAAAATCGATTCAAAAAACCTTCCTAGCACATCAAAGAATCAACCTGTGATAAAAATATTAAGCCAAAAATAATTGTGTTGTACCCCTTATACAGGTATACACATAATTTTATTTATTTGTTTATTTATTATATCTTTTCTATTTTAATTGTTTTGTCCCCAGATTATTTATTTTATGTATCTTACGTTTTATATCTTTATATTTATTAGTGTATTTGTTACTTTATTGACAGAAAAAAAAGTCCAGAAATGACTTCCATAATACAATGGAATTGCAATGGGTGCAAAACGCATTACCCTGAAATTCAATTAATGTCAGCAGAGTACAACCCATATTGTATTTGTGTACAAGAATCCCACCTCAAAAACGGAGACACATTTGCCCTGAAAGGGTACAAGTGTTTTAGGACGGATGACGAACTGCAGTTACGCGCAAAGGGAGGTGTTCTTACTCTAATTAAAGAAAACATCCCTGCTACACCATTGAAAATTAAAAGCAGCTTACAGGTGATAGCGATTACTATCGAATATCCAATAAAGTTTACCTTGTGCAACATTTATCTCCCACATTTCACGTGGACCAAACATGAATTACAAAATGTCGTAAAGCAACTACCAACACCTTATTTAATTGTCGGTGACTTTAATTCCCGTAGTACACTGTGGGGCTCTGAGGAAACAGATACTCGAGGACGCATAATCGAAACAATTATAAATGAACATGATGTAATTGTCTTAAACACGGGAGAAGGGACATTTATAAACTCCAAAGCAAATAAACTGTCCGCAATTGACATAACTATGTGCTCACCTCAATTAGCATATCTGCTCAAATGGAAAACCCTCGATGGTCATGTACACTCTGACCACATACCTATTGTAATTGGAATCGAATTGCAGCAAACGCGTTCTACCACATCAAAAAAATGGAAGCTTCAGAAAGCTGACTGGCCTTTGTTTCGTACGAACTTGGGAAATTTTGCTTTAGACCAAAATATAAATAAATCCGTGCACACATTTTCGGGCGCGATTATTAACGCTGCCACTGTAAGTGTCCCCAGATCCGGTGGCACGTTTCTAGGGACCCGTGTCCCATGGTGGAACGTCGAAATTAAAAAAGCCGTTCAAGAAAAAAACAAATCGTTCAATAAATTTAAAAAGAACCCCACACTGAACAACATGGTGGAATTTAAACAGAAACGATCCATAGCCCGAAAGCTGATACTTCAGGGTAAACGAAAATCGTGGGCAGAATTTGTGTCTACTATGGATACAGCAACATCTCCAACTACTCTATGGAAAAAAATCAAATCGATCCAAAGGAAAGAAACAAATTCACCAACAATATTAAAAATAAACAACCAGATCTGTACACACCAGAGGGATGTGGCCAATATACTTGCCGAGTCATTTCAAAACATAAGCAGCTCATCCCACTATGACTCTGAATTCATACGATTAAAGAATAAACAAGAATTGCTATTGGATAGCAATGAAACAGAAGAAGCAATATATAACTTACCTATCCTTGTAGATGAGCTAGAGGAAGCATTAAGCAACTCACGTAGATCAACTCTAGGTCCGGATGACATACCATATGGGTTTCTAAAGGAATTGCCTGCATGATACAAAAAAAACCTATTAGACATATACAACCAAATTTGGCAACAAAATGTATATCCAGAAGCTTGGAAAGAAGTTATCGTCGTCCCAATCCCGAAATCTGGAAAAAATAAAAATGGTCCATCTAAATATCGCCCCATATCTTTAATGAGCTGTGTTGCCAAAACGTTAGAACGGATAATAAACACCCGCTTGATTTGGATTTTGGAATCAAACAAGTTACTCTCTAACAATCAAATGGGTTGTAGAAAATTCAGATCCACCACTGACAATTTGACACAGATCGAACATCATATCCAAACAGCCTTTGCAAACCGTTCCCACGCGATAGCAATCTTCTTTGATCTACAGAAAGCTTATGACGTTACATGGAGGTATGGGATACTACGACAGTTACATAAATGGGGAATAAAAGGTAACCTCTTTAACTTCATTCAAAACAGTCTAAAAGAACGCAAATTCAGAGTAAGGGTTGGCACCAAGTTCTCGGATCCCAAGACATTAGAACACGGAATTCCGCAGGGATCAGTGTTAAGCGTTACGTTATTTGCCATAGCTGTAAACTCAATAACCGCAAAAATTACAAAAGAAATAAGAAGCTATTGGTATGTAGACGACCTTGCTATTATATATTCATCGACTGATATAGACGAAACCGAACAGATCCTCCAACTGGTAGTTAATACCATAACACGTAACGCGAGTGATATCGGATTTAGATTTTCTACTGCGAAAACACGTTGTGTCTACTTTTGCCGCTTGAGGCACTAACACATGGACCCTGCTATCATGTTGTACGGAAACGTAATCAGCGTAGTGCCCGAAGAGTCCTACCTGTGTTTCCGAGGCAGACCCACTATAACACGTCCTATCACTGCATGACAAATAGAACTTTCTCAGAAATTAGACATCAATATACCTCCTGTTTATAGCATACAATTTTGTGAGATAGCACCTTGGCAGCTTTTGTGCGCCACTTACATATACGACCTTATGACAGTATCACCTAAAAATCAAACAATACAGACGTTTGACAAAATTCTATTGAGTTACGAAGATAAGATGGTAATATACACTGATGCATCTAAATGCAGACAAGGCGTTGGCAGTGCAATAGTAGTCAACGAAGAACGACACGCCTGGAAAATATACAACTGGTGCAGTATTGTAACCGCCGAGCTATACGCACTGTGGCAGGGATTAAGGTACTCGGAGTACAGCACACAAAAAAACATCATAATATGCTCTGATTCGCTAGTTGCCTTAAAAAAGATCCAAAAGAATTACTGCTTAGAACCATTGGTCACACAAATTCTAGCAACCATTCATAACATAAGCACTAGTGGAAAAAGTATTATGTTTGTTTGGGTACCTTCACACTCAGGAATCGAAGGAAATGAAATTGCAGATATTATGGCTAAAGACATAGCCAAAACCAGCGAAATTAGCAATATACCAATTAGCTACAAAGACGCACAGCAAAGTGTCAACCGGATAATAACCAAACAATGGCAAGACGAGTGGCTAAAAACAGCACAAGTTAAAAAATTTTAAACGAAATATTCTCCCGACAAAACTTCCATCTAGTCTAACCCGTAAAGAATCAGTTGTTATCACGAGAATCAGAATTGGATACACTAGATTCTCTTCAGAACACTTGCTGCAAGGCCTCAGAACACCAGTTTGTCTAGAATGCCGAGAAAAATTAACAGTGGAACATGTAATCCTCCACTGTACAAAATACGCCAGACTAAGACGAGAACATAAAATAAACTCAACAGTCCTATACAGCACAAAGGAAGACGACTTAAGAAATGTAATTAAGTTTCTAAAACACTCTGGTACGGACAAAGCCGACTGGACAAGCTTTACACAAGCACTTGCTACACCACAAAATGTGAATGTGAAAGATATCACGAATGCTATTTTGAAAGCGGCCGAAAACAGTATTCCTAAATCTGGCGAGACGCCCCTCAAGAGGGTAGTTCCCTAGTGGAATCCCCAAGTAAAAGCGGCTATCAGGGACAAAAAATCTGCGTTCACTAGATTCAGAAACAACCCCACAATTCCAAATCTAGTAGCTTTTAAAAAGGCTAGAGCAATTTCTAGGCGTACAGTACTGGAAAGTAAACGCACGTGCTGGAATAGATACTCGTCAAACTTGACATCGTCTACCACCGAGAGCGAGATGTGGGGCAGAATCAAAGCTCTGTCCGGGAAAGGGCGGGCCGAACGGGTCACCTTAATTCGATCAGCTACTGCCATCACCGGAGGTCCGGGTGAAATCGCTGAAGTTTTAGCGACGCGATTTGCGGAAACCTGCAGTTCTGCCAATTACGAGCCAAGTTTCTTAGATTCCGTTAGTCCTATCCGAGAAATAGAGTTTGATCCTGAGGATAACTCTGAGTACAACTCACCGTTTACAATGCGGGAACTAGAAGAAGCACTAACGTGTTTGAAGACATCTTCTCCCGGCCCCGATACGGTCACCAATAACATGCTCAAGCATCTCTCAGATGACATGCAAAATGCAACATTGCAGCTTTATAACGCTCTCTGGGACCAAGGCATATATCCAGAGGACTGGAAGGAAGCTGTTGTTATACCAGTACGAAAACCAGGAAAAGATCCCCTCTCGCCTGGCAGCTATCGCCCGATCAGTCTTACATGCTGCATGGAGAAACTTTTAGAGCGGCTTGTGAACAACAGACTCTTGTGGTGGCTGGAAGAGAACAATACATTGGTGTCGTACCAGGCTGGATTTCGTAAAGTCAGATGTACCACAGACCATCTTTTGGTTATGTAGAACATCGCTCAGAATACCTTTCGTAAAAGGGAACATATGGTGATTGTACTCTTCGATATTAAGGGGGCCTACGATATGACGTGGCGCCCCGCTATTCTGCAAAAACTTTACAAATGCGGTCTCAGAGGGAAGCTCCCGCAGCTTATCCGTTCATTTTGAGCGGAAGTACTTTTCGGGTACGTGTTGGGAAAGATCTGTCGAACTCAAGAGTACTTGAGAATGGTGTACCTCAGGGCTCAACCCTGAGTTGTACCCTATTTGCACTGGCAATTAACGACATAGCATCAAACGTCGACCGTAATTAACCGTAACTAAATTTCTCTACGTTGACGATCTGGCAATTATGTACACTGGGAAGACCGTAGGAGAAATAACACGAACCCTACAAGTGGCAATCAACACTATTATAGCAAATGACGAATCCTTCGGGTTCCAGTTCTCAACAGAGAAGACAAAGTCTCCACCTATGTCGCCTTATAAAGCCACACTTTGATCCTCTTTTGTATATTAATGATGAACCGATAGCGTGTGTGCCTGAAGCTAGATTCCTTGGGGTCATCATCGATGCCAACCTACCATGGAGGCCACACATCACAGACGCGAAACAGAGATGCGACAAGAAACTAAATCTAATAAAAGTTCTTGCGCATACCACGTGGGGTGCAGAATCAAAAGTACTCTTAAGAGTTTACCAGGCTATTGTACTATCGGTGATTGATTGCGGGTGCATAGCATACTCGTCAGCCCGCAAAAGTTTACTGAAGGCTTTGGATCGAATACACAACGTTGAAATCAGGTACTGTCTTGGTGCCCATCCAACCAGCCCGGTCCAAAGTCTTTATTGCGAAGCAGTTGTGCTACCGCTGGAAATCCGGCAAGTTACATGACTACTATAAAATCCCACCCTTGTCATCCAAACATCCGTATGCTATTCCCAGATGTAAATCTATTCACCGATAGACGAACGATCACACGACCAACTGGAATTCGTTTCCAAGAATACTTACCGGATATAGGGTTTGAACGTATGCCGCCAATACTACCTGTTGCTCTGCCAAACGTACCTCCGTGGGCTGTTGGAGCGCCAGTAATCCAGCATTCTCTTGCCAAAGATCACCTAAAACAAAAGATACTATTAAAGTGGCAAGAAATGTGGAAACAAATCAATACTCACCTGTCGGGTATAAAGCTGGATGTACGAACTCCTTTACTAAGCGTCGATCTACCAGAACCGAACATATCAAACTACACTGGCTGCGCTTAGGTCACACGGCACTAACCCACCAGTATCTCCTAAAAGACGAAGATGGTCCTATTTGTGCGGTATGTGATGTTATGCTGACTGTATCTCACATAATACTCGATTGCTCTATGCACTACCTAGCAACACAGCAACATCAACTGACAATCAATTTGAGAACCAACCTGGTACAATTACATGCCATAATCAACACGCTAAATTTCCTAAAAGAAACAGGCATTTATAGAAAATTATGATAAATTAGCCTGGAAAATAACACAATGTTAACTTACCTGTATTTCATTCAAGTACATACATACCTGTGTCTTATTCGTTTAGTGGATGGAGCTAATAGCCTCAGTAGCTGATGCACCGAGGAGGGGTTTTAGTGGGTATTCCAAATATAGGAAGATTCCCACACTACTACCGTCCTTTTTCGGTGGTGTCCATAAAGGATTTCCCTCCTAAAAAAAAAAATAAAAAAAAAAAAATAATAATAATAATAATAATGATAGGTGGCGGATAGGAGAATGACCTTGCAAATAATCGTAAGTGATGCAAGGCCAACACCGAAATATGATCTCGTGGCGGTAAACCGCCACTATTAGCTTCCAAATACGGTGTCGCGGACCAGTCCACGTGGGGTCTTGTATCTAACGAGGTGAGGGATGGTAACCCTGCGTCCCCCTAGCTGGAAGTACACTTTTTTTATACTAATCATGAGTGGCTTCCCTCACTTTAATTCCTTTCTGTCGGAGCACCCTCGCTCTAACTCTTGCTCTCTTCAGGCTCCGAGCGAAAGCTGAGAGACCATTTCATTTTCTCTCTACTCTTCTCAGGACATGCGCCGTCAAAAGCGAATACGGGTGTGGCTAGCCCGAGATGTCCTAGCTGGGGGCGGCTAAGCGCTAGTCGTCTCCTAATATCGCAATCGCGAACTGTACTTCAGAGACTCTAGAAGGACGTGGCTAGGGAACGTTGTACAGCAAGCGGTCGGTGGTCTTGGCTTTACCGCCCGGACTGCGAGGAAGATAACCTGTGTAACAAATCCCCCAATCCCAAGGTCATTTGGCAGTTTTAGTTGCTGACGGAATTGACCGAGGGGATGCCTGCGCGTGGTCAGGGGAACGCCTGGTCCCTAGCGTTGAAACGCCTGTGGGGGAAGAGGCCTTCTGGTAGTATCCCGGCTCTGCTGCTAGTGACGTTTGTTACCGACGGTTCTCGTGGGAACAGGATGAGTGTATTATTGCGAAATAATGTGAGGGCTACCTCCTTAAACCTGGAAGTGGTTGAGGGACCACTTAATAAGCCCTCGAAAATCCGTCCTGATTAGGTATGTTCTAAAACAGGTGTGAAGGATTTTCCCCCACTTAATATTAATAGCGGCACCAGCGAGAAGGGGGACTCTGTGCCCCGGTTCCTGGTTCTAAAAAGGAAGGAAGGGGACTTCACAAATGTAAGTCCCTTCCTAATAAGTAAAATCTTGTATGGGTTAATAGGCAATGTAAAAGAGGTTAAGAAAGTTAAGAGAGAGTTGTTAGTAGAAACTGTATCGAGCAAACAATCTAAACAGTTACTCAAATGCCATTGTTTTGGAGATTTTGAAATTGTAATAGTGCCTCACGGTGTTCTGAATACGTCGAGGGGTGTTGTGTTCTGTCGAGATTTGTTAAACTGCTCCATAGAAGAGATTACGGACAACTTAAAGAGTCAAGTTGTATTGGAGGTAAGAAGGATTAGGATGAGGCGTGATGGAGAATTTGTGGACACTGCAAATCACGTACTTACTTTCAATGTCCCTGAATTACCTAGGACCATCCAGGCAACATTTTATCCCCTTCCAGTGTGCTCGTATATCCCGAACCCCCTTAGATGCTTTAACTGTCAGAGGTTCGGACATTCATCGGTTAATTGTGAACATGATGACAGGTGCGTGCGCGGTAAATCTCCACACGAGGATTCTGCTTGTGAAGTCCCAATCGTTTGTCCTAATTGTCACTGTTCTCACTACAAAAAGGATAATCGAGTATCATAGGTCTATCTTTGTAGTTCCTATAACTAAACCGGCCTCGAGAAATATGAACCTGTTTTCGGAACCAACTACGTCCTCCGAGGTGGAAAATATGGACGCAGAATCCCAAGGGGCAAAAAGAAAGACCTCGCTCGCTAGATCTCGTTCCAGAGACTCTAGCATTACATCTTTGGATGAGGAGGCGGTGATAGAGGCAAAACAAGGTAAAAAGAAGAAAGGATGGCCCAAAGGTAAGCCCAGAAATTCCCCTTCAAAGGAGAATATTTCAATAGAGGCTTGTACCAATTAACTGTGATAATATCTGTAATACCTTTGACTATGATATTTTGTTTGATTAGCGCTACAGGGATCAGCTCTGTTATAGTAAGTGACAGTTTGAGTGCCATACATAGTATCAAAACACCTTTTCCTCGTGATCCACCGGCCCAAAGAGTGCAGGCTTTAACCAGCATCTTAAGGGACTGGGAAAAGGGTCACACTGGTATGGGTACCTAGCCACACAGACATAGGTGGCAACGTAATGGTGGACGAGGCAGGTAAACGGGCCTCCAGGGGAGGGCATGTAGATGTTCCGGTGTTAAGACACACTGATCTTAAGTTAGCTCTGAGAACGGCGCTGTGCTATACTAGACCTTGGAGACCACCTCTACGTCTGAGTAGATTTGAACGAGTGAATATCCACAGGTTAAGAGTTAGCCACACTGATCTTACACACGCCCACTTATTACTTGGGCAACCTCCTCTTGATTGTATGAACTGTGGCGATCAGATTACTGTACAGCACATTTTGAGTACATGTCCCGGACTATACCACATGAGGCAATTTTATCAGTTGACGGGAGAGTTATACGAAATCCTGAATCAGTCTTAACATATTCTAAACGTTATTAGGTTTCTGAAGACTGCAGGATTATTTTACAAGATCTGATTACCTCAGTATATAGGCCAATGACCTCAGCAGACGACGCCTAACTAAAAAAAATAGTAATCATACTAATAATAATAATAATAGTAATGATTTATTTATTTCATAAATATAAACATCGTTGTAGGTCAAACAAAGTCAGAAGACTTATCTGTCTGTACCTTACTTAATCAGTTACATTGTCTTAACATGAAGTCTTTAATTTAAACTAAATTTTGTACGACGCTCAAATTACCTACAATCAATGAGATAGTTTACTGTGAGTTACATACTATGCTGCTACGTTTCCGAAGCAAAAAGAGAAAATATGATTCTAAATAAAATAAATTATATGCTATACAATATACACGATAACTGGAAGAAAAAAATTATATATACATTTCAGATTATTAGTAAGAATTTATAACAAGCACAAAAAAAAGAAAAACAATCAAGCCTAATGTATTATTAATTTGTACTGCTTATTAACCATTTTTTTAACTTCCTGGTTATAATTTTTAAGTCTTATCCTCTATGCTCTGTGGAAGCATATTGAACAAATGTGGAACTACGAAATAATAATAGTAATAATAATAATAATAATAGGGGAGTAAAGCCGAACCAGCACCTCCACGTGGTACTCCCCGGGTAACGCTAACGCTGGTCGTAAAGTGTTTGTATGTGTTCGTCCCGGTGGCTCAACGCAATCCTGAATTAAGTAGGGGTTCGGTAGGGCTCCGTTGTACCCACCGTTTCTTTTACTACACCCTGCACAGCTGGCTGGTAGCTATAAAAGGCAACCCTTATGGAGGGTCAAATCCATGCCATGGAGAGTCATTTAGAATCCATGTCGGGCGGTACAGGGTTTGGGTTGGACCCTGTTCGGAGCCGTCCTGATGACCGGCCCAAAGACGGAGATGTTAGTGGCGACTCCCGTCTGCTTATTGCCACCGACGAATGCTTAACCAAGGATAATGATATTGGCTATGACGACACACTAAACGCTGTCAGGTCCGGTGCTAGACTTACAGTAGACGAACAGCAGCACCAACACTTCGTTCCGCAAGAAGATGTTAATCCTTTTGCGTTGAGCACAAAAGTCCAAAGGTCTCCCGTACGTCCTCGTCGGTTGAGTCCAAGTGATGTTAATTCTGAAAAAAACAAAGCTATTAGTAAAGTCTCAAACACAGATGAAATAGGAAATTTTGATGAGAAAATAAATAAAATTAATCAAGAAAAAGGAAGCATAACAGACATGAGTAGTAACTTACAAGAACCTGCACTAGTTGAACAAGACACAAACGACAATCACGACAAAAAGAAACGCAAGCGCAACAGAGCCAGACAAAAATCTAACATTAGTGACGAATACACCTTGAGCAAATCAGAAGTCACAGAGAAGTATCACGTCATAAAAATTGCGGAAGAGGACTACAACACACTCTCCCCATTCGTCATACAAAAAAAAATATTTGAATGCGTGGGTGCCAATATTAAAATTAGAAAAATGGGACCTGGACTATTAAGCGTAAAAGTAGATACAGAGGAACAGCTGGAAAAATTAAAAAAACTAGAGTGTATCCAAGGCAAGAAAACCGTTATATCACCAAACGACCGACTTAATAAGTCGATAGGCATAATAACGTGCTCAGAGCTAATTCCTTGTACCGTGGAAGAAATTACGCATGAATTGCAAAGCCAAGGAGTCATAGACGCATACAAGATTACAAAAAAGGTAGAAAATAAAATCATTAGCACAGCCACAGTGAAGCTAACTTTTAACAAAAACCGATTACCGACCGAAATTAAAGTAGCATACCTGAAGGTCAAAGTAAGACCATACATAGCACCACCAATGAAATGCTACGGTTGCCAAAAATTTGGCCATCTGGAAAAGTACTGTAAAAATCAGAAAATGTGTGAGTGTGGAAAAATATGGCACGAAAAAGACGAAATTTGTCTGAATCCAGCTAAATGCATTAACTGCGAGGGACCTCACACATCAAGATCACCAGCGTGCCCTATCTACTTAAAAGAAAAAGAAATCATGAAAATAAAAGCAACAAATAACTACACCTACAAAGAAGCAAAGAACATTGTTTATAGCAAATCCTACGTTACACCACAGCAAACGTTTGCAGAACGTACTAAAGCAACGAACAAAAACAACACAATTGTCTCTAAAGAAACATCAAAACATAGCCAAGAAGAAAATAAAGGTGAACAAACGAAAGATAAAAAACCACCAGAAGAAATGCACGCGGATTCTGAATTGCAAGAGGAAAATTCGGAACTATGTCCACCGCAACAGGCTGATAAACCCCAATTTATGCGCAGTTTGTCTAACTGGACTATCGAGCCTAGTGAGACAGGGTCAGACTACTCAGAACAATCTGCAGCTAATCCTGACGATTCTGGCGACGACTCAGAAAGTCAAGGATATAAGCGGAAAAGAGGTTGGCAAAAAGGTGTGCCGAGAATTCACCAAAGGAAGGACCCCAATGTGACCACATACAAACCAAAGAAAAAAATAAATCAATAATAATCTGTGATAAAAAATATATAATCAAGCTATCTGTGATAACTTATGTACATATTTTAGATACATATTTTATTTTACTTGTTCTGTAATTGTGTTTTATTTATACATTGATAAATAATGTACAAACTATCTGTGATAACCTATATACATATTTTATATATATACATTTTACTATACATGTTTTGTGATTGTGTTATACTTATACATTCATTTATATCGAAATTAAATCTCTAGTCATAATATATACGATATATCTAAACAAATTATGAATACTGAAAGCATATTGCAATGGAATATACGTGGAATCAAAAACAAATACGATGAACTCAGACAGATCATAAATGAACGTATGCCAATGGCCATCGCCTTACAAGAACAAATTAAGGTCAAATGAAAAATTTGCCTTTTGCAACTATAAAATGATCAGACGAGAGACAAGAATTGATATTGGGGGAAGAAGTCATGGAGGAGTCCTTATACTAATAAGAAATGATATTCACTGCACAGAAATACCAGTCGACTCCGAATTACAAGCATGCGCTGTTGCAATAAACGCAACACAAAAAATAAATATTTTAAATATATATCTTCCCGACCAAACGTGGACTGAACAACAACTAAGACAACTAATAAATCAAATACCACAACCAAGGCTAGTCGTAGGTGATTTTAACTGACATAGCAAAGTGTGGGGTTCAGAAAGAGACACAATAAAAGGAACGCTTCTTGAAAATATTATAAATGATAGTCAATTGCTTATTCTTAACAACGGACAGAAAACGCACATGAATGAATCAACTGGTAATATGAGTGCTATTGATCTATCACTTGCGGCACCATCTTTATCTCTAAAACTATCCTGGACCGTCTTGAATGATCTTCACCACAGTGATCACTATCCAATTGTCATAAATCTCGAAGGAAAAAGATTTACTTACAAAACATTCCCGAGATGGAACACAGCTAAAGCAGACTGGAATAAATATCGGCAATCACTACAGCTAACTCATCAGCATAGCGAAACTGATGACGCAATAGAAGCCCTTACAAACGCGATTGATCAAGCTGCCTCATTAAGCGTACCTAAAAAGTCTAATATAGGTGGAAAACGCCCTGTTCCCTGGTGGTCACCGGAAATAGCAATAATTAACAAAGAGAAAAAGAAGTGCCTACGTGTATATAAAAAATGCCGAATTGAAAATTTAATAGCATTTAAGCAAGTCCGAGCCAAAGAAAGAAACATGAAACGTTCTGCACAATTAAAATCTTGGCGTGAATACACATCTTCAATCAACGTCTTTACGAGCAGTAAAGAAATGTGGCGTAAGGTCAAAAGTATTACGGGAACACAAGCACAACCAGCACTACCATCGTTAATAATTGGAGAAATAGTAATAAATGACCCGGAAATCACGTCTAACCAACTTGCACATTACTTTCAAGAAGTATCAAGCAATAAAAGTAAACCTAAAAATCAAACAATACAGTTTGCGGATAACAACACGGTGTCATACAATAAACCATTTACTCATTTGGAAATGGAGAGAGCTTTACATGGGTGCGGGGACACGGCTCCCGGTGCGGATGGTATCACTTACAGCATGATAAGCAATCTAACACCAGAAATAAAAATAGATGTATTAAAGATATATAATGACATATGGCAATCAGGAGTCTATCCTTCCCAGTGGAAACTTGCAACTATTATCCCTATTCCAAAAGAAGGCAAGGACATTTCGAAAACGGAAAACTATAGACCAATAACGCTGACTTCATGCTTAAGCAAAACATTTGAATGTATGATAAACCACAGGCTAATAACGGTATTAGAAAAACAAAACCTAATAAGCAAATATCAAGCTGGGTATAGGAAAGGATACTCTACGGTCGATCATCTAATCCAAATTGATAATATAATAAATGAGGCTTTTACAAATACACAACACACCCTAGCAGTTTTCTTCGATCTCGAAAAAGCTTTTGATACAATCCAACGCCACCAAATACTCCAATCTCTCAAAATGTGGAATATAGATGGTAGACTACCTAAAATTATACAAAGCTTCTTACAAAATCGTAATTTTCGTGTGCGTATTGGAGATGTATACTCCCGTATCTACGAACTGCAAAACGGAATTCCACAAGGATCCGTTCTTAGCACCACATTATTCTTAATAGCAATCAACGGTATCGCAGACGAAATCGATGAACGAAGCACAGCTATGCTATATGTTGACGACCTAGCAATTGTTGTAAGTAGTAGTGATATGACCCAAATGCATAAAATTATGCAAGGTAACATAAATAGGGTTATGAAAGAAGCAGAATCTCGCGAAATGAAGTTCTTTACAAACAAAACTGTCTGTATGCATTTTTGTAGACTACGAAGGAAGCACAATGAAATCGAGTTAAAACTAAAAAATCATATAATACCTTACGTAGTGGAACACAAATTCCTAGGACTTTTACTAGACAATAAACTGACTTGGAAAAACCACATAGAGAGATTGGTTAATGTATGTCGACAAACGTTAAATAGAATAAAGGTGCTATGCAACTTTAGGTGGGGAGCTGATCAACAGTCGTTGCGTAAAATAGTCAATGCGCTTATCAGGAGCCGAATTGATTATGGAAGCATGATTTACAGTAACGCCTCTAAATCACACAAGAAAAAAATACAAGTGGTATGGAATCAAGCGTTGTTACTAATTACAGGCGCATATAGAACGTCTCCAATTGAAGCTGTCAGTGTTATAGCGGAATGTGTACCTCTGCAATTGAGATTCCTAGAAAACAATCTGAAATATGGAATAAAAAGGCTTGGAAACAACAAACATAATTTACAGCAAAAACTAATAAAACCAGATATTTTGGACAAATATGAATGGAGCGGCACAAGAACAGTACCAGCACTGATTAACGTACATAAAGAGCTTCTAAATGAAAAGTTACTCTTAAACATGTGGAATGCTCACATAAACGTGTTCGACTGAGAGATTTGTCCACCACATATACACTACATAAACCAACAAGATCCACATATTAACTTCAAAACGTATGCTTCACAAAATAGAGAATATAAATTTGTGTACACAACGGGTTACTCATCATCGACAAACGCTGAATGCTCAATAATTATTGAGGACCATAAAACAAAATGGAAACTTCCAAATGAGTACACAAATCATAACGCCTGCCTTGTAGCTATACTAAAAGCACTGGAAACAATCGAAAACCCAGAAGACAAGACAATTATATGCTCAACGTCACAATCTGCGATAAGAGCACTACACAATACATTCAGCGCTGATGAACTAATAAAGACAATTTTACAAAGAGTTGCAATTGTAATACATAAGGAATCAGAAGTAAAATTTTTATACATACCCAGTGAATTGTCTGAAATATACAAAACAACCAACACTGTACTAAACGTTGAAAAAACAAACATTCACTGTACAAGAGATATAACAAAGCATATCAAAGAACTGATCAAGAATAAGTGGCAACACTCATGGGAAAGTAGTCAAACTCGTTAACGGGAATTTGTAAAGAATGTAAGACTAATACCTAGATTAGGAAATACTATCAGAAAGCAACAGGTGATCTGGACAAGGCTAGCTATTGGTCATACAAGAATCACCCACTGCCACCTATTGATAAAAAAGCCCCAAATGCGCTCAATGTCACCACAATCTTACAGTAACGCATCTAATGGAAGGATGTAAAGCCTTACAACCCTACAGAGATTACTATAAAATAACAAATGAAATAGACATGATGTTAAATGAGGATAACTTTATAAACGTAATAAAATTCCTAGAGGCCATAAAAATTGTGCAGGAAATTTGAAAATAAGCTAGTAATTATTAAAAAATATATATACACCAACACCAACAGATACAAACTTACCTTCAAAAAATGACACCATGATCCAACGGAAGCATTTAATGATCTCAGCAATCGATAATGCTTTCACTTGGTAATATCAACCATCTAAAAAAAAAAAAAATAAATAATAATAATAATAATAATAATAATAATAATAATAATAATAATAATAATAATAATAATAATAATAATAATAATAATAATAATAATAATAATAATAATAATAACAAAAATGCATTTTGGTTAACAAATTAAAAAAATTATGCAGATAATTACCAATCGAATGAAGAAAATTTAATCTCTTTAAATGAATTCACTAACGCATTACGAATTTGTGCCAATTGGACTTCCCAGGAATGGATAACATTCAGAATTATTGGCTAAATCATCTTCCTTTATTATATTGGTTCAATGAGGCACTTAATGATCCATCCATTGTACCTAAATTTTTATGTACAGGTATAACTTACATGCTTTTAAGAGATGGAAACACATTAGACCCCAAAAATTATCGACCAATTACTTGCTTACCAACAATTTATAAATTGTTTACATCAATAATAGGTGAAAAGATTCAAAATCACTGCCAAACAAAACAAATTATTAATATTGAACAAAAAGGTTGCACCAAAAATTCACAAGGATGTCGAGAATAATTGATAATTGACACTATTATTACCAAACATACAAAAATTAATAACGTAAATTTAAATATGTGCTATATAGATTATAAGAAAGCATATGATTCGATTCCTCATGATTGGCTAATTGAAATTTTACGAATATACAAAATTGATTATAAATTTATTAACATTTTAGACTTTATGATGTCCATGTGGAATACTATTATTATCAATGTTCTCAGTTCCTTAATTTAAATGAAATTAAACGTGTAATCTTTCAAGGCGATTCTTTAAGCCCACTGTTGTTCTGTTTGGCATTAAATCCTCTTTCTAAAATATTAAACGATTCCTATGCTGGTTTTAATTTAAATTCTAAAGAAAATTTAGCTATCACCCATTTACTTTATATGGATGGTTTAAAATTATACTCTAGGTCTGAAAGTCAACTAGACAATCTTTTAGTCACAGTAAAAAAATTTAGTAGAGACATTTCAATGAATTTTGGTATAGAAAAATGTGCTAAAATTAACATAGTAAAAGGGAAACCAATCACAAATCCTGAAATAGTGAATGATATTCCTCAGTTACTCCCTAACCTATATTATAAATGCTTGGGAATTTTTGTTTTGGACAACTCATTACTAAAAATTGAATTTAAACAAAAATATACTGCAAAATTAAAAACATTATTAAAAACTAAATTGAATTCTAAAAATATGATTACTGCTATAAATATTTGGGCAATTCCGACTTTATCCTATTCATTTGGAATTTTAAAATGGTCTGATACTGACTTAAATGATTTAGATAGATTAACTCGAAAAATGTTTACAAAATATAATTATTTACACCCAAAATCATCAGTAGAAAGATTATATATTAAAAGAAAAGATGGGGGACGCGGATTAACGAATATATTTAATCTATGCAAATCTCAAATAAATCTATTACGAAATTATTTTTATTCTGCAGAATACCCCCTTATTAAAAACATTATTGATTTGGATAAACATTATTCTGGACTAAATCTTCAAAACAAAAATTTCGACTGTGAACCAAAATTAAAATTTGATCCAAACTGGAAAAACAAAATTTTACATGGAAAGTTTCCTACTATATTGAAAGTCCAGGAAATAGATAAAGTCATGTCACTAAATTGGTTGAATGACTCCTTACATACAGAAACTGAAGGTTTTCTATTTGCAATTCAAAACGGAGTTATTGCAAAAAATAATTATAAAAAACATATATTAAATTTGGATATTTCTGATAGTTGTAGAAAATGTTTTTCAAAAACCTAAACTATAGAACACATTATTGCTGGATGTTCTATTTTGGCACCAACCGATTATCTCTTTAGGCATAACCAAGTTTGCAAGATATTACACCAACAGATAGCACGAAATTTAAAGTTATTACAAAATTTTAAACCGTATTATAAATATATTCCAGAACCAATATTAGAGAATGATTCGTTCCTCTTATATTGGGATCGTATGATTATTACTGATCGCGAAATTCAAAGTAATAAACCAGATATTTTAATAATAAATAAACTAGATAAACAAGCTGTCATCATTGACGTTGGAGTGCCATTATCAACGAATGTTCTGTCCACCGAAAAAGAAAAACGAAAGAAATATGAAGCACTTGCAATTGAAATGATGGCAGTTTGGAATCTTAGTAAAGTCCAAATAACACCAATTATATCTGCGACAGGTGTGGTATCTTGCAAACTTAAATCTCATCTAACCTCATTAAATTTAAACCCAAAATTATTTGTTATACTTCAACGAACTGTCATATTACAAACATGTCACATTGTTCGAAAATTTTTTAATCTAAGTTAAATTAATTAAATTTCACTTGTATATATTGTTTATTAATTTAAAATAATTTAATGTATCTACACATCAACATATATGGTTGGATATTATCTCCCATATATGTAATTTCCATTATGTAAAATGTGAATAAATAAATAATAATAATAATTATAATAATAATAATAATAATAATAATAATAATAATATTAATAATAATAATAATAATAATAATAATAATAATAGGACAGGGATGGCAACCCTGCGTTCCCCTTAGCTGGAAGCACACTTTTCTTACACTAGTCTTGAGTGGCTTCCCTCACTTTAACACTTTTCTTTCGGAGCACCCTAACTCCAACTCTTGTTCTCTTCAGGCTCCCAGCGTAAGCTGAGAGACCTTTCCCTTTTCTTTCTTCTCTTCCCAGAACATGCGCCGTCAAAAGCGTATACGGGTGTGGCAAGCCCGGGATGTCCTTGCTGGGGACGGCTGAGCGCTAGCCGTGTCCTAATACCGCAACCGCGAACTGTACCTCAGAGACTCTAGCAGGGCGTGGCCAGGGAACGTCGTACAGGTAGCGGTCGGTGGTCTTGGCTTAATTGCCTGGACTACGAGGAAGGTAACCTCTATAAAAAATCCCCCAATCCCAAGGTCGTTTGGCAGTTTTAGGTGCTGAAGGGATTGCGCGAGGGGATGCCTGAGCGTGGCCAGGGGGAAGCCTGGTCTCTAGCGTTGAAACGCCTGTGGGGTAAGAGGCGCCCCCCACAGTATAAATGCCCTTCTGTAGTATGCCTGCTCTGCTCCAGTTGACATTTAATCAGTGCGTTCTCGTGGGAATAATATGAGCATCCGATATAAATCCACACAGAGTGCCAACTCTTTAAATATGGAGGTGCCAATGGGTCCACCTAAAAGTCCAGAACCCAAAGACGGTGAATTTAGTGGCGAATCCCGTCGACTTTGTGCCACAGACCATTGCTCGATTTCTGACAAAGATAATGGTTTACGGTTTCCGGCAGCTTCCTCCAAAAAGCTCCCAAAAAAGGGCAAGCAGGAGAAGGAGACCCCATGGTCCCGGTTCTGGCTCCTGAAAAAGGTAGATGGCGATTTTATTAAAATCAGTCCTTTCTTAATTTCGAAGGCCTTGTATGGATTAGTTGGTGAAGTTAATGATGTAAAAAAGGTAAAAGGTACCCTATTAGTGGAAACAAGGACAAGAGCCCAATCTAAACGATTACTTGAGACTAAGAGAATGGCAGACATGGATATATCCTACACTAAATCGACATAAAGGGGTAGTATACTGCCCCGATCTATTAAATTGTACATTGGATGAGATAAAAGACGAACTTTCTCATGAGTATGTCACAGAGGTGAGAAGGATTAGGGTAAAGAGGGAGGGCACATGGGTAGATACGCCTAACCACGTCCTTACCTTTGAACAAGAGACACTCCCAAAAACAATAAAAGTCGCAATGTATTCTTTAATGGTGCGACCATATATACCACCACCATTACGGTGCTACAACTGCCATAAGTTTGGTCATGCAGCATCTAATTGCAGCAGTCAAAAAGTATGTATCTGTGGAAAGGCTCCTCACGAAGGTTCAGCTTGTGAGGAACCAAAAAGTTGCCTTAACTGTAAAGGAATACATGCAGCAATCTGGAAAGGGTGCCCCACCTACAAACGAGAATGTAAAATACAAGAAATAATGGTTATAAACAAAATATCATACTTTCAGGCAAAACAAATGGTGGGATCCGCTGTTACTAAAGAGACTACCTTTGCGCAGGTAGCAGCGTCTACCAATAGTAATATTTCCCTGCTAAATGTAATCCCAGAAGTTAAAAAAATTATTAAGGAGGAACTAAGTTTACTTACCTCAACCTCACCCGAAGCTATTGCTCGTAATACCTTAGAGAGAAACAATCTTATTTTGGATATTAAAAATATTATTAGAGAGGAACTGAACATAAGCAGAAAGCCTCTCAAAGATCCATCATCCTCCAATGAACGAGAGCCTATGGAGGATGAAACACGAGGAGAAAAAAGAAAAATGCCACGAAAAGATCGATATCTACCGGTTCAAGTATCAGTTCGGTAGATGCAACCGTGGTAGAGAAAGCAAAATCGCAAAAAAAGAGGCCGGGATGGCAAAAGGGCAGACCGAGAGGTCCCCGAAAACAGTCATTGTGATTTTAAACTGTGATATTTTGCCTGTGATATTTTACTATTTTAAAGAACGTGATAGAAAGCTGTGATATTTTTAGCTAAATGTTTTATGTCGTTTGTCTTACTTAGTTTAACCAGTAAATAGTCCGTTGTATCTCTCTCTTAATGTTATTTATTAATAACTATAGTTATCCTACTGATACCTAAAATGGCTTTATTACACGATAATGAATATATCCTGCAATGGAATTGCAACGGATTACGAACGCATTATTGTGAACTAAAAATGCTAATTACAATTTATAACCCCCTCGCAATTTGCCTTCAAGAAACACATCTAAAGAACAGCAATGAATTCTTTATACGAGGGTATAAATGTACTAATAAAAACGACACAAGTCACCAAAGGGCTAGTGGCGGTGTTGCAATATATGTTAGAAACGGAGTACCATCCAGTAATGCCACTGTCAACTCCGAACTTCAACTAATTGCAACTCAAATACAATCCCCAATGACCATTACAATTAGCAATGTCTACCTCCCAATATTCGACTGGAACTTACCAGATCTACTAAAGGTAGTAGACCAACTTCCAGAACCTTACATACTGTTAGGGGATTTCAATGCCCATTCTACCGTATGGGGATCAACTCATACAGATCAACGAGGGAAAATTATTGAAGAGCTTATCGAAAGGAGAAACATCGTTCTACTAAACACCGGTGAACCAACCCACCTAAATACAAAATCCAATAACTTTACGGCAATCGATCTGACTTTGGCTCACCCTCATATCGCTCTGAAGTTTACATGGAGTGCCCATCATGACTTCTACAACAGCGATCGCTGTCCAATCCTTATCTCTACGGGATTTAAAAAACGAAATTACAACATCTCAAGGAGATGGTTAACAAATAAAGCCAACTGGGAAATATACAGGCAAGAAGTAAACATAGACCAGAAAGTATCGGGAAGCATAGATGAAGAAGTACAGGAGCTCACGGCTAAAATCCTTTATGCCGCCAAAAAGAGCATTCCACGTAGCTCTGGAAAAATCAGGAACACTTGTGTTCCGTGGTGGAATAAAGAAGTCAACGAAACAATCAAGACCAAGAGAAAATTGTTCAATGTGTTCAAAAGGTCACCAATACAAGATAACCTGATCAACTATAAAAAAGCTAGAGCGGTCATGCGGAAAACTATCCTAAATAGCAAAAGATCATCTTGGCAAAAATATATCTCCTCTATTAACGCTAAAACACACCCATCGGAGGTTTGGACTAAAGCCAAACAAATCATTAGAAAACCTCCGGCAGCCATGTCCGAAATGTTGGTGATTAATGACCAACACATCTCGAGCCCTGAAGAGCAAGCAGAAGTGTTTGCCAGTTTCTTTGAAAACATTAGCAGCTCGTGCTGCTATAGTGAAACGTTTTTAAACATATATCCGAGAAACAGCTGAATTTCGATAGCAATTTAGTACAAGACTATAATGAAATATTCACTATAGAAGAGCTGGAAACAGCCCTCAAATACAAAAAAGATAAATCACCGGGTCCCGACGATATTACTAACTCTATGCTTCAAAACCTACCGCAAACAGGAAAAGAAAAATTGCTAAATATATTCAACAAAATCTACACCAGAGCAACATTCCCCCAAGACTGGCTTAATGCAATCATTGTCCCCATACTAAAACCCAACAGAGACATGACTAACCCAAATAGCTACAGACCTATCTCCCTATGTAGCAACATAAGTAAACTATTTGAGACAATGGTGAATGCCAGGCTAATGACGCTCCTAGAAGTGAACCAACTAATCTCCCCTCATCAAACTGCCTTTAGGAAACAACATTCCACAATCGATTACCTGGTATACATAGAAAACTATATTATTGAGGGGTTCAGAAAAGTTGAGCATAGCGTAGCAGTCTCATTCGATTTAGAGAAGGCCTATGACACAATATGGCGATTCAACATAATAGAACAACTGTATAACTGGGGCATACGGGAAATTTACCTAAACTAATCTGCAGCTTTCTGAGTAACAGAAAATTTAAGGTAAGAATAGGCACCGTTTTTTCAGAAACACACGCACTGGAAAACGGTATTCCACAGGGATCCGTACTAAGTGTATCTCTGTTCCTCATAGGTATCAACCAGATACTTAATAACATTGATGAACCTATCAAGAAGTGTTTATATGCAGATGACCTACTGATACTCTTCCAAGGGAGAACAACGGAGAATGTTGACAAAAAACTACAGAGCGCTATTAACAAAATTACGGACTTTGGAAGTAAAAGAGGTTTCACTTTTTCAAAAGACAAAACTAAGGCAATACACTTCTGCCGATTAAGATCAGAGCACGATCACCCCAACCTTTATATTAATGGGACATTGATACCTATCGTCCCACATATGAAAATATTAGGAGTTATCTTCGATGCAAAGTTATACTTTAAAGAGCACGTTAAATCAATCGTAAAAGCTTGTAAAACACGATTAAATGTCATTCTATGCATGACAAATAAAAACTGGGGTTCATCAAGAAGAGCGCTACTTATGCTATACAAAGCATTTGTATTATCGCTCATCGACTATGGATGCATAATTTATTCGTCAGCACGGCCTTCAACGCTTAGACCATTAAATAGTGTACATGCTTATGGCATAAGGCTTGCAATAGGTGCATTCTACACTAGTCCACATACAGCTCTTTTTGCAGACACTTCAATACCACCGTTACACATTCGATACCACCAGTTCTTACTCAACTACTATGCTAAGGTACTGGTTTTACAAAACCATCTCAATCATGAAATTATAAACAGCGATACCTACGAAAGATACTTGGATAGACCAACAATAGTCAGGCCCACCCTTGTTAGAGCAATAGATATCATAAATAACACCTATAACATAGAAGAACTGTTTACAAAAGAACTACTACCGGAAGCATCAATTAAAACAGAAATAACAAAACATAAAGAAAAAATCAAGAACCACGTACTAAACAAGTGGGAACAAGAGTGGAATAACACGAACACGCAGTTATCCAAAATCAAAAATAATATAAAGCCGTGGAAAACAGAATGTAATCTCGAAAAACCATTAGAAGTGGCACTAACAAGAGCTCGCATTGGACACAGTGACCTCACCCATGCCCATTTGCTGAATAAAAGAGAACGAAATATATGCAACATCTGCAAAACAAATTTAAGCATGGAACACATATTGGTAGAATGCACAATGTACAAACCTATTCGTGAAAAACTAGGACTTAGCAGTACACTTGAAGAAATATTTATAGATGACAAGGAACATATCATGTTGTTGACTCAATTCCTGAAAGAATCAAAACTAATAAGAAATCTATAATAACTATTAATTAACCATAAAATAGGGAAGTATTGGCAGATGACCATAGCAGTCTTGCCACAACCAAAAAAAAAAATAATAATAATAATAATAATAATAAAACCATACTTTTCAGGTACGCATAGGAAACGTATACTCAAAATCGTACAAACTCACGAATGGAATACCACAAGGGTCGGTTCTGAGCACAACGTTATTCACAATAGCAATAAATGGTATTGCGGATGAAATTCATGAGAGTAGTAATGTCATGTTATATGTGGATGATCTTGCTATCGCTGTAAGCGGTACAGATATGAAACACACGAAAGATATCTTACAAAAGGACATAGATACGATCGTCGAAGTAGCAGAATCTCGGGGTTTGAAATTCTCCGAAAGCAAAACTGTCTATTTTTGCAGGTTAAGGGGGATAGGAACAGACAAGAAAAATCTGTATTGCGCCTAGTGAATATGCAACTGATAATACAATTTATAAAGTGATTTTCAATATGTATGTACCTGCATTGTGATGACTAACAATGGATGAAAGTTAATCCTCTTTAGAAACTTGTATACCTATCTACCTGTGGTTTGTTTAATTAAATTTTATCTTTACTGGGACGAATAAAGTGTTCTCTAATTAGGTTGTAATTGTTAGTTTATAATAAACATTAGCGAAATGTAGATAAATATATTTTGATAGATAATTAAAATAATTGACTAATTTGAAATTAATGTATTACTTTAATACCATATTAATTTCAATATAAATAGTAAAGTATGTATTAATTTTATTCATTTGTACGATAATTAATTGCTGTTGCTGTTGAATTTGAGTTATTGTAAGTTATTTTGTATAATGGGAAAAGGCAAACTACGACTATCTCAACCACGAAAAAGCAAAAAATTAGTTATGAAAAAAATAGCTCTTCGGTAAGTATACATTTTGTTATCTAAAAATTGTATATACCTAATCAGAAAAGTTAAATTATCATGTATGTATTGTAACCGTTTTCTACATTACCCTTATTTTAATTTTTCAGGAGGTGGAAAGCTGTTGCCGATTTGGAGGCTGCAAAGAAAGATCAATTATTCGTGAAAGTGTGGTACAAACTAACACTCCTAACAACATCGACATAATCCAAAATGCCGCATACAGAGTTTCTGACTGCGAATCAATTTTCGACGTTGGTGAGATTGATTCAAATAAAAACCCTTGTTCTGATACTGATGATGATGAGCGTGTCTATAATGAATCTGGCAATATTGTAAACTCGTCTGGAAGAAATGGTGCAACAAGTGAAAGTGATTTTGAAGAACTGTACTGTGAAAGAGATGAAGCAAAAAGTTCATCATTTAATATCAGTGGCCGCCGAATAGTAAACATCTCGTACTTTTTCAGTCAGCTTAAATCATTGAAACATAAAGGTATTATACAGAGAGAGAAATACTTCTTTTTTTGACATGTAATGTAATTTTTTTGTTTAGGATACGACTGTTCCTTTTTTGACTTGGATCTTGTATCTGAAAAAACAGAGGGCCTGCAAGGTGTATTTTCTTTTAAATATGCAGTATGTAATACCATACAAACTATAAAAAGCGAAGATCCAAATGATAGTTTCAATTCAAACTTATTGGCCGTACTTGGTAGTATTAATAATGGCATAAGGTATTATCAACTTTCAGAAGTTCATGCTACATTAGACGTTCCCGCCATATCACACAAAACATATAACAAATATCATAATGAAGTATCATCTATCGTACATGTAACTAGCAATGAATTAATGATAACCGCAGGGAAAGAAGTGGCAACATTAGCTAAAAGTTCGGGGGATATCAATAGTGGCGGTGTACCAGCAATATCAGTCATTGTTGACGGTACCTGGAGTAAACGATCATTCACCAACAAATCATGATTGCTTTAAAAATTGGAGTAACAGTTCTACAGCAATGGAAGCAGACATTATTGTTGAAGGGTTCAAAAAGTCCTTTGAAATGCACAATTTGATTTATGGTAGAGTAATAGGCGACGGGGACAGTAGTGTCTACAAAAAATTGACAGCAGCAGCACCATATGGACCAACGTTTATTATAAAAAAGATTGAATGTCGCAATCATCTCCTCAGAAATTATTTAAACAAATTATCAGAAATTTCGAAGAATGCAAACTTTCCTGTGTTACTTCGAAAAAAAGTGACAAATAGTGATACATTGGGCAGGTTTAGAAATGCCGTTACTAAAGCCATAGAGCATAGAAAAAACGAAAACGGGTCATTCTTTGTGAAAGCAAATTTATTAAAACGTGATATTTTAAATGGGCCAAACCATATTTTTGGTGATCATACTGGATGTGACAGTTACTTCTGCAGAAATAAAGAAGATGTAAATATTATATTTGTACATCAAAGAATATTGTTTTGTAGCTACAAGTACATATTGCAATAACTCTTTGTTTTAGGAAAATCTAGTACCCGATTTACAAATATGCGGATTATATGATGAAGTTAAAAGTGTAAATATGAGAATAGCAAACAACGCAGGAAGCCTTTTACATGATGTCGACACAAACTTGGCCGAAAGCTACAATTCTATTGTTGCGAAATTTGTGGGAAGAAAACGCATTAATTTTTCTCTGAAGGGTTGAACCAGATGTTTGGCTGCTGCTGTTTCTTACAACACTTATGGAGATTTTCTAGGAACCATATTAAAGAAAGTTTGTGAGGGAGCTGAAGGGATTCATTTTCAAAAATATCGGACAATGAGATGTAAAGGAAGAGAAAGTCGAAGGAAAGGTAATTCCTTTTTTAGAATGTGTTATTTGTCCAACCCTCGTTTTGCTTTTAGGAAAATCTGGAAAGAAGAAAACCTTTGCTACAACTGATAAATTCTACGGGACAAGCGCATCAAACTATGTTCCAGATATGGAAGACGATGTCTTCATGGTAAAACGCGAAGAATTCTTACGGAACCTTAAAATTAGCGGACAAGCAAGTAATCTTTGAAAGTACAGTCTTACGGTCAAATTGTGATATTTGGGAGAGCGAAAGAAAAAAGCGAATAACTGCTTCTAGTTTTGGGAAAATTTGTAAACTTAGGAAAACAACATCAACAGCTAAAACGGTTTGTTCACTATTATACTCGACTTTTACAGGTTCGAATGCCACTAGATTTGTACTGGATAATGAAGAAACGGCAATTTCATTATTCCAACAAAAAACTGGCAAACTTGTTCGCAAAAGTGGTTTGGTGATGGACAACAATTTTTCTTACTTGGCGTGTTCACCAGACGGTTTAATAGATAACGCAATAATTGAAATTAAAAGTTCGGACAAAACCGGGAACGTGTCGCCAAACGATGCAGTACTGCAGAAAAAAATTGATTATTGTTCATTAGAAAATGGCAGAATTGTGTTCAAACGTAATCACAACTATTTTTATCAAGTTCAGGGTTTGCTACATATAACACAAAGAGATCTCTACTATTTTGTCATATACACTAGAGGAGGACTGCACATCGAGGAAATTTTTAGGTAATGGTAATTTAGTTTTTTTTTAATTTTGTATTCATGATTAAAACATTTTTCAGAGACGATACATTTTGGACAAAAAATATGGAAAACCGGTTGTGCCACTTTTATCTGAATTGTTTACTTTCAGAATTAATAGACTCAAGGAGATGTCGTCGACAGGATATTCATATTTATTTGACATAATCAGTAATTTCATTTTGTTTTAGGTTTGAAATGTGATAGCTGAGGATTACAGTAATGTATTATTATTATTATTAATTATTATATTATTAATTAAAATGAACTTAAATTGTTTTTGTAAAATTGTAATTATTTTCAAATATAAACTAAGTAGCAACACTGATATCAAGTGTTATAATTTATAAATTTTATTATTTTTAATCTTATTACTTCAAATATTAAAAATTACACATTTGTTATATAAGCCACCAGTAGACTTAACCTTCTTAGTGTTATTACCTGAAAAATACATTACCTTCTGAGAACAAAAGCGTTCTATTCTTATCTACATAAGAGGATTAACAGTACAAGATATTTAAATATTACTGCAGGGAAGGGTCGCCATACTTTCAATATTTGATTGCGTACGAAGCAAATTTGGTCCTTTTGAGTAAAATTACAAAAAAACGCATAAACTTGGAATCGAATTTTTTTATTCCACTTACTTGCCCGGTGAAATGCATGCATTTTGTTTTTTAATATCTTCAAAATTAAAGCATATATGTGAAGAAATGGATATAGACATATTTGACCCTACAATAAATTTGAAACAATTTTTGAAAAAAAAAATGCATACATTCAATGGCCTATTGTACACCACTATAATGAGATGGGGAATGCACTTTCACATTAATATTTACAGCCACAAAATTACTCAAAACTTTTAAGATTTATTGCAAATTTCTATAAGAAATGAGTGTTGCCTATCCTCTATTCCTATCCCCCTTAAGGAAACCACACGAAGAACCACAACTGAAACTGAAAGGCCACACTATACCAAATGTGACAGAACATAAATTCCTGGGACTAACCTTTGACACGAAGCTAACTTGGAAAAGTCACATTAAAAAGCTCGCATTAACTTGTCGAAAAATGATAAATAGAATTAAGGTATAATGTAGTTTCACTTGGGGTGCAGACCGGATCTCATTACGCAAAATAGTCAATGCATTTATACGAAGCAAGATTGAGTATGGATGTGTGATATACAGCAATGCTGCAAAATCGCACATAAAAAAAATGGAAACTGTCTGGAATAAAGCACTACTCCTAACGACAGGGGCATACAGAACTTCACCAATTGAGACACTAAACATTATATCCAACAATGTCCCAACAAAACTCAGATTTGACGAGATCAATGCTAAATATGGTCTAAAAATATTGAACAAACCAAATCATTATTTAAGAACTATACTGTCAAATCCTGAAATGCTGGAAAAGTATGAGTGGAGTCAAACACGAACAGTACCAGCAATAATTAACATTCACAGGCAGCTAGAGAGGGAAAATTTATTCCTAAACATGTGGCACGCGGAAGAAGGGATATATGAATGGGAAGTCTATTCGCCTCAAATAGATTGTATAACATATAGCGTAGACGATGATGAACAAACCAATTTTAACCAATATAAATTACGATACGAGAATCACACGTTCATATACACTACGGGATACACACTACCAAACCGTGTCGGATGTAACGTGGTAATAGAGGACCACAAAACAACATGGAAGTTACCACAAGAATCCACGATGCTTACAGCAAGCTTAACTGGTATTTTGAAGGGAATAGAAGCCGACGAAATTCGGCCAACAAATAAAATAGTATGCTCTACGTCTAAGACAGCAGTCGATTCTTTAAAAAACTGCTACGCGCAAAATCGTTTCGTTAAAACCATACAACAGAAACTAACACGGTTAATACAGGATGGAACACAAATAAGAATTCTGTACACACCAATAAAACTAAACACAGAAGAAATGAGAATTAAAAACTATGCTAGAAGAAAACAAGTTTGGACACCTGCTAAGATATTTGGAAAGTATAAAAGTACTAAATGAAATCTAATGGAGAGAGCAAGTAGAATGCAGCATTAACGCTAAGGGCTATAAAGTATAAGAACGTCTAATGATCACAGCTATCGAGAACGTTCTTAAATGGCCGTTCGGCTGAAGACAAGGACAAGAACAATAAAAAAAAAATAAAAAATAACAATAATAATAATAATACCCAGGTGGCGGATAGGGGAACGACCTTGCAAATGATCGTAAGTGATGCAAGGCCAGCACCGAAATATGAGCTCGTGGCGATAAACCGCGACTGTTAGCTCTAGAGAATAAGGTGTCGCAGACCAGTCCACGTGGGATCTCGTATCTAACGAGGACAAGGATGGCAACCCTGCGTCCCCCTAGCTGGAAGTACACTTTGCTTAAACTAGTCTTGAGTGACTTCCCTTACTTTAACTCTTTTCTGTCGGAGCTCTCTCGCTCCAATTCTTGTTTTCTTCAAGCTCCCAGCGAAAACTGAAAGACCCTTTTCTTTCCTCTCTACTCTTCCTAGGACATGCGGCGTCAAAAGCGTATACGGGTGTGGCTAGCCCGAGATGTCCTTGCTGGGGGCGGCTGAGCGCTAGCCGTCTCCTAATGCCGCAACTGCGAATTGTACTCCAGAGACTCTAGCAGGGCGCGGCTAGGGAACGTCGTACAGCTAGCGGTCGGTGGTCTTGGCTTTACCGCCCGGGCCACGAGGAAAGTAACCTCTATAAAAAATCCCCCAATCCCAAGGTCGTTTGGCAGTTTTAGGTGCCGAAGGGATTGCGCGAGGGGAAGCCTAAGCGTGGCATGGGGGAAGCCTGATCGCTAGCGTTGAAACGCCTGTGGGAAAACGGCCGCCTCTCCATAGTATTCAGCCTTGCCATGGCATGGGAGCACTACCATGGTCCACCAAGTTTTCTTCCCTGTTCGTGGGATGTCTATGAGTTTTATTTCAATCCCAATTAGTGAGGACCGATCCTCAGAAATGGGCGTTGTTGAGAGTCAACGGTCTAAAACTACCGCCTCCTCTTCAAAAATTGAGCAAATGACGACGGGTTCTGTCCCCCGGTATTTGCTCATTATCAGACTTGATGGTCTTAATTTTGAGAAATTTAATCCGTTTTTAATCACCAAGGTTTTGTATGGAAATATTGGAAAAGATAATTCAATTAAAAAGATAGCATCGGGATTATTAGTCGATACTCGAACAAATAAACAAGCACAGAAGCTTTTAAGCATGGAGAAACTTGCAGATACTCCTGTTAGGGTGATTCCCCACCCTGCTATGAATTTTCTAAAGGTGTGGTTACTTGCAAAGATTTATTGAACTGCTCTATAGAGGACATACTAGAACACATGAAAGGTCAAAATGTTGTAGAAGTCAAACGGATAACATCACGCAGAAACAATGAAACTATAAACACTGTTAATATAATATTAACATTCTCAAAACCAAGTCTTCCGAAAAATGTAAAAATAGCTTTTTAGTGCTTGCCGATTAGACTATATGTACCTCCACTGATTCGATGCTTTAAATGTCAGAAATTCGGGCACATATCTATGAAATGTACAAACGTGGAGGTTTGTGTATGTGGGAAACCACCACATCCTGGTATTCCTTGTGAAGCACCAATTAAGTGAGTAAATTGTCAAGGTAACCATTCATCAAGGTCTAAATAATGTAATACATACAAGGATCAGGTAGCTATACAAGAGCTAAAAGTAAAAGAAAAAATGTCGTATTTCGAAGCGCGTAAAAAGGAAACTGACATAAATGTCAGAGGACCTTCATACTCTTCTGTAATTAAAACACCACAAACATTTCCTATAAAAGAATTGGTCAACGAACTAGCACTAATACTGCTACATGAAATCAGAAATGCATTGGCACCCAAACAAGTTGAACCTCTTCCTACAAGTTCAACAACTATTTCAACAAACATCTTAAACACTATCCCCACAAAACCTTTTTTGACGGAAGTAGAAGTAATCGATGAGGAATCACGAGGTTCAAAAAGAAAACCTAGTCCAGTTCGTTCATCCCCTACTGTTAGTAACGAAGATCTCAATTCCACCTATGATTTCATTAACCCTGCCACACGTATGCACCAGAAGAAGGGTTGGCCGAAGGGTAAACACCGAAAAAATCGGTCAGAGAGTCAAGTTTCACTGTGATAATTTCTGTGATATTTATACACTTTAGTGTGATACATTATTGTGATAAATTCTGTGATATCTATATATTTTAAACGGTTTAGTCTGATATATTATTATTGTTAATGTTTATCCTATAATCTGTCTGTTGCTTATACTTTTATATTATACACTATTTATTTCTTTGTTTTTAACGTGTTATAAATCTACCATTTTATTCTGACTACGAAGTCATTATTGCTATTTAAAGATGCTTATAACTAAGTATGAACCAATGGTTATAGCTCTTCAAGAAACCCATTTGAAAGATAATGACAAGTTTATGCTTAGAGGATATACATGCTTCAACAGAAATTACAATGACAACCTACGAGCTAGTGGGGGCGTTGCAACCTATATTAGAAGCAACACGTCAGTAAAAATGCTTTTAGTAAATAGTGAATATCAGATTATTGCAGTCCAAATTAAATACCCAGTAAAAATCACAATCTGCAATGTTTACTTCCCTAAATTTAATTGGAATACTGACACACTTATAAACATAATTGCTCAACTTCCTCCCCCTTACTTGATACTAGGAGACTTCAACGCGCACTCCACTCTTTGGGGATCCAATTATAGGGATAGAAGAGGGAAACTAATTGAAGAACTATTAGAAGTTAACAATATGGTTATTTTAAATAATGGCGAACACACCTATATGAACAACAAAACGAACAACTTTACGGCCATAGACCTAACGATAGCTCATCCAACGGTAGCTTTAAACTTCACCTGGAACACTCTAAGCGAATATTATAATAGTGACTACTGTCCCATATTGATATTTACTGATGTTCAGAAAACAAACATTGCAATACCGAAGAAATGGCTGACCAAGCGGGCTAACTGGACGCTGTACAAAGAAACTCTGGAAGACACACGACAATTCACGTCAAACAATATTGATCAAAATGTCTATGAATTGTCAAACGACATAATTAATGCTGCTGAAAAATGTATCCCAAGCACATCTGGCATAATAAGAAAAAGGCCACTGCCGTGGTGGTCACCAGAAGCGAAAGAAAAGGTTAAAGCCAAAAGAACAGCATTTAACAAATTTAAAACATTTCCAACACTGCAAAACCTAATCTTATTAAAAAAAAGCACGTGCAGTTGCGAGGAGAGCAACATTAGATAGTAAAAGAACCACGTGGCGTACATACGTGGCATCTATAAATATAAATATAGACCCGTCAGATCTATGGCAGAAAGCTAAATGCCTACAAGGTAAATCGACGTTCACAATCCCCGAGCTCCTCATAGTAGGTGATAAGAGAGTTACAGATATAAAAGGTAGAGCAGAGCTATTTGCGTCTCACTTTGAAATGTAAATTTCCATACAGACGAAGAGCTGGAATACAACAAACCCTTTTCTATGGAAGAACTTGACCTAGCATTGAAACACAAAAAAGGCAAGTCTACTGGACCGGATAATATAACATATTCGATGATAAAAAACCTCCCTCTGGTCCAGAAATAAAAACTTCTTCAATTGTACAATAAAATGTACAAAGAGGGCATATATTCCTCAAACTGGTGTCACTCTACTGTTATCCCAGTAGCAAAACCCAACAAAGATACAACAAACCCATGCAGCTACCGACCAATTTCGCTAACAAGCCATGTTAGAAAAATACTAAAGACAATTATAAACAATAGGCTTATGAAACATCTAGAGGGTAATCAATTAATCTCAACGTACCAAACTGGCTTTAGGAAATTTTATTCGACTGTAGACGAACTGGTCTACATAGAAAATGCAGTCATCGAAGGCTTCGCAAACAAACACATACTGTAGCTGTGTCATTTGACTTAGAAAAAGCATATGACACCATGTGGAGAAGCAACGTTATAAAACAATTGCAAGATTGGCACATTCGAGGAAACCTACCCGAATTTCTAAGAAAATTCATGTCAAACAGAACGTTTGCAGTTAGGTTAGGAAATGAGGAATCTAGCACACGCCCACTTGAAAGCGGAATTCCACAAGGCTCGGTGCTAAGTGTAACACTATTTCTTGTAAGTATCAACCAAATAGTAAACTCTATACCAGAACCGGTACAAAAATGCAAAAATTTTCTAAAGAAAACATTTTTGCCGATTAAGGACAAGCCATGGCCATCCAACATTAAAACTTAAAAACGGGCAGATTCCTTTTGTCAAGAACCTAAAACTATTGGGAATAACTCTCGATGAAAAGTTATATTTCAAAGAACAAGTTAAAAATGTACTATTATCTTGTAAAAATAGATTAAATCTAATCAGCTGTCTATCATTAATTGGGGAACTACAAGAAAAAACACTGATAATGTTCTACAAAGCATTAATTCAACCAGTATTGGACTATGCATGCATCGTGTATTTAAGTGCCCGCCCATCAACGCTAAAAGCTTTAAATAGCATACATGCATACGGTGTTAGAGTTGCTACTGGCGCTTTCCGTACTAGTCCACACTCCGCTATCCTAGTGGACGTAGGAATACCTCCATTACACATTCGACGCCAACAACTACTTCTAAACTACTTTCTCAAAATTCTACTTCTTCCTAACCATATGAACAATTTTATAATAAACAACGACGCCTACGAAGAATATCAAGAAAAACCTACTATAACGAGACCAGTTTTAATTCGAGCTATGGAAATTATTAGGAAAAATGAATTAGAAGAACAGTTTACAGAAGAAACGATATACAAAACACATGTAGCCAACGCACTAAAGAAAACTAAACATACCATCAAAACAATATCATATGGAATATGGGAAAATGAATGGAAAGAAGAGACAACACAATTGCGAAAAATTAAAGAACTCTGTGAAACCATGGAAAGATAACAATATATTAAGCAGACGAGAGGAAGTAGCTTTAACAAGAACTCGCATTGGCATACAAATCTAACTCACCTAAGCCTATTAGGTAAATGTAGAAGAAATGTGTGCGACACATGTAAAGTTACTATAACCGTACACCATATACTGAGAAATTTTACAAAATACAGCAATATACGGAAAAACTTGGGAGTAAAATGTACACTAAAAAAAATCCTCTCAGACAACACAGAAAACGTACAAAAATTAATAAAGTTTCTACATGAAACAGAGCTCATCACAAAACTATAGGATAAACAACGCAAGATAAATATTGATAAAGGATAACTAAGGCAAATGACCTAAGAAGTCGAGCCAAAAAAATAAAATAAAATAATAATAATAAACCTAGGGGTTGAACTCCTACCAGGCGCGTCCCCAGGTGGCGGATAGGGGAACGACCTTGATCGGAAGTGGCCAGGGGGGAGCCTGGTTCCTAGCGTTGAAACGCCTATGGGGGAAGAGGCGCCCCCCACAGTATAAATGCCCTGCTGTTGTAAGCCTGCGCTGCTACAGTTGACATCTTTCAGTGCATACTCGTGGGATAATGTCAGTCAAATTATTTGAATGAGGACTCAGCCTCTAAAATGGGGGTTGGCGAGGACAACGGTAATATTCCTTAAACTATAACATGGATTACCATAATGGTTTCCCGATTTTGGCGGCTTCCTCCAAAGAGCCCGCAAAAAATGGTAAGCAGGAAAAGGTCCCGGTTCTTGCTCCTGAAGAGGATTGAGGGAGATTTTATTAAAATCAGCCCTTTTCTAATTTTTAAGTTATTATATGAAATTGTTGGTGATGTTAGGATTATTAAAAAGGCAAAAGATGTCCTGCTTATAGAAACTGTCTCTAAGACTCAGTCTAAACGATTATTGCAAATAAAAAGATAGCCGATATGGAAATAGAGGTTACCCCTCACCCAACTTTAAATAATTGTAAGGGTACAATTTATTGTTCAGATCTTCTTAACTGTACGCTAGAAGAAATAAAAGAGGAATTAACAAATGAAGGTGTGGCAGAAGTAAAAAGAGCTAGATCAAAGAAAGATGGGATGTGGACAGACTTACCCTTACACATACTTACCCTTGAAAGGGACAGTGTTCCGAAATCTATAAAAGTGGCAATGTACGTGCTGATGGTAAAACCATACATTCCATCTCCTATGAGGTGTTACAACTGCCTAAAATTTGGACACGCCGCGACTAATTGTAGCAACCCGAAAGTTTGCATATGTGGTAAACCGGCTCATGACGGAGAAACTTGTAAGGAACCAAAGATATGCCCGAATTGTAAAGGAGATCATGTTGTAATCTGGAAAGGATGTCCCGAATATAAAAAGGAATTTAAAATAAGGGAAGTTATAATTAACAAGATTTCTTATCAGGAAGCGAGACAAGTTGCAAGAACCACTGTAACTCCGTCCGCTACTTTTGCCCAGGCAACGGCAGCTACCAACATAAGTATAGTGGAGGGAATCATTCCTGAAATTAGGAAAATTATAAAAGAAGAGCTGTCGTTACTTACCCCTCAAAATGTGCAGCCTAGCCCGCAATCACAAAGTTTTGAAATTTTGAATGAAGTAAAAAATGTTATAAGACAAGAATTGAACTTAATAAATAGTGTGACTACAGACAAAGCTTTCATAATGCTAAGTCTTAAAACCATCGAAATAATGGAAGATGAATCCCGTGGTGCTAAAAGAAAAACGACCATTGAGAGGTCACTGTCCACGGAGTCCAGCGTCGCATCAGTCGACCAAAATTTGGTACTGGAAGCAAGGGCCTCCGAGAAAAAGAAAAAAGGGTGGCCGAAAGGTAAACCTAGGAGCCATCTTAATCTGTGATAAAACTCACAATCTGTGATATATATATATATATATATATATATATATATATATATATATACTTTCTTTTACGTTATACTTGTCTCATATGTTTTATCTATTTATGTACATATTTATTTATGTCTTTTTACACGTATTATTCTGTTTTGTCTTTTCGTTCAAAATTTGTTTGTCTTTAAAAGATTTTATATTAACATAAGTTTTTACATTCAACTTACACGAAAGAATCATTCAGTGGTATAGAGACACTATTGTGACCTTAAAATGATTCTAGTCAAATATGAACCTTTCTGCATCTGTCTTCAAAAAACCCACTTGAAAGGTGTGGAACAGTTTCACCTAAGAGGTTATAAAGGATTCTTTAGAAATTACACAGTAAACAATAGAGCTAGTGGAGGAGTATCTATACATGTAAAAGACAATATTCCCACGAAGGGTATTAACATTAACACTAAGTTGCAAGCTATTGCTGTGCAAATTGAAGTGCCCGTAAAAGCAACTATCTGCAACATCTACCTCCCAGAATTTAAATGGGATGCGAATGACATTGATACTATAGTTCGGCAGCTTCCTTTTCCATTTATACTGCTTGGAGATTTCAATGCTCATTCTATAATTTGGGGTTCTAACTTAACCGACCAACGAGGTCGAATACTTGAACAAATTATGGAAAATAATCCATTAACTATTTTAAATACTGGATCCCCTACACACCTAAACTTAAGATCAAACAATTTAACAGCAATAGACTTGACTTTTTGTTCACCCACTTTAGCACTAAGCTTAAACTGGAAAGTGCACGAAGACTTCCACAATAGTGACCATTGCCCAATATGCATTATATTACCAGACTCCCAAATTCGATTAGAAACATATCCAAAGAAATGGATTACTGAAAAAGCAGACTGGGAAAATTTTTCTAGAATTCTCAGTGAACGCCCTTCAGAGTAAAAAGAAAGGGTGGAAGACCAAGTTAGAAACTTTACTGATAATATCATAAGGGTAGCTGAGGAGTGTATTCCTCAAACGACTGAAACCTACAAAACCTCTTACGTTCCTTGGTGGAATGCGAAAGTGCGAAGCGCAATCCAAACAAAAAAAAAGAATGTTGAAAATTTTTAAAAGAAATCCAACTCTAACCAACCTTATTGAGTTTAAGAAAGCTCGTGCGACCTCAAGAAAGGCTATTAATCAAAGTAAGAGAACCTCCTGGCAGAATTACGCGTCAACTATTAACTGCATACCTCAATATCTGACGTCTGGAAGAAAGTTAAAGGTATTACTGGAAAAAGCCATGAAAAACCGTCAAGGTTCTCAGATACGAAAATAAAGATCTTGCAGAGCAAAACCAAATCATAGAGGCTTTCGCGGAACATTTCTATTCTGTCTGCAGTTCACAACAGTACAGTGACGCTTTTAAAACGATAAAGAGGGATTCTGAAAAAGAAATAGATTTTAGCTCTAAAGAAAACTACGTATATAACATACCTTTTACGTCTGAGGAATTAAAAAGAGCCTTAGATAAATTCAAAAATTCGTCTCCGAGTCCAGATAAAATACATTATGCGATGATATGCAACCTACCCACACTAGAAAAACAAAAACTGTTAGATATATGCAACATAATATTTAAAACCAGTATTTACCCTGAAACTTAGCGACAAGCAATAATAGTCCCTGTTCCTAAGCCTGGTAAAGATATCACTTTAGCTGAAAACTACCGCCCAATATCGCTTACCTCTTGTTTAAGTAAAACTATGGAAAGGATGATTAATGATAGGTTAATGTGATACTTAGAGGCTGAATTACTACTTACAAAACAGCAAACAGGTTTCCGCCAATTTCATTCCACAATAGATCTTCTAACGTATCTTGAAGATAATATTCAAAACACCTTTTTGCAAAGACAGCACATGGTGACAGTGTGTTTCGACCTGAAAAAAGCGCACGACCTCACATGGAGACACAACATCAATCGAACAGTTAGAACTAGGATAGGCACAACATACTCATCGGTCCAATACACTGAAAACGGAATACCACAGGGATCTGTATTAAGCTGCACCCTTTTTCTAACAGCAGTGAATGAACTGGCAGCAATAATAAAGCATCCACTGCATGTCTGCTTGTACGTAGATGATTTAATTATATTTGGAAGATCAGAAAATGTAGAGGAACTGCAAGAAGAATTACAAAATGGAATTTCTGATATGGTACAAAAAGCGGAAAGTATTGGGTTTCAATTCAAAAACGAACGCCATACACTTCTGCACACTTAGACATGAGCATTCCCACCCGACTTTGTACATACATGGAACTAAAATTGAGTTTCAGACCAGTATTAAAATTCTTGGAATTATATGCGATTGTCGATTATATTTTAAAGAACACATCGAAATGTTGGAAACTAAGTCAAAAAAAAACTTAATATCATCAAATGTCTGTCTAACATAACCTGGGGTACCGACAAAGAAACATTACTGCATTTCTATAAATTATTTGTGCTGTCCACTATTGATTACGACTCTACAGTTTATTCTTACGCCCGTCCATCTCACTTAAGAAAGCTAGATAAGGTTCACGCTACTGGAATTAGAATGCCAATTGGTGCTTTTTATACTAGCCCTATTGAATCCTTGCATGCTGATTCTGGCATTCCAGCACTAAAATTTCGTAGATTGTACTTAATATTTAACTACTTGATAAAAATTCTATCGCTACCTAACCATCTCAATCACGACATAATACATAATAAAGAAAAACAAGTACAATATAGAAGCAGGCCTACAATAACGAGACCTTGTGCTACAGAGAAAGCGCACGAGTTAAAGATTACCATACCTACCTTATTCGCGCGGAAAGTACTCGAGTATCCCCCCTGGAGTACACCAAAGATAACATTCCTAACAAACCTTGCAAAATACACTAAACAAGAAACCTTAAATGAAGTGTACAAGAACGAATTTTACGCTATGTTGGATACATTCAGATACGATGCCATAGTGTATACGGATGGGTCTAAAACTAATCATGGTGTAGGTAGTGCTATACACACTGATAATAAGAGCCATTACTGGAAACTTAATGAGACATCAAGTATATACACTGCCGAACTTTATGGTATGTGGCAAGCCCTCTTACATACAAACCGTAATCACATACACACATGCCCTATTTGCTCCGATTCATTAAGTGTAATAACCGCTTTAGAGAATGGCGAACCACCTGTTAACCCTCTCCTTAACATGGTCAAAGCATCACTGCATAGACTCCATACAAACGACACATTAGTAACTATTATGTGGATACCAGGACATAAGGGTATACCTGGAAATGGGAGTGCTGATTTGGCGGCTTGTATGGGAACACCCCACGAAATACATGACAACATACCTGTCCCACCTACTGACTATAAAACCTTTAGTTAATCAGATATGACAAAGAGACTCAAGGACAGCATTAAGGCAGATTAAAAAACACAACTCAGCGAAACAGTAATCATCGGTTACCAAGAAGAGAAGAGGTAGTTCTCACGAGAGGTAGAATAGGGCACACCAGGCTAACACACGTACATTTATTAGGTATTGGGAGAATGAGGAAATGTGACTTATGTGATGTACAAATAACAATACGGCACATACTTTTAGAGTGTCCATTATATGAAAAATCTAGAAAAAAATTAAATCTTGGAAAAACATACCTTGAAATTTTCGAAGATAAAGCATCAAAGGTTTAGACCCTAATACAGTTTCAAAAGAAAATTGATGTGTATAAGGAATTATAGTTTATAGAATTATAGTTTTTCCTTTGACGTCATATGTTAAAATAGCTAATGGCCTAGTAGCCGATGCTATACAAAAAAAAAAATAATGAAACCCCCAGAGGTGTATACAAAGTATGCATTTGGTAATTGACGACACCAGGGAATTGGTTGTTCAGCTCCTCTCTTCTTCCCCTATGAAGCAAAGGACTACCTGGAACAAAGAAATAAACGAGCATTTAGTCCGATGCTATTATAAAATAACAAAGTTAGCAACTCTTAAAGGAACCATACACTAAAGAACTCCACCGGTTAGTGGTCAGCAAGTTTCCACAACTAAACAACAATACTGCACAAAACATAGCAGACGAACGACGTTCAGTATTTTGTAACAACCGTATTCCTGCTGAAACAATGACTAGAATAAGAAACGAAATAGCCACCGAGTTGGGAATAAATACAGATCAAGAACAAACAACAGCAGTCGATGAAATTACAGAAACTAATAATGTAGAAGCTGCTTTGAAGAACCTCATGAAGTAAGTAAGTTTAACACTGAAACTCACAACATATTAATGAAAGTAGATGAATTCTTAAAAACAAAAATAACAGAAGAAACAAACCTCATGCTACTAATGAGAAATTATTTTACAAAAACTTGTACAACAAAAGAAGAAAAGAAAATACTGAAGAAGAAACGCCGCCTACACTAAAAGACGTCAGAAAGTACTGGATGGATATCTGGAGTAATCCTACGCAACATAAACAAAACAAGTGGTACTATGATGAAAAAACAAAAAACAAAAGAATCAAAACCATGTATCGGAAATGAGTGAGGCGGAGGTATTGCAATGTATAAAAAAACTCACAACTGGAAAGCACCAGGCCCAGATAAACTCCAAAATTTCTGGATTAAATGTTTTAAATTAACGATATCCTTCGCAACCCAGAAAGACTACCACAGTTCATGACTAGTGGTATAACTTACCTTGTAGCGAAGACGGAACCACTTAGTCCAGACGCCTCAAAATATAGACCTATTACTTGTCTGTCTACAATTTATAAAATATTTACATCTGTTATCACAGGAAAAATATACGGACACCTGAAGACAAATAATTTAATAGATGAGGAACAAAAAGGTGGCTGCAAGGGGTCCCAGGGATACAAAGAACAGTTAATTGTAGATAAATGAATAACAAAGCACGCAAAACAGACAAAGCACGATCTCCACACAACTTATGTAGATTACAAGAAAGCGTTTGACTGTATACCGCACTCTTGGTTACTTGAAACCCTAAAGCTGTATAAGATAGAAGACCGCATAGTAAAATGTTTAGAGCACATTAGAGCTGGAGTACTCATCTAACCCTTAATACCACGAGAGGAACAATTGAGGCGGGTAATATTAACATCAGACGTGGCATATTCCAAGGCGACTCTTTAAGTCCACTATGGTTTTGCCTTGCAATAAAACCACTCACGTCATTGCTAAATAAACATAGCACAGGTTACTCTATCTATGAATGCAAATTCACGCATCTATAGTACACGGAAGATCTTAAATTATTTGCTAGTAAACAGAACCAACTAAATAAAATGGTAGAGTACGTGGGTAGCTTCAGTACCGACATACAAATGACTAAGGGGTTAGATAAATGCAAAATTAACAGTATGACAAAGGCAAAATGGACACTAAACGAAGGATATGAAGTAACAAGACAAAGAAAAATAGAAGGAATGGAAGAAAATGAAAAATACACCTATCTTAGATACGAACAGGCACAAGGTATAAATCAAAAATGAAGCAAAGAGAAAATACAGAGAACCTACCTTACAAGACTGCGAATGTTATTAAAAAGTGGATTATCCACCAGAAATCTGTCTAAAGCCATCAATTGTTACGCAACACTTACAGCTTACAGCTTCAGAGTACTTCACTGGACTGATACCGAACTACACGCAATAGACAGAACGACAATCATCCACTCAACGCGGTTGAACGGTTTCACTTACCTAGAAACCAAGGTGGAAGAGGGATCCCAAGTGCACGTGTACAGCATAACCAGCAAACCGAAAATCTGCGAAAGTATTTCGACGGCAAAACGGAATGCTCCAAACACTTACAAACAATAACAGGAACAGATAGCGCACTAACACCACTGAAACTGGCTGAAAACAATTAGAAACCCAGTGTCTCTCAATTCAAGACATCAAACAGCAATGGAAATCGAAACCTTCACACGGGAAATACATCGCCAGTATAGAACAGGTATACCTATAACGAAACGGAAGGGTTTATTGCTGCAATCTAAGATCAGATTGTATCAACAGGACAAGAATAATGAAAGAAGCTCTCGCTAAGGTTAACTGTCGTATGTGTGATACTCACGAGGAAACAATTGAGCATACAATAGCAGGATGCAGTACACTAGCTCACAAACAATACCTAGAAAGACACAATCAGGTAGCGAGCATCATACACAAAGAACTCAGGAAATACCACATGAACCACAACGACAGCGACCCTTACTACAAGTACCAACCCCCACTAATATGTGAAGATGATAACGTAAGAATCTACTGGACTAGGAAAATCATAACAGACAAGACCATCGAATCCAACATCCCTGATATGGTGTTAACATTAAAAAACAAGAAAATCGCCTACATAGTCGATACCACTATGTGCGAATATACTATGATGAGATGAGATCCGAAAGATGTGGAAATGAATCACGTTCAAATTATTCCAATAATCATAGGATGTACTGGCGAAATACCTACAAAATTGTACAATACTTTGGAAATTTTGAAACTAAATAAAGCACTGTACATACCGATGCAGAAAGCTGTGCTACTCAGCACTTACAGCACTGTTCGAAGGGTTCTAGGGGAGTAATATAATCATTACTGTTAGTGATTCGCAGTAACAGGAAAATCGCTAAAAAACAGACCCTTATACTTACCTGCTATTTCATGCTCTAAGTATAAGTAAACACCTGTGATAAATGACAGAGAAATAAGCAAATAATAATAATAATAATAACAATAATAATAATAATAAAATAGCCTTCCCGTGAGATCCACCTTGACGTGGTGGGTGGGCTCTCAGCACATGAGCGCCTCTATGGGCGTGTATAAGGTCGCTCCTGTTTTCACAAGAGACAGCCGAGGTGGGCCAAGTATGCACGACCTGGTTCGAAACCACCGTGATGATAGGCCTGCAAACGATTTACGAAACGCACATGGACAACGAGTTCAACACAACACACCACTAAGGACCGCTAAAGTTCATCAAGGTCTAGAAGAGAGAGGAATTGTTGCTGAAACTATTACGTTGCAGCCCAATCCTATCCCCCGCCAGAAGTATGCTTCTGGAGGCAAGAAGCAAATAAGTATATAGTTCAATGCTACTACCGTATTACTAAAGTTGAAACCTCCACCAAGCCTTACTAAAAGGAATTACACGGAATGGTTCTTAAGAAATTTCCAGAGTTAAGTAATAAGACTGTGCAGAATGTTATAGACCAAAGGAGATTAATATTTCGAAATAATAGGCTCTCTGCAGATGAAATACGTCAAATAAGAGCAGATGTATCAATCGAATTAGGAATGATGGGTCCAATGATGGTATGATCAAATCACCTACAATTGACGTACAAGATACATGTCCTATTCAAATGGAATGCGAAACCAACTTATTACTGTATGAAGGATTAGAACCCACAATGAGACATCCAATCCTAAACTTAACCATTAAACAGGGTACAGATGAAATAATTGAAAAAGTTAACGGACTTATACCAGAAAAATTAGGCCCTATAAACACCATAACAGAAATTCACACACTGATGTAAGTTGGAGCGATAACAATATTAAATATGAATCAACAAAAAGTCGAAGGGAAATCAAAAAGATTAAATAACATGCCATCGTGGGAAAGAAGAATATTAAATAGAATACCAGTTCTAAGAAAACAAATTGCTGTTCTTATACAATATTATAAAAACCCTACTAAGAAAGTTGTTGAGAAAACCAAGCTTATAAAAGAAAATAAATCAGAAAAAAACCAAACAGGAGTGGAAATTCTAGATTAAGAAGGTACAAAAGAGCAAACAAACGTAGACAACAAAATCAATTATTCATTACTAACGAAAAAATGTGTCATAAACTATCGCAAGCAAAAGAACAAAAACAAAACTAAACCATTATTTACCTCTAGCAGACGAAATTCGTAATATATGGAACATGGAACACGTACAAGCAATCCTAATTATAATAGGATGCACTGGTCAGATACACACGAAACTGGAAAAAATTTACAAATATTAGATATACCAACTAGTTTATACATTATAATTCAAAAAGCCGTACTGTTAAATACCTGTGCAATTGTTCGACGAGTGCTAGGAGAAGAAACAAGAACTAATATGTCAGTTTAAACCTAAGACACAGTCATATATTTACATATAATGTGCATTACTTGCCTGAAAACGCCATATGTACATATATATATATATATATATATATATATATATATATATATATATATATATATATATATATATATATATATAACAATAATAATAATAATAATAATTATTATTATTATTATTATTTTTTTTTTTTCTTTTCAACCAAATTTATGAATATTGACAAGAACAATTTTAGTATTAGCTTCTAATTGTTGGTTCCATACCCTTAAATATTGTTAGTTATTTTTAGTTTATTTAATAACGTACTTATACATATTGTTCTAGTTACCCTGATGAAGTGTTAATTCAACACGAAATATATTGGCTTAAAATATAATGGGAATTTTCTCTTAACGTTATACCGATACAACTGAAAGTAAACATTCCATACTTATAATAATAGTAATAATAATAATAATAATAATAATAATAATAATAATGATAATTAATAATGATAATTTGAATTTGAATTTGAATTTGAGTTTATTTATTTCATAATATATACAGTTGAAGGTCCAACAAAGTCAAATGACTTATACGTTGGTGCCTTATTTATACATAAAATTTTTAGTATATTTACATATAAAGATTACATTTTCTTCTTTAGTGTGGCGTTTAATGGTACACAATCATTGTAAACTACAGTTAAATAGGTCATGTTACATGTCTACATTTATTACACTGACTTATTAACCTATAAACTTTATTTATTTAGATCACTTTGTGTTATTATGTTATTTGTGTTTGTAACCACTGTTTTATATTATATTTATATTTTTTTGTTGAACTAGTTTTTAAATCGTCGGGTATTGTATTGAATAGTAACGGTATTGTACATTTTAATGTCCTATATCCATAATTATTGTAATATTTGGGCACTATATATCTTTTTCTACGAGTAAGGTGGTTATGATCTTCTGTCACTTTGTATTTGTTGTCTTCTTTGTATTATGTTAGGTACCAATATTTATAATACTTGTATGGTGTTAATGTATCACATAGTTTATACATTTGCTTTTTGCTTAATTTTTTGTCTTTGATTATTAGTTTCATTATTCTGTATTGTAGGTTTTCTAATTTCTTAATGTGAACATTTTCAGCACAACCCCATACTTGAAGTCAGTATCTTATTTGGGATTCCACTAACGCCTGGTATACTACAATCAATGTCTTTGTATCTAGAAATCTCTGAAGAATGTAAAAGCATCCTACAGTTTTCTTTAATTTGTTGTATGTGTAATGAATATAATAATAATAATAATAATAATAATAATATTATTATTATTATTATTATTATTATTATTATTATTATTATTTATTTCCCAGGTAAAAGTGGGAAATACCTTGTCTAAAACGCTTCACCAACAAAATGGGATCCCCTAAGGGTCAGCACTGAGTGTCACCCTATTTGATATAGCAATAAATAACATCGCAGACGAAATAAACACATCTACAAGAGCACTCCTATACGTAGATGATTTGTGCATCGTCCAAACGGGGCAAGATATCAATGTAATGGCGGAGATACTCCAAAGTGACATCCAAACACTGACATAGGAAGCTGAAGCACGAGGCTTTGTTTTCTCCGTAACAAAAACTAAGTGCATGCATTTCTGCCGGCTAAGACATATACACACAGAACCAAACTTACACTTAAAAAGCCAAATAATTCCGTATGTGAAGGAATTTAAATTTCTAGGCCTAACACTTGATTGCAAGCTAACTTGGAGTAAACACACTGAAAGCGTAGCCACAAACTGTAGACGAACCTTAAACAGGCTAAAGATCCTGTGCAGTCATACGTGGGGTGCGGATAAGGACACCCTGAAGAAGGTAGTTGATGCCCTTATACGATCTAGAATAGAATATGGTTCAGCAGTATATCAGTTTGCCGCTAAATCACACATAAGGAAGATCGAATCTGTATGGAATACTGCAATGTTATTAATCACCGGAGGCTTCCGAACGTCCCCTATAGAAAGCCTCAATGTAGAAAGTACCTCGCTACCACTAGATCTGCGACTACGACAACAGTCCCTTAGGTATGGAATAAAGATAGCAGGAAATAAGAGTCATTTCTTACATCCTTTGATTGTGAGTCCGCCAATACACCAAAAATATGAATGGCAACAGACAAGAACTATACCAGCAATTGTTAAAATACATAACGAGCTGAAAAACTAAAACTACTTGCCAATGAACACCTGGCAACCAACTGGTCAGCTAATGCCATGGGAATTTACGCTACCTCTATGCCGCAGTACACGGGAAAAAACCGTAGGAAGCCATATCTATTTAGGCACATGGAATGGAAACAAGTTTATAGGTGGAGCACTCCTCCATAATGGGGCAACAATTATGTATAAACTCCCAAGTACATATACCACCTCCTCCACAGAAGCCGTTCTGCTCATGAAGGCAATAGAAAGATGGGGAAACACTGAAAACGGAAAATTAAACATTATAGTATCCCCAAATGTTATCAAACGCTTAAATAACAAATACACGGACGACTGCCTCACGAAGAGGATAATAGAGAAGTGGAACCTACTGACAAAAGAAGGAAGAGTAATAAATATTAGCGAAAATAACGGGAATCTATATCAAAGGGAGAAAAGAATAGTTTTAAATGCAGCAAAACAGGCCAGTGAATCAATAACGGCAGAAAATGTAATCGAAGTTCACATCGACGATGTCCTTCAAGAAATGAAAAAAAAAACCTGGCAAAATTGGCAAAGCAGATGGTCAAGAAGCACTTGCCACCTTAGGGGAATGTCACCTAACGTACATAATCTACCTTATGGAATATCCCTAAAAAGAAAGGAACAAGTTATAGTAACAAGATTAAGAATTGGCCACACGAGACTGACTCACAGCCATCTACTGCTAGGGAAAAAAACAAAAAAATGTGCACAATGTAGAACAGCACCTTTGACAGTCCCCCACATTTTACAAGAATGCGTTTGCCTAGATGGCTATAGAAATAAACATGACATAAACAACGAAGTATTGTCGCAACACACAGAATGGGGAAAAGTAATAGATTTCATAAAGGAAATAGGTTTATATAATGAAATATAACGGTTTTCAAAAACAATTAAACTGCTAAAAAGAAGACGAAAAAACATACAATTACCTATTTGCATCAAAGAGGAGTGTCAATGATCACTGCTATCGACACACTCCACAAGGCAGAGGGGAAAAAAAATAATAATAACAATAATAATAATAGTGATGATAATAATAATAATAATAATAATAATAATAATAATAATAATACCTAGGGGTAGAACTACCTACTAGACGCGTCCCAAGGTGGCAGATAGGGGAATGACCTTGCAAATGATCGTAAGTGATGCAAGGCCAACACAGAAATGAGCTCGTGACTATAAACAGTCACTGCTAGCTCTAGAAAATACGGTGTCGCGGACCAGTTCACGTGGGGCCTCGTAACTAACGAGGACAGGGACGGCAACCCTGCGTTCCCTTAGCTGGAAGTTTACTTTTCTTATCCTAGTCTAAAGTGGCTTCCCTTACTTTAATTCTTCTCTGTGGGAGCACGCTCGCTCTAACTCTTGTTCTCTTCAGGCTCCCAGTGAAAACTGAGAGACCTCTTCCTTTCCTTTCTACTCTTCCCAAGACATGCGCCGTCAAAAGTGTATACGGGTATGGCGAGCCCGGGATGTCTTAGCCGGGGACGGTTGAGCGCTAGCCGTTTCCTAATACCGCAATCGCGAACTGTACTTCAGAGACTCAAGCAGGGCGTGGCTAGGGAACGTCGTACATGTAGCGGTCGGTGGTCTTGGCTTTACCGCCCAGACTACGAGTAAGGTAACCTCTATAAAAAATCCCCCAATCCCAAGGTCGTTTGGCAGTTTTGGGTGCCGAAGGGATTGCGCGAGGGGAAGCCTGAGCGTGGCCAGGGGGAAGCCTAGTCCCTAACGTTGAAACGCCTGTGGGAAAACTGGCCCCTTCCCACAATCATTTGTGCCTTGCCACAGTATGGGAGCTCTGTGGTGGTCTCCTTTTTTTTCTTCCCGTTATCGTGGAAACAGTATGAATGTTTCATCACATAAACCTTCGAGTGCCAACTCTCTAAACATAGGAGTGGAAGAGGGCCCACTTAATAGTCTCTCAAAACCAAGGAATATGGAGAAGGAGGTACAACCCCGGTTTCTTATTCTTAAAAGGAAGGATGGGCTGAATTCTGACAAGATCAGCCCATTTGTTATTCAAAAGGTATTATACGGAATCCTCGGAAACTTGAAGATGTTTAGAAAAATTAAAGAAGGAATGCTTATTGAAACGGTTTCAAGCGCTCAAAGCAGTAAAGCTCAAAAGGCAACCAGGTTTGATGTCTTTGAAATAGAACTAGCCTCATAGGACGATGAATACTTTTAAGGGTGTTATATTTTGCCGTGACCTATTAAATTGCACTGTTGACGATATATGCACGGAGTTGGGCAATCAAGGAGTTATTGATGTACGCAGGTTAAAAACTAAAATAAATGGTGAGCTGCAAGATTCTCCCGTACATGTCTTAACTTTCAATAGTCCGGCATTGCCAAAAAGTGTTAAAGTTGCTTTCTATTCGCTAAACGTTCGTTTATATGTACCGTCGCCTATGAAATGCTTTAAATGCCATAAATTCGGAGATATCTCATCTAAATGTACTATAGAAGAACAATTATGTATCTGTGGAAAGGTCCTACATGTCGGCAACCCTTGTGAAATACCACTCACATGTGTCAACTGTGGTGGATCACACTCTGCTAGATTTAGTAAATGCCTTGCTCTTCAACAGGAACAAGCCATATAGGAAATCCGAGTGAAAGAAAAATTAACTTACGTGGAAGCTAAGAGAAAAGTAATCATTCCTACACCTGTACCTAAAATTAGTTATACGAAAGCTACTTCAACACCGACTGTTATAGAATCTGGATCTGATGTAAAATCCCTTGCCAAAGAATTGCTCCCACTTCTGATTGGGGCACTCAAACCGCTATTACGTACAAATATTGAAAGTGATGTTAGTGGTATTTTTGTAAAACCGCTTCCTCCTTCTCGTACGACTTCTCCTAGTTTTGAGAAAAGGAAACGTGAGTCTGTTGACAGCATATCTGCGTCTGAGGATGACTCGGTAACTTCTGAGGTCTCTCAACAAGACCCCCAAACCAAGAAAAAGAAAGAAGGGGGTGGGAGAAGGGGTAGACCGAGAAAAGTAACCACCGTCGTAGATGACGATACATATTGATTACTGTGATATTTTTGTGATTTTGAACTGTGATATCGATTACTGTGATATTTTTTTTGTTATTTTTGAACTGTGACATAAAATAGTATTTTTGTTGTTTGTTTGGCTATTGCTTGTTTATCGTTAATTTATTGTTGTTTTGTTTGTTATAGTTAAAATTTATTTATAGACATTTTGTTTGCGTTCTTACGAACAGAAATTTATTTATACATTGTGAAATTCGAGAATATCGTTAATCGTCCATAAAATTTAATGTTTTATATCCCTTCATATCAATTTAATCATGGGGACTATTGTCCAGTGGAACTGTAATAGTTTTGCTCATCACTACTGTGAATTGAAAAAAATTATTAACGATTTCAACCCTATATTATTGTGTCTGCATGAAACCCACTTCAAACCGGAGAAAAACTTCCTGCTTCTCAGACACAATATAGTCAGAAAAGATGCCTTATGTACACAAAGAGCAAAAGGTGGAGTGGCAATTGTAATCAGAGAGGATGTCCAATTTACTGTACTACCCATCAAAACGGAGCTACAAATTGTAGCCGTAAGACTATCTGCACCACTAAAAATTACAGTATGTAATATATATCTACCAAACACAAACTGGCAACAGCAAGACATTGAAGATGTCGTTAGTCAGCTACTTGTTCCGTTTATGATAACTGGGGACTTTAATGCCCACAGTCCTCTATGGGATTCCTCACCCTCAGATACTGGTGGAAAAAAGCTCGAAAGCATACTAGATATACATCAGCTATATCTAATGAACACGGGAGAAAATACTCATTTATGCGCCAGATCCGGGTCCTATTCCGCAGTAGACCTAACAATAGTATCTCCATGTATAGCCACATTATTTTCTTGGACAGTGTTAGACGATTTAAACTTCAGTGACCATTTCCCAATTGTGGCACATGCGGAACATGAAGACGCACCTATGATAAACCCCATCAAATGGAATTTTGGTAAGGCTAAATGGGATGTGTTCCAAGATCACCTATATGCACTTATTGATAAAAACTCTACAACTACGAATATAGACAAAGTCACAAATAACATAATTAGTGCCGCTAGCGCTGCAATTCCGAAAGCTGGTGGAAAACTAACCAACCGCAAAGTGCCCGTGTTGGAATCCCGCGGTCCAAGAGTCCATAACAGCCAAAAAGCGTACATTAAACAACTTTCGAAAATATCCGACACATGAAAACCTTATCTCGTTCAAAAAAGCTAGAGCTTTTTCACGAAGAGTTACTCTTCAGAGTAAAAGGGACTCCTGGCATAATTATGTCAGCAGCATTAATCGTAATACTCCAAACACAGAGGTTTGGAGGAGAATAAAAGCAGTATCAGGCAAAAGTAACGCACATTTCATACAGTTGGAGATACACGGAAATGATATCACCAGTAATCCAAATCAAGTCACAGAACTTTTGGCGAACCAATTGGAATATTCCAGTAGTTCCAAAAACTATAATCATTATTTCTTAGGAACTAAAGCAAATCGAGAGATTAAACTAGATTTCATGGATAGTAATGAATACGAGTATAATGCCCCATTCTCTATTAAAGAACTTAACATCGCTTTGAAATGAAGCACATCATGCGCTCATGGGCCGGACTTGATCTCGTACGAAATGCTACGCAATCTGACAGCAGAGTATAAAAAACAGCTCCTAAATGTATTTAATAAGGTCTGGACTAAAGCACTGTATCCGCCAAAATGGAAAGAACTATTGTACCTATCCTTAAAAATGGGAAAAACCCATACTTCGCTTCCAGTTACAGACCGATAAGCTTAACATCATGCATAGCAAAATTATTCGAGCGGATGGTTAGCACTAGATTAATGTGGACACTGGAAAAAAGGGAATATCTAACAAACTGCCAGACAGGTTTTAGAAAACATAGATGTACAACCGATCTATTAGTTCACTTGCAAGATGTTGTATTAAAGGCCTTTGCTGAAAGACATCATGCCGTTGCCGTATTCTTCGATATTGAAAAGGCATATGACATGACGTAGAGGTATGGGGTACTAAAAAAGCTCTACGACTGCGGACTAAGGGGAAACCTACCAATATTTATATCTTCTTTCCTCGAAGAGCGAGTATTCCGAGTGCGTGTAGGCAACTCTTTTTCATCCGTCAAATTTTTAGAAAATGGCATCCCTCGAGGGTCCTCGCTAAGCGTTACCCTTTTTTCAATAGCAATCAACTCTTTAGTATCCTCTGTACCTGAAGATGTCAATAAATACATATACGTTGACAACTTGACGATTCTATATTCCGTGCCTTCCGTAGGACAAATAGATAGAAAATTGCAGCACGCTATTGATCACTAAATGCCCAAGATATGGGTTTCACTCTCTCACTAGACAAAACTTACTCAATACATTTCTGCAAACTCCGAAAGCCCCATTACGGACCACGTCTAACATTAAATAACAACCCTATCATGTGTAAGAATTCTGGGGTTTTCCTGGGGGTACTACTAGATTCCACCCTTTCATGGAAACAACACATAACTGATTTAATAACGCGTTGTAAGAAAAGGCTAAACGTAATGAAGGCTTTATCTCATTTACATTGGGGAGCAGATCCAGAGACCCTGTTGTAAATATACAGAGCACTAATACTAAGCAAAATCGATTACAGTTGTGTTCTCAAACCACTGCAAACAATTCAAAATGCGGGAATAAGGTATGCACTAGGTGCCTTTTATACAAGTCCTAGCGAAAGTCTTTGCTGCGAATCTGGCCTGTTACCAGTAGAGCTGCATCGGCAAACAAAAATGTTAAGATATGCGTGCAAAATTAGAGCCCAAGAAAGTCACCCAAACTATGATGTTTTATTTTCAACTTATCCGCTCATTACCAAGTGGCAAAGATTGCACAAGCCATTACCTCTAAATATCACACGTATACTTGAAAAGATAAAAGTCAAAATTCGCTCTATAATTAAGGTAGGACCACTAGAGATTCCGCCGTGGCTAGTGTCATCCCCCAATATAATCAACAAGCTATCGAGTTTTTCAAAAGAAAATACCCCTCCCCCCCCCCCATCAGTATACCAAATTGAATTTAATAAAATTTTGGATGAGCATCGAGACTACTTAATAATCTATACAGACGGATCCAAAACCAATACAGGTGTAGGGGCAGCTTTCTCTGCAAATAACGTAGAACATAGCTGGTCGATGCCGATTTGTACTTCTATCGACGAAGCCGAACTGTATGCCATATGGCAAGCCCTACGCTTCTGTGAATTTGCCATAAATAACAAACGGTTACTGATAGCTAGCGATTCGCAAAGTTCTCTACTGTTCTACTAAACCCGTTCAATGAAAACCCTATAATACAAATGATTATATACACTATCAAACATCTCGCAGATCAAAACTTTGTAATTAAATTCGTATGAATACCGGGACATGTTAAAATCATTGGTAACGAGAGAGCAGATACAGCTGCCCATTTAGCAGCCAACGACTTGACACAGCCTAAAACCGATTTAGCAACATACCCAAACCTGGCAAAATTTATGAAAAGCAAAATAAATAGTTTATGGCAACAGAATTGGGGCAGAAGCAACGCTCTTCTAAAAAATGTAAGAACTAGCATCACTAAATGGAGACTAATGATAACCGGTAGAAAAGACTTAAGCATTATACATCGTCTCAGATTAGGGCATACATCAATTACGCATCAAACGATACTTCAAAATAAACCCCGAAACATGTGCACAACCTGCAACGCGCTCATCACAGTAGAACATATAATCTGTAGTTGTTTAGAGTATGCTACACTAAGAAACACATTTTCAATATCAAACGGATTGAGCGCAAATCTCAATAAATTAACTGCAATAAAAAACACCATACAGTACCTAAAGGCACTAAACTTGTACGACAAAATATAAAGCCCAATAAAAGAAATACATAGAAAACAACCTGGACTCAACCATAAGAAAAAAACACAGAAACAAAAAAGGTAACGCGCAAATGACCTCTGCAGTCGAAGCGCATTAAAAAAAAATAATAATAATAAGCCGGGCGTGGTGGGACACCAAGCTATTCCCATTCGGAAACATCGTGATGATAGGCAGCCTGGAGCTCAGTTGTCTGGAACCACTATATCTAAAACAGCACAAGACGCAATCAACAACTTAAGCGGTTCAACTGAAGGAAGTGCTTTGGCTCAAGCTGAGCCAACCTCCAATTCAGAAAGAAATGTAAAGCGGAGGACAAAATGGACGCTAAAGGCGAATTAATTTATTATCCGAAGCTATTACAGAACTACTCAATTGGAAACATCAAAGAATCCCTTTGGTTACGAATTACAAAGAAGGGTCATAAGCGAATTCCCAGATCTCGGCATAAAACATTGCAAAATATACTAGATCAGAGAAGATCCCTGCTTATCAATGGTAGACTACCTGCAGATAGAATAAATACAATAAGAAAAGTCGCGCAAGAGTTAGGCCTAAGAGAAGTAGAAGAAACAATGGTACAAGAGCATACAGCACATTTTATACTAGACGAACAACGCATCACAAATACAATGGGATGAAACCAGAATTGAAACCTAGTTTTCCAAAATTAAAATGGAATAAGAATACCGCTAAGGTCCTGATGCGCATTAATGAAATAATCACAGAACACTTAAAGGATGAAACAACACAAACGGAACTACACGGCAACGTACAGTGCGTTGGAGATCCACAAACAGAAAATTATAGGTAAAGAAACAAACAAATGTGACAGAAAAATTAGAAAACTTGAATCCTGAGAAAATAGAAAATAAAATTACCTGACTGAGAGCAGACATAGGGCGTATTATACAATACCTTTGCCCTAACCATTCTAATAAAGTGAGGAAATGTGCAGAACAATTCTAGAAACATATAGGTGAGAAAACAATTCTACCGTTACCGAAGTACTAGATTTCCTTAAACAAACGCTGGCAGCTACCACAAAAATATTGAAAAGATACAGAACTCGGGTCAAAAGATACAGACAGAATAATAGCTTTATCTCAAATGAAAAGTGTTTCTACAGAAATATGGAAAAGCAAGAAGAAGTTACTAGAGAAAATGAAGGCAATATTCCGAGTACCAACCAAATAAGACAATTTTGGATTGAAATCTGGTCAGCACAAGTAACGCATAAAAGATTTAAATAGTTTTACGAAGCGAGGAATAGGATGAGAAATTTAAACACAATGTACAACTGTGAAATATGTATCAAAGAGGTAAAGAACGCGATTAAGGGTACCATGAATTGGAAAACACCAGGTACAGACAAAGTACAAAATTTCTGGTACAAAAAAAATTGAATCAGTACATGAACACTTGGTGACGCTGTTCACGAGCATAATTAGAGATCAGGAGTTACTCCCAGAATTTGTAACATCTGTAAATACCTACCTCATACCTAAGACGGAAGTCAAGTCTCAAGACCCAGCAAAATACCGTCCCATTACGTGTCTACCCACTCTCTATAAGATTATGAATCAATAATAGCGAAAAGGTATATTAGCACCTCGAACACAATAATTTACTACATGAGGAACAAAAAGTGTGTAAAAAAGGGGCAAGAGGATATAAGGAACAACTTGTCATAGACTCTGTAATTACTGTTGATGCAAAGAAGAACAAGAAACCTTTCTTTATGTTAATTACAAAAAAGCATTTGACAGCGTACCGCACTCCTGGCTATCAGAAGTGCTAATGTTATATAAAGTAGAACCGTATTTATGTAACTTTATGAATCAAACAATGACAAATTTGAAAACCCAACTCACTTTGAAGACGCCTACAACAACATTGGAAGCTGGAATAATAAATATAAGAAGAGGAATTTCCTAGGGTGATTCGCTACGCCCATTGTGGTTCTGCTTAGCTATAGAACCTCTAACAAATACACTAAATAGCCTACAAAAGGGTTACACATTAACAAACACTTCTTCTAATGTAAGTCATCTCCTATATATGGACGACCTAAAGCTATACGCGAGCAAATAAAAACACTTACAAGATCTCATAAAATGCACCATAAAATTACAGCAATGACATCAGGATGCTGTTCAGGATGGACAAATGCAACACTCACGCTATGATTAAAGGCGTATGGAGTACACATCAAGAATGTGAAACGGGACATGAGTGGGGGTATGTGGAGGCTATGGGCAGGGCGGATGGGCCCACCGGGACACCGGGAAAATTCCGGTGCGGTGGTTTTGGCCGCCGGCACCGAAAAGAAACAATACCTATACTGTAAAACTTTTCGTACGTTTATTCTCCTTCTTATAGGACTGCATGCGACTAAAAACAAAAACTGCTCCTTGTGCGTTATATATTATTAATTGGTGACGTTGGTGTTATTCACATATTTTTTACTTCTATAATAGAATACCTATACTATACTTTTTTAATTATTACTTACGTAGAATGAACACACAGCACAGTATTCAGTAATTATCCGGAGTTGGAGTATATGTAGTAACTTAAAAATTACCTGCATGGCGTCGCAACGTCTCGTCACAGATTGGTGAGCGGCACGACCGCGCTAACACTACCCCTTCTCAGACTAGAGTACTTAGTAGTGGCTGTGACTACTGACTAGTCTTCTTCCATCTTTGGTTCGTGTACATTGTGTGTAATTTTATGAAATATTGTGATTACAGACGGTCGGTGTTGGTTAACTCGTAATAATTGCTTGTGCGGGTGCAGCTGAAATCTGAATCTTTATCGCCGTGTTTTATTATAGGTAATATGATTATGCTGCCTCCATAATTCCATAACTACCTTTTATATTATTTTTATAGTGAAAATGAATAGCGCAACCTCCAATTTGAAACGAAAACAAGGTGGCGCTCAGAGGCAGAGAGAGAAAAAGAAAGAATGCCTGGCCGAAGAAGCGAAACATTGTAAGAGTTTACAGTCAATGTTTTCAAACATTACGAATACGATAGTTCAATCTTCTGATCATAGTACTGCTGCGGATGTATCCGCAAGTCCAGGAACTAGGTGTGGAGCACAAAGTGCCACGGATATATTCATCAGTTCAGGCATTAACTGCATTACTGTAAGTGTAAGTGACGATAAAAATGTGGAAATCGACAGTAGAAATAGTAGAATTGAGAAGTCGCAGGATCTTCATCGGCCAATCGGGCCAGCAGAAGAATCGCTAGTGAGTGATATAACAGTTACAGATGGGCATGATGAAGATTATTTTTTTAAAAGACCCGCGCAACATGAGTTAAATATATTTTTTCAATATCATCCGAAAGTCCCAATTTGTCACGAGAAATTTAATTGTCAAACTGCTTTCAAAACCAGTAATGGTACTCCACGACAATGGCTTACATATAATGCAGCGTTTGTTTAGCATTTAGCAAAAGTACCGACACTAGTGTTTTCATTAGCGGTTTTTCAAATTGGAGGTATGTGTATCAACGGATTGAGGAACATCAGAAGTCCCTGCTGCACGGAAATAGTTCTTCTGCATACTTCCGGTTTTCTAACAATACGTCAATAAACAAATTATTATTTACAGCTCAGTTGGAATTACGACAAAAAAATATAAGTACAAATAGGCAAGTTCTCGATAGAGTTATCAATGTGATAAAGATGATAGGAAAATGGGGTTTAAGTTATTGAGCAAAGAAAAACGAAGGATGCTACTCTCTCGAAAATGAGAACTTCGATCACGGAAACTTTTTGGAAATGATATTATTACTCTCTAAATACGATATAATAACTAAGGAACATTTAAATAAAGTTATTTTACAAAGCAAAAAAATACATGACAAGGGCGTAAAAAACCGACCTGGACATTTTACATCTTTTTTGTCAAAAACGACTTTAAATTATATTATTACTATTATTTCTAAAAAAATTAAAAAAATTGTTTCTGATGAAATTCAGGAAGCGGGAGTGTATTCTATAGAAATAGATACGACACAAGACGTGTCGACAATAGATCAGTTGTCCCTCATTATTAAATATGTATTACACGAACAAGTGCATGAAAAATTACTTTCATTTATCGATTGCCACGACTCTACAGGAATCGGTATACACAATTTAATAATGACGCAATTAGAATCAAATAATTTAAATAACGAACAGTGCATAGGTGACTCGACAGACGGTGCCTCAAATATGCAAGGTGTTTATAAGGGCTTTGTTGCTATGATAAAAAAAGGAAATAACGAACATGTGCATATTTGGTGTTATAGTCACATATTAAATTTAGTTATTGGAGACCTTATGAAGGAAAGCATTAAAGCGTCATATTTTTTAAAGAATCATATCAACGGATGGACGTTTGGAATAAAAAATATCGATGATTCAAAGAAAAGAAAATTACAGACAATTGGGGAAACACGTTGGTGGGCAAAAGAATCAGCTCTAACAAAAATATTTGGTACATACGGTTTTACAAAAAATGCTCTCTACGTTGAACTTTTATTTGCCTTAGAATCGATCGAAAATTCTAAAACCATAAATTCTGATGTTCGTGCTTCAGCTAAAAGTTTCCGTGAATCTTTACAAAAATATGAAGTCATTTTAACTGCAAATGTCTTTCTAAAGATCTTTTCTATAACGGGACCACTGTCTAGATATTTACAAACCGAAGGGCTAGATCTTCTTAAATGTAACAATATGGCAGAAACAGCCCTAAGTCAATTAAAAGAATTTCAACGAAATTTCGATGATATTACGAAAACCGCAGATATGTTTGTACTATGGGCACATGATAAAATAGATAAAGAAGATATAGTAAGCAGTGACATTAACATCGAAAGCTATTTACCAGAAGTACGAACAAGGCGTGTTAAAAAAGTGCCGTGAGAAGAATGTTCTGATGAAAAATCAAGGAACCAAAGTGACAGATACAGAACAGAAACTTTTAATATAATTCTTGACACTATTATAGAATCAATGGAAAATCGATTTAGAAAAAATTTTGTGATATATCAAGACTTGAATATTTTGGACCCGAGAAACTTTGATAACATAAAAGGGAAAATTCCCAGAAACAGTTTAGCGAGACTATCCAATAAACTTAAACAAATTAATCCAAATTCAACTTCGGAAGCCCTACAAAACGAATTAGAAAATTTTATATCTAACTGGAATTCTTTAAAACTAAATATTCGAGACAAATATAATTTAGATTTTGAAAAAGAAAACGATGCGACAGAGAAAGACCTAGAATTCGACAAAGCAGATAGGACTCAATGCAAAAGTTGTAAAAATTGGCCTCTATGTTGCTACATAATAATATTCAAGTACAATATGTATCAAGAAGTGTATCCCATGCTTGCGTTAGTTTATGAATATTTACTAACTCTACCAATCTCCCAAGTCGCTTGTGAAAGATCTTTTTCTAAATTGAAATATGTTAAAAACCGACTCAGAAGTGCCCTATCAGAATCTCGCTTGGAAGCATTTATGTTAATGAGCTGCGAAAAGGAAGTTTTAAGTAGGATTGAAAATGATGAAATTATTAATGATTTAGGTTGCTCAAGCGTTTTGTGGGCAAAAAAATTATTATACTAAAATAGAAACAGAGTTGTATAAATTGATATGAGAAGTCATTTGTTCTTGTTACGCTGTTTTATCGATAAATCTTCTTTTTGTTAGTTGGTATATATGTGACAGACTGACAGTGTTTTTTATGTTTTTGAAAGAAAATTTTTGATTCGAGAAATTAGAGTACGTGATTTTTATTTTTTATAAATGCGTACAAGATCTTATATGTATTTTTAAATTTAAAGTTTATTTTGTGTCTTTTAATGTGTAATAAAAATAGCTGAGCCAAAACTTTGCCATTTTTAACAACCGTCCTCGGCGCCGGTTCAATTGGCAGTCCGCGCCGATCTGACCAGTCCCATCCGCCCCTGGCTATGGGAAAAGATAATCTTTATAAGTACTTAGGTTACATGCAAGTAAGAGGTATAGAACAGAGGCAAACAAAAAAGAGCTTAAGGAAAATATATTAAAAGGCTAAAGTCAATATTAAAGACGTATCTCTCAGCAAGGTACGTAAGTCGTACAATAAACACTTACGCAACATCAGTATTAGCCCACAGCTTTGGTGTAATCCACTGAAGTTATACAGAGCTAGAATATCTCGATAGACAAACAAGAAAACTGTTTACTTCATATAGAGCACACACCATCCAAGAAGCTCTACGGAAAGATTTCATCTAGCAGTCTCAGAGAATATTTTCTCAAAAAGGCAGAAACATCAGAATTGCATAAATGTATAGTAGAGACAGATGCACGAATTACACCATTAAAACTAAAAGACTGCATGTTTGACCCCACAACTCAAATAACAAAGGTAAATGAGGTGATGCAAAACTGGAAATCCAAAGCACTTCATGGAAGATACCCCGAAGATTTGGAAAGCAAACATATTGACAAGTAGGCATCTCAAGGTTGGCTGACACATGGAACATCCACATTGAGACAGTAGACACATTTCTTGCTATTCAAGACCAAGTAATAGCAACAAGAAATTACAAAAAGTACGTAGTAAAGGGCAGCACAATTATTAATAACAGGTGTAGAATTTACAACAAAAACTCAGAAAACATAGACCACATTATATTTGGATGTGAAGTTTTAACTCCCTCTCCCTCTCCCTCTCCCTCTCCTCTCCCTCCCTCTCCTCTCCTCCCTCCCTCCCTCTCCCCTCCTCCCTCTCCTCTCCTCTCCCTCCCTCCCTCTCCCTCTCCCTCTCCCTCCTCCTCCCTCTCTCCCTCTCCTCCCTCTCCCTCCTCCTCTCCTCTCCTCTCCCTCCTGGACAGACAGAGATTAGTAGACAACTAGATGCTAACTTTCTGGATTTCCTCCGAAATTTAATCAGCTCTAAGCCAAATAAAATCAAGCTTAAGTAAAAATTTTGAGTACATAGGTATTTTCGTTGTGGAGTTATCATACATACATCCATACCCCCGCCCCCACACACACACGCACGCACCCACCCACCACGCACGTACGCACGCGGGCACCCACACACACGCGCACACACGCACACGCACATCCTGACGAACCTTGGAAAAAAGTTGTAAAATGAGTTAATACGTCGATTTAGCGATAGTGAAAAAAGTCTATTTATAACCTGCTATACCTACATATTGGGACCCTGGTCGTTACGCTCCTCGGGCTCCAAACCTGAATGGATGCGCCAATATAGTTACTTATGATTTAATATACTAACATCCACACAAGTGTGTTATAATATACATAAATGTGACACTGTGTCTATACTATAAGGGATTATGGCAACATTTTAAAATGTTATTATTGTTAGAGTAGGGAGATCACACAGAGAAAGACAAAGTAGCAAGAAATTATGTGAACATATGTAAGTCCAGATAAGTATTGATGTTTCCCTGATCACAGTCTGTTTATGACACATGTCCACATGATTATTACCATGCCTACGTGCACACACACACGCTCACACCCAGAGTCGAGAATGGTCATGATGGTTTTCAAAATACCAAAAACATGTAAATCCGATGAAATCTCGAGATCTTATTTTTTTCGTGAAAACAAAACTTATGTATAATTCACACATAAGAAAGTAAAAATTATTAATTTTGACCGTCATTGACACCCTCAGCCTTGAAATATGCTCTATTACTTATAGAAATTATTTTAAATTAATTGGACGTTGTTACAATACAAGACAAGGTAATGATAAACAACTAGGTAGTTCTTGCAAAATATTTAATCGATTCACAATATCTATTATTTCTCATTTAGACCATATAACACTGTTTTCCCTTGAAACATCTAACCAGATTAAATAAATTAATAATTAAAAAATTCAAAATAAATTTTAAATAATTCTTTGAAAATAACTTTTATACCTCACATTTTTGTAAAGTACCCAATATTAATGCATCGTGAACAATAATGTAAAATGAGATACATTTTCACACAATATTACATTATTTAAACCCTTATTCGATTAAAATAAACATATTGTTTCAGTTTTGTGTAAAAACCAATGCCTTATTATACATAAGCATTACATACAAAATGAAATGAATATGAATGAAAATGAATAAATATTCGAGACAAATATAATTTAGATTTTGAAAAAGAAAACGATGCGACAGAGAAAGACCTAGAATTCGACAAAGCAGATAGGACTCAATGCAAAAGTTGTAAAAATTGTCCTCTATGTTACTACATAATAATATTCAAGTACAATATGTATCAAGAAGTGTATCCCATGCTTGCGTTAGTTTATGAATATTTACTAACTCTACCAATCTCCCAAGTCGCTTGTGAAAGATCTTTTTCTAAATTGAAATATGTTAAAAACCGACTCAGAAGTACCCTATCAGAATCTCGCTTGGAAGCATTTATGTTAATGAGCTGCGAAAAGGAAGTTTTAAGTAGGATTGAAAATGATGAAATTATTAATGATTTAGGTTGCTCAAGCGTTTTGTGGGCAAAAAAATTATTATACTAAAATAGAAACGGAGTTGTATAAATTGATATGAGAAGTCATTTGTTCTTGTTACGCTGTTTTATCGATAAATCTTCTTTTTGTTAGTTCGTATATATGTGACAGACTGACAGTGTTTTTTATGTTTTGAAAGAAAATTTTGATTCGAGAAATTAGAGTACGTGATTTTTATTTTTATAAATGCGTACAAGTCTAAGATCTTATATGTATTTTTAAATTTAAAGTTTATTTTGTGTCTTTTAATGTGTAATAAAATAGCTGAGCCAAAACTTTGCCATTTTTAACAACCGTCCTCGGCGCCGGTTCAATTGGCAGTCCGCGCCGATCTGACCAGTCCCATCCGCCCCTGGCTATGGGAAAAGATAATCTTTATAAGTACTTAGGTTACATGCAAGTAAGAGGTATAGAACAGAGGCAAACAAAAAAAGAGCTTAAGGAAAAATATATTAAAAGGCTAAAGTCAATATTAAAGACGTATCTCTCAGCAAGGTACGTAAGTCGTACAATAAACACTTACGCAACATCAGTATTAGCCCACAGCTTTGGTGTAATCCACTGAAGTTATACAGAGCTAGAATATCTCGATAGACAAACAAGAAAACTGTTTACTTCATATAGAGCACACACCATCCAAGAAGCTCTACGGAAAGATTTCATCTAGCAGTCTCAGAGAATATTTTCTCAAAAAGGCAGAAACATCAGAATTGCATAAATGTATAGTAGAGACAGATGCACGAATTACACCATTAAAACTAAAAGACTGCATGTTTGACCCCACAACTCAAATAACAAAGGTAAATGAGGTGATGCAAAACTGGAAATCCAAAGCACTTCATGGAAGATACCCCGAAGATTTGGAAAGCAAACATATTGACAAGTAGGCATCTCAAGGTTGGCTGACACATGGAACATCCACATTGAGACAGTGGACACATTTCTTGCTATTCAAGACCAAGTAATAGCAACAAGAAATTACAAAAAGTACGTAGTAAAGGGCAGCACAATTATTAATAACAGGTGTAGAATTTACAACAAAAACTCAGAAAACATAGACCACATTATATCTGGATGTGAAGTTTTAACCCACTCTCCTCTCCTCCTACTCCCTCTCACTCTCCCTCTCACTCCTCCAACTCTCTCCCTCTCTCTCCTCTCTCTCTCTCCTCCCTCTCCCTCCTCCTCTCCTCTCCTCCTCCCCTCTCCCTCCCTCTCCCTCTCCTCTCCTCTCTCCCTCTCCCTCCTGGACAGACAGAGATTAGTAGACAACTAGATGCTAACTTTCTGGATTTCCTCCGAAATTTAATCAGCTCTAAGCCAAATAAAATCAAGCTTAAGTAAAAATTTTGAGTACATAGGTATTTTCGTTGTGGAGTTATCATGGGTACTAACACATCCATACCCCGCCCCACACACACACGCACGCACCACCCACCACGCACGTACGCACGCGGGCACCCCACACACGCGCACACACGCACACGCACATCCTGACGAACCTTGGAAAAAAGTTGTAAAATGAGTTAATACGTCGATTTAGCGATAGTGAAAAAAGTCTATTTATAACCTGCTATACCTACATATTGGGACCCTGGTCGTTACGCTCCTCGGGCTCCAAACCTGAATGGATGCGCCAATATAGTTACTTATGATTTAATATACTAACATCCACACAAGTGTGTTATAATATACATAAATGTGACACTGTGTCTATACTATAAGGGATTATGGCAACATTTTAAAATGTTATTATTGTTAGAGTAGGGAGATCACACAGAGAAAGACAAAGTAGCAAGAAATTATGTGAACATATGTAAGTCCAGATAAGTATTGATGTTTCCCTGATCACAGTCTGTTTATGACACATGTCCACATGATTATTACCATGCCTACGTGCACACACACACGCTCACACCCAGAGTCGAGAATGGTCATGATGGTTTTCAAAATACCAAAAACATGTAAATCCGATGAAATCTCGAGATCTTATTTTTTTCGTGAAAACAAAACTTATGTATAATTCACACATAAGAAAGTAAAAATTATTAATTTTGACCGTCATTGACACCCTCAGCCTTGAAATATGCTCTATTACTTATAGAAATTATTTTAAATTAATTGGACGTTGTTACAATACAAGACAAGGTAATGATAAACAACTAGGTAGTTCTTGCAAAATATTTAATCGATTCACAATATCTATTATTTCTCATTTAGAACCATTAACACTGTTTTTCCCTTGAAACATCTAACCAGATTAAATAAATTAATAATTAAAAAAAATTCAAAATAAATTTTAAATAATTCTTTGAAAATAACTTTTATACCTCACATTTTTTGTAAAGTACCCAATATTAATGCATCGTGAACAATAATGTAAAAATGAGATACATTTTTCACACAATATTACATTATTTAAACCCTTATTCGATTAAAATAAACATATTGTTTCAGTTTTGTGTAAAAAACCAATGCCTTATTATACATAAGCATTACATACAAAAATGAAATGACACATTACAATAATCCAGTATGGTAAACAATATATGAAGCAACTAATCACATGCAATGTATATTAATTACTTCCTAACACAGGTTAGTTAAATGTATTCAATTAACTACATTTGGCAAACTGCTATTTTACTTATGAAATAATTATAAGGATTCGCAATTATTCAAACAAGTTTATTTTTTTTTATTTTTCTAGTTAAAAACACAACCATTTATAAAAATAATACAAAACTTTAGATTAATAGTAATACTGACAATTCAGTCTTCGAATATAATACTGACATATTTAACACACACAAACGGAATTACAACAATAAACAGAGATCAACTTTAATTGGTTGATTGGAAATATTCAATACTTTCTCTTGGGGTAGGTTTAATAGTCTTCTGACCAGGAGACCAACCAGCTGGACAAACTTCACCATAATTATCTGTATGTTGAAAAGCTTGTACCAAACGTAAAGTTTCATCTACTGATCGCCCAACTGGAAGATCATTTACAGTAATTTGTCGCAAGATTCCCTTTGTGTCAATAATAAACAGCCCACGATATGGTATACCAGTTGATTCATTTAAAATACCATAATCACGTGATATTTTCATAGATTTATCAGAAAGTAGTGGAATTTTAATTTCTCCTATTCCACCTTCAGTGCGTGGAAGATTCTTCCATGCTAAATGACAGTATGGACTATCAGTAGAAACGGCTATTACAGTAGTATTTATTTTTTTAAACTCCTCAAGACGATCAGAAAACCCTACAATTTCTGTTGGACAAACGAATGTAAAATCTAAGGGGTAAAAGAATAAGACCACATATTGGCCGATGTAGCTTTCCAGTTTTATTTCAACGAATTGTTCGTTAATAACCGCAATTCCAGAAAATGGAGGAGCGGGTTGCTGTAATTTCGGTCCTGCAGTTGCCATTGTTTTGAATACCTTTTATAAAATATTAACATTAATAGAAATGTTTTAAATTATGTATTTATGTGATTTACCTCTCTTTTGTAGAATTATTTAAAATACATAGAAATACTTCAAAACAACTCGACAGTCGACAGTTACATCTGCTTCTAACTTCACATCAGAGTCTGCTTCACATGAGGCAATGTACGCGGTTTAAACTTCACACTGCGTATAAACTTGTATATTTAGCCGCATTCATTAGAAGTGTAATCATTTTAAAAATTACGTCATCTGTACCGAAGGTCTGATATTTTCGATTACTATTTATTTGTACGTTTCCAGTAGGTAAAGCTTAAAGTCGTTATTGTAGTTCAATTAAACACACCCATAAAACATAAAGTATAAAAAATCAAAATGTTTGTAAACCTTAGAATTAGGTTATGTACTTGTTTTTCTCTATACAAGGTGATTCAGGAGGAAATGGAAATATTTTAAGGACATGTCCAGGAGGTCAAAATAGTAAAATAAGCTCATATATTCTAGTCCGATTTTTGTTTGTTTCAGAGATACTATGATTCATTGTAAGTTAAACACTGAATAAATATTTATTACAAAACTAAAAAAGGAAAACAAACAATATAAAAAAATAGCATTAATTCATAACAAATTTTCGAAAACATCGCATCCCACTTCGATACACTTATTTGCGCGTTAACAACTTGATAGTGTAGTAGTCAGGTTTAGTGAAGGATGATTCGATCTAATGAATGCTGAAACATTAAGAATGCGATCTAGTAACGAATCTCTTGTGTCCACTTTCGTAGCATTAACCAACTATTTCATCTATCCCCAAAGACAAAATTCTTGAGGAGTGAGATCCAGTGATCTCGGTAATCAAAGGTGCTGGCCGACTATGCCAATCCAGCGATCTCCGAAATGGATATTTAGAACATTTTTAACATTATTTGAAAAACGAAAAGGTGCTCCATCGTGTTGGAACATAATACGTGGTCGAATATGCAAAGGAACTCGTCCAATAGTTCATCTAAATGATCTAAAAAATGTAATACGAAAGGACCGAACAACTGACCATTTAGAATGCCGCACCATACGTTAATACTAAACCGACGTTGTGTTCTTGTGTAAAATGGGGATTTTCCTCCGACCATTGATGATTATTCTGGCAATTGTTAATTCCATCTCGAGTAAACTGAGCTTTGACCATAAATAAAATGCATTTAAGCAATCTTCTGTTTTCACGAATTCATTGACAAAATTGTAATCTTAAAAGAAAATCGCCTTCTTGGAGATTTTGTACTTGTTGAACATCAAAAGCCTGCAAACATTGTTGTTTTAGTGTTCTCAAAACCAATGTTTGTGGAATTTGAAATTTGAATGCGACACGTCTTGTACTTATCTCTGGATTATTGTTAACAACATCTAGAATATCTTCTTCAACTCCCACACCGAGCCCGTCCTGACTTTCCGAAACAATACTTGCACTTGAAAACATCCCAGTTTTGCCAGCACGTCTAAAAACAGTTTGAAACGCTTGCCTGTTGGGAACTCTTCGATGTGGAAAACGACATCCATGCTCCTCTATTGCACGAACAGTACTACCATTGCAAAAACCATAAACAAAAATTATATCTGCATATTCTTTATGACTAAATTAATGAGGCATTTTGACAATCTCATAAAATTAGCACAACTGTCAGTTTTAAAATTACAATTAATCAAACTACCCCTGAAACAAACATAAGTCGGACTAGGACATATGAGCTTATTTTTTTTATTATGCCTTGTATAGAGGCAGAAAAAAGTAGTTTTAAATTATGCAAGAAAAAACGGTTATAACGGTTACACACACAGGGCCGCTTCTAAATCTGTACCTGGAAATTAAAATAAATTGCAAATTCTATTTGACATTTTTTTGAGATACATATTACGTACGTATTATTACTACCTTTTTTATTAAATATCCAAATATGCATTGGGCAATGTGTTACGGGCGAAGATGGTTGTATAACAGAAGTAACAGCTAAGAGATAGTCCGTTAGCTCAGTGGAAAAAGGGCATGGGCGTGTTACTAATTTTACTAATAGGATAGCTCGTAATATGTAAAACATGATAAGGGTAATTCACAAATCAGCAAAAATATGTCACAAAGGCGTCACCTGTTAAATAAATTTATAGCGGGAAAAACGTCACGAACTAGATCTCAAAATAATGGCCTAACAGGAAACCATGATATTCACTTGAAATTGAAATATTCATGTCCACCTGAAAATTCTACTTCAAAAATACCTACGCAAAGTTCGCCTATACTTAAATAATAATTTTAAGCTTCATTTAAAATCCGCAAAATTGCGATAATTAAACTCAAATTCCATTATACATTTCGGTACACCTCAACATAAAATTAATTGCTCAATCAAAAAAAAAACCAACTGGTCAACACGGTAATTCGTTATTAAATTTTAAATGAATATATATATATATATATATATATATATATATATATAATAAATGAAATTATATCAACAAAACTCAAAATAGCGAATAGAGAAATTCTCATTATTCGTTCCGTTAAAGCTTTTAGTAAAATAATGAAAAATAATAGAACGTTGTCGCTGTTTAGTTGAATAATCGAAATTCCCATAAAATAAATAAACTACTCAATAACTTGAAGGTAAACCAAAATATCTAATCACTTAAATTTGACGCAGTAATAGGAATGGAGTTACAAAAATATTAGATATTGTAAAGAAATAACACTATTCGAAAATTACTATAAAATTTCGTAAAATCTATTAATTAAATGGGATTGACTCTTGCAAGTTTCAAACTCCCCAAAATAATATATTGTATCTTAATTTTGCATAACCCTAAAATGAATATTAATAACGTCTAACACACAAGTTTGACAAATTTTGGTAATACGTAAATTATATATATATATATATATATATATATATATATAGCGTAATCAGAATAAAATAAACATAATGGATAATACGATATGGTTAATGTACGGGTGAATACTCTTTGTAACCTTAATTTAATCGCCCGAAGGGCTCCTAGGCAAAATTGCAAACAAAGGAAGCGTATTCATCCATCTGACAAATACAATTTAAAAAATACACTTTATTGCGATCACCAATAAAACAAAATGTAAATAATTACCTTCGTTACATCAATTGACCACTAATAGTTCTCCCTTTCCCTTTGTACTGCGGTAAAGGTATTTCTCGTAATCGACCCTCTAAGTAACGGATGAGTGGGTTTTACTGGTCGACATCTTTCAGTTTACTTTTGAATTTATATCAGCATAAATATAGCTACGAAAATACTTAAATTTAAAATCAGACGATTAAATCACTGTATCATCTGGTTTAACATATCTACAAACCGTTCTTTATCCTTTATATACACTAAAATTTATTAAAGTGATATTTAATTACAGCAATTTCTTTCATCTGTTGGGGGTAGCTGTGTACGCGAATGTAACTAGCGAGTATTCTGAACTTATATTACAAAAATCCGCTACAGAAATGCGATAAATAATCCAAAAATGAGGAACAGCACTACCATTTCCTGTTAGGTTGACACGTAAACATGTCACTTCTGATAAACGATACGCAACACATTACCGGAGTGAATGAATATTATTTTAAAAAATCCCCAAAAGGGTGACCGGAAGGCTCTTCGAAAACTTAAATTAAACCCCCGACAGGACGTATGTCAGTTCACCCGCGCTCAATTCATTCGCGCGCAGCGCCTCAACTTGCTTCTTGCTTCTATATCTTAACTAAAACTGAACGAAAAAACGAATCTCTCCTTTCCTCATAAAATCACGTCCATTCTTTTGACCAGCGCATAAAAATTTCCATACCCAAATTGCGTAAAGGACAATTCCCATGAAAGAAACAGTTTTGATATCTAGAATTAAGTCACGGGCATATATCCTGTTTGTCAATAAGAAACCCTGCCATTCAAATACATTTTCTATACTTCCACTAATAGTAGAGCTCGTCTACTAGCGGTTGGCGAGACTACCTGACTGTTCCGACCCTAAATAAATGTTCTTTAGCTTCTTAGGATAATTGAAATTAACATAAAAGTGGAAGTTCAGGAAATCCAGTGGCGTCACAGTTTTTAAAAATTTGTTTAATTAAAATGTTTTTTACTTTTTATTAGATGCTATTATATGTACAAACTACTACATACATAGATAAGGGCAACTAATTAAAGAACATTTAATATTTTAACGTTAATCACTGTCATTATAATAACATAATAGTGCAATTAGACTACTAATTGCAATGCAATTGCAGACGGTATTCAAATGACTTTCGTTTAAGAAACTTTTTCAGTACGAATTCATATTCTCTAAGAAGTAGTTGAAGTGTATTGAATATGTCTACAATCGAACACAAACCGCAGAATACATGCAGAAACGTGATAGAAACGGAAAACATGTATTTAGATCGTGAACAGACATTAGATTTGCACATCGAACCATTAATTATTTCTACTAATGGTGACTCTTCTAGTGAAAGTGATCACGAATATTATAATGACAGTAATTAACGTTAAAATAGTACATGTTCATTAATTGGTTGCCCTTATCTATGTATGTAGTAGTTTGTACATATAATAAAAAAATAAAAAGTAAAAAACCTTTTAATTTACAAATTTTGTGTAATCACTAAGACGCCACTGGATTTCTTGCACTTGTATGTTAATTTCAATTATCCTAAGAAGCTTAAGAATGAGTATTTGGGGTCAGAACCGCCAGGTAGTCTTGCCAACCGCTAGTAGACGGTCTCTAATACCGTATATGAGTGAACTGGTAAACTTGAAATAAATGAAGAACTACATATATCACCGCGATTGAACTTTTCACTATCAACGACAGCACAAACAATTTATTCCCAAACATATTAGGTTACTTAGAAACTCCTTTCACCCATCATGAAGTTAAATTCCTTTCGAAACTACGATAACAATTTTAAATAATGTAATTTTAACTCAACAAAACTATAATTAACGATATTTAAAAATAGGTTAGCCATTATTTACAGAAAAATTATTAAACTCCCAAACGAAATTCATTTTACTAATATATATATATATATATATATATATATATATATATATATATACATACATATATATATATATATATATATATATATATATATATATATATATATATATATATATATATATATGTATATAAATCTAACCGAGATTTAAAAACTTCAATTTATTCACCACAATCAAACTGAAAAAATATATACACCATTCACATCATTGGGATACTAAATCCTATTACACATCCTAAAGAGAAAGCAAAAAATCTACGGAAAATTCTAACCACACGTGACAAATGTAAATAAGTACATGTAGGCATTGAGATAAACCATTAAATATATTTCAATTTAAATAGCACAACTTAGTGTCCTCTTATTCTTAGTTTTATATAAATAGTATAAGCTGGTGTTACAATACCTTAAAATAACGGATGTTGATGATTACTCAGCTGATTGATCAAAATTGTGATTAATGAATTGTTCAAACTCACTTTTAGAAATCAAACAAAGCACTACTAACCTTTGAAATGTTCACCTGTTTATTTTTATGCATATCGCTTCTACTCCTACATGAATTTAGCACATGCGATACCATTTTTGTACATAGAGTGGAAATTTTAAATGTATTCATTAATTTGTTAAAATAGAGCCCACTTTAATAAGTAAAATGTACTTAACAAACGACTGACGTTTACTGATACGACTTAACGGCAATGTCATACCAATATGGCGGAGGTGACACCTCTTTTTTTACTTGATATTTCATCTTTTCACTGTACTAACTCATCGGCTTTATTCATTGGGTTAATATAAGAGAAGAAGACGGTGGCTTTAAATTATGCAAGAGAAAAGGGTTATAGCAGGCGGATCTTATTGTCATACACAAATGGCCGCTTTTCCAAGATTGTACTTGTACTTGGAAATTGATATAATTTGCTAATTCTATTTGAAGTTTTTTCGGGATACAGATAACGAATGTCTTTTTTATTACTTTTCTCATTAAATATGCAATAATCATCGGGGTAATGTAAATAAGTATATGTATGTAGGTATTGAGAAAAGTATTTAAATACGTATATACATAACGTAAAGTGTATAGTATCATTTATAATCATATCAACCCATTGCGTTAGGGGGGAGGGGGGGGGTGCATTTAATGACAAAAATTAATATCTAACTGACAAACTTTTAAATTATTTATGGTAACAGTTATTTTCATCACAGAGCAACTGATACATTTAATTTCTGAAATTTGGTTTAAAACACTTAATCCAAGTTTCAATCGTTGCTAATAAATGGAAACACTATGACTAAATTAAAGAATCAAATATAATGAGTCATACTTTCTTAGTTTTAAACGAAAAACAGCAGTTGAAATTTGTAAATAAAAATAAATTTAGGCTAAAGGTGAATCTGAAGTCAAAAATTTAACAACTGTAAAATCATTAATTAATTTTTTCGATTTATCAATAATTAAGCTTAATCAATGATAATGGATTTTAATTAATTGCTAATGATCCATTAATCCCATCTTATAGTAATTGAGCATTAAAAAATTGTCAAATGCAATATTATCATAATTCACAAAACTTATTAAGTCTCCGGCCAAACATGACCGTCGACCGATAAACGTCCTTTACTGTTCTTGATACTCAATATACTATATTTACTAATAATATTTTGCCATTTTCGATTATTGATGAACCATTTTGGTTTACTACCAAACTATGAGAAATTCGCGTCACGCTCATTACTCAGAAAGCTCTTAGCTGTTTTTAACCACAAGACAATAACAAGCTATTAACCTTACTAACTTCAACACCTATTAATTATGGATTTTACGTGCACGTAATATTTTACGACGTTCTGTGCATTCAGATAAAAACGTTGAGTGTCGTGAGCGTGAATTATTCCCGCTCAGAAATAAAGTCAACGGTTTAGCTACGTTCGTTGTGAGCGATACTTCTAAATGCAAGCGCTCAACTCAGCAGTTGACGTCGTCTGAACGTACCCATTGTCAAATTGACAACTTTCCAATTTTAATAAGAGTAAGTAACCATTTTTCTCACGTTCGTAGATGGTGAGTGAACGCAAGCGATAGGTGGAAACAAACAACACGCTTTCTTTAATAAGCATATTTAATAAGTGAATTATTGATAACAAGTAAAGACAAAACCTATAGGAAAATAGTAAACATAACATTTATCGCTACTCATTAAAGTAAAAATTAAAAGTCTCATTGTCACGACCTTCAATATTAAACGAGAAAGCGTAATGGATGTGTTCCAAATTTTTTTTATTTAAACTGTATAATGTTGCTTGTTCTTTAATTGTGAATAAAATCGTATACAAACCTCGGCAAAAGTACCATTCCCCTATCTCGAGAACTAGTTCACCTCTAGGCTTCGCCTCTCGATGAACTATACTTCTCTCGACAGGAATGGACCACTTGCCGCCTCGATATGTAATATACTATTTCGCACATAACTACACACAGTTGTACTGCTTAATTATTTGGTAGTGTGCAGTTAATTAAATTTTTAAAGGGCGACTCTTTACTGACGAAGACAACTGTAATTGTTGTCGAAACATTTAAAGATTGTAAAATACAGATCCGTTTGGCAAATTTAAATACAACTACAGAAAGCAAAAACCCAAAGTTGACTCTAATCAAAAACAAGTTGTAATGTAATCTACCTAATCCACAAGATTTTGTTAGTGCAAAAAGCGAAAATCCTTATTTTCTTGCTAGTAAGCAGAGTCAGGCCAGAATCTTTACAATCCTTAGAGAAGTCACGACACGGTTGCTAATAATAATAATATTTATTGGCGGGGATCCCTTTATGTATGTAATCATACTTTCAACCATTTCACCAAAAACGATTCTAAAATACCTCACCAAATAGTATTAATAAATGAAAAAATCTAAAGTGTTTAGCACATAATCTTCTTATACCTGTGTCATGTGATATTAATAAAGACTGGATAGGGGAAAGAGTACCAGTCGAGGCACGTCTATTTTCAAATTTAGGCATATTGTCTCTAATAACTGGTAAGTTTTGTGTTTTATTTACCCCTAATCAGTTTACAAATTATAAAATATACATCTATGCTTGTAGCACTTAATAACCTTACATCGCTGGTCTAAAGATATCCTTTTTGGCCATATTTCTTGCCTAACGCTTATAACACCTTCTAATGAAAATCGACATCGCCGTTAACATAACAATAACAAATTTCGTCAGATAGACGTTTAATCATTCCTATTATACAGAGGTAAGAAAACATTTAGGTACTAATATGAGAAAAGCCATATATAAACCTTGTAGATAACATTTTCTACTTAAAAAGTTATAAAGAAGAAATTAAGGTTGAATATACGTGAAAAAGGTGTCCTTACTTTTTATTATAAATATGGCGGTTTTTCAGGTACTTATTCCCAAAAAATACTTTAGGAACTTTTTGTGTTTTTAGGGCTTATTTATTATCAAATCAGAAATTCCATTAAAAAAATTTATCTAAAATTTAATTATCTTCAATAAATGTCTACACCTTTTTCACTAAAGCTATCAATTTTAGAGATATTCATAAAATGTACTTTAGCACCATATATAAAGAATATACCTTTGTTTTTAAGTGGGGTTTAACCAAAATTTGATAGAATTATGCAAATACGTATCCACTAAAGTACGATGCAGATCCACTTTCTAACCCATTGATACTCCCTGATGTTTCCCGAAACCTTTACTAACCAATTCTGTTTCAAAAAACTTCTTGATACAATTTGGTTAAGGACAATTACCTTTGTCCATCCTTGTAGAGCATTAATTTCTATTACTATCAAGTGGATCCATTATGTACATATTGGTTGAGTTGCTCGGTATATTGTTACAGTTTTTGTAACGCGAACTTGGTACCTTTCATTTACTAGTCTGACCCATTGAGTAATCCAACATATATTTTTAGAACCTGCACAATTCTCTCTTGCGCAGCTATATTGCGCCTAAGTTCTTTGCGCATTATCAGAACCCATGTGGGTTTCATTTCTACACACTTGGCTTACCCAATTTTCTGTTAGTGCTATGAAAGTGACTTATTTGAGTTTTCGGCGAGTTGTATTCTCGTCCTTTGCCACTATCTGTATGTTGACCCATTCTTCTTTTTCGCCCTTGTTGATGTTATTCTTGTGCTCCTGTGTTCTAGCTTTGAGTGGTCTACCGTTTTCTTCTATGCATGATCTGCCGCAATGGCATGGTAGGTTGTACACACAATTCTTATAATTGTGGTCTTTAGTTAAATTCCCCTGAGCGTTATTATCGATTTGAAGGCAGTGAGTATCTTGTATTTGCTACCTATCTTTCGTATTTTCTCTTAGGTACCTAATGTACATGGTATTACTGATGTGTTCCTCTTTTTCAGTTACCCTTATCCTGTTTAGGTTAGGTGTTAGAGTGGGGTAGCTATTTTCTTAAGTGTCTTAGAGATATTTTCTTTTCCTGTTCTCAGGTCCTTTTGTTTCGAGCATACTGTTTCAGGTCTATCGATCAAGCATTTTTTCATGCCTAACTTCACACTTTTGTCGTGATTGAAGTTGTAGTGTAGGTATCTTCTCGTGTGGATGAGTTTCTAGTATGCACTTGTAGTGCAAGTGTTGTCATTCCTATGTAAAAGACAACCAAGCTTCTAAACTTTAATGCGATGTTTTTACTGTAGGGCTCCTTTTGCATCCAATTTTTTGACGAATTATTCAAAATGAATTTTTAAATACATTTTTATTTAAGCGAGAGGTTAATACATATTTCTCATCTCCTACATCGTTTTTGAACAATTTTAACATATTTGTAGTGGACGGATTGATGCTGGTACAAACGTAGTTACACGTGATCCATTGAAGCGCATTTTTCTTTAACATGAGTGATTTATGGAAAGAAACCTCTAATTCAAAATCTGATATTACGAATGTTCTTAAGTATTTCCTTATACTTAAACAAAACTTGTATTATTGATATACACCCTTCAATTAAGTATCACTAACGAGTCAAACACAAAAAACTCGAAGATAATGCGATGTTTCTAAAAAAAATTATAAAACAAAATGTTAAACTTTTATCCATTTTCTGAAGTTTTTGGGCTCGTTCCAGCAGAGAAAATGGCCAATCAACGAATGTCATTCATTTGTCTAGGCTTGGGCCTAGTACACATATGAATACGCATTAAAAAAAATGAGGCAGTACTTATTTTAATGTAATGTTTTGTATTTACTTCTGGAAGTTTTTGAGCTGATTCCAGCACAGATGGTAGCTATTCAAAAAAGTTCTTCCTTTCTAGAAGCTTAAACTGGAGTAGTACAGCAGACAAACGGACAACGCCCAGAAAATAGTTTCTTTCCCTTAAGAAAAATATTCTACTGAGGGAGCATTAAAGTACTTATCGCTTGGATTCAAATCGGGTATTTTATTTATATTTTTTCAACATTTAAATGTTTCAAAAGCAGTTACAGCTATCGCCCTCAGTAAAAAGAAACTTTCGCATAAACCGCTTAAAATGAAATTGGTACACAATAATAATCCGATAGTTAATCAACTTATTCTAAATAAAACCATAACCTGGAATAATTTCTAAGGGCTAAACAAGGTTCTATAAGACCTAAAGCCTTGTTACCAGAATTTGGCGAAGACAGATATGACAGTTATATATGGTAGAACAGTTATATACTTTTTACATGTTTGTTTTTCCTGCGGCACATACACAGTAGCGTTTTAATCTTTTACCATCAAAGCTTGGAATGGCAATGGGTTCAGCCACTTTTCCCAATAATGAACGAAATATTCATGAAAAGCTTCGAATAAAACGTGATGAATTACTAAACAAACCAAAGATGTGGTACGTAGATGATACCATCGTACAATCAAGAGAAATAAGGTAAATAAATTGAGAACCACTCTCGAATTACGAAATAATCACTTCTTCAATGGAGTTCACCACTGAATGCAAACAAGGTTAAAACGGAAGTCTACAGAAAACAAATCCATACAAAGAGTTACTTACTATACTAGGACTATAAAGTAATAAGGATCTCAAAATGCTAATATATATATATATATATATATATATATATATATATATATATATATATATATATATAGTTTAAGAGATATGATAATTATATTATATTTGGTTGTTATTATATTGTACAGTTATATGTAACACTATTATTTCTTTTCATACCTTATTATTGCTAAGAATTTGGGTCACCTTTGTTACTTAACACCGGTTTTTGTGACATAATCTGTCTTAGTTCTATTACATGTTATGCATCTCGACCAAAAAATTGACACTCGCTGGGAAGAGAGAATTTACTAATTTAATTTAAATATAATTTACGGTAAGATATTTCAATTATTAAACTCCTGGACGGAATACGGTAGACGGCTTCTGCTTCCAGGGAGTTGATGCGGTCAAATGTCCCACGGGCGCCATCCACAGAGAGACCCCGGTCCAGACTGCCTTTGGGCCAATTCTGGACAGTATGCGGTCTTCCAAACGGCCTGCTCTAGGTCCTCAGCGGAGGATAACTTCAGAGTTCAACGGTGGTGGAAGATGTTCCCAAAACGAATTTATTGCGGACGGTCGGCGGTTGGGAAAGTAGACAAAGGTCACAGTTCCCTCTGTAAAAATACGAATCCTTCACCAATGGTTGATGATTAAATGTAAGCTTATTAATAAATACGAGCTTTCAGCTCAATTAAGTTTCGGTGGCTAAAGTTCAAATATACGGTACTGGTAGCAAAAAACCTTTACTACAAGTATTAATAAATTAAATACTTTCAAATTTAATTCTTAGCAATTGTCTATTAAGATAAATTTAATTAACCAATAAAAACTGCAAATTTAGCTCATAATCTTTAATAAGTACAACTTCGATACGCAGAAAGAACGAAAAAGATTACGGAAAGTAGAAAAAAAAGGAAAGCCCGCACGACTAACCTATATAACGTCTATCCGATCGCAGTGGGGGTCTCTTAGAAATTCCAATTCTCCCTATGGTCAAGCGGGAGTGTCGGAAGTTATTTTAATTTAAGTTAAATTAATTATTGATTTTACGATTATCTCAATATTCGAAGAGTATTGTTTGGCAAATAGCGGAGAGGTTGGTATAAAAAAATTTACCATCTCCTGCACAAACGCACAACGGTTTAATTGTTAATGACGCATAATTCTGTCAACTCAGAATTAAAACTTAGAGAAGTCTATTCCCTACCTTTCCTCCGTGTTAGTGATTGGATGTAATGCTTAAAGTACATTGTATTTTCACAATAAGAAATAGATTAACAGACAAATTCCATTGGTACTATTTTAGAGTTATTTTATTATACTTTACAAAGTACAACGTGATCAATCTCAAGTGTACTGTAGTGGTATGACAAAAATCCCTAGTTGTTAATATTGTTGTGTTTTGCAGTTGGCTGATTTGGATTTTTAGTGTGGTTTTAGTCGCTTTAGTTTATGTCATATTATACCTTCGTTTTTCACTTTTGTATTTTCTTGGTGCCGAAATGTTACAAAATGTATTTGCGAATATGCAACGTAGGGTGAACTTACGTTTACAATTTAATGGCGGTCATTTTGAACATATGCTGTAAAGCAAAGTGTGATAACTAATGTGTACCTAAGGAGTTAAAAAAAATTTGTAAAAGACATTGTCGTTCCATAAACATGTACTGTAAATTTTATTTAATTATAATGAAATTATAACATTTAAATACTTAAGACTCATTATTTTGTAATGATGTAATCCAATCATTAAATAATATTTTATTTATTTTGTTGTATTTTATAGGGATGCAGTCTAATCAAATACAAAATAGTCATTATTTAAATTAAGATAATATTTTATAATATGTATAAGTTAATGACCTTCATACAGATTTGAAACTGATCGTAGTTTGTACTCGAACCATGCTCTAGAGTAGCTAGAGCAATACAGCTTCTTACCAACCTATCAGTGGTACCAACTTAAATATTTTGATCACGTGGTATACACTTGAGATTGATCACTCTGTATAACATTTTAATTGGACGGTTAATATTTGAAATCATTAAATTAAGCTTATGTTGTTTGCAATTACCAAGTTATCGCATTTATACATAAACGGTAGTAGCAAATGCCAATATGTTAATATATTTTTCTACTCCTATATACGTAAGACACGAATAATGAAACTCTCTACTATATCTTTAATTCTCCATTACGTAATGAAAATTAATTTGGTAACCCTGAAGTAGTTTAGTTTTACTAAGTTAACCTCAATGTATTGTTTTGATATGAATTTTAATTGTGAATGTAGGTAAACATGTATTGATAATGTTATGTAAAGACATTTTGAAACAGCATGTAAGAACATATTGACACTCCACTAAATATAATTTTCATTTTTAGTGAAGAACGTAACGAAATAACCTCGGAAATACAGTTTATCGATGGTGGAAGAGATTATTTAATAGATTCTACATTTAGTAGATGAATAACTTTAGTGAATTAATGATAGTTTGTACAATTTGCCAATTGTCTCTCAAATATAAAAGAGAAATTTATTATATTTAATAATGCATTTTAAGCTTTCCGTTGCAGTTGAAGGCCTATTCATTTAGTACGTAAAGGATCAGTTATTAAATAATAACTTTGGAAATGATTTAATCTAGCAGTATCTTGCATCAATGCTTATGTATAAAGTTTAAACCAGATATTGAACAATATAATACAACTTATGACCTTAGTTATTTTGAAAATAAGCATCTATCTACTTTTGGTGCATTAATTACTTATAATGTTATTCATTATACATTGCTTCTGTAACTTTTTGTTATATTAATTGAAATAAAACTAACTTTAAATATGTTAATAATTTCATAAGTATGATACCTATTCAATATTTATTACAGAAGACATTGAACATATTTTTAATTGTAATGTAACGAGATAAGCATTACATTTAGGTTATTTTAACTTGTGGTATTACTTGCAACGCCATTCTAATCAATGGAAGTGGTAATCTGCTGACTTAAATAGCATGAAATCATAAAATGTAGAAGAATGTTGAATTGATAATTATATATTAAATAGAGCCTCAACTGCCACTACAATTTAGCACATAGAATATATTGAAAGCAGTGTGTCAACATTAAAAGCCATATATGTATTTAACCCTAATCTAAGATCTAAGCCATTTACTTGTGTTAAAAATAGTCCATTATTATAAACTGAAAAATTTTTCAATAAATTTCAAGTTTGAAATACAAAAACATATACCACCTTTAAATAACAGTTTGTAATACATTTACATTTATTATTATTACTTTAGAGTAATAAACAATAAAAAAACCATACAAAAAGTGAGGTTAATTTGTTTAATTTCGACAATCAACGTGGTAATTCAAATAATCCATACAATCCTATAATATATTTATACAATAATTTATTTTTATAGGAGCGTTCATTACAAAATTAGGTACGTGTATAAAACGTTCAAAGGTCATAAGAATCATAATGAGTAGTAGTTACGTATTACTTATACGTCACTGTTTTTATATTCTATAGGAGTAGAAAAAGCATAGTACACAACTCGGCTGGTATTACGCACGAGTGCATCGTTACGATCACGAGCGAGCTAGTGTTGTAGTTTACTTATCACCCTTATTATGTAACATACTATTGCTAGTGACATGTGTTTATTTTCTTTTAAATAAAATTCAATCATAAAGGTGTATTTCACGGTCAAATCTCTATTATATAGAATACAAAATTTTAAGATACAAATTAATTAATTTATAGGGATGATGCTAGTTTTGCCTTTGTTAACTGAGTATTAATTATGCGCAATCTAAATTTTATTATTTGAATGCTGGCGATTTTCTATTTATAAACTGAATTAAAATAAAGGCTTCTTTGTAACCAGACGTGCATTACAATACAAAATAAATTATTATTCGTCCAACTTTAATTGCGGAATATAAGAAAATTGGTATTTACAGTTAACGGCGTAATCTATTGTGTCCTTAAGTTGTGTTTACCATGAAGACAATTTTATTGCATAGACGAAAATTTTTAGAATTACTTTTCTTTCGGAATTCACTACAATGTACGATTTAATTATTTATAACACTTAATTCAAACACCTTATCAATATTTAACGGTTAATGCGTTAATTAATTTACGGACTCAATTTCGGATAGACTATTTTTAAATGAATAATTTTCTTTTTATATTCTGGTTTTAATGTTAAAATACGGAACGTTTACAAAATTTTCCAAACAGTGGTACTAATTACCGGATATTCTCTTAGCGGACAATACTAATGTTCACATATGCTCTCCAAATCTCGTGATTTCTAAAAAAATGAAGTTAATCAATGTAAAATAGCTCCGAAATATTCACTAATCAATACACTATAATTTGAAACATACAAACAATATTACATACAAAATGGTAATACTTACCGGTAGCTTAAAAAACAATGTGGCGTTACAACCAATCACGTGCTTTTCAATCATCGGCTGTATAGACACTAAACTAATCTTATCAGACAGCCATCTAGAATGGCTTAACTATGTGTGGATATGCGCGAAAATGTCCCTGCAAACCTCCTAACAAACACAGGTACCTTTACTATAAATCGTAATATGCGTGGATTTACCCACTGCGCGGAATTCGACCACTCTCCCTAAAATGCACGTTTTTCCTCAATTGTATCCCACTAATCTTGAAGCATGAATACGTTACTGCACTTGATTCAATAATAATTTAATTCATAATGATTTATTGGGTCTGTTTTTTTTTCTGAAAGGCGTGATTTTATTTATCATTTTCTGTGTGTTTACTTAAAATAACGTTTATACACGTAGATTGCATAACTTAGAAGAATTACAAGGGACAATGCAAGAAGAAATTCAAAATATTAACGTTATGTTACAAAATGTGATTTAAAATATTAGGACATTTTGAACACTTAGTGTTTAGTATTAAATAAATAATTTTTGTTATTAACACAATGTTTAGTATTTAATTAATAATTTAATATATAATACGTAATACAATTTTATCTTATGTAATGTAAACAAACCGTGCGCTAATGAGGTGTAGTTATGCTACTGTGCTGGTAGTGTGTATGTTTGGTTGCATAAAAATTATACTCATTATACATAAAAGCAACGGTTTTATTGAATGCTGCCAAACTATTTACACGCGGACTATAACGCCAACTTCAAGTGATAAAATACGAGAGATTAAAATGGCGACTTGTTTTAATGTTTGTTGCCCTTTAATTAATGTTTCATTGACAAGCCATTTGTCAAATAAATGAATGTTTATCTAATTAATTTTGTGCTTTATGATCATATTCACATACCTAGTGTCAACTTTCTTCAAGTGAATTCATATTAATCAACAAATAAGTGAACTATTGATTGAAGCCTCACCTTAGCAAACAGGGCGCCAAAGCGCAATACAACAGTATGCTGTTATTTTAAGTTTTTAATATATAGGTACAAGTAATTTTCATGTAATAAATAAATACTTTCTTGACACTAGTATTTTTCTGTTATTTTTCACATATCTAAACTTTTTTGTTATCCATTGAATGCTTTTATTTACAAACTTACTCTTGATGCATAAGTAGTAGGATAAGTACACATATTAATGTATTCTCAAATAAAAGTAATGTAAATAAACGACAAACAATTTAAGTGCTTACTGCTTTTTTATCATTCTATGCTATTTCAATTAATTTTGTAATTTAAAAACTATAAATTTGCTTATTTTATAGTGAAACTAAAGTGTTTTGTAGTTTTAGGTTAATCAATTACAATGTCGCATAGCGTTGTTAAGGTTACGGAAACTCCAATAAATAACAGTCTGGTTTTAGTAATTGATAAGGATGGATATGTTACTCCAGATAAAAAAACTGTGGAAGAGTATTTAAGTAAGTATAAATTATTCAAATTTTTAATTTGTTATTAAACTATTTATAGGTTCTCGAACTGGTGAAACTGAGTTACATATTATGCAGGTTAATAAATCAGATGGTAAAACTATGGACGTTACAGTAGATACATTAACATATCTTTCTTGCCATAATGAAGAAGGTGGGTTATGTTTTTAATTGTATATGTGATAAATTTTATCAAAAGAAGTGTTTTTATTTAGTTGAATATCATAATGCAGGATTTAAACATTTTATATGGAAATGGTTTAATATTTATGTTTTCTCCTCGTAAGAATAAAGATAAAGAGACTTCCAATCGTAGAGTTCTAATTAACATGGAATATGAATTGTTCGTCTTTTTAATGTGAACCTTCTGAATTTTGATTTTATTCCAAGAATTTGTAAATAAGAAACAAAATAAATTATTTTGGCTATTTTTGATTAGAAAATGCTCACTTTATACTTATTTGTTTATGAAAGTTGTTACTTCTGGGGATAGCATTAGGATTAATCGGAATGTATGGCACCAAACATTTGTATATTGGATATCGAGCAAAAGAATATATATCTGACTGGACTATTGTAAAAATAGTCAAAAAAATCGTTTAAAGACTAAAGTACCTATTGTGCATCTTTTAATTTGGCAAATGTTGTGTAACTCCATTTATAACCTTTTTAACCTATTTTCTTTTTTTTTTATAGGTTATGTTACATTTGTAAATTTTAATAATATTGTGTTATGCGAAATATTGTTTTACATCTCTATATTTAAAGTAGAAAGATTCTCTAAAGTTGCAAGCGTTATTTATATTTTACTACTGTCATTCATTAATATTTCAGTTTATCGTTGTCCTTATTGAAGATAAATTTCTGATGTAAATTCAGGAATTGTTATTAACTGCATTTCATCAATATTGTCGCTTGTCATGTAGTATGGTAATTCCAATCATAAAAGAATATGACAATTTAAATAATTTCGTATTGTTACACCTTTCTAGAGGCATATTGTTAGCTGGCGTAAATTTTATAATTTTTGATTATAAAGATAGATTGTACTTTATTGTAGTTGAAATTTTAATGAATATTCAAATATGTAATTTTATTCTTATAATTTTTGTTGTCTGTAGGTACAAGTGGCTCTGACGACATGAATGAAATAGAGAGAAATTTAATGAGTTTTCGAATGGACCATGACTATACACCATTTACATATGGTGAAATGTCAACAAGTACGAAGGAAATAACTGAAATAGATGAATTAGCAGAAACTTTAAGCATATTAGAAGGTTCTAACATTCATAATGAAGTGCATGAAGAGGTACGGAAAGAATTACCACCCCCAAGAGTTGTAACGCCACCTCCTAAACCTGAAGTAAAGCCCGGTAGAAAACTTATAACTATTAATTCTCAACCGTTGAATAATAAAAGAAAAGTGAAATTACTCTCGAATCAATCAGTTTCAAAACCTTTCATAAAAACGAATATTAAAAATGTAAAAGAAACCAAACCGGTTGAACCTGTGGTTGAAGATGAAGATGAGGAAGAAGAGGAGGAAGAAGAGCAAGAGGAAGATGATAAGGAATATAGTGATGAAGATTTCTTAATGGATAGTGATGAAACAGACGATGATGCTAATGATTCTGATTATGAAGTGGATGAATTTCCCAGAAGTAAAACGACCAAACGAGGATCTCGTAATTCTCGAACGTCAGTGTCCTCTGATTTAGTTATTCAGAAACCAGTTAAAGTTATAAAAACAATTAAACCGATTGTAACACGGCATAGTACAGAAACTAAAGTTGAACCTGAATCAATAAGAGTACAAAAACCACCAGAAGTTGTTCCTGATGCTAAAACGACACCAGAAAAGAAAGTGATACCAAAAAAGGACAAGAAAGCTCCTAAACCAATTCCAGATGATTTTGCATTGTTTTCATCTCCAGATATAATTCGAAGAGTTGGTGGAACTTCAAATCCTGTAACTCCAACAACACCTTCAGTACCTGAATCTCCTAAATCAATAAAACCTGCCAAAATATTTCATGGAGCTTTAAATAAATCTGTATCAGATAGAATTAGTGCCGAATTAAAACATAAACGTTTAAGTGCAGATGGGAAAATTGTGCCTTTTGATCAAGAACCTATAAAACAGCTGTCTAATCGTCTTAGTGTAAATTCTGATCTGTCGAAAAGACGAGATAGGCGGATTAGTTTGGAAAATAAGAAAATGACCTTGCCAAATATTGCTAGGCCCGGAAATGCTACAAATCTAGATGAATCTCTAGGTAAGTAGGAAAAATTGAGGTTTTTAGTTAATCTTTACTTTATCACTATGGGTTTGTGGAGTTTTTAACCCAAAATGTGTTTATATGTCCACAGCTGCGTATGATAAAATTTTGCTAAAAACATTTACAGCTTGTTATTCCTAAAAAATTATTCGTGTACAGGGTGTGTATGAAATTGGTTTGAACTTAATATTTGTATGTTTTTAAAACTTGACAGTTACAGATCTTGGATAGCAATCTTTTATCATTCTTGCAATATGTTGATTTTTCAGAAAAATGATGACATCCAGTGTACTTTATTGTATTATTACTAAATAAAAAGCGTGTTTTAAAGAAAACTAAGGTTTATTTTGCATGTTAATTTACAGGAACATAAAAACATCCGAAAAACTGCCTCTAATATAACCCATTATATATATATATATATATATATATATATATATATATATATATATATATATATATATATATTATTAGTAGAGACATTTTGCCATAATTTATAATGTAAGATATTTTGGGCAAAGGGGCACTAGGATAAAGTAATCACAACACTAACGTTTTATTCAAATATATTTCAACAGAAACTCTGTCGTCATCAGTGAAACTAGTAATAAAAATAAAAACAATAATATTGGGTTACAATATAAAATACACATACCGTTGTTTAAAGTGATCCTGGTAATTATATAATTCAAAGTAATAACTATGATGGTTTTGGGAAATAATAGATGTTTTTATATAATATAAATATAAATAAATAAATTATTATTTAGCACTCCACTAAATAATGACAATCAACTAGCACCAAGGATTGATAACACAAATAGACTATATATACCTATTGAATATAATCATATAATATTTCCTAAACTAAAAACATTATTAAGCAGAGATGAACCAGTCACATTAATATCAAAAAGCACAAATTTAATATCAAAATTCTTTACAAAAACAAGATTGAAGAAGCAACCAACTGAATGGAGTGACGTAGTATATAAATTAAAATGTACAACTTGCCATAAGACTTACATTGGCCAGACATCACAATTTCTAAGACTTAGAATAAACCAACATAAAAGTGATTGTAGAGTTAAACCTAACGCTTGCAGTGTTTCTTAACATGTACAAGCTACAGGACATATAATAGACTATCCTAATATAGAAGTTTTGGCAAATGAAAAGAATAAGAAGAAAAGAGAAATACTGGAATTTGTACATATTTTCAAGAATAATGAAAATAGTTTAAACACAAAAAAAGACATTGACAAAATTAGTAACATATATTCTTGGCTAATTTTAAGCAACTAAAATTGAAAATTTTAAATTTTAAATGCATAAAAATTTTTTAGACAAAATTATTAATATATAAATATATATTTTTACCTTAGTTGTCAATTTACATAAAATTATCTAGTTACTTTATATCAATTCTGACTATCAAATTTCCAATTTTCAAAAAAATTTTAAATGCTTATATTTATATTATATAAAAACATCTATTATTTCCCAAAATCATCATAGTTATTACTTTGAACTATATAATTACCAGGATCACTTTAAACAACGGTATGTGTATTTTATATTGTAACCCAATATTGTTGTTTTTATTTTTATTACTAGTTTCACTGATGACGACAGAGTTTCTGTTGAAATATATTTGAATAAAACGTTAGTGTTGTGATTACTTTATCCTAGTGCCCTTGCCCAAAATATCTTACATTATATATATATATATATATATATATATATATATATATATATATATATATATATATATATATATATATATATATATATATAGGGTGGCGCATTAGTGTGACAAAGTCCCATATCTCCTTTATTTAAAGAGATACAAAAAATTAAATACAAAAGTTTTAAGATATGTTCTGGTGCATGTTCCAAAAATATTTTTAATTATACAGGGTAGATCATAAAAGCTTGTAAGTAATTTTAAATTTTTTTTAAATAGAAAACCCTATATATTATTACATATTTAGATTCTACATACAATTTTAGACACATTTTATGTATAATGTCCTATACCTAAGTCTAACCGTTTTTGACAAATTTCAAATTTTTTGTCAAAAATGACGTTTGCAGGCCAGAACATAGGTGGAAATCTTTTCTAAAGAAAGCCTTTATCAATCAGTTATGGTTGGTTTCCTTGGAAATGGGGACCTACTCTAATGGGCAGTATTGATATTTTTGTAATACATTCATACAGGGTGATCAAAAATGGACAATAAAAAGTAGATTTAAAAAAAACCTATAGTCATTTTTTTTTAAATGGAATTTTTTTTTAATTCTATCTTATTTAGCATTAAAAATAAGGGTGACTTTGTATAAGAGTGTATATTCCAAAAAATTGTAGTTTTTGAAATAATTACAATTTAACATTTTTTTATTCTAAAAAGGCTATACGGCTTTCAAGTTTTGTTGTTAGTTGGCCTTGACGGCGAGACGTGGCATATAAAAATAATAGAGATCATCAGAACGTCATTATTTATTGTCAGTTGATAATTTGTGTGATGCATTAGTGTATTTTATAGCAAATTGATTTAAAACTTGAATCAAAATTCTAAATAATGAATTTTTCGCAAGCCGAGATGGTTGATATGATTTTTGTTTTGGGAGCTAGTGATAAGAATACGCTCTTAGCAAGAAGACTGTATCAACAACGGTTTCCAGAGAGACGGCAACCTGAAAGAAGGGCATTTAAAAAGCTTTTGGAGCGTTTTGAAAGAACTGGCAATGTGTTATATGAAAAAAATACTAGGGAAAAACGTGCACAGACGGAGGAAAATCAATTAAATGTACTATTAACAGTTACCGAAAATCCATATATTGGACAACGACCCATTTCTCAGCAGGTTGGTGTTGAACGACGTACGGTACAGCGGATATTGAAGTCTCAAAAAATGCACCCCTATCACATTCAACTACTTCAAGAGTTGGTTCCTGAAGATTATCAAAGACGACTGGAATTTTGTCAATGGGCTCAAAACAAAATAAACCAACAAAGAAATTTTGTTCATTTGATTTTATTTACAGATGAGGCCACATTTCACAACAAACGGAAGTGTAAACAGACAAAATTTTCATTACTAATCTACCGAAAATCCACATTTTGTAAGATATACTTCTCAAACTAGATGGTCTTTAAATGTTTGGGGAGGTGTCGGTAATCATGTAATTGGACCATATTTTTTTTATCAACGAGTAACAGGGGAAGTATATTTAGACTTTCTGCAAAATCATCTACCTAATTTGTTGCGTCAAGTGCCACAGGATACGCAACAAGAAATGTGGTTTCTTCATGATGGGGCTTCAGTACATCATACAGGTCTGATAATAACTTTTTTAAATGCTAGTTATCCAGAATGTTGGATTGGGAGGGGAGGGCCTGTTGCTTGGCCTGCTGCATCCCCAGATCTTACTAAAATGGACTTTAGCATATGGGGGTACGTCAAAGAGTAGGTTTATAAAGTACCGCCTACAACAAAGGAAGACATGAAGATTAGGATTAGAAACTGTTTTCAAAACATTAGTGTTGAAATGTGTAGAAATTTAAGCAGCGAATTTGAGAGACGTATTGCATTGTGTATTCAAGAAAGAGGCGGACATTTTGAACAACTTATTAGGTAGTACGCATTTGACGTGTTTCTAGTACTTTTATCTGTATAATTAGTTACAGGTTTAGTTACATTAGAGGTGTTAAGTTTATGATTAGGATTAGGACAATTTGTTGAACCAAAAAAATATTGTCTTTACTTTAAGTTCGTTTAATAAAATAATTATTTATATGGGGTTCAATAAATTGTAATATTTCGATCTGAAGTGCTCGATTTTTTTTGTTTCGCCGCGCCCCGCCGTGACGGCCAACTAACAACAAAACTTGAAAGCCGTATAGCCTTTTTACAATAAAAAAATGTTAAATTGTCATTATTTCAAAAACTACAATTTTTTGAAATATACACTCTTATACAAAGCCACCCTTATTTTTAATGCTAATTAAGATAGAATTAAAAAAAAATGACTATAGGTTTTTTTGAATCTACTTTTTATTGTCCATTTTTGATCACCCTGTATGAATGTATTACAAAAATATCAATACAGCCCAATAGAGTAGGTCCCCATTTCCAAGGAAACCAACCATAACTGATTGATAAAGGCTTTCTTTAGAAAAGATTTCCACCTATGTTCTGGCCTGCAAACGTCATTTTTGACAAAAAATTTGAAATTTGTCAAAAACGGTTAGACTTAGGTATAGAACGTTATACATAAAATGTGCCTAAAATTGTATGTAGAATCTAAATATGTAATAATATATAGGGTTTTCTATTAAAAAAAAATTTTAAATTACTTCTAAGCTTTTATGATCTACCCTGTATAATTAAAAATATTTAAAATATTTTTGGAATCTGCACCAGAACATATCTTACAACTTTTGTATTTAATTTTTTTTTGTATCTCTTTAAATAAAGGGATATGGGACTTTGTCACACTAATGCGCCACCCTGTATATATATATATATATATATATATATATATATATATATATATATATATATAATGGGTTACATTAGAGGCAGTTTGGGATTTTTATATAAAACAACAATATAACCCCACTTCCGGTTTCACCGGAAATGGCACAAAACCTGAAAATTTAAATGGAACAACGTGTATACAACTTGTATATTTTTTACGTTTGCATTCTATGGCTTCAAATACGTAGTTCATCTGCCAAATGTCAACTCAAACAGTTCGAGTTACCAGGAGCAGAACACAAAGACTTGAAAATGGCAGATGAGATTATGCCGAAACGTCGTCATTTCAACATCGGTTCTTTTAAGAACCATGGAGGAGAATCTATGTGAGACCAAGCCCGAAAGAACATCAACTTCATATCCAGCACTCGCGGAAACCTGAAAATTAACATATATATATATATATATATATATATATATATATATATATATATATATATATATATATATATACAACGTGTCCCAGATAACATTTCCAGCATGGGGATCTCGCTTATTATAAAAGATACAGATTTGGTTAAATTAGATGAATTACTCCTAAGGATTAGTGAAATTATAGGACACTCTCCAATTTCCAAATTTCCATGTATTTTAAGACTTATGGCAAGAAAAAGAAAAATGTCAAATTTCTTTTTATTGTAATATCTTTTTTGTTATATTACACATATAAATTTTATTTTGCACTTTCTTAAGATATTTTTTATGCAGAATTTAAATATCAATTTGGATTTTTATTTGCACTTTCTATTTTTTAGTTTCAACCCCTAAATTAAATTTTTTATGGAACGACAAGTCGGCATTGAAATAATTGATCGTGTTTTTTTATCCTCTTTACAATGATATAGCACATACTATCTATTTTTGAAAACACCAAAGAAAATTAAAAAAATGTATTTTATTAAAGACTGACAATAAGCAGGCCGTGAAACATAAAAACACAATCGAATTTAATGTCACTTAAAAATTATTCGTTCCAGAATATTTTTGTGTCAAACATGACTTTATTTACTAATACTGAAAAGTTTGATATGTTGAGTTGTTACATCTTGTCTCATAAAAACAGTTTAGAAGCTAGACGGATGTACTTGAGGCTGTATCCTGAAAGAAGGCAGCCCAGTACTCGTACATACAGAAATTTGGTAATTAATTTAAAAGAATATGGTTCATTTTCAAAACCTACTAGAAATCCGAAATTACGGAATGAAGATGCAGAACTAAATGTATTACAATCAGTTATTGAAAATCCTTCAACATCTGTTAGAGGAATTGAACATAACACTGGTATTTCGAAAACTACATCACAAAGAATTTTAAAACGTCACATGTATCATCCGTATAAGTACTCCATTCTGCAGGGACTTAGAGATGGAGATCAGGGGAGAAGATTACAATTTTGCCAATGGTATGTTAGTCAATGTGAGAATAACGATAATTTTCCAGCTACGATTTTGTGGTCTGACGAAAGCAGATTTACAAATAATGGCCTTTTCAATCGACACAATGTTCACTTTTGGGACCGTGAAAATCCTCACGTTGTTAAGGAAAGTCGGCATCAAGTGAGATTTGGTTTTAACGTCTGGTGTGGCATTTTAGGCGCTAAACTTATTGGACCCATATTTTTTAACAAAACTTTAAATAGTGAAAGATATTTGAATTTACTACAAACTGATTTAGAAAATAAACTTGATGATTTACCACTGATTGAGAATATTAATATCTGCTTCCAACAAGATGACGCCCCACCCCACATTTCAAACATCATCAGCGAATATCTTAATAATCGGTTTCCAAATTCATGGATTGGTAATCGAGGGCCGATTTTATGGTCACCCAGATCTCCAGACTTAACGCCCTTGGACTTTTTCCTTTAGGGCTACGTAAAAAATCGAGTGTACGTGCAAACATTTGAGAATGCCGAAGATCTTCGTGAAGCTGTTCTTGCAGCATTTGGTAGCATTAAACGCGAAAAACTACGCAGAGCAATTACGGCGACACTACGCAGGGCACAATTATGTTTAGAACGGAATGGTCAATTGTTTGAACCTCTTTTATAATTGGAGAATTATCTCCAATACTATTACCTGCTTAACTCTTGTTGTTATCTATTATTTGTCGTTTTCTCATGTTTCACGGCCTACTTATTGTTAGAGTCTTTAATAAAATACATTTTTTTAAATTTTCTTCGTTGTTTTTAAAAATAGATAGTACATGTGCTATATTATTGTAAAGAGGATAAAAAAACACGATCAATTATTTCAAAGCCGATTTGTCGTTCCATAAGAAAAATTTAATTTAGGGATTGAAACTAAAAAATAGAAAGTGCAAATAAAAATCCAAATTGATATCTAAATTCTGCATAAAAAATATCTTAAGAAAGTGCAAATAAAATTTATATGTCTAATATAACAAAAAATATATTACAAGAAAAAGAAATTTGACATTTTTTTTTTTTTCTTGCCATAAGTCTTAAAATACATGGAAATTTGGAAATTGGAGAGTGTCCTATAATTTCACTAATCCTTAGGAGTAATTCATCTAATTTAACCAAATCTGTATCTTTTATAATAAGCGAGATCCCCATGCTGGAAATGTTATCTGGGACACGTTGTATATATATATATATATATATATATATATATATATATATATATATATATATATATATATATATATATATATATATATATATATATATATATATATATATATAGTGTCGGTTAAATTAGCAAAGTTGGACAGAATTACATGATAATTCAAATACCGATAAGAAAATTCCTCATTGTTGCCAACTTTCTAAGATATCTGAAAATAACTAAAAATCGTCCTAATTTTCAATCGGCTATATCTTTTTTAATATTCAAAATACGAAAAAGTTATAAGAGAGACTTTTGATAGCTATTTTTACGCAAAATGGGAAAATGCGAATAAAACATTTTTTTAGTAATTATTTTTCGAGCTACAACCCAAACATACATTTTTTTAAATGGTAACTATAGGTGGCTATGGACTCATTCGATGGCTTATTTTTTTCTGATTTAAAAAATGTATAGCTTTGTATGTTTAATATTATTAGTTAACTCACAATTTTCAATAAAAAGGTAATTATAATATTTATTAAACAAATTAAAGTGTGCCGTGAACATTTAAGTAACAAAATAAGCTCATATTCTACTACTAAATTTGTGGAAACAACAAGAAATGATGTACTACATTACCAAAATAAAAAAGTTCTAAACAAATTTAACAAAAAACAGATAACACAATCATAGAAGTGCTTCAAAGTGCCCTCCATTATTTTGAACACACATTTGACATCGTTTTAAAATTTCGTTTTGAACCTTTGATAAACTTTGGGTTCTAATTTGTTGTAGCAACACGAATTTAATTTTTTTAATTGTCTAGATTACAAGGTTTTACTCGGTACACTTTGTCTTTAATTGCACCCCACAAGAAAAAGTTAGCTCGACTTTCATTAATCAACCATGTAGCAAAATGTAATCTTTTCTGATAATCTTCAACATACAATGTATTTCCTATATGAAAATGATATGGGTTAAAATTATTTTGTTCCAAAATAACGTGGGCTTCATCTTTGGAAGTGTTGCACTCGTTCGCAATTTCACGAAGAGATGTAGTAGGTTTAGATTCGACGTAAGCTGAAACACGTTCTTCTGTTTCTGTGCTAACATTAATTTAAAAATTTTGAGGTTTAGTAAAAGCCCCATATTTTTTTTAATTTCGATTCGAGTTTGGCAAATAATCTCACATCCGGTTGTCTTCTTTCCATATAAGTTTGACGATAAAATTTCGAAGCAGCATTCGCATCTCTGTAAGACACGTAATAGCAAAAAAGCATATCATTTATTTCTTCAGAAGAATAAGCCATTAATAAATTAATATTCATTATTTAAGTACGAACTACAACTGGTTACAACAAATAATTCAATATCTACTATTTGATAGTCATTCAATGTAGAGTTTTGTTATTAATTGTCACAGCACACCACGGCAAACATTGTATTCGTTTAGTAAATACTATAATTACAATTTTTTGAAAATTGTGAGTTAACTAATAATACTAAACATATAAAGCTATACAGTTTTGAAATAAGTTAAAAATAAGCCATCGAATGAGTCCATAACCACCTATAGTTGCCATTTAAAAAAATGTATGTTTGGGTTTTAGCTCGAAAAATAATTACTAAAAAAATTTTTTATTCGCATTTTCCCATTTTACGTAAAAATAGCTATCAAAAGTTCATCTTATAACTTTTTCGTATTTTGAATATTAAAAAAGATATAGCCGATTGAAAATTTGGATGATTTTTAGTTATTTTCAGATATCCTAGAAAGTTGGCAACAATGTCGAATTTTCGTATCGGTATTTGAATTAACATGTAATTCTGCCCAACTTTGCTAATTTAACCGACTCTGTATCTCTTATAATAACAAAGATAGCCACAGAACATGGGTAGATTCTAGACACCCTGTATATATACATATATATATATATATATATATATATATATATATATATATATATATATATATATATATATATATATATATATATATATATTAATTATATTTCCGCCGGTTTGGTATGATATTCCGTTCTTCCGGGTATTAATCCCACGATTTTCTTCCTTCTCCTCGGCGAGGTTTCGACTAAATCTCTCTGGCCATTCTCAAGTCTTCGTTTCATTGCTCGTGTTACTTGAACAAAACTGTTGTTCTTCGTCAGGTGTAAAGGTTTTAATTCTGCTTCACTTTCTCTTGCTTTCCCTCGGTTTCGTGTGATTGGTCCTTGTTGGATTTCTATTTCTGGTTTTCTATTTTCTTTTTCTTTTCTTATTGTAATTGTGCATGACGTATTTTGCTTTTTTGTGTTTTTCTTTGTATGTTGATTTAATGCTGTCTTCCATATTGGGGGAAGTCTTTGTGTGTCGTCTTGGGTGTTGATGTTGTCTGGACGCTTTTCAGTTTCTATTGCTTCCCTTATAATTTGTTGTCTTGGATGTTCTATGTTGCCAATCAGTCTAGTATTTTTAAAGTCAATAGTGTGTGATCTATTTTTGACATGCTGTGCCAAGAATGACGTCTTCTGGTCTTTCTTCACCGCATTTCGGTGTTCCTCCATTCTTACTTGAATTCTCCTATTTGTTTGTCCAATGTAAGAACTTTCGCAATCTTTACAAGAGATCTCGTATACTCCTTGGTTTTCCAGATGAATTTTTGTTTTTCGATTTGTAAGTAAATTGCTGGTTTTCTTCTCTGTGTTGAGTATTGTTTTTATGTTGTGTTTGTTCAGAATTCTGCTTATTTTATCTGTTGTACCTGTTCCATGCGGTAACAAAGCAGTCACTATGTGCTCTTTGGTGTCGTCTTTGTCCGCTGATTTTTTGGGTGTGTATGCATTCTGAATGTTGTATTCCGCAAAACTGTTTTGTCTTAAAGCCTGGCGAAGTTTTTTCTTTTCTTCCTGTCGATTGTCATCTGCCAGTTTCTGGGACCTGGTTACCAGTGTTTTTACAACTGACTGCGGTTGTGCAGGATTGTGGTGAGGACTGGCATTTAAGTATGGATTTGTATGTGTCTTCGATACACGGTGTGTCCCAAACTTCCACCTTTTTTCCTAGTCAATTTTATTTTGTTGTGTCCGCCGTTTAGATGTTTTAAAAATCCTTCTAGCTTCTGTCTTCCATGGCTCCAGTAACGAATGTGTCATCGATGTATCGCAGCCATAAGTGTGGTTTGTGTGTAGCTGTTTCAATGATTTTTGTTTTTATTTCTTTCGTGAATAAATTTGTGATAACAGGAGATAACGGTGAATCCATAGGTGCTCCTTCTATTTGCCTGTATCTCTTGTTTTTGTACATAAAGTACGTGTTTTGCATACAGTGCGTGGTTAAATCCATGATGTCCTTTTGTGGTCTGCATTTCTTTTTTATTACTTGTAGCGCCTCATCGATCGGTATGTTGGTGAATAAAGATACGACGTCTAAACTATCCATTATGTCTCCAGGTTGTAGTTTTTTCCATTTTTATCAACATGATAAAGTGATCTGAGATTTGATGTACAATTTGTTGTGTGTATCCGAAGTTCTTTTATCAGCTGCTTTGCTAGTAATTGCAAAGGTGATCCTATAGAACTCACAATTGCGCCTAACGGTATACCTTCCTTATGTATTTTTGGAAGTCCGTAGAATTTTGGGCATCTGGATGATTTTTTCTCGTGGTATTAATTTTAATTGCATTTTTTCGTTGATTTTGCTCTTTTTTAGTCGTTTCGCTTTCACCACCCCCGTTATCGATGCCTCACCGAATAGTTCATATACTTCTTTATTTGTTCATCTTTCCCAACCTGTTTCTGTCTTTTTTCCTCCTAAAATTCTCCGTAGAATCCTTCTCTCGCATATTTCTGTCATGTTTTGGACATTTTTATTCATTACCCATGTCTGGCTTGCAGATAGAAGTGTTGGTCTTATCATTGTCCTGTGCTGTCTTATCTTTACTCTCCTGCTCACTCCTTTTGTTCTTAATGTTTTATGAAGACCTTCTGCGCACGTATTGCTCTTTGCTATTCTGAACTTAACTTCTGTTTCTTCACCACATCTGTCATCTTTCAAGACTCCTGAATACATATCGCACTCCCGCAAGAGAAATAACACAAGTCAAAAACTACGATTTTGAGAAAAGCTTGTTCTTATAAACCTTTGCTTAAATTTACCCGAATTAATCTATTACGAAGCGAGTAAATTTTTTGAGATTTGGCATACAGTCAAGTAATAACATTATAATTAACCATTAGTAATTTAATAAACCCTAAATCTAAAGGCAGTTGGTACTTCAACCCTCTTTTTGGTTGATGTGACTTTTCAATTAGCATAAATAAATATGTTTTTTTGAGTTGTGACAAGTTAATTTTATTATACTAAATGACACTTTAATAAAAGTCTGAGTAACAACTAGGAATGTGATTAAATGCCGATAAACTTAAAAGATCTTCGTTTTTCTTCTCACCCAATGGCAACTTGTTGTCATAAGCAGGTTTTAATGCAGTTCCTAGGTTTTCCTTTGAGAGTTTTGACGCCCGCAAACTTTGCCTCATAGTGGCACTTTCTTTAAATTCCGGATCTGACTATGATGTTTTGTAGAAGATCGTAAACGATCTATTTTTTCTACTTTTAATACTTTTCTGTCTCCTGCTTTATTGTCAGATATAAATTTTGAGTTGACATTAAAATACCTATCTTGTAGTTCCTTAAGGTCGAAGAAATCTGGAAATCCCATTTCTTTCATGCAGTAAGATTTCCCAGTCTTCTTCGCAGATCGTGTAATTGACAAGTAATGTGATGGTGTAAAAATTGGTCCAGATTTTAGAGGTTTTTTACCACTTTGTTAATCATAGAATGAACGTTGTCCCCCTCATTCTGTGTGTGCCCCCGAATTAAGACTTTGTGAGAGATTGTTTTAAATTTCAATGTAGCAATTGCATGCAGGTACTATCGTGGACAAAAAAAAACTAGGACAAGTCTTGTAAAGCATTTTTACTTAAATTGAGCTGTTTAAATCTGACTTTAGTTACCTAGGAGACTTCTTGTCTTTCATTTCAGAAATGTATTTGACAAAAGTTTAAAATGCCTGTTAATAGTTTTGATAAGGCTGGCATAATTTCAAAAGCGAGCAATTGCTCTTCATTACGATATCAAGAATACTGTATTAAATATTATACAAAAATAGAGAAGAGATGGTAACATAAATAATACTGCAGTTAAGGCTGTAGAGGAAACGAACTTTCCGGGGTCCCGCCGTACTGTCCGACGACGAGTAAATGATTCTGAATTACGCAGTCGTGTAGCATCAAGAAAACTTTTGTTGAAGGACACTCATAAAGAGATAGGAGTTGGATTTGCTCTATAGTATATATTATTTGATCAGGATTTTTGGAACTGTGTAATATTTACAGATGAAAAAGCTTGCCAATCATGTCCTAATGGTTTGATTCGAGTTTACCGACCTGCCAGAACTAGATATGATCAAAAATATATAAGTAATTCAGATAGAAGTGGCCGTTTTTCTGTGAACGTATGGGTTGGATTTCAGCCGGTGTTATGGCATATCGAAAACAGATTCAATAGTGAAGAATATATCCAAATTTTAAATAATATCATGCTACCCTCTGTCTCGCACTTATTTCCAAACGAAGATTTTATATTTCAGCATGATAATTCCCCCATCCACACAGCACGTGTGGTTACTGCATGGCTTGAAGATAACATCATTAATGTTCTTGACTGGGCCAGCCACAGTCCCGATCTTAATCCCATCAGAAATGTATGGGGTTTGTTGGTGCAATATGTTAAAAACAGGAATGCCAGGCCTCGAAATGTGCAAGAGTTGGTTGAAATAATTCAGGAAGCATGGGAGACAATTTCATAAAATTATTGTGTAAATTTATATAATTTGATGAACAGATTAAAGGAAGTTATCAACAGAAACCAGATATTAATAATTACATTACTTTAGTTGCTTGTTTCATTCCTCTTCTTCTCCTTATTATTTATTTATTTTTTTTTATTTATTGTTATTTATTTGTTTTCATTGTATAATATTTAATACAGTGTGCTTGTTGATATTGTAATGAAGAGCAATTGCTCGCATAGACCATCTGTCTTCACCTTTTGTAATTATGCCTTATTTGTGTAATTAAATTAAAATAAAGATTGTGTTTACAGCATTCTATTTTTAATATATTATGTTTTCTATAGTTAAGTATGCTTCACACATCATGCAGTCATAGTCACACTAGGTACATTAAACCGTCCTATTTTTTTTGTCCACGATAGTACATGGTGAACAGAAATCTGCAAACATAATTTTGAGTAAAACTTGAATAATATTATGCCAGAACAATTATCCGAGTACAGCATCTGAATCCACTGAGTTAGCTGTTTCTTCTAGTTATTTTCAAACGCAGGTTCCAATCTCATTTGCTCCCCGATCTCCATATGCTTCATGCCAGAAAAAGCATGTAACTTTGTCACTTCAGTTCACAAATTGTGAAGTTGAACGAGTTCAGTTTGGGCTTGTAGTAATATGCAGAAGATTCTCCTCTTGGAACTTGCAACACTGCTTGCAAGTCAAAACAAGCAACAAAGAAAGTCTTGCTTATATTATTTTTATCGGTCTCTGTCTATCTTTGTGACAGAACCTTTTCCGCCAAGCGATATTTTTCCTCGAAACTTTCCTTTCCTTCGCCTTCTGTATTTTCATATGCAACACATAAATCGCGTTGGTCTTTCTTCGGAACGAAGAAAGAAATGTTGAATTCGGAATTAAAAATTCGGGAAAATTAAAGCAGATTAGCATGAGGGAGGCCTCTAGTCGTACATTCAGCTCTATAATCTCATAACAAATTGCTTAAATTTTTTCCTCCCTTAATAAACTCTCGCGAACTTTGCTGCCTCAGGTAATAACTTTCAACTCGAGGGATTGAGTTTATATGCTTTTGTACTCCATCTTTTATAGCCTGATCAACCTTTTTATGTTTATTATGTTTGCCTCTTAGTTCTTCGGAAATCAATCCCCATCTCCGTTTTAATAATAATGCTATCTCAAAGAAAAAAGTTAAGTTGTATCTTTTAACCCCCAATATAGTTCAAATAATTTTTCGTGTATTTCTTGACTAATTTTTAATGAACATTTCATTCTGCATTTCTCACTGCATCAAAGCCCTTTTGAGTTTTGTAGGTTGACACGTAACGTTTTCCTGACTTTCTTAGTATTTTTGTTTTAGTTTTGTTCCATTCTAATGGCTTAGCAATATGTTTCTTTTCTTTTTGCACTGTTTGAACGTAATATTTTGGTCATTTTCATTTGCCATTTCTAACTGCACATCCTCCGAAGCTAAGTCATCATCTAAACTTGATATAACATAATCGGGATCTTCATTACTATCATCCATATCTTTAGAATATGAATCATTGTCATAGCTACTTGCTCCTTGAAATCGAATTCATTTTAATTTTGTTGAGTGATCAACTTGTTTTAAACTCCATCTGCCCTATTTTGTTGTTCCGTCTTTAATCTCTCTCAAGCAGTATTTTGAGAAATATCAATAAACGTTTTTGTTTGTTTCATGTTACTACCATCCATGGTTTTTCCTTGTTCCTTTATGTTTTGCTCAGATAGTGTGTTTTATAATATATTCCCAAATTGTTAATTGACAGTTACCGCTAATTAATTTCCTTTTGCAATAGAAACACCACATTGTTCTCTAATATTTTATCTGTGGTTTCAGTATTACTACTACTTTCTGGCAAATGCCTAGGTTTAGGTTGATTATTAACAGTTACTGATTTGCCTAAAGCCAATGCCAACATCAAATTGCCACGTGAAGACATTATTACTAGAGACGGGCAGATATGCTGCAAAGATACTGCATATATGCAATACAAAAGTGAAGAAATATGCAGTAATATAGCCATATATGCACTAACATATGCGCTAACAAATTTTACTTTTATCGGGATTTTAAGAAAATTCAATTTTTTCAATTCTTGTTTATTACAATTATTACTAATTGTTACAACTCTTTATGTATTCCTAAAAACTATATAACGAAATTAACAATAATTATTTATTATATTTTATTGGTTATACATTACATACATAAAACCCATAACATAATACAGCACAAGAAGAAAAATAATCAAATTTAGAGATTGTTGCAATAAATAATCATATTTTTCTCAATTGTTTCTATAAGTGAATTATGGCGCTTATCTTCTAATATGTGCTTGTAATGTGAAAAGCTTCTTTCTACATCAAAAGATGTAATAGGACAATATTTAAATAAGTGAGCATTTTGAACAGAAAAATTTGTTTTGCCACTGTCATTTGGAAATTGACCATTTAAAATGTCTCGAACATATTTTATAGTTGAAAAACCAGCATTTTTCTTTATTAAATTGTCTAATTTGTCGTATATTTTCTACAAACTTTGTTTTGGTCTTTACTTAAACTTAATTTGAAATCTTCTATTAATTTTGAAGATTCGGTAATAAGTCAATTTTGAGATTCAAGCTTGGTAATAATCACAGGGATATCTTGAAAGTAAGCTTTTGTGAAACAGAGCTGAGACTGTAACTCTGGAGCTTGCAAAACGCTTTGACAGTCTTCTACACTTTGAGCCGAATCTGTTTGGAAAGAATCAATTAAATCTTTAAAAGCATCAAAATGTTCACAATAAAACAGAGCCACTTTTATCCAAGTTCCCCATCTCGTAAGAACTGGTTGGGGTAGCAACGCAAGCTCTTTTAGTTGTTCCTTGTAAATTTGGATGTAAAGTGGTGCTTTAAGAAATACTTTTTTCCCATTGTTTATTAATTTATTTACTAAAGGAAACTCCACCCGAACTGCTTCAGCAACTCGATTAATCGCATGTGCCAAACAAGTATTGTGAATTAAATTTGGAAAAAATATCTTTAGATTTTAACCTGCTTTTACCATATGCGCTGCACCATCGGTCACCATATACAAAATGCGATCTTTTGATATTTGATTAGGCAAACAAAAATGCTAGGGTGTCATTTATAAAACGTGAAATTGTTACATGATTTGTTTTTTCTAATTGCTTGATGGCAACTAAATAACTAAAAGAAGGGTTACTATTTAGAATACCAACAACAAAGTTTGCTATATATCTTCCTTTAGCATCTGTCGTTTCGTCGACACTAAACCAGATATAATTATCTGAAATAACATCCCTTATGTTTTTAATAGTGTCTTCTTATAGTTGTGGAAGACATGACCTGGTAGCTGTACGTCGTGAAAGTACCTTTTCTTTAGTATATTTTTCTAAAAAAACCTGTGAATTGAGATTTTTCCAAATTGTGGAATGGAATATTGCACGAAACCATCATTTTACACAGATCTTTGTTAAAGTTATTGACATTTTCAGTTTGGCTCACATAAGTAGGTAATAGTTGTTGTGCTGGTCGATTTTCATTTTTTGTTTTCTGATGTGGACCCGTATTGACATGTTGATCTAATTCAAACTTTTTGTTGACTTTTACCTACAAAAATATTAATTTTAAAATATTTCTAATATTAGTTATTTAGTAGTAAGTCAAAAAAAAAATGTGTTTGCCTACTGAACTTGAAGTTGAATGTTAGATAAGACACATTAATAATTTGAATTTATTATTTCTGAGCTAATATTTCAAAACTATCTATAAACTGTAAACTGTAAACATTAAATTAAAGTTTTGTTGTTTATTTAAAGCATTATCCAAAATCTCCAGTTATTTTATTAATTGATACAACAAAATAAATATGTGAATTTTATTTCACAATTGTAAATCCAAAATTATATGTACAAAATGAAAAAATTATCAAAAAACGACTATTGGTAAGAGTACTTAATTAATTAATTAAATTATTGCAGGGCAGCGAAGAACATATTTTAACAAACACGTGTTTAATTAATGTATTTGCAACTCATTTTTCAATTAAATAAAACCTTTACAAAATTTTGTCTAGAATAATAAATTAGAATTACCATAAAAAACACAAAAACAGGTTAAAACTATTTAGCAAGATTTAGGTTTATTTTAATATGAGTACAATATCACTAGAACAAAGCGTGCATGTCATACATACCTCCTTCTCGCAAATAATACAAAACACTACACTTCCATCGTATTTAAAACAAGAATACGATTTCAACCACCTTCTAATTAGATCGTTCCTAGAGCTGCCCACTTTTGGCATGTTGACTTCAAACATCTACAAGTGAATGAAATTTTTGCAAACAACTACAACCTCACCAGTCTTAAACAAAAAAAAAACGGAAATTCCAAGGTTTTCAACATCAAAAATACCGACGTGCCTTCGTCAATAACTGCAATGTAGTTATTGTGATTATTACTAAAGTGCTAATTAACGTAGTTCCCAAATACCTAAGTTTCTAAGAAGTTTTAAAGCGGCTTAAAGTATAAAAGCAGGTATAAGATTTGAGTAAACAAATCTTTGTGTCTGTTAAAAATAATTTCCTGAGAGTTGACGAAACTACAAGCTTAAAGTTTTAAAAACCTCGGTACAAATATTGGTAAATTTATTTTCTAACATAAGAAAGAACGGAAAAAAGACGCAAACATGCACTTTCATGCTCTTACCACCTCATATATGCTCTAATAACGTGTAACGCCTTATATATGCAAAATAAAATTTGTGATTTTGGGGCCTAAATGTTAAAAAACGTACATATTCTTAAGAAAAAGTTTTGTATGCCCAATAACAAAAAATATGTAAATATGCATTTGCCCGTCTCTAATTATTACTGTAGTCTACCTGAATAAAACGAATCTTGTTTAATATATTAAGAAACAATTTGAGAAACATTCTGTTATAATATTAGAGTACAGAGACTGTTTGTCAAATAATGATGAAAACGTCCTACATTTGAGAATTATAGCAGCATTGCACATGCACAAGTATACTACAAAGATGTCACAACTTGAAATATAGTCAAGAACGGATACACAACTGATCTATAAAAATGACAAAACTTGAAATATGTAGGGCAAACTTACCTAACTACTCTAGAACAATATCACAACTTTTAATAATATTATCTAAGCCCCTAAATACTAAAATATTCTGATAAAATTTCCCAATAATTCATAATTTAAGTACTTAGAATTATTCTAAATACTTGAATTGTGAAACAAACAACCTGAATCGCAAAAGTGTCACTTCCTGATTTATATCGTTTTTCTTGAAACTAATAGAACACTATCAAAGCAGAAGTGTCACTATTCTTGTTTATGCGCCCTGGAAATCAAGACGCGGTAAAGTGACACATCTGCCACCTATGCGCCGGTTATGTAATTACTACTTGTGTCACTTTTCTTGATTATAAAATGCTTTATTCTGGTTATGTTCATTCACTTAACTGGAAATCGACGATTTTTGACTTGTGTCACTTTTCGTGCGGGTGTGCGATATATTCTTTTGTTCCTTTAATGGTTATAGTTTCCCTCGGTGTTACAACCTTCAAGTCCCTTTCATATTTATCCCTTACACTTCTTCTCATTTGCATATTTTTGCTCCTTATTGATTTTTAATCCTCTTCTCATTGCTGCCTCTAGTAGTGGATTTGTTACTTCCAGAACCATTTATTTCCTTACTAGCAGTACTAGATCGTCTGTGTACACAACGCATTGATGATTTTTGTTAAATAGTGTGCCTTTCCTGTTGATGTCTCTCATTATTGCCTCCAGGCTGTTGTTGAATAAAGATGTTGATACAGGATCTCCCTGTCATAGCCCTTTCCGTACTTCGAATTTGGTTGACATGTTCCCTCTTATTCTCACCGCATTTAATGTTTGTGTAAGTGTCCTTCCAATCATCCTTATCGGTTTTCCTGGAATTTTGCAGATCATATAGGTCGTTTATCAGTTCGTGTCTGTTTATTGAGTCATATGCTCTCTCAAAGTCGATAAATAGCATATTTGTCAGCCGATCATACTCATAACTTGGTGTCATCAGTTGCTTTAATGTAAATATTTGGTCAGTGTTCTTCCTAAACCCTTTGATATTCTCCCAATTTGTTTTCCATCCTCTCTTCCAGCTTTCTTTTTAACCATGTTAATAGTACTTTATACACCACATCCAGTAGTGCAATGCCTCTGTAATTAGTGCAGGCAGTTGCATCACCATTTTTATATATTGGTTGGATTAATTGCTTTACTCCATGCCCTGGGCATTGATTCCTGTCTCCATATCTCTTGTACCAGCGTATGTATGTTATGTCTTAGCACTTCACCTCTATATTTGATATTTTCCGCAGTTATTCTGTTTTGCCCAGGGCTCGTATTTTCCTTCAAACTCCTTATTATTGTATCTATTTCTTCTCTTGTTGGCTTCGCTATTACATTTTCTTCCATTTCTGCTATTGCCTAATATCTTAGTTTCTGTTGTTCTTCTCTTCTTCGTTATTTCCTTCTTTCTCTTTATACTGTGCCGGTTTTTCTCTGAACCCCACTCCTTATATCCTTGATCTCTCTGTAAAAGTTCCTGATTTCCTTTATATTATATGTATCCTCCATTTTCTCTATTTTTCTTCTATCTGCCTTCGCTTTCGTGCTCTACATAGTTTTTTTGTCTTCTTTTTTTGTTCTTGGTATCTTAATTTATCCTCCTCTGTTCCTGTTTGTTAAAAAACTACTCTGGTTTTTTCTGTTCCGTATTTCTCCCCAGCACTCTGCATCTAGCCATTCTCTTTTTGTTCCTTTTTGTATTTACCTATATTTTGCTCCATTGCTCGTGTTATTATCGTTTCCATACTGTTCTACCTATCTTCTATACAATTCTGATCTGTAGTTTGTCTCATGTTATAACTGTCTTTGATGTGCTCTTTGTACTTGTCTGCCGTTGTCTCTTGTTTTAGTTGTTCTATATTGTACTTTTGTTCTGCCTTTCTTCCCATTCTTTTCCTGCTTGTAGGTTAACTGTCTTTTTATTTTTATCCCTACTAGGAAGTGGTCTGAATTACTGTCTCCACCTCTGTACGATCTAACGTTTGCTATTAGATTTGCATGCTTTTCCTGAGTCCAGACATGTTAAATCTGGTTAGTCTGGTGGCCGGTATGATCCATGTTCCCTTGTGAACGTCCTTTCTTTGGAAGTGTGTGCTTAGTATTTTCATTCTTCTCTCTGTTGTGAAATTTATGTCTTAAGCCGTTATCATTGCTGTCTTGATGCTTGCTCTCCCCTCCCGTCTTTCTTTTGGAGATTTCGGCCTACTTTTGCGTTGGCGTCCCCTATTTGAATATCGTTACTGGGTAGTTCGTTAAGAGCGTTTCTAGTTCTCCATCGTCGTTCTCCTCGGTTGGTGCATGCATGTTTATTATTGTTGTTTCTGTTATTGAGTTCTATTGTTAAATAGCGTAGTTTATTTGATATGGGTTGAAATCTTTTAACTTTTATACTTCTGTATTTCTTTACCATCCCGAATGTTCAAGTTTCCCCTCCGCTGCTGTACAAAATATATTCTTTTACCTCTGTTATATTTTCTCCTTGTAAGCTTGTTTCCTGTAGTGCTACTGCCTCCATGCTGTATTTTTTTACTTCCTCTGTCAGGTTATTGATCGCACTTTCTTCATTTAGGCCTTGTAAATTCCATGTTCACATTACTAAGTACTTCCTTTTTTTTTTTTTCCTTTTCTACTTTTTCCTATGACCTTTTTCTATCCTTTGTTGTCGTTATTTTTCCCTGTTCCGAGGCTTTCACTAGTTTTTTTGGTGGCCTCGGTTGTTCTAAACTATTTGTTTTTTCATTCCATTGCCAGACCTTACGATCTACTGTCTTTCCTCTGTGTATTATGCAACACTCTTTTAGCTTGTTCTCTTACTTGCGCTCCCTGTACTCGTATGATTTTCTCAATTTCCCGTTCCTTTCTTGTCTTATCATTATTTATAAATACGTGTTCAGTTCCTCTTTTCTTTAGCTTCCGTTTACTTTTCATAATATGACTTCTATCTTCATATCTATTCAACTCTAGAAGGTATTTGTTAGTTCCTATTTTAATTCCTTTTTTTATATCCATGTTCACAACCAGCTGCTCTTTTATAAATTTGGACACCGTTTCTTTCATCTCTTCCTCGTTGCTGGAACCTACCTCTAATCCTGTATTATTTTCTCTGATTTTCCTGTTCATTACTTCCATGTTATAATAAGATCATTAAGTTCTTTTTTATCTCCTCGTTTTCACGTTTCAGCTGCTCGTTTTCTCTCTTAATGCCTAGTAGTTCACTTTCGAAATTGGTCATTTTATTTTCTATTCTCCTCTCCTCTCTTCCATTATGTCTTCTTTGTGACTTTATTTTGTTTTCCTTTACTCCTCTATTATTCCGTTCCTCTATTTACTTCGGTGTACGTTGGGTTGTCTACACTTTCTCCTTTAGCGCAGGCTCTTATTTCTCTCATCAGTTTACCACATGCAGGAAATTCCGCCTTATGTTATCTCACTGACCTCAAACTGTTATTTTCAATTTAACCTTTTTAATACCTTATTTTTCGCTTCTTCCTTATCTTCTCTTAATTGTTCTCACTTTTCTTCTTCTGCTTACACACTCTTGTGATTTTCTAAAACACAATATTGCTCAAAAATTGGGCTTTATGTTGGAGCTTCCAAAAACACATATACATTGATGGGGATTCTTTTTAATTTCGAGAACAATAATAACGTAGTTTAGCCCATTAAGTACCGGTACCAAAAATAATAATGAAATTTAGAAAATTGTTAATAATTATCAATTATAACCCTATTTTCATTAGATAGAAATAATCAAATTTTTTTTTGTCGCTTTTGATTTACAAGAAATTAAGTGTCCTATATATGACACTGGTATAATGTGAATAGGATAGCACTCCCTATAACAATGAACGTACTACGTGCAATCTGAATTAGTATGGGTTTAAAGACTCCTGAAACAAAAAATTATTTTTATTTATGGTAGGGTTCAAAACGTTTTACACACAGGGTTACATCGCATTTTGAACAAAAAGTCAAAGGTTTTTTCTGACAATTTGGAAATTGGCATATACGCTGTTATTCCCCCCGTCTTATCCAATGGCTGTTCCCATCATACCGAACATCAGGCACTACGCCATGCACGTTGTGTTTCCGATGGCTAGAATGGCCTTGTTTTAAATAAAATGTGGCAACACTTCTTCGGAAATCTAAACAAGATGAAGAACCCTTTTTACAAAATCCATTCATTTGTTATGGACATGTCGATCATTCTTGTAATTAACGACCAGTACCATTTTTTGCCTCTAATCCTAATAGTATATTTGCCAACTATCCAGTCATGATGATCAATACCTCCCATATATTGATTGTACATTTCGAGAACATTAGGTTGGGGGACATAAATTTTTTGTTGTTTAGATTTACACCACCTTGAAGCATTACCTATTGGTTCAATGGTGTCAAAATTTGTACCAATTGTGACACATTTGTTATCGTTCCATTTTAAGATTAAAATTTCACCATTTTTGTCAAATCGATAATCAAATGTGCCACGTTCTTTCTTTGAAAGTTCTTTTGAATTTAAAAGTGGACATTTATCTGTTCTGTTTTCACGCATTGTTCCTGTAACAAGTAGGATAAGAAAAGTATAGATTGTTGCACGAAATCCAATTGATTTTAGATGAATCAGTATGTCACGGTTTATACCAAATGGTCATTAGGATTTTCAACAATTACTAAAAGATCTGCAATAACTTGCGAACCTTGCAGTAAACCCGGAGTTGCATTTTTATCTTCGCCAGTATAAACAGAAAATTTGTAGCAATATCCATCTGAACTATACATAGCGCCCATAATTTATATCCAAATCAAATTGGTTTTGCTTGTATAAATTGCTTCATACGATTGTGCCCATAATATTTCACAATCATTTCATCAATTGATAAATGAGTAGAAAATGTACCCCATTGTTGAAATGCTTGGTTTATTTTATTTATTAGTGGACAAATTTTATAGCACCTACAATGAAACACATAATGTTAGAATTCTCACATTGTTATTATACGTTATTTTATTTACCTATTAGTCAACAATTTCGTTGTTATTACAACAGTGAAATACTGATTTCAATTTCAAGTATCTATTTCGAGACATTGCATCTGCTACAAGTTGTATTCTGGTGTCTACATCTGTACTCCAATATAGCTTTTCAGAAGGTAAAATATGGTAACCAGAAAATATTAAAAATCCAATAAACGTTTTTAATTCCTGAACAGTCACAGTAACATGAGTAAAAATTTTTACAGATTTAGCATATCTTTCCGTTTCTTTGTGCAATAAATTATAAACATCGTCGGAGAAAAATTTTTCAAACAATTATACAGGAGATAAATCATGTATTTCAGCTCTAATAATTTTAATTTTCTCATTTTTGGACTGTGACTCTCTTATTGTGTGTATATAGGGTGACTGAGATTTATGCCAACGTTAAGTAATATTAGTTAATTTCTTTTTACTCGTACCTGTTGAAGAGCTTTTATTGGGTTTCTTATGAGTACATTGCCTATCAGCATTATCATCACGATTAGACACATTAGCTCCTTGTAATTGAATTTCTATATTTCCAGGAATATCATTGATTTCATTTTCACCTGTTATGTCTTCGTCGCCTTCATCACAATCACCTAAAACGTCCGGATTCGGTGGCAAAACAGCTATATCTACACTATCCGCATTTTCCAAATGTTTATAAAATTCCTCATCTTCGAATAACGCTTCAATATCTGTAACGCTTAAAAACCGCTTACTTGCCATGTTTTACACGCACTAAATGAATAAGGGAGCATCGCCTTTTGAAAAACTTTCTAAACGTATCGACAAACTGTAAAAACATTCTTAAGACACTATTTTAAGTAGAATCCGTTAGTGCATTCACATTTTTAATATCTCCTTAATTTTAAAAAGATATGACATAAAATTGTATTTGGAAACCATAGTTGGCTATGACATTTTTAAATGACATTTTTTTTGTGCTTTCCAAGAATATATAACACTTCTATGCTATTTTAATAATTAATTGTTTTTTTAAGTTTTTCTTATTTATGTCTTCCTTTAGCGCAATATTGCAACGTCATATTTCAGCAAGACGGACGGAGCTCCTACACATAATTCCCGTGTAGTTAGTGACTACTTACCTTTACGTTTTCCTAATAGCTGGATGGGAACGCCAGCACCAATTTTGTGGCCTGCTCGTTCACCCGATCTTTCGCTTCTAGATGTCTTTTTATGGGCTTTTTTGAATAACATTATATACAAAAGAACTAATAATACTGTGAATGAGTTAAAAGAAAGTGTTCGTCTGGCTTTTACACAATTAACACGATTATCTATATATAACTCTAAATTCAATTAGAAGACGATGCGAAGTTTGCACGGTTTGAAAAATATTTGTAGGATTAGTGTTTTTTATATTGATATTTTGTGTTCATGTTTTAACAATTTTAATAGATATTACAACTGACGAAGATAACTGTAAGTGTTATCGAAACGTTTAGATTATATAATTTAAAATACACCATTAAAAACCCAAAAAAGATCAGTATTTTATTATGTTCATGTTTTTGTTCGTTTATAGAATTATATGTCTACATACGTACAAAAATTGATTTGCTGTAAGCTTTTCATAATTTCTGATGATGTTATATTGTTTATATTCATTTTATTTCAATTTGCATTTGAGGTTTTTTGTTAATTTTATATTCAATCATTAGATTTTATAATTTGTTACCATTTGAGTTATAAAATGTCTCTAAAATATTTTACTGGAAGTGAAATTTCTTTTTTGAGTAGAATATCTTCATTCAATTTCATATCTGGTTTTCTAAGCCAACTGTTATCCTTAATAAATATACCAATTAAGAAAAACTTAAAAAATCATTTAATTATTAAAATAGCATAGAGGTGTTATATATTTTTAAAATGCACAAAAGATTGTCATTTAAAAATGTCATAGCCAACTATGGTTTCCATATAAATAAATACAACTTCATGTCATATCTTTTTAAATTAAGGAGGTATTAAAAATGTGAATGCACTAACGGATTGTACTTAAAAAAGTGCCTTAAGAATGTTTTTACAGTTTGTCGATACATTTAGAAATAAAAAAGTTATTCAAGTTTTTCAAAATCGCCATTTTTTCGCTAATTGCGCAATAACGGTTAGAGATTTCTTGATTATGAGTATTGGATCTTAATTAACACCAAAATCGAGCACAAGGGCCCCATATTACTTTTTGTCTATCTGTAATAGAAAGCAATAAGAAAACATCGAAAATGAACCACCCATTACATAATTTATGATTGAATTGAGTGTCATATATATTTATAAAACCAGTCACTTTTGTGGCAAGGTATCTGCAAGCTTGAAATTTCAAGTCTTATACATACCCACAAGACTGGAATATAGAAAAGCTGCTTTTTGGGCATTTAAATTAATATAAATTAAGGAGGAGGAGGCATCTATTTAATTTATGATTATTATAATTTTGTATTGTGTATTACAAATTTGTGACTAATTCTGCATTTGAATATGGCGCTACATTCTGGACAAAACTTTAATTGGCTGTCTATTCTTCTTCCGTCGCCCATTATGCGCGTAGCTACACCTATCTGATTACATCATGGTTCTATCCAGTCCGGCCAGTGCGCGACGTGGGCGATTTCGCACCTTGGACGTAACATATACATTTATGTATAACACTTACTGAAAGGCAACTTAAGTCTTGGAAATGTATTCTATACTAATTATTACCTATTATCGTATCAAATACTTATAATAAAGCAGTAAAGCTGCAAAGGTATACACAAAAAAAAATATATATTTTGCCGTCCGAAATTATGTTCAGAAAACCATAAATTTGGACATATATGGTTTATGTAAATTTATCAGATCGAATGTCATTTCGGACATTTAAAGAGACAGTAAATCAAGTTCGGTCAGCAATAGTCGAAGAAAACGCACATATCAGTTGTCCGACTTTAGATACCCACAAACTAAAGTTCCGATATGTGGACTACAAATGAATAGATTCTTAGTAAAGTAGGTCGTTATTTTGGACACTTTCTTATATGAATAATCTCACGGCTTGTAATAAATAAACATATTGACGAAACTAAAGACACATTTATTGGGAAAACTAATTAGGTAACAAGTAAAACATTACAAAGGTATCAATAATTACAAAAAAATATTCTTAAATTTATGTGTTCCCCTGGTTACTATTGAACTTTCCAGACAGCAACAGATTTGTTCCAGATTAATACTGTTCAAATCTACCACATGGGGAAACACAAAACCCCCATTTTTTCCCTTAGACAACTGACATCAAATTTGGAATTATTATTCTGTATGTTAAGTCTCTATTTCCTTTCCCTGATTGTATACAAAGGACCCCGCACCATTTAAATGGCTTTCTGTGGATTTGGCTAAATTTTTGATATGTTGTAGATTGTAAGGTTCTAATCAAAGACTACCTGAGGCAGAAAGTTGGAAAATGGACAGTTTTTACGCTACAGCTTGCCAAAGTTGTGATTTTGACGTCTATCAATTTACCGCGATTTTTGCCAAAAAGTCATAACAAGCATAGCAACACGTGCCTTAGCGTATGTACCTAAAAAAGTATTGTGATTCAAAACGTTACGTCTTTTAATTAGTTCGAAAATCAAATCGAAATTCGTTTGAGAAATTTTGCCGTAAAAATTGTGATTTTTGAAGAATCGTATAAATGGCATTAAGAAATCGTTTACCCTGTTATATCTGTAATACGCTAACACGGCCAGGGCTATTGAATAGAATTGATGAAATTCTATTGAGAAATAGCCATGTTCAGAAGAAATGAGAATGGAAAACCATCGCTATAAGTCACAGATTTGACCCGAGTTTGCGCTAATCGTTTTCGGCTGATCCTTAACGAAATAGCTCTTGTTGAAAATGACCCAGCTTGTTTAAGACTAAATGTTTTGAAACAAATATCAACCCATACTTGTTTTATTTGTAATGGTAATAATAATGTGAGTAGAATATCCGTATCGTGTAGAGTAAATATGTTTATTCTTTTAAACATTTACATTACCAGAAAATGTACGATGTTGTGGGCACCACTGGGATGGTGAGGGTTTTATTTTGGCGCATTTACTTCCATGGTTATTGTCTGTTAATAGGCCATATGTCATTAAAGGTCAGCAATTTTTTCAAGAAATCCGCCTCGTTATTCAAAAAAAGTGATATACGAGGACGAAAATAGTTTTAGCGAAGAAGATTTCAAATCCGTTGCCCCCGTTACGAAAGAACAATTTCGGGAATTGTATACGTTTTGTGATTCAATACCTCGGCAAGGTAGACAAAAGTATGTGACCAAATCGGACCTCTTGTCGTTTTTATGTAAGATTCGGCAAGGTTTGTCGGACGTGTTTTTGAAAATTATTTTGCACTACCCAAGTAGACAGACTGTAAGTACGGCCATTGCTACAGTTGGGAATCGCTAATGCAAAGATTCGTACCTAGTTATATTGGACTTGAAACCATTACAAGGGAGGATTACATTGCCAACCATGTAACAGAATTTTCCAACCAATTATATAATCCGCAACCCAATATACCGATACCAATCGCATATATTGACGGGACTTACTCCTATATATCAAACAGTAATAACTTTCCTGTCTTAAGACAATTTTGCAACGTGCATTAAGAGTCACCACTTAGTAAAACCGGTTTTCATTGGAGCTCCAGACGGATATATACTAGCAATCCAAGGTCCTTATTTTTTGGGCTCTAAAAATAATGATGCCAAAATGCTGATTAATAAGTTTAATAGGGATGGCGATGCAATAAGAGGTGCCAGCTTTTCTTGAACGGGGCCAAGACCAATTGTCGACTGAAGAAGCAAATGAGTGCCGCGTAATAACTAAAACAAGGTGGATAGTTGAAGTCAGAGAAACGGTCACCTCAAATCCATATTTAAGGTTCTTGGTCAAACAATTACAATACCACATATGGAAAACCTTGGCGATTTCTATCGTATTTCTGGAGCGATAATAAACAATTTCATCCTCGCGTTCTTCTGTTAGGCGCTATCGAAGAGCTGGCTCGGCAATTACTGGAAAAGCAAGGTTAATATTATACAAGCCCGGGTGGAAGTAGAAAATCTTCGTAGACGGAACGCTCGTTGGGTTCAAATAAATGAGCAAGATTAGGTGACTTCCCTCATCTCACTTTGGATTATCTTCGAGAGCTCACTGTAGGGGTATGCCAAGTTAACCTGGCCCCATCTTACATTCAAGATAAGTTGCAACGAGATGAAGAAGAATTCCATATAGATTCTCTTTCGTTATGCGACAAAAGATCAATTGAGAATTGCATACAAACCCACCGAAAATCAAGAAGCCGATGAGAATGTGGAGGATCTAATTCTTGGTTACTACTGTACGTGCAAATCAAGTGCCAGAACTCTTGGAACATGTGCGCAAATTTATAGTGTTTCGTGGTTTTTGGGGTGTGCGCGTTGTGAAAATGATGTTCACTAACCAAAATCAACTTTGTTGGATACAGTATTGGACACAGCTAATAGAGCTCAACAACATGATCCAAACATCGCAAATAATAACAATGCGATGGAAGTGGATACTGATTAGGTTTGAAAAAGTGCCCTATGGCCCATATTGTTGTTTGGCGTTAATAAATAATTTCATTAAACTCTTGCACATCACATTTAAAAATAGCTCTTTCATATTCACAACTTTGGCGAGCTGTAGCGCAAAAACTGTCTATTTTTGGACTTTCTGCCTATGGTAGTCTTTGATTAAAACCTTACAATCTACAACATATCAAAAATTTAGCCAAATCCACAGAAAGCCATTTGTCATTTAAATGGTGCGGGAGTCCTTTGTAAATTATAAAGCTTCCCTGCGTTAAGTTACATAATGAATCTTTCAAGATTGATGCAGTTTTCCTATTTATATTCCTTAATGGCAGGCTTATCTTCGGAAATAGGGTCTTCTAGAATTCTGATTCTATGTCAAGAATGCCTTCTTCCGAACCGCCCTCTGTTATTTCATTTTCTTCACTGAATTCTGCCTCTACATTCTTTTTAGTAACTTCACCATCTCTCGCCCAAGGCTCTTCAAAGACATCTGCAGTGAGTGCTTTGCCAGATTCTGCATAGACCAGCTTTTTGCGCTGCCGCTTCATTTCAGTGTCAACTTTTCTTTTATTTTTCAAGTGTTCGCTAAACATTTGACACCACTGAGGGCCACTATCAGCTGTTTGGTCTAAAATTTCATCCGGTAGTCTTTTCAATACTTGAGTTTTATCGAGTGGTACAATGCCAGAGGCTCGGAATTCTGCGATAATATTATTTATTTCAGTCTACGCTAATCTTTTTAAAGTCTGGTGTAATAACATGGGGAAATAATTTTTGAGAACACTTCCTCTATGTTATTTTTTCCACTCTAGCAAGGTTAAAACTCTACGCCACCTTAAGTGGTCGAAAGTATGCGACATCCAAGGGTTAACATAAGTGCGTCGCATTGGCCGGAAGAAGGACAAAGTCTATATTATTCGCTTGGAATTTTCTAAACAATTGAGATATCGCAAGATGGAAACTGAGACAGAAAATAGTTAACTTTCAAACTAAGGTAATCGAAAAAATCTTGAAAGTTACTGTCATTAGGAGACCTATAAATGCAACAGTAAAATTTCACAAATTTAGGTCCAGAATGTTTAAATGAACTAGCTTAATTATATCCCTGAACTAATTTGCCTCAACTTAGATATAAACCAAGAATTAATTTTTATTGCTAACCTTACATTCAGGAAAAAAAATACATTTTTGTTAAATAATTTGGCAACGTTGTATATTATATGTACAAATGTATATATCGTTGAAAAGCTTAGGCTATCCAAAAATGTAATGATATACAAGTTGTGCACGTATTGGAACCATAAAACTTTTGTATAAATGATTTTAATGAAAAATCAACAGCGAAGTCTCAATCTTCCGTCGCGTGACGCTTTGGACACCCGGTATACACCGGGGATTGTTAATTGGATTATAAACTTTTTATATTTTTCTCCCGCACATTTGAATTTGTGCAAGTTAAACAATTAATCCCAACTGTTGTATTGTTATCTACAATATCAATAAACAAACCCCTTGTCGGCAAAAGTTGTAGTTTTCGTATAAATAAGTACACATTTCTTTGTAAAAAATACTCAAAAAATGCTGCGTTATGCGCAAGTCCGACAGATAAAACATTTTTTGACCAAGTGTATTTTCTTTTCGTAATAGAAATGGTAGCTTCGCTTTTACACCATACTTGGCACAATTTGGAGAATTGGAACGCAAATAACTGCGTCATGAGCCACGCACCAATTTCTTTAATACATTGTTATTAATTTTTACCATTTCCTGTTCGTTGGTATCTAGATCGCTGATTTTAACCACTATTGTATTATCACAAAACGGTTCTGTTATAGGAGTAAGAGAGTTTCCAGAACTGTTTTTAACCTCTACACCTGCATAGTTTATTCTTCCAATCTCCGACACAAGGTTGTTGCCTTGCATATTTTCTTGTAACATCCATAAGCAAAAACGTTCGGTGGTGGGTTTCATTTTGTTACCAATTAACTGGGGACACAAAACTTTGGTACAGTCTATGTTAACACTTTTAACTACCACAAAATGCTGATCTACGAACCTTTTCTGGTCTGTTATATATATATATATATATATATATATATATATATATATATATATATATATATATATATATATATATCCGATTATTACTGTCGACTGTCCACTGCGATCGTTATTGACTTTTGCACATGCGCACTAAATTGGTTCCTATCTACTACTATTATCTTTATTTGCTTATTTATACAATATTGCAAAGTTATTGTGTGTATTTACATTTGTCTATCTACAGTTTCTCCTACCCTTACATAACTTCCACTGTCTTCTTCCATCTTGTCTCCGCTCCCTTAACTGCCTTCTTCTTTTCCATATTGCTTGCATCCAATTCGCTCCCCTTCCTTTTTCCCCTAGTATCTCTTCTACCGTCCTCTCCTTTTCCTTTAAATCACTGCATTCTTTCAAATATGATTAATCGTCTCCATTTCTTTCCCGCACAACCTATCTTTCTATCGTCGTCCCTTCTCCAATATTTGTTTCCCCCTTTCTTCGTTTCCACATCTAAATCTCGCTATCATTTTCTTTCTTTCCTTCGTCCCTTAATTTTCCTATAGTTTACATTGTATTTTCCTTCTTTCACCTTTGTCCATCTTTCCTGGTGTTGCACATCCCTGTCCCTTCTAATTATGTCAGCTCTCACGCTCACTCCTTCTCTTCTTAGTCTCCCCACTTCTTCTTTCGCATACCCGTTTCTTTCATAATATTCTTTTCTGGCTTCTTGGCTATATTATATTCTCCGATCTTCTTTCTCGTATTTTATTGCTCTTTTTCTTGCAGTCCCTCTATCTCTTTATACTCTTTCCACCCCCACACTTCCGCCCCGTACAACATCACATTTTTTATTAATTTCTCCTTTTCCTCAAGTCCATTCCGAACAGTCCTTCTCCTACACCCCACACTTGCCCTATTAATTTATTTCCTTTTCTCACTTGTTCTCTTACATGTTCCCCATCTTTGTTGTCTTGTCTCATCATGTATCCCAGGTAGGTGGATTCCTTTATCTGCTGTATCTCCTCTTCTCTCCATTTCCACTCCTCCTATTTCCTTTTTCCTCCCCATTTTCTCAGTACCATTACCTTAGTTTTGTTCCCATTTACTTAACTGGTTCTTATCGTGGTAATCAGTAACTGTTTCTTGGTAAACAACGTTGGGCATCCGTTTTGCACAAACATGTACTCGTTTTAGAAAACAGCTAACCATTTTTGGGAAACATACGCGTTTTAAAGAAACAGGTACCCGTTTTGGTAGGAAGGTTAAAAAACGGCAAGGGAGCAGGCGTATATGAAATCACTGGTGAAATGCTCAAGTATGGTGGTGCAAAGTTTATACGAAGATTGTGTGAATTATTCAATGTATGCATTATGTGTGGAAAAGTGCCGAGTGATTGGAAGAGCGAGATCATTGTACCATTGTATAAGGGTAAGGGGAACAAAAGTGATTGTAAGAATTACAGAGGAATAAGCTTGCTCAGCGTGCCTGGTAAAGTATTTGGAAGAATACTGATTGATAGAGTACGAGAAACTTCACAAACTAAGATTTGGGATGTGCAGGGTGGCTTCATGCCAGATAGAGGATGTGTCGATCAGATAGTTGCTCTCCAGCAGGTGATCGAAAAGTGTTTAAAGGTAAAAAGGAAGTTGTACTGTGCGTTTGTAGATCTGGAGAAAGCATATGACAGAGTGAATAGGGAGAAGCTGTGGGAAATATTAAATGAATATGGCGTAAATAAAGGTCTAATAAATGGAATAAGGGCAGTATACAACGGTAATCGGGCATGTGTTAGGGTGAGAGGAGGTGTGAGTGAATACTTTAATATTGAGCAAGGAGTGCGACAAGGCTGTGTGATGTCATCGTGGTTGTTCAATGTATACATGGATAAATGTCTTAGACAAGCATGTACCGATACAAATGATGTAATGGTTGGTGACGTAAATGTACGACTTCTGGTGTATGCAGATGACACAGTCTTATTAAGTGGCAGTGCGGATGAGCTGCAAACCGCTCTGAGGAAGTTTGTTACAGTCTGTGAGAGCATGGACCTAAAGGTAAACTTGAACAAAACTAAGATTGTGGTGTTCAGTCGGGAAGGTGGAAAGGAGAGTAGAGTATTTACTCGGCAAGATGAAATTGTGGAGCAAGTGGACGAGCTGGTATATCTCGGTAGAATGTTTACTGCAGATGGTATAATTGAGAGCGAGATTGGACGAAGGGTCAATGCTAGAAGGAAAGTGATTGGAAGTATGTGGACGATAATGAGAAATGAAAACATAAACCTAGCTGCGAAACGAGCAATCTATAATGGCGTGTTCGTCCCGTCAGTACTGTATGGAAGTGAGGCATGGGTATGTCGAAAAAAGCACGAATGGGTATGAGATTCCTGAGAAGCGCATGTGGTAAAACGAGAAGGGGCAAGATAAAAATGAATACATAATGACGGAGTGTGGTGAGGAAAAGACGATGATGGATAGATATAAATGTTGTACATTACGTTGGTTTGGTCACATTGAGAGAATGAACAACGCAAGATTAACGAAACAAATATATGTGGGTGAGGTTAGGAGAAAGGCCGAGCCTGGTAGGCCGCGTAAAACTTGGCTGAATGTAATAGAATCTATGATAAAGGAAAGAAAGATAAGGAGTCTTACAAACAAAAGGGCATATCAGAGACTATGTATGAATCTTGCGGAAGCTAGGGAGGTATGCGGAGATAGGAAAGCATGGAGGAAGATTGTGAATGAAACATAAATAAGAGGCAAGGATTGTTTTGCCTACCCCGCAAGGGAATGGCGTGAAGGTTAAGTAAGTTATGTAAGGTACCCGTTTTTAGGCGTGCACATGCCAATATTAATACTAGAACCATCATCTTAGACCACTTTAGCATACTTAGGAAATTGACATGAAAGAGAGGGAATATGGTTTCTTCACCGTAACACGTTTTAGCGTTTGGTTTAGGTAAAGGGTTACAGATGATTGGTTATAGGCTACTATGTTCCCTCTCACTTTTTAGTCAATTGTCTAAGTACACTAAAGTGGTTCAAGATTATGGTTGTAGTATTACTAATTATAGGTGCTTTCCTAAAATGGGTACCAATTTCGTAAAAACAAGTAACTGTTTCCCAAAAACGGATTCCCAAGTTGTTTGCAAGGTACGTGTCAGGTTACCAGGATAAGACAAACTTGGATATATAACAGGTCAGAAAAGTAATAGTGATTCAGTATTTTGTGGTAGTTAGAAGTGTTCACATGGATTGTACTAAAGTTTATAGTGCCGCCTTGTTAATGAGTAACAAAATCAAACCTACTAACGAACATTTTTGTTTACGAAAAATATGTGAGACAACCTTGTTTGGGACATTGGAAGAATAAATTGTGCAGGTGTAGAAGTGTTTCTTAAAGACTGGAAACTATCTTATTCCTATAACAGAATTTTGTGACAATATAATAGTGTTTAAAATTGGCGATCTCTATAACTGCGAACAGCAAATGGCAAAAACAAAATTACATTAAAGAAATTGTTTTTTGGCTCATTTACCAGTTATTTACGTTCCAAGTTCTTAAAAATTATTAGTGCTAAGCATAGCCTAAACACGAAACTTCCATTTCTATTACAAAAAGAAAATACGATTGTCCAAAACATTGTTGAATGTTATAGGGAAAAGAAAAAGCAGTTGTATCTGTTAGCAAGACTACAAATTGATGACTTGGACTTAGGCACAACGCATGATTTTGGGAATATCTTTAACAAGAAAGAAATGCGTATTTATTTATGCGAAAACTGCAACTTTTGCCGACAAGGCGAAATTATACAATAAGTTTAATGTCAAGTCTAGGTGGGAACCATGTTGTGTACTTTCGTACATGTCTAGGCGAACGTCTACGTACAACGTTTACGTCTCCTTTAGCTCAACAATATAACATTACAAGAGTGGAAACCACCATTCACAACAAAAAGTTTGGAAATGTGCAGTATTTCGAAAGGCCACCCATGTATCCCGTGTCAATTCTGTGGTCAGAATTGACCAGACACTCCACAAAACAGTTGCTGAGTTATTTTTGGGTTTGGGTATTTGCAATTTCTTTGTTGTGAGAATGGTAACACAAAAAAATCACTGTGATCAAAGTCGAATTACCAGAAAATCAACAATGAAGGGAAAAGTTAAGCAACTCTACTCAGTCTGCATGAAGTTTTAATTTATTATCTGTAAATTACATATAAATAACTGAAATCGGAGAGAACCAGGATAATATAAATGTTACACAAATATTAAATATATTAAGTTTGGAGAAAAAATTTCTTCTACTGTCTACTCTCCACTATATCTAAAAATTTAAAAATCTTGGATATGGGACCAAGTGGCACATTCAACGTTATCCTACGAGATTAGACAAAGAACCAATGTAAGAAATTATCTTTACTCTGTTAAAGAAATAAATATGAGAAAGTTGGAAGTAGAAGAAATTAACTTAAAAAAACGAAAGATGAAATATACTGATAAGACTTTCTCTATTAAACAACAGTACAAAGATTTACAAGAGAAAGAAGAGGTTGCTGCTGCTAGAAGTCGTTTCTCAAACTATTTTAAACAATATCTATGGAAAAATTTGTCGTCAACTGATTATACAAAAATTTGGTCATGGTCATGGACATCACACGGGCAAAAAACTCAAAAGGGCGTACTAGCTCATCCTGAGGACGTTTTCTTAATTAAAATGTTGTAGTTACGATAATACGGTAAACCTGATCGGATAATGTTTTGAACGCCACCCTGTCTTAATGCGAGTAGAACGTACGCAAACAAAAGGGGGTGCACTAGCATAAAGCAGGAAAGAATACTTGAACCTACCTTTTTGCTTGCCACCAACGGTTCCCTGGGTCATTCAGAAACATAATATCTCAAAACACCACAATATAGCTCTTACTATTCGGCACTTTAACTTTTAAATTGTTAATAAATTCCACCTTGAATATTGTTGCTAAGTTAAAATTAAGAAATCTTCCCACTATTGGAATTAACTTAAGTTTACTCTCTAACTCAAAACAAAGCTACCCCCGTTCCTACCTTAACTAACCTTAATCCGTCACGTAAATAATACTGAAATAGAAAAAGTTATCGCCCTTTAGCATCGGTATACTGTTCCTTTACAAACGAAATTTAGCACTTAGAAGAAACTCCATCATTCAATTTTACAAACATCTATTAAAATTACTTTCAAACAAACACACCTCCAAATACACAATCAATGTTAACGTAACGAACAAAAGCTTTTATCGCCGGATATGGTTTGAAAGTAGATCACTCCTTAAACCTTTAAAAATTTCACGAAATCACTATTCCTTTCTTTCTTTTACTTAAATCTTAAATATAAATATAATAAATATTTATTTACACCTTAAAAAGAAATAATCACAAACCATACGAACACGACGTCACAGCATTAACATTAAACAAAAGAAATGAAATATTTGAAGATTACGTAAATAAATGACTAACTAATTTCGTAAATATGTCTATAACTAGTAAACATATAACTTTTATAAATATTATAAACTGGTGACGCGTAATTTATAATATTTAATCAAAACAAATAAGCTCAATAATCTTCTTTAAAACCGAACAACTTGTATATTTTTTGTAATCCAAAATAAGCACTTTTTTACCTTACACTTTCAGGACGCCAAAGTAGAAACTGTAAAAGTATCCTCCGGGTCTCATACTCTTTCTCCGCTCGCCATGATAGCTGGCCGCTCTCTGCTAGTTATATTCCTCACAACACCCATAATCCTGCTGCATTAGCTGATGGCTGAATACACATACCGTCAGCAAGGTTCTACGTAATATCTTGGAGTATTAATGTTACATAAAAAAATAACATTCAACACGTCTACTCAGCAGATACTCCTTAACACTAAACTTTTGTTAAACCAGCCCACTTTAATTACTGAAGTATTTAACAAAGCCGTTAACAAGTATTTTCCTCTGGGTGATTTTAGTGCACCGAGAAAACAAAATTACTAAAATAAGGTGTGTTCTCCCTCTGAACTTCACCACTCTACACGTTACTCAAATACACACCGGCATAGGGGAGGTTGACTTAACGCCACAGCTTCACCACCGGGTATTAGTTTACGCATAACCTACTCAACTCGTCACTCGTCACTTACTGATCTTCTTTGGCCATTCTTCCACACTTCACCATTTTAAACTTCACCCCTGTTGTTACGGGCGTGTGGAAAAAGGGGTGGGCGTGTTTCTAATTTTTGCGTTTAGGATAGCTCGTAATGCATAAAACCCAATAAGAGTAAGTCATAAATCGTATGGGCGCCAGAATGTTTATAAATGTCAATATAGGGGTCGTAATACCTAAATGCGATAAGTTTACAGCTAAGTTCAAAACAAACAAGAAACCTACTTACCTTTTTGTCGCAAATCAGGTAAATCAGTGGATTGAATCCTCGGTCCGTTGTTTCCTATAAAACTTCAAAACATCTGTACGTAATTGCAATAAAATTATTTGCTAATAGAACAGCTGATCGGTCAACGATCTTATTTATTCTATATTTACGTTATGTTAAATCTCAAAATAGTCAATATTCTGATAGAAAAATTCTCACGAATCGTTACGTTAAAGCTTTTATTAAAATAATAATTGCACGTTGTCGCTGTAAAGTTGCATGAATCAAAATTCCCATACAATAAATAAACCACTCGGTAGCTTGAACGTAATCAAAATATCTAAACTTTTAAATTTGGTACTACGTAAATAATAATACCCGATAACAAAGGAATGAGTCACATGTATTTCTACAATCCTAGAGTGATTAACACTATTCGTATGTTATGAGAATGATATAAATTAAAATAAACAATCAAAGTATTAATACAGATTTTAAAACACATTCAATTTTGTAAAATCTATTAGTTAATTCGGGTTGACGCTTGCAAGGTTCAAATTCCCAAAATCATATTTAATTTTAAATAACAGCAAAAGGAACATTAATAACGCCGAACACATCAACATGAAAAGATACATACACGTGTGAATACATTTTAATCTCATTCGCCTAAAGGTCTTTTATGCAAAAAACAAGAAAGCTCGTATTCATGCGCTTGACAAATACTATTAAACACAACAAAAACACTTTATTAAAAATCACCAACAAAACAAAATGTATGGACGTATTTACCTTAGATTACATTAATTGACCACTCTCAGTTCTCCCCTTTCCTTTGCACAGTGGTATAGGTATTTTTCGTGTACTTGACCCTCTAGGTAACGGAATGATGGTCACCGAAACGCATGGCCCTTGATACAGCTCCCAAAATATCAACTCGCAGTCGCGAACTTTCTACGAACCGTTTATTTTTGAATTTCGTTAACACAAATTTAGTGACGAAAATATTTAAGCGAAAACCAGATGATTAAATCACTCTCAACTGGTTTAAAATATCTACACATTAATTTATTTACAAAACGTTCTTTATGCTTTGTATACACAAATTACTAAAACGAAAATTTATATACAGCAATTTCTTTTATTTGTTGGAACAGCTGTGAACACGGATGTACTTCGTGATATACACCTGATTATACTGAACCCCGGTAGAAGATAAGCAAATTCAGTACATCTTACTATCACATTGCGCGTTCAACTTCTTCAACAGCTTGACTACGACTCTAGCACTCTACGAATTTAGCAGATCTCGCTATCATAAATTTCACGTAAATTCACCATTCGTAAAAAAACCATTCCTTCAAATCGTAAGCGCGGTAAAAATGAGATGAATTTCGGAAACCGAATTGAAAAAATTACGTCACTAACATTAACTGCTTCGAGAAAAATAATGTAATATGATCTGTTTTCCTTTAAACTTTTCAAATTCACCTCTAAACCAACGTATTATAAAAACCACAATTTTTGTCTTAAAATAATTTATTAAAAATGAGTTTCCGGCATACCGTCGCCAATGTTTTAAATCTGCAAAGCTACGCTTCCTGAAGTAATTTTAATTAAAAAGTAACAATTTTCAATGACGTAATTTCAACTCAAACTAAAGTAAAATTAACGATTACCTAAAAAAATTGGATTATTTACTATTTTACAACCGTCAACGCGTGGAACCTAAGCGCAGCTTAAAAACGTCAGTCTATTCAAACAAATAAGCCGAAAAATCTATACCCCATTCACAAAACTGGGTACTATTAATTATCCTAAAGTTCGAGAAAAAACCTACGGTAAATTCTAACCACACGTGACCATATATAACCAACCACAAAGCTAAAATTCGTTCAAACCGTACGCGCGGTAAACTCGAATACTTTTCGTAAAAACGATCTAGAAAATACGTCATTGGCACCAGCTCTCCACGTTAGGTTATCACGCGAAAAAAAAATGTGCCCCAATCTGTTTTCGCTATACCCTAATTTAACATAACATAAAAACCACAGTTGTCTACTCTTAATTTTCTTATCTAATTAAGTTCTCAGTATCGCGTCATTTTATTCTCCTGGATTGATATTCACACGATTCCTGCAAAAATCTTAATTACAAACGCTTCCGCAAGACGTAATTTCCGCTCAATACTGAGCTATCCATTAACAATTACTTAAACTTAAGTTTATCTGATATTTACCATCATAAAATCTACTTTCTTTACATATTTATTCAACAATGATTCAACGTAAACAACTATACCTATAATATGCGACAAACATATTCGCAATGTAGAACGTCAATGTTTTTACAAAAAAAAAACGTAATAACCATAAAGCTAAATACGAATACTTTACAACAATTTCTAATAAACCTAAATAGCATCAAATGCGCCATGAAAGCAGGACTAAACAGTGCTTCGCAAACTTCATAACTGAATATCACAATTTTTACCTTCCAACCTACATATTATACATATGTAGGTATAGAAGGTTATGCAATCGATTTTTTTTCACTATCGCTAAATCGACTTATTAGCCCATTTTACAACTTTTGGCCAAGATCGGCCATCATGTCTGGATGTATGTTAGTATCCACGATAATTCCAGAACGAAAATACCTACGTACTTAAAATTTTGTAATTAAACTTGTTTTTATTTGGCTTAGAGCTGATTAGATTTTGGAAGAAATCAAGCGGCGGAGATGGGGTTTAGTAGGGGTAGTTTTTGGTTTTTATCAAATATTTCTAAAACAGCTGCATATTTCAAAGATATAAAAATACCTGGATATAGACCTTAAACATATCGATTAATTATGTTCTAGGCAATATTTTGATATGACGCGTAATTTAGCGGCAAAAAAATTCCTAAGGTATCATTTAAGTGTTAATTCAAATTTTTTCGTTATCTGAATAATAAGAAAAAGTGTAGACGAATTTTTTAAAGAAAATTTAATTTTACATAAACTTTCTTTACAAAGTTTTTAATGTAAAGCCTAATAAATGTAAAAATGCTTATCGATGTTTTCATAGAAGCGGGCGGCTTTGACATTTTTTTTCAAGTTAACATGTATTTATGTCTATGAACCTCTATCTGTCATGAAGTTTTAAACGTCATTCTGACATAGATTACTGTTTTTGTTTTTACATTGTTGCCTGTTTTCGTTATGAACGTATAAAGAGATTGAAATTAAATTTATTTCATTTCTTTTAATTTAAGTTAGCATCTAGAAGTCTATTAACATCTGTCTGTCATGAAGTTTTAAACCTCTGTTTGACATAGATTATTGTTTTTGCGTTAACAATGTTGCCTATTTTTGTAATGAGCTTCTTATAAAAGATGTTGCATAGTCATCTTAAAAAAATGTTATTAAAATTATTTTATTTCTTTTAATTTCCATTTTGTAGGTTGGAAGGTCGTGTGGAGTTCCGCACCAAATATTTTACTACAATTTGTGCACACGGTCACAACATTTACAGTAAACAACAAACGTAAATATCTATATGTTAGTGTATTGGCACAGAAGGGTGACACAGGCTTTGTTTACTTTCTTAGAGTTTTATTTAAACACGTGTTTATAAGACATTGTACATATACATTTACCGTCGACAGAATACAAAATCAACGGATTCACTATATGTAACGTTTACAAATCTAAGACACCTTAAATGTTATACGATGAATCAGAAATATTATACTGGAAGTGGGCTAAAAACCTATAGCCAAGAAGATGTAGATAATGTTGTTGCTATGGTATGATTAAAGAGACGAGTTTAAACTTCCAAACTGTTCTCAATTAGGAGATTTATTAGAAAGAATGAAGTTTATTGTGTAAGCTATAAAACACGTTATTTATAGGGAAAAGAATAGATAGAATTTGAAAATATGGACAGTTTGTATTAGTTAAACTAGGTTAGAAAAAGAGATGAAAATATGGACTTTTAAAGTATAAAATTAGATTTAAGTTGGTTATTTTAAGTACTACTCACAGTATTAATGAAGAAACGTCTATATTTTGTGACTAATATATTTAAGTAATAAATCACGCATAAAATACAATAAAAATCAAGATTATTATCGAAGTTAATCCTCACCTGTTTAAAATTTTAATGAAACACAAAGAAATATTTATAGAATGGAATAGATGCTACATAGCGGAGTATTATAACTTGCTGAGCTGTTTCAAATGTTCAGGGTTTAATCACTTAGCTAGAAACTACACATATATGTCCACAGTGCTCTCAAAATCATAAATTAAAAGAATGTACAGCTACTTCAAAAAACCGCATAAATTGCGCGAATTATAATGTTCTTTTTAAAACCAGTTTTAATACAAATCATTCTGCAGAGGACAGTACGTGTTTCGCTTATCTCAAACAAGTGAAGTTGGCAATTGCAAAAACATCTTATAGTGAAAAGTAGCAATTAAGGTTAACCAAAAGTAATGACATGTGTGATGTTCATCAAAATGCGCAGGGCATAAGAAATAAATTGGAAGACTTTGAATTGTTCATTCATCAAGAGGGCGTTGATGTCTTGTGAATCTCATCTTAAAGAAAATGAGTTAAAATTAATGAACTTTAATGAGTTTAATATAGCTAGTAATTATTGTCGGAGTCGCAACTTAAAGGGAGGTACATTAATTTTAACTAGAACTAGTTACAGTGCGCAAGAAATTGATTGTATTGTCAACCTTAGTGTTGAAATGAATCTTGAGGTTTCTGCCGTTGAAATTCAAACTGAAACAGATACAATTTGTATTATATGTGTCTATGGACCTCCAAAGGGAAACTATGAAATATTTCTGTCACAATTAGAAGTTTGTTTATTACAGATGGATAATAGAAATTATACAAAATCTATAATATGCGGCGATCTAAATGTTAACATCTTAGATACCATAAATAAAAAAACAAATTAATTAATAGATTTAATGAACTCATTTTGCTTACAAAGTATCTTTAATAACCCTACTAGAATTACTCATATGTTCAGCAATAAACTATGTGTTCACAAATTTCAATGAAAATATAGAAGCTATAATCCATAACGGTCTTTCGGATCACTCAGCCCAAAAGATTTCATTTACCTTTTTTGATAATGGATATACTGATAAGAAAGCATTTAGACCTTTCTCTCAATGGAATTGTGCGATATTTTTGAGTCACCTCTCTAAAGAACCTTGGATTGATGTTTTTGAAATGCAATGTGTAAATGAGAAACTTAACACTTTCTTAGAAATTTACAAACACTATTTTGAAATATCGTTTAAATTAAAAAGCCAAACTAGACATTCCAAAAATAAATCTTGGTTAACAAAGGGTTTAGTAATTTCGAGTATCAAACTAAACTTATTGTTTAAATTGAAACAACAAAAATTAATCACCCTAGACTACTATAAGAAGTATAAGAAAACATATCAAGCCGTGTTAAAAAAATCTAAACAGTTGCATTACTATAGAAAAATTAAGCAATCTAGCAATAAACAAAAAGCGGTATGGAACATTATTAATAAAAATGTAAACAACAAATCTGCTAGCAACTCGACCTTAATCATAAATAACAAACAAACGAAGAATCCATAAGACATCTCAAATGCTTTTAATGAATTTTTTGCAAAAATCCATTCCAATTTAAACTCAACATGAAAGTCTAACAGTTAACAATACTCTCAACAAAACCATGTTTTTATTACCAGTGAGTGAGGTAGAAGTGCATAATATTATAATGAGTCACATAAACTCTACTTCTTGTTATCCGGATGCTGTACCATCAAGAATAATCAATCTGAGTGTAAATTACATAGTAATTATTTTATGTCATGTTATAAACCAATGTTTCACGGACGCAGTGTTTCCAAATATATTAAAAATCGGTATAATCATACCTATTTTCAAAAAAGGTGACCCCAAAATGCTTATAGACCTATATGTCTACTATCTGTATTTTCAAAAATTGTGGAAAAGTTAATTGCAAACAAAATTATATCCTTTCTGCAGTGTTTTAACGTCTTAATTGACAACAATTTGGATTTCGTCAAAACCAGTCAACTACTTCAGCGCTATTGAGCATCTTAGACTACATCTATAAAAATCTGGACAGTAATGTTAAAGTTATGGCTTTGTATGTAGACTTAACTAAGGCTTTCGACTGTGTTCAACATAATATATTATTATCGAAACTAAATTTCGTGTTGTATATTAATGACATCCTGAATACAATGTCCTACAATAAATTTTTTTGCTGTGCTAGTTGCTAACAAAGATTTAAACAATCTGTGTAATGATCTTAAAGTGGCACTATGTAATATTACGGATTATTTTAGTTCTAACAAGCTTACTTGTAATCAACAAAAAACTCATACTATGCAATTTTTTTCTAAACAAAATCAATATTCAAATATCTTGCTAATAAGTTTAAATAAAAAATGTATTCAACAGGTAACCACATATAAACTACTTGGAATCAATATAGATTTATCTCTAACATTTAATGCACATGTTGATGCACTTTGTAAAACATTATGTAGTTCCTACTTTGCGTTAAAACGATTAACGCAATTTCTGAATACCGAAGCTGCACTAAGTTTTTATTACTCAAATCTAGAATCAGCTTTAAGGTATGGTATTATTTTTTGGGGTAATTGTACTTCTGTGTACCGATTATTTATATTACAAAAAAGATCACTACGATGTATATTTGGTTTAAGAAATATGGATTCATGTAAGCCATTGTTTATTATGCACAAAATACTCACGCTTCCGTCCTTGTATGTTTTAGAAATGTCATTTACTTCTTTAAATTCTGTGCATACCTATAACACTCGTTTTAACCATCACATAATCTAAACCTATATGCGCAAAACGATACTATATTGGTGCAACTTTATACAGGGTGTTTGGTACATAGGTGGAAAGTTTTAAATGGGAGGTAGGTGAGGTCATTCCGAACCTGTATGACCATGTTTACCCCTATACAAGGTATTGTGGATTTTGAGATATCGATAAGTTTTTAGCACTTAAACTAAGAACAAAGGAAAATGGCATAATATTTTTTAACTATTAAAAAAAAAACACAAACTTATCGATATCTCAAAATCCACAACACTTTGTATAGGGGTGAATATGGTCATATAGGTTCAGAATGGCCTCACCTACCTCTTCTTTAAAACTGTCTATCTATGTACCAAATACCCTGTATATCAAACTAGCAAACAATCTTAAAAGTCTTGCATCTCACAAGCAATTTAAAAAATTAGTTAAAGAAATGTTAATCAAAAATAGCATTTACTCAGTACATGAATGCTATAAATGTATTAGTTGACTTTAGGAAGGTTCTGATATGTCATTATATTATTGTTAAATTAGACTTATCCTATATCTCTCTGAAGATCTTTGGATTATTAAATGATTATTATTATTATTACTTATTTAATATGCAATAAATACATACTATAAAAATGGGTTAAAGTTTGGCCCTTCTTGTCCGTTAGATTTTGATGAAGTAGTTGCTAGGCAGTGGAAATCATCACAATACCCCTATGCCATATGAAAGTGATCCAAATCAGACCTAGACTTATGAAACACTACTAAACTCTACCGTCCAATCTATAAAAAATGGTTTGCCTCTCATGATTCTTCACATTCGTATGGGTTTAAAAAGACAAATAATGCAACAGGAGAGTTGTAAATATATAAATGTTATAATGGAGCACCCTGGGGTATAATCCTTAGAGAGTGGTTAGCTAAATAGCAATAGGACAACAGACTAAATAAGAATGTTCTGAGCTAACATGATGGATAAAGTTCCCACGCTCCACAAAATATTCGCGCGGATGGCGCGCTCTTCAAAATACTCCACACCTATGAACCAAAAGGTGGTGTAAGTCAACATCAAAGGATTTGGTTCGGGTCAATTCCAAATTTTCACGCAGCCAAGTGGCCCAATACCTAATGTTAATAAAATCCATTTTGTAGTTAATTCAACACTTTAGTTTTTCGTAGTTGTAAATTTTAAAAATAAGCATATTCTTAAAAATTTTCTTGATATTTATTGATAATTTTCAAATATCATTAATAGTCCAGGAGCTGGCGCCTTGAAAGAAGACTAATTTCCGTCAAGCTGGATTTTTTTGTATGCGTGGGTATGGTTACGTCTGCCAAATGTGGGTGGTCGGCAAAACATGACCGTGGGACATACAGCCCACGGAATTATTGTATTTTGAATTAATTTGTGATGATATTAACATACTTCCTGCAAGCTAAATCCTTTTTATTTGCGTTATTTAAGACATTTCGGTCCAACAGAAAACTCGGAACTGGTTCTGTCTCTGCCGTTTGGGGTTCGTACATTTTTGTATGATAGTTGACTTATTCCCGTCAACTTGATTTTCTTGTTACAAGTTAATAATGGTTTATAAATGACAAAAATCATTTTGTCCGACATTTTTTGCGTGACAGAACCGCTCTCTGACGTCCTGAGTTCTCTAACAGGACAATTTTGTTGACTAATGTTTATCTGTCGGACAATGGTACGAAATCGTCAGAAATTATTAATAATATCAATGTTTCTCCGACAAAAATAGTGGGACATGTTACCTGTCTGCCAAAAGTAATTTCATATCTTTACTAATACTACGAAATACAGGCTGAAAACGACTCAGTTCATTAGTTTTCAACATTTAAACACGGTTTACACCTAAAATACTATATTTGTAGCTTGTAGTTTAAAAATGACATCTCTAAAAGTATTAAAAGTCGAGACTGTACGCGCGTGTACGACAACGATTTTCAGATCGTGAGTCACTCTCGTTGAATCATGCTTATAACTGCAATTGTAAATTATTCCTTTTGTTATTGTTATAGATAACTATAGGAAATAAGTATGAAGGTTAATACTTTATTTATGAAATTAAGAAATGTTGTTTTTAATAAATCAAATATAAGAATATATGTATTAATTTTAAACATTCTTCAATATCGACGTCTTCACTTGACCGATCAGTACTAGAGTAGAAATACTTTCAGAACAACACAATGAGTCATGAAAAGCTGCGCGAAAATCAGCTGGTTTGCCAGTGGCGTTGCACGAAAATTTCATAAATGGGTTATGGGGTTAAACAGAAATGTTATAAATTGAAGTTAAACCAAGCGATAATTTATATAAGACTATGTTTTGTGAAATTTAGCAATTATAGCTTAGTTTGCACGATTACGAATAGGCGCAGTTTTGTTTTGGAGCTCCTTGAATACTTGTCATCAACAATGTCTGCTGAATAACTTTATTTACAGAATAACAAAATGATCTATACAAAAGTACAATCTCATAATTTATCCTAAACTACTGTAAAATGATACATGTACCCGCAAAGCATGAAAGAAAACCTTAATATCCGGCTCTTTGAGGGACAGTTTAATAGTATGTCGAATGTGTTCAAACTTAATAAACTAAATATACTATTGGAAACGCCCCCAAAAAAGCATATTGTGTTTTAAAAAACTATGTAAACGAATTCACATTAATTAAAACGTAGATGTGTATAACAAAAGCTTTCAAATTAATAACACAAGTAGTAAAGGAACAAGGAGTAACCGCACCAGATTCTTATTAGTTTGAATGCGATTACTTATTACTTTGGTTTAGGAGTAAATTATTTTAAAATTTTTTTTAAATTTATTTATTCACAAACAGAATATAAAATGAACACGTAAATATTTACAGAAATATAAAATGCTAACTCACAAAAATGAATTGAGAATTATAATTAAATCTTTCACTAAAATTATGCCACAAAACAACTTATGACAAAAATCTAATCATAAGAAATTACAATTGTTAAAGTTTATTTTTAGTGGACCTAATGTAAAATTCTGGTAAATAGGTTATCATAAATACATACAAAAACAATGATAGATTTTGTTTTAGGGTTTAAACAACTGAATCAACACACTTCATTTTGGTTGAAACTACACATGCACCTTAGTTTTATAAAATTCGCAAAACATTAAATAGATCACGATATAAGGTGTGTTTCATTGTGGGAACTGAACAAGTTGCAAAGTACCTATAATGTGTGTAAATTGTAAATATTCCCTAATAAATTATTTTATTCTGTGCTCGGTGCTGCTTGTTGTAAGTCAGAGTCAGGCAATAGAGAAATTCCAAGATCCCCCTCATCATCATCGGTAGATTCTTCAGTAGATTCATCTGAATCGCCTGTATTCACAACGAATCTAAAATCATCATATGATTTGTCAAACGTGTTCTTTGTACGTGTATTCTTCAACTACTTTATCAACATGTGTACATATGTTTGCCCAATCTTCAGGAGTTATCGTGGCAAATTTTTCTTCAGCTAATTTCTTTACATCCTTTAATTTAAAGGTAGTATTTCTAGATGCAACGTACTGCTTCACTGCAGCCCATATTTTCTCAATTGGGTTTAGTTCTGGATGATACGGAGGAAGTCTAAGCACTATATGGTCATCTTTGCTAATTCAGTATCTAAAATATACTGTCTGCACTTTGAATTATGCTCCTTGATTATTGCATACAACACAGGTTTTGTTGAAAGAGGATCATGCATAATTGAATGTTGACAAAGCCACATAATCATATCATCCTTTTTGGTCATAGATGTTGGATCTTTATTGATTACCATATTGTGATATGATGCATTATTGATGACAAGTGCAGCTCGCTTTGGTATATTCGGCAACAGCTGCTTCTGTACCCACTGCATAAAATTTGTATGGTTCATATCGTTGTGGTAATCTCCTGATGAACTTCCTATAATTAATAAGATTTAGTTTTAGACTACAATTATGATAATGATCTTGTACCTGATTTGAACATAGTAGTGCATTATTAACAAAACCTTCAGATCCACCAGCATGTACCATGATAACACGTGGACCTTTGCCAATAGGTTTTTTAAAACCCAGAGTAGAATTATCTGTCCAATTTTTTGGGTTTGTATGACAACTGTTGATATAGGACTCATCTGTAAAAATAATTGGTCTCTTATCTTGAATGCATTGCTGCAGTTGACGTAAATATTGGATACGCTTTAAGCGTATGTCATATGATTCCATCAGAACCTTCCTTTTATCAACAGTGTTGCACCATCTACAAATTTATGCAATAAGTTAATATGAGTGAATGTCACAAATAGTTATATGACTTACCGAAAACCCAATTTTTTAATAATCTTTCCCAAAGTCGAAAGTCCACCTTTAAAATCAATACCCCTTTGCAGAATTTTATTGTGGATACCTGTTAATTTAAATGTAATTACATTTACCATGTAAAAATTGTTTTATTACCTTTTGACGTAGGCACTCTCTTTTCAATAATATAAAAATTATGTATAATGGATTTTATCTGCTCCAATTCCCCCTGATACAAATTACTTTTAGGGTTTGGTCTGTTTTTATTTTTTCTAAGTGAAGAAAACTTTGTTGCTTTGCCTTGGGAAATTTCCTTCATATCGGATATAACTTTACGATAAGTGAATTCACCTATCTTCGTAGCAGCTAAAATTTTCTCCTTAAAGTTTGACAAAGGGGTTGTCACTCCCTCCTTGGCTTTTTTTGTCATGAATTCTATGACGTTTGCAACAATTTCTCGAGCGTGACTATGCAGAATCTTTCCACGAACGCCGATCTGTTTCGATTTGTTTGCCATTGTTTGGTCACTATAAAAAGACAAAAAACATACTTGTAAATTACGCTTAAAGCACAGATATTGCAAACTTACCAAAATATACACGAAGGGTCAAAAAGAGCTCTGAAAAGAACTGTTTATTAAAAGAAAACGTAAAAGTCAGAAATATAACCTATAACGCAAGCTTGCACCGAAATGTAAATAAACTACTTAAAATTTCTACGCCTGTGAATTGCGCACGCGACGGCAAATTGTCGAATTGTGACCAATACTGATTTGTGCGCACTGTGTTGTTCTGAAAGTATTTCAACTCTAAATACATCTTCATCTCCATCGCTGATCTCGGATTGAATGAAAAGAATAACATATAACACGAATACGTTTCGGAAGTATATAAAGTTGTCTCATATAATATTTATATATACAGTGAACGGGTAAATTATGGAATAAGATCGTTATTTCGAAAACGGTTGAATTTTTAGGAAAATCCCAAAACAGGTCGATTTTTGTTGTAAAATACCCATGTAATTTACATAAATGACGTCACCGGTGTTGGTGTATTGACGTAATCGCTAATTTTTTTAAATGTCATGTGACACCTCATTTGAAAGGGATTTTAATTCTCTTATTTAATCACATAACAGTTTTAAATAAATGATTTTGTACAGGGTGGGAAAAAATGTATTTTATGTAAATTCAACCAAATTACAATTAATGTTTTAATTAATAATGTACTTTAAAGTAAACAAAATGCGAATAAAATTTATTTTAAATAAAGTAAATGTTCGAAATGCCATCCATCGGTTTCTTGACGTACACATTCTACAAGTACCGTGCGGATGACTTCTGGAGTAATTAGACTCATTTCATGTCTAATTCTATCTTTCAAGCCTTGTAAATTTAGTGGTCTCTGGACATAGACTTTTATATAACCCCACAGGAAAAAGTCTAAAGGTGATAGATCCGGCAACGTTGCTAGCCACTCTATAAAACCTCGTCTTCCGATCCACATTCCGGGAAAGCAATTATTTAAAAATTGACGTACGTAAAGTGCGTAATGCGGAGGGGCTCCATTTTGTTAAAACCAGATGTTTTCCTTAGGTAATGTGGATTATTGGCCTTTGGAAACTTGTTTGCAAAAAATTTAAATAATGTTCTCCTGTTAGATTTTCTTGGAAAGAAAGAGCCAATGATTCTGTCATTGATGATCCCTGTCCATACATTCACTTTCTGAGGATTTTGCGTGTGTGCCTCAGTCATCCAATGTGGGTTCTTTTGACTCCAATATTTGCAATTTTGACGATTCACTGTACCATGTAGAAAAAATGTGGCTTCATCAGAAAAAAAATCTGATTAATGAAACGTGGATTGCGTTTACATAAATCTCAGAAAACTGCAGTTGGCGATCGGGATCGTCTTCGTTTTTAATTTTTGATGTAGTTGAATTTTGTAGCGTTTGTATTTTTCTTTTTTTTAAACACGTAATACCGATCGTTGAGAAACTCTAGTATCTACACCAATTTGTTTTGAACTACTGTAAGGATTGTCATGTACATTTAATAAAATATCAAGTTTCACGTTATCATCAATTTTAGGACGCCCAGCGTTTGGAATATGTTTAACATGCCCAGTTTCTCTAAATTTTAATACGATTTTACTTACTGTTGATTGGCTGATGGGTCTGCCAGAATATTTTTCATTAAATAAATTGCATACTTCTTACTGTGTTCTTTTGTTATCTCCGCATCCACTAAGGATTAATATTTCTATGCGTTGTGTTTCACTTAGGTGGGCCATCATTTACTATCCAGAAGTAAAAAATACAAAATTGACAACTAATGACAAGTCACAAAATCAAATTGACAACTAATGGCAATTCACAAAATCAAAACATTTACGACAATATATATTACATTAACGGTGCGAGTACCCTTTGTTTGATAATTAACATTAGACAAAAAAATTATTCAGTGTTTTTGAGAGCACTTTTTTACTTATTTTTATTATTTTTGACTATTTACTTCAGAAAGTAATGGATTTAAGCATTAATTGTAATTTGGTTGAATTTAAATAAAATAATTTTTTTCCCATCCTGTACAAAATAATTTAGTTAAAAATGTAATTTGTGTCGCATGACATCGATTTCTATTTAAAAAAATTAACGATTACGTCACTACACCAACACCGGTGACGTCATCCCTACTCTACGTAAATTATAACGTGGGTATTTTATAACAAAAATCGACCTATTTCAGGAAATTCCTAACCCCTAAGGAGATATGGGCGGTTGAAGAAAAATTTAAAAGTAAGTTAAAGAGAATACTCTTAACAGGTGCTTAAGTCTTAAAATTGTTATAAAACACAACTTTTAATAACAATTCTCATTAACAAATTAACAGGAACACAACATAGCACAAAAATGCACATAAAATAACGAGGTGACAAATAAAAATGGTTACAGTTGTTCAAGATGAGATCCACACTGTAAAAATCTTAAGAACAATTTTGGTTGCCTAGCAAGTATTGCTACAATAAACGTCTTATTTGACGGATATATATTTATATATATATATATATATATATATATATATATATATATATATATATATAATAGAACTAATATATAAATATTTAGTATATAAATAAAACATTATCTTAAGAATTTAAAATTATTGTTATTGGTCTTTGATAAATAAATCATTTATATAATAATATATATATATTCATTGTGACCATGACGTTAAAGTAGAATAGTTTTAAATATTTTTACGCATATTTTAATTAAATTTGACCATTATTGCATAATTTTTCCTCCCTGAAGATGATATTTTAATTAATTTATATCGAAACTGTGAAGTCAATCTTTTTTTATTTTATTTTAAATTATTTTTATTTATTTAAAAGTTCAATTAAATAATTTATGCTATTTAATTGTTTGTTAATAGATTAAAATTTTATCAATAATACATTTAATTTATTTACTGTTTTATTATTTTTAAATTAAGTTATTTATTTTAATTAGAATGATTTAAATTTCTAATTTTAATTTTCATTTTAACGTAAAATTTACCTAAGGGGTATTATTTTATTTTATGTAAATTATTATTTTTATTTTTGTGTAAATTAAATTTATATTTAGGTTAAGTATGATTTGGTTGTCATTCAAATGAAAATTTTTATATTCAGTGTCTAATTTTAATAGACATTAATTTTATTAATTCATTAATTATTTAATAATTTTTGTTAATAAATATTTAGGGGTAAATATTTAAATAAACATGTAATTAATGTAAGGGGTAACATTAATTATCAATATTGGGGAATATTAATTAAAAAGTTAAATTGAATTGGTTTTCATATAATTTTATTATTTGTTTATTTAATAAAATTAAGAAATTAATGGCATCGACATCTAAGGTCATTAGCCTAATTCATCTCATTTAAATCTTACTATAGACTCCAATCCTTTTTAGATAATCTATTACTATCTTTAAGTCGTCGTATTTGTTCGATTTTAATAGTTGGACTACATCGAATTCGCTTCTTGTGTTTATCATGATAGGTTTTAGTTTTTTGCAAGTTTTTAAAATATGTATAACAGTCATGTCATCATTGCATTCATTACATATCGGTGCTTGGTTTCCTGTTAATAAGTAGGATTGCGTAAGGTTGGTATGACCAATACGTAATCGTGTTATAGTTACTCCTTCTCTTCTGGTAAGCTGGCTTGGTAGATTCCAGGGGCGTACGTGTTCTTTGAACGTTAGTAATTTGCTTTTTCCCTTTTTCCAACTCATTTGCCAAGTGTTGATTGTTTGATTCAATATGTACCGTTTGGCATCATCAGGAGTTACTAGTTCATTCGAAAATTCGTCTGAAATGGTAGCATCTTTTGCTGCTTTGTCTGCCATCAAGTTACCGTTGATGTTGGAATGACTCGGAACCCATACGAAGATAAATTTATTATTTCTTAATGTTGAGATGCAATTAATTATTTTGTGAATTCTTTGCATGATGGGGTTAACTGTATTTTGATTTTCTATTTCTAACAATGCTGATATTGAGTCCGTACATAGTATACAGTTTCTTTCTGTAACTGACGAACAGTGTGCTAGTGCTCTTCTTATAGCATGTAATTCCGCTGAGTAGGCGCTATTTACATCTGATATTTTCCATTTATATGATTTTTCTTCCACGTAGTATGCGTATCCTGTGCCTAGTGAGTTTTTTGATCCATCAGTGAAGATTAACAGTGGGTTAGAATATTCTTCTACTATCTGATTAAATTTATCCATTATTATTTGTGGGTTGGTTACGTTTCTATACGAAACGAATATTCAACTTAGTATATGTCGCGTCTAATTATTGCTCTCTTTAATGCGCAACTTTGCTACAATTTAATCGTTTCTCTATCTCTTACCGTTTTCGAAATCCTAATGATGCGCCTCGAAATTGGCATACACGGTACATTAGTAAAAAAAATTGGCTAATTAGCGAACTCAGGACGCCAGAAAGCGGTTCTGTCCCGCAAAAAATGTCGAACAACATGATTTTTGTCATTTATAAACCATTATTTATTTATAATAAGAAAGTTAAGTTGACGGGAATGCGTCAATTATCATACAAAAATTTACGAACCCTAAACGGCAGAGACAGAACCAGTTCCGACGTTTCTGTCGCACAGTTGAATTTTTGTTGTCAAAATGTCTTAAATAACGTAAATAAAAAGGATTCAGCTTGCAGGAAGTATGTCAATATCATCAGAAATTAATTCAAAATTCGAAAATTCTGTGGGCTCTATGCATTTGACAGACATGACCAACACATACAAAAAATCCAGCTTGACGAAAATTAGTCGTCTTTGAAGGCGCCTACTCCTGCACTATAATATGTAAGCCGCATAGGCTGAGAAACTACTAGTATCTAATCGTGCAGCTAGATAAGAAAATTATAAGGTAGAGAATACGATTATTGCAATTGCGTTGTTTTGGCGAGAAATTATTTCAAATTTAAAATATTGACCCTGTGTGCTACAGGTTGAATTTCCAATTACGAGTATATTCATGTAAAAGTAAATACATTAACAGTAAGGTTGGTTGCTTTTATGTGAAACAAAAAAATGTATTGAAATAATTGCTTTCATAATCACGAATAGAAATTTCATTAAAATCGAAATGGTGATTTAATTGTTTCGTGTGTTGCAGTAAGCGCGCATTGATTATTATGTATTTTTGTCATTACAATTACTTTTGAGTTAGATATGTTTTGTTTTTAAGGTACCGACTAGTTTGACCCACATATTTACGTTCAAGTTCAATTAAGGGAAAGGCGTAATGTTAATTTATTTTGTACAAGATTTGTGTTTTATCGTTGGTGGTTGTAAACATATTAGTTATTAAAGAAAACAATTTGTTAGTTTTCGATATAATGTGAAATTAATTTTTGTTTTGTGTATATATCAGGTATGTACGTCAATTTCTGCAGCTAACTTCCCTAACATACTTATTATTCATAAAAATATGTATTTTTTTCGACACTTTAATTTAGGAATTGTTAATTTGAACATTATTTAGACATATTTCATTGAAAATGTCGGTATCTTATCAGTAAGTATATAAAAAAGTTCCGCTGTTTGTTTAAATCGCATTTTTAAATTGTAAACGATATGTTGCAATATATTGCATTTTTTCTTAATTTTGAAATATTATGTTATTTAAATTTTGAGGAGCGCAGTAGTATTTAGGCACTCCAGTTAGTGATCGAAATGAGTATTTTTTTTCATTCAATTAATTGCATGTAGTTTGTAACGTAGCTACCCTAACAATCATGAAACATCGCCTGACTTATTAATGCTTCTTCAACCATTGACTAATCTAGGGATGTGAGTAGACATTGACAACTGTCAGTGATATTTTTAACTCGGGGGTACTAAAGAACCTGAAAAAGTAAGTTAATACCTGTTACTTTGAATTTTACATTTTATTGTAACTTGCAAACTACCCGTGCTTTGCAACGGGATGGTAGGCCAACAGGCACAATGTTAATTTCAACTTCTTTTTCCCACCCTCTGATATTGGTTTTCAGACGCCTTCTAATTTGGATTTCGAAGGTCTCTAAGTGCTTTTGCTATAAGTCTCAAGGAACCCAAATATATTCATTAGCACTTTCCTGAACTGAATTCTTAAATTCCATAATAATCTTCATTTTGGTTGTAAAACGCTGCCTGCTTAGTTTGCTACCCAACTTGATATTTTACAATGTTTTTAACTTTCAACCTCTGAAACTACCCTTGTGGGATGTCAACTATTTCCCATTGTGATACTCCACACGGTATACTTGGTTTAGAAAACTTAATTTGCTTGCTCCCATTTTTACCCGTTGGGGAATGATTTCGGGGAAGAGTCAAAACACGTATTTCTTTATTTCTTAAGGAACGGTTCGATATTAATGAGAATTGATTTCCCGATTTTCAGATCTCCAGCTGCTCCTGGGTTTACGAAAAGCCCTATTTTTTTAACCCTTAATTTATATACCTTAGGGGTTGGTTTTTAAAAATCCTGCCTAACGGTCTGACCAGGGCGTTGATTGACGAGTGAGCCAGTCAGAGAATGAGTGAGTAAGGTCAAAGCCTCTTATTAATGTAAAAGATTGGAACAAATAGCAAAAACGATTGATTAGCTATACTTTCAAACAGCGTGTGTAAAGCTATTACTTCACACACGCTAACCAAAGTATATAAAGAAATTTGGAAGGATGATATGAGTGAGTTTCGATTATTTCTCTCATAATAAATCTATCCAATAGCATCGCTTAATTTTATACCAAATATCTGCGTTACCGGCGAGAAAAAAGCTGAAGAATTTTATAACTGGTTAAAGCCCTTCAATTAGTGGTGGGCAGCGCGGCATAGATTGACAGACTGTCTTATTTAAAATTAGAACTCAACTAAATGTCATTCAGGAAATAACCTTGACCCCTGTCTACAATTTCAGACTGTTAAAATGTGACCAGCTACTTTTTTTTAAATTTTGCTTTGGACTTAATAATTAATAAAAATGCCCTCGACCTCCGGTCTCGGGAGTTTAATAATGTCCCAAATATTTTTCAAGAAAATTTTTGCACAATGCAGTTTCTCCCATTTTAACATATAAGAACTATAGGTGTCGGGATACAGCTATTGACAAAATACAGTGCAAGATACAGGGTGATACATAATACATGCAAAAGATGTAGATGTGATTTGTCTATTAAAGCTGTGTAAAATGATACATTACATTCAATTCTATTTTGAAAAAATTCGGGTAATGCTTGAAGGTTACTATCAAAACATTTCTTTGACAAACCTTGCAGTCGTCTCAAGCTTTCCACTATATCCCATGTGCTTTTGTGAGATTTTTTAATTGCCTCCCTATGTTTACTCCATTGGTTGATTTCGAAAAAGTCTATTTGTAAAGATAGCAGTGCTCGCCAATAGTACTCCACAACATTCGTACCACCGCCACTTAACTGTTCGATGTTGTCCATTATCAAATGTAGGTCTACAAAGTACATTTAGATTTGGTAATCACGTCTCTATATTTTTTATTTTAAATGTTAATAAAACCATTCTAGTAGTAGAGATTGAAACACTGCGCTACTTTTAGTTTTGCCAGTTCTAAGACGAGGAAATTGTCAATTCCACTGCAATCAATTTTTTATGGAAACTGAACCTGAAAAGAAAGTTATTTTCAGATCAAAAAATTCGAAATTCAACTGAGACCAGAAATATCAAATTATCAAAAATGTTTTTTTGGAAAGTTTTTGAAAAATGTCAAAAATGGAGTGTTCCGCGTCTCAGTGTGAGCGTGCGGTGCCTGTGGAATTTTGCTTACGCAATATCGCAAACAAGTTGAAAAGCGATCGCATTGAAATTTAACCCTTACGGGGTAAGGAGTAAGAGGGGAAATTGTAAAAACCCATTTGTATTAAACACAAATGCAAATATACATAGCAAAAGCCAACTTATGTTTATTTTATGTATATAGTCCTTTAGAATAGATAGAAATTAAAATTCCAATTGATTTGCCATCTTTGGAAATTTTTGTAAAAAATTAGAATTGCCGATAAATATACCAACCGTAATATGTTAGTAGAAACACTATCCGATAGACGGCGTAAAAGATAAAATATTACGGGGTCATTCCACATCACTTCAACCAATAAATAATTATTTTTTCAACCATCATCTCAGATCTTGACTATACTTGGCACATTTGTTTTACCCATTGAGATAACCAACCATGCCAAATCTTAATTTTCTATCTCTTGCCGGTTCCATTTTAGAGCCGTTTTAAGTTTTGAATGTTCAGCAATTCTAGCGAGCGGATGCCGCGAAATGATGCTAGACGGACGTATTCTATGAATAATGAGGATTTTAGAAAAAAATACTTAGTACCTATAAGTTAAATGACAAAGGCTAAAAAAATATTTTATAAGAGTTTTTGTAAAGTTTTTGAATAGAAACATGGTTTCGAGTAAAATTCTGTTTCGTGAATAGGGTATGTAATAACCCCACAAAATTTTTTTTTAATAATCCTTATTAAATGGGCTATCATATACAATAAAGATTTTTATTCCTTTAATTAATTTTTTAAAGTTGTATTTAATTTTTAAAATTATATTTTTACGAAGCCGCGTGCATGAATAGTGGTAACTATTTAAGTGAAAATTAGTAAATAACCACTTTTCTATTTAAAACAAACTTGAACTTAAACTATAATAAAATTTAAACTTATTATGGATTTGATTTAATAGTCTATTTTAATAAATAATCCATGTATAGAAAAGTAAACTATTCACAGTCAAGTCAAAGGTCAAAACATGAATTCATAGTAGTCTGAATGAGCCTCCTCCTTGCAAGTAGCAACAGGCTGTTTTCGTGTCCTACCAGGCAGCTCAACAATCAGCTAGCTATCTTAGCCATTCTTGGTCAGTTTGTTTCTGGTGCTCCTTGAAGCAACATTAGTTCGTTCTTATATGAGATTATTTTAATATCATGGTGTGTTTTATTTTAGAAGCAGTGGTTTGTGATTTTTTATAATGTAAATTAATTTTGTGAATGAAAAAGTTGTGCATTATAATTGCTTTAAACTAGGTATGTGATCATGGTTTTATAAACAATTTGATTGTGTTTTTATGTTGCGGAGACAATCTTTTTTTGAATGATAACAATCTTAGATACAGCCTACCTTAAACTATGCATTCTGGTGATCTTGTTTGTACTATTTGTTAAGTTGTGTAATAACCATGGAAGTCAAGTGCAGTATAGGGGATGTCACATCAACAGAATGCTACAAAACTTGTTTTGTGGAAAATAAAGGATTTGAACAAATTAATTCATTATCTGAAGAATAAGTTAGTGTAATTAAACTAAGAACTGAAAGAGAAGATGATGATGGAACAATATGTTTGCAGCACAAGTATTGTTTTTTAAAGAAATATGGTTTTTTTTTTAAATGCTGCGATCCTTTTAAAAACGTAAAAAGTTTATAACAAAAACTTTACGAGTCGTGACAATGCAGCAAAGCAAATTTTTGATCACTAAAGGATTTAAAATAAAACCAGGAGAGAAGCTTTGTGCATCCTGCCGTAAATCATTGTTAAAATGTCAAGATGAAGAAAACGATGACCATGAACAACCTCAAGATGACGACAATTACCCTCATTTTGATTTGCAGAAAGAAGAGGTCCTCACTTATTTGAATACATCTTTAACAGAAGTAGGTTGTTCACCGTTGAAATTGAATGCACTGAATGAGTACAGGAAACCAAACTATGCTAAAGCTAAACTTGAAAGTTTGCAGGAAAATGTTAAAAAGAAGTTTGAGTTTGTTTTAGATGTTGAAGTCCCAGTAGATAAAACAAATGTGCAAAGGACAGTTGAAGAAAACGCCTCTGATACGGGCTTATTGATAAATAATATAAAAGAAAATTTACAATTGGCATCCAATAAAAAACGGATTCAGCTCCTTACTATACCTGCATCTTTAAATTGGTCAAGGCAAAAAATGAGAGGTACGTTTCAGGTTTCGGACTATTCAGCACGGCAAGCACAGAAACTTTTTAAAGAAAAGGGCTTCTCTAGCAGAACCAGACCCTAAAAGAGGAAAGACTCTCAAACCTGAGGTAGTTAATTTAGTTTAACGAATTTTTCCAAAGTGATGAACAGTCCAGAGTTTTGGCTGGTATGAAGGATGTTGTGAGCTTAGGTAAAAGCAATATGAAAGAAAAAGGTTGATTTTAGGTAATTTACATGAAATTTGTTCAAACTTTAAAAAAGAGCACCCGGATATTAAAGTAGGTTTTCTAAATTCTGTGCTCTCCGCCCAAAATGGTGTGTTTTAACTGGAGCCGCTGGCACCCATTCAGTGTGTGTGTGTGCACTATTCACCAAAATGTAATCTTATTGATTCATGGTGCAAGTTTAGAAGAAACCTATAAAGATCTAACCAAACTATTGGTGTGTGAAAACACAAGCCGTGAATGTATGTTGAGGCATTGTAACTTTTGCCCACCAAAAGAAAACTTAACAAGCTTTTTACAAACAAAATTTGAAAATTATGATGAAGACGACACAGTTGAATTTAATCAGTGGATTTCAACTGACAGGACACAAATGATAACACAAACAGCAAAAATTGAAGAATATATAGGGGACTTATCATCTAAATTGGAAAAACTTGTCCCCCACTACCACATTGCAAAATCCCAATCCAAATTTTTCTCCTGATGTGAAAAAGCTGTAGTATCCATGGACTTTAGTGAAAATTATTCATTTACCATCCAGGATGAAGTCCAAGGATACCACTGGGCCTCAGACTCTTTCACCTTGCATCCTATTATAATCAACCTAAACAGTATAGAAGGCGAAAAATCAGTCCTATCTCTTTTTATAATATCTGATGACATGAAACATGATGTTTGCATGGTCTACAAAACCAAAAAATTGTGACTGTTCATCAAAGAAAATTATCCACATGTAACAGAAATCCACTATTTTAGTGATGGCTGTGCAGGCCAGTATAAAAATAAATTTAACTTTTTGAACCTTTGCCTGCATGAAAGAGACTTTAAGATAAAGGCACAGTGGTCGTTTTTTGCAACCAGTCACGGGAAACGGAATGTGATGGGATTAGTGGCACTGTGAAAAGACTAGCAAGAAAGGAGAGTTTACAGAAACCGCTTGGAAATCAAATACTGTCTCCAATACAATTGTTTGAGTTTTGCAAAACCAACATTAAAAAAGTTAGTTGTTATTTTATTTCAGACGATGAGTTGTGTAAAGTTCGTTCAGACTTAGAGACTCGCTTTGAAGATGTACAGACAGTACCGGGAACTAGAAGTTTTCATAACTTTAAACCAGTAGATAGTGTAGGAAATTTAGAAGCCAGGAGGATCAGTGCTGATGAAAACCCTACCCTGACATATAATTTAAAGAACAAACCACTATTATTTGTGAATGAAGAAAACTTAAACCCATCATGCTATGTAGCCTGTAGATATGATAATCTATGGTACTTTGGATTGATAACTGAAGTCAATAAAGATGAGGGTGATGTGACTGTAAAATTTATGCATCCTGCTGGACCATCACCATCTTTTAATTGGCCTAAGCGAGAGGACATTTGCCCTGTTCCCATACCTCATGTACTTGCAATTGTTGATCCGCCTCACACATCGACTCGAAGAACCTACAGGTTTACAGAAAACTGCATGAAATTAATTGAAGAAAAAATGTTAAATAACCTTTGATATGACAAAGTTAAAAAACTGGAAATATTAAATATTTGTGAATCTCTGATTCCTATGTAGTTTGTCTTTAGTTGTAACTAAAATAGATATTTAGAAACAACCATTATTGTTCTTTTGTTGTACAACCCAAGACAATGAAAAATCATGTCAAAAACCAATCAACTGAATAGAAAAACTAATTCCACAACCCTTCATTTATTTAAGAAGACAGAATTGGAGTCCTTGAAAATAACATTAATAAAAGGTACATTAGATACTTAATATTATTTATGGTTCGGCAGAATCTGCTGAGAAATTGGATTTAAACACTTTTAATGTAGAAAAACAAAAACACTATGAAATCAATACAGTATACTGAGTTTAATTGTTATTATAATTTAAGTTCAAGTTTGTTTTAAATAGAAAAGTGGTTATTTACTAATTTTCACGTAAATAGTTTACTATTCATGCATGCGGCTTCGTAAAAATATAATTTTAACTTTAAAAAATTAATTAAAGAAATCAAAACCCCATAAAAGTCTTTATTTTATATGATAGCCCATTTAATTAGGATTATTTAAAAAAAAGTTTGGGGTTATTACATACCCTATCCATGAAAAAGAATTTTACGCTAAACCATGTTGTTATTAAAAAACTTTACAAAAATTCTTACAAAGTTTTTTTTTAGCCTTTGCCATTTGACTTATGGCCCATAAATTTTCATTACTATTGGGTGGCAAATAAAAAAATTATAAATTATTTTCCAAACTTCGGCTTGCAACATTTCGCGGCATCCGCTCTCTAGAAATGTCGAATATTCAAAACTTAAAATGGCTCTAAAATGAAAACGGTAAGAGATAAAAAACTAAGATTTGGCATGTTTAGTTATCTCAATGGGTAGAACAAGTGTGCCAATTATCATTAAGATCTGAGTTGGTGGGTGAGATGGCCTGGTTGAAATGACGTAGAATGACCCTACGACTAATTAGGTTGGCAATTTCGTCTGTATGCTCATTGAAAGTAAGTTTAGGATCGATTTCAATTCCTAAAAATTGCGTAACATGGGTTATCGAATTTATGGTGCCTGAATGTGATTAACATTTGTACAGTTTTATTAGAATTTAAATTCAAACTATTGTAACAATTTTGTCTGTATGCTCATTGAAAGTAAGTTTAGGATCGATTTTAATTCCTAAAAATTGTGTAACATGGGTTATCGAATTTATGGTGCCTGAATGTGATTAACATTTGCACAGTTTTATTAGAATTTAAATTCAAACTATTGGAATTGCACCTGTCCTCAGCTAATAGCAAGGCTCTATTTTACCCTTCAGGGACTCCTCCGAAGTTGTTGTCAGACATGAGCAACGTTGTGTCATCAGCATAATGTAAACAACTAGCAGTATCTTTTAAATGATAAGAAAAATCATTTATATATATATTAAAAATAATAATGGACCCAAAATAGATCCTTGACGCACACCTCTATGTAGCGTTAAAAATTCGGAAGTAACTTCATTTATTTTTACAGCTTGCCTCCTATTGTCCAGATAAGACTTAATTAGAGGTACACTTGTTGCATCAAATGTATATATTTCCTTCAATTTTGTAAGTAGAACTTGATGCACAACGCTATCGAAAGCACGAATGAAAACCGCCATGGAGTAATAACAGTTTTCAAAGCACTTCAAAGAATTAATAACAAAACTGACTGCAGCATCAGTGGTGCTCCTCTTTTTTCAAAAACTGACAACAAATATTTGATTCTCTTCAAAATATTTAGAAATCTGTCCATACATTACAAACTCAAATACTTTCGAAAATGTTGCAAGAATGGAAATGGCGTGATAGTTGTGGAGATTATTGCAATCTCCTTTTTTATATGATGGTAGGACTATGGCAATTTTTAACAAATCTGGAAATGTTCCTGTTAGGAGTGACATATTTACAAGTTTGGTTAAAGGTCTAACAAACAGACTAATATTTCTTTTCACTGATTCCATAAACATCTTTCGATTGATTATTTTTAAGCAAAATAATTATTTCACTGATTTATGCCTCAGACGCTTGATGAAAACTCAAATTATCGTTGAGATCAAACGATGTATTAGCTTTGCGTAACTCAACAGAATCAACTGTAATACCTGAAGAAAACTGATGAGAATTAACAAAATGAATATTAAATTCATGTCCCTCAATGCTTTCTTTTGCCCTATTAGAATGCTTTGTTTTGTAGGAATCGTTCATCTGCCAAACTGTCTTACCTGGCTTATTAGACTTTCTAATTAAATTATCATAAGCTAAGGATTGAGCCATTTTTGTAGCATTTCTGTATTCACGACGAAGACGTTTCTTGGCACTTAGTACATAATCACTTTTGTCTACACGATATATAACATTAATAAGGGCCAAAGTTTCTCGCATGTTTTAAATTATCAAACCATACAATAATATTATCCTTAGTACGTACATGAAAGATTTTAGCGGGAAACGCTATCAAATAATTTTGAAAAAATAAATTAACCGTAATTCCTCCAAATCAAGAAAGTCCCTACTACACTTGCTTAACAAAGTGTAGGGTCTGTATGATCCTTTGACTGTGATTGGTGTAAAGTTTGTATTGACAATTTTACTGTTATTTTTCAAATCAAGAATTTCTTTAGAAACACTTATAGTCTGACCTAAATGATCTGAAAACCAGTTTCTAGTGTTTTAGTTTTATTAAATTCAGCATCAAAATTAATAAAAATATTGTCTAGGCCATTATTGTCTTTAGTAGCTGAAAATACTGTTTGCGAATAGCCAAAGCTAGGTAACAAAGCACACAACACAGTAGCATATTTGGTCTCTGAATTAAATTTAACAATGAATTCACCTGTTATTACAACGCGATTGAAATTTGAAATAGCATTTAAAACCAGTTCCTTATTATTTACAAAGGACCAGGCACTTTTCTTATGCAAACGGGAGCACCGTCAAATTGTCTGAATTTTTGATACGTAATAGTACTTGATGTTCTGATCAAAAGTCTTCATGGGCCCAATTGTACCTTATAGCTAGTTTTCGATATATAGGGCGTTGAAGTTCCAGACCGCGAAATTTTTAAAATGCGAACCAAAAAGTCCCTTTTAAGTGTTTTTGAAAGTTTTTGGATGATATATGTAGCCAAAATACATACTTAATGTTCAAAATAAAAATATTGATAGTTACAGGGCGGTTCAAGCTGTCACAGACCTTTTTTGTATAAAACGTGTATTTTTACATTGCAATAGCGTAAAATAACATTTAAAAAAAATTCCGTCAGAGTTTCTGAATATTTGATATAGTGTGCAACTCGATGTCCTCGTTCAAAATTCCTAATGGTAAAATTATATCCTATGGCTACTTTTCAATATATTAAACGTTTAGTCTATAAAATACCAATTTTTATAGTAACAAAAAATAACTACAAAATAAGGGAAATGTTATAAATTATTTATTTTCACATATCCAAAACAGATGCTAAATAATAGAAACTAGGTACATATTACCTACGTATTTTATAATTAAAAAATCTTACGTTTCAATATGGGTTATTAATTGGGTCATTCAAGGGCCATTCAATACTCCATTACAAAAAAGGTTTAAAAGTTTGAAGCTAAATTCAAAAATCAGATTATGCACTTGTATTTACCTATATGGTAGATGCAGAAATGACTGTCCACTTGATCGGATTACAGGTAAGTCATACTGTGACATATTTGAGTTTTTTTATTGTACTTATAAATTAGATGTAGGTAAGGTAGAGCTTTAGGCGCATTTTTAAGTGGTAACTGCTGTAGGGCTATTTCACTGATATTATTGTAGAATGATCACATGTTTGTGGTAATTTTTGAAAACCGTAGTTACTTTATAAGGACACATTTGATAATAATAAGCATAAATTAAACAATCAAGGCGAAGTCCAAATAAATCAGAAATATCTAGATGAATTTCTTCAAATGATGAGGTACATAAATATTAGAAAATCGAAAAATATTTGATAGAAAAATATTTGCTCTGCTCTCTGTTGATATATTTCTTACATTATATCTTGCTCCTTACGAAGTCTAGGACAATTTTGTTTATTTTTATTCTATGTAAAGTTCTCTACAATTGCATTGAAACAAGATTCTCTCATGATTCTCTATAAGTTGCCATTTAAAAAAAAAATTCTTTATTTAAACCCATAGTAAGTTGATCTTAAAAGTTTCAATCACAAACATAACATTTTATCCTTTTTTACATATGCCCTATTTCTTAAAATGTTTAGTTCAAACACTACAATTTTAAATAAAACAATAAAGTTATTCAAAACAATTGCAAATGACACTTATTATAAAACTCAATGGCAAATGTCTTCATTTATTGAGAAAGATAAAGTAACTCAGAGACTAAAAAAAATCGTCAAGGTCAGATAAGTCTCAAACTGTATTAATGCTAGTTAACACTTTTCTTAAATCACTGTTTCATTGTTTTAAATAACGCAGATTTTATTATCAAAAAAATTGTAACAACCCTGTATATGTTTCATAAAAGTTTACATGTTTAATGGAAACTATTTTATTATTAAATTATTAATATTGATGACTACCCAAGTAAAAACATTATGTAGGTATTCTTGTATAGGTATACTTATATAGTGTGCTATGATAAATAAAAGAACATCATTCAGTTTTAAGTGTCATTTGGAATTGTTTGTAATACATATATGTGTTATTGTTTTCTTTAAAACTGTAGTGCTGCAACTAAATATTGTAGCAAATATGGCTTTTGCAAATGGAAAAAATTGTTATGTTTGTAACAGAAACTTTCCAGTTCGACTTACAACGTCTTTAAACGAAGGAGATAACTTAGATTTTCTAAATGTTGCAACTTATAGACGACAAACTGCCGGACATCCTGTTGAAGCGAATCTAGATGAAGCAAGATGCTGTTTAAATTGTTATTAGGCAATTACAGGGGACCTCAGACAGATTCAAAATAATCCGAATTTCCTCAGACTTCATGTTTTAATTCCCTATTCAGTACGTGGTTACGTTATATGTAATGTGCACGGCAATGTAAGAAAAGTGTCTCCAGAGTGTAGAGCAAATATATTTCTAGTTTCTAATAATTATGTACCAGAACATTTGAAGATATGTGAAATACATCTAGATAATCCAGGTTTTCTAATGAATAATTTACATGGTGGATTGCGTTTTGTGAATAGACCGTATTTTCTAAATAATATTCAGTCGTTTTTGCCCAGTTTCAGAACTGCTGCTAATTCAAATACTCATGTCAAAAATTGGGAAGATATAAATTCATTTAGTTCAGAGGAATTGAAAAATTTAACGTCAATTTCGAAAGAAAATTTTCAAGAACTGTATGCATTGTGTGAAAAAATTGAACAATATGGTAATATAAGAAATATTAGACAAAAAGATTTACTTGCTTCTCTTGTTAAGTTAAGACATATGATGACTTCTTCGAGTCACTTGTTCAGTAATCTCTAATGTTCATCTGTCACTTATGCAAGGTTTGTACCTAACACCGTCGGATTCAGATCAATAACCAGGGACAATTTTATAATCAATCTTGTACCCGAATTTGTAAATAGGTATGGGGATACCAGGTAATCCAAGAGCAATTGTGTATGTAGATGTACATATAACTTCATCAAGAAGAGCAGTAATTTTAGAATATTACGTCAGTCATATTGCTCGTTTAAGAAGCATTTAGTTAATCCAGAAATTATAGTAGCTCCTGATGGATACATTCTTGCAGTTAACGGCCCCTATTTTTCTGACGCACGAAATAACGATGCTGCGATTTTACGGCAGGATTTACAAAATGATATTGATGGAATGACAAACTGATCTGAAGATGGAGGTGTAGTAATAGAAGATAGAGGCTACAGAGACGCCATTGCTACATTTGAAGATCTAGGTTTGATTTCTTATATGCCACCTTTACTTCCACGCAACCAACGACAATTATCTACTAGTGATGCTAACAAAACCAAAGACTGATAACTAAAACGCGTTGGGTTATAGAATCCAGAAATGGACATTTTGTCTATTTTTAAGTTTTTAAAAGGATGCATATCTACGCATCATGCTGTCAACTTGCGTGATTTTTATCAAATTGCTGGTGCATTAATAAATAAGTGTCATCCACTAATAAATATACCGGGAACAATGGAGATGGCACCTCAAATGTTAAATAAACTAGATGCTGTAAATATTATCCAAACACGCGTTGAAAATGAAAATCTAGCTTTAAGAAATGGTCGCTGGCAGAGATAGATAATATGCATATTCTTGAATTTCTTCTGTTAGATATCAATTATCTAAAAGATTTAGTTGGCCCTTATAAGCTTTAAGTCCATCATATATATATAAGATAAACTACAAAGAGACGAACGTAATATTTTAGAAAATGATGAATTACGAGAGGAACCCAATTTTCTACGTTTTAGAATGTATTCTAGATTTAGAAACGTAACTATGTATATGTTGTGGTTGGCATACCTGACAATCCTCCAGTTTTCTACTACTACTGCACGTGTCCGCCCGGTGCGTGAAATTTAAGTACTTGTGCACATATTGCAACGATTTTGTTGTTTTTTGGATATGCTAGGCTCCAGAATAATATACGAGGATCATTCAAATATAAACCGGAATTTTTTACTACTATTTATTGGGGATAAATAAAATTGCAAAAAAAATATTTCATTTTTCTACATAGTTTCCTTCAACAGAAATACATTTTCTCCATCGGATAGGAAGCTTTCTGATCCCATCGTAGAAAAAAGAAGGTGGCTGCCTCAGTAACCAATTGCTCACGTAAATTTCGACTGCATTGTCGTCTTCCAATCTTTCCCGTCCTAATGCTTCCTTCAGTGGACCAAACATATGGAAGTCACATGGGGACAAGTCTGGACTGTAAGGAGGATGTTCAAGAGGTAGCCATTGCAATTTAGTCAGTTTATCACGAGTTAGAGTTGCTGTGTGGGGCCGTGCGTTATCGTGCAGAAGAAGGACATCGCGAATCGGTTGCTTGCGTCGTTTGTTTCGATAAGCTTTTTTTGCGTCATCCAGCAGTTGGCAATAGTAAGCAGCATTCACCGTCCTTCGTTCATGTAGATAGTCAATCAGTACAATACCTTTAGAGTCCCAAAACACAGTAGCCAAAACTTTCCCGGCTGACAGTCGAGTCTTGGCCTTGATCGTCGCCCCCTCTCCAGCTTTCCTCCACTCCATACTTGTCCTCTTGTTCTCTGGGGTATAGTGATGGACCCATGTTTCATCGCATGTCAGGATACGATCCAAAAAAGCATCCCCTTCTTCTTCAAAGCGATTCAGAAGTTGTTGACAGATGTCTTTCGGAACATTCCTTTGTGCCTCTGTTAGGAGACGTGGAACCCACCCTGCCGAAATTTGGCGGTAGCCAAGTGTGTCCGATACTATGGTATGAACACTTCCAACACATACCCACTTCTGAAGCAATCTCAGCAACCGTAATGCGGCGATCGCCTTCCACAAGCTCACGAACAATATTGTCTTCATTGACACTGGTCGCCGGACGCCGTTTATGAATTTCATTTTCGACTCTTATCACGACCATCCCGAATTTTTTTAGCCCAATCAAACACTTGGGTCTTACTCAGTGTATCATCACCAAACTGTGCTTCAAGTCTCTTCAAAATCTCACTCGGTTTTACACCTTCGTTGATGAGAAAACGAATAATTATGCGTTGCGCAACAGACACTGGTGCTTCTTGTTCAGTCATGGCGGTACTGAAATGGCAGGTGTGACTGAGAGCGCCTTGTGCATGGATACCCCCTCTTCTTACTCCCACCAACGATTCCCTGCCACGCCGCGCTGCTCTTCCACACCGCCACGCCGCGCAGAACAAAATTCCGGTTTATGTTTGAATGGCCCTCGTAATATTTCCACCAACACTTCTACTAAATTGTGTTGAGGATGCTGAAAACCGTTTATTACCAGAAAATATTGTTCTCGGTCCCATAATAGAAAATATTTAAAGTGCAACCACCATTAAATATTTTAATTTTACTTAATTCTTGACTTAATTGAATGTCATTTGCTCGTTAATCCCTTTAATTTAATTTATGAGTGGTAGCCTCATAAAGTAACTACAGTTTTTTTCCCATAGCTTTAACAATTGCAACAAATATCAGGGGATACCACTTAAAAAAACGCGCAAAAGGCTGTAACCTCACGGGTGGTGTGGAAACGAGCTTACATCTAAATTATAGGTTCAATAAAAAAGAACTTAAATATGTCACAGATCGACTCAGCTGTAATCCGATCAAGTGAACAGTCCTTTCTGCATCTACCATATAGGTAAATACGAGTGCATAATCTCATTTTTTAATTTGTCTTCAAACTTTTAAACCTTTTTTGTAATGGAGTATTGAATGGCCCTGGATTATATGTAAAATCCAATTAATAACCCATATTGAAACGTAAGATTTTTTTTATTATAAAATAAGTAGGTAATATGTACCTGGTTTCTATTATTTAGCATCTGTTTTGGATTTGTGGATTTAGTCATCTTACAAGTGGGATCACCCTGTAAGTATGACTCTTTTAGTCTACATTGAAGCAATAAAATAGTAACATAATCTATCGCAGTATGTAAAAATAAATAATTTGTAACATTTCCTTTATTTTGTAGTCATATTTTGTTACTAAAAAAATTGATATTTTATGGAATAAACGTTTAATATCTCGAAAAGTAGCCATAGGATATAATTTCACCATTGGCAATTTTGAATGAGAACGAGGAGATGTACACTATATCAAATATTCAGAAACTTTGACGGAAATTTTTTTTAATGTTATTTTACGCTATGTAAAAATACATGCTTTATCCAAAAAAGGTCTGTGACAGCTTGAATGGCCCTGTAACTATGAATATTTTTATTTTGATCATGAAGCATGTATTTTGACTACGTATATCAGCCAAAAACTTTGAAAAATATTTAAAAGGGACTTTTTGGTACGCATTTTAAAAATTTCGGGATCTTGAACCTCAACGCCCTATATATCGAAAACTAGCCATGCGATAGAATTGGATCCATGAAGACTTTTGATCAGAACATCAAGTACATATCCAAAATTCAGACAATTTGACGGTGCTCTCGTTTGCATAAGAAACGTGCGTGGTCCTTCATCACACCATTAGGGGAACGAAAATGTACAGTACAATGACATTTGTGGATGAAATTATCACACGTTATTTTACAATGAGTTTCTATAGAAAGTTGATTAATATTATTAAATGGTTTATATGATATTCCGTTTCGCACTAAAGTAAGCATTCCCCCGTGTAAGGTAATAAATCGACAGAAATAACACGCTAAAGCATAATTACTCAGGTTAGATCTGACCTCTAGTTTACTTAAGTTTAAGCCCAGTGTTCGCTAATACATACCACATCAAAATCGAAATTGTGTAGAATACCTTCTAATTCATTACGTCATAGACATTGCATGTTTAAGTGTAATTTCTGCTACTTATTTACCATTAGTTTCGGTCGAAATGTAAAAAACCCGTCGTCGACTATTCCGGTGGGCCACAGATCGTTCTCTTGAGCTCTATCTAACTCAGTAGAAGCCCCACTGCAGTTTTGAAGCATGAATATTCATCTGGGTACTTGGATATTAATTTTGTGCATTTAGCATTGTTTATGTTATTCGATTTAAGATAATCTAAAACCAGTTGTTACAAAACCACGCACATGTAAATGTGAATACCTCACTGCAGCAAGTAATGTGCTATCACTTGTGTTCCTACTGGTTTTTTCCGTTTGTTTTTTTTATTGGTAACAGTTACCCAGTTAAGTGTGGTGGTTTCCCTTACCTTAGGAGCGTTATCGGCACTTACACTGGATCTAGTGCGCATCCTTGAATCGGGTGATAGGACAGTATACTGATTAGGTTTACCATTGAAATTCCAGCTATTGGAAATCCCGCTACTAGCTTGCGCAGCTGTGGACTTCTTAGCATTATTTATCGCATCAGTAACGAGCAACGATCCGCAGAGGAGATAATCAGATTACCTTTATTTGCATTATTCGCAATTTTAGATGGTAAAAGCTTAGTATTACCTTTTAATTTATTAATCTCGTTAAGAAGGCATATTACATACATGTAAGCCAAGTGAAAGAATTATTTTATTGGGAGCTTGAAATGAATGGGTGAGTGTACACATACAACACATGAGACACATACATATAAATGATAGCTGCACAAAAAGAGGCGGGGAAAAGTGATTAATAAAGTGTATAGATTGAGAAAGTATTTATTATGTTGAAAATGATGTTGCTTCATTTTAAAACGTTAAGATCTGTTCTGAAAAGTAAGTTGTGATGTACGAGTATAATTCTCGCTATAACTTCTCAATTCCTTTTACTTTTTTACATTATCTGACAAAAATCTTTATCATAATTTTTAATTCACTCATTTGTATTGCGTTGTGTGGTTACCAACTTTAATTAGTCTTTATTGTATTTTTAGCCTTTTAATAACCTAAAGATATATACGCTAATTACATTAGTTTGATATAAAAATAATTTTTTGCTCCGTTGTGTGGCTTTTCAAAACATACTAAACTTAATTACAGGTACGGCTTCTAATGAGTCTATGGAATTAGAACCAATCCCCAGTGCTGAAGATATTCGTGCTATAATTCAGAATGAAGATACAAAAACATTTACGAGTAATTTGGTAATTCCGGAACCTTCAGAGCAACAAGCAGATCAATCACAAATAAATTTAGAAAATACTGGTTTAGATTTAGATCAATCACTGTTAGATAATATTAATTCAGATTTAATACCTGAAGATATTTTATATCAAGTAGCTCAATCTTTAGTTGGTAACGCCGAATTACAAAATGCTATTGATAAATCTATAGTAGACGGAAATTTAGTTTTGGACACAAACGACCATCCAACTGTACATACGGATAATACTCTAGTAAGCTCAACACCTACAACTCACAGTCAGGTTTGTGAGTTCAGCAGAAATTGAAATTAGTTATTAATTTTCTTTGTATAGCATACAGTGGAAACGACACCCCTTATAAAAGGAACTCAGATATTGCGTTCTGGAGGAAGAGTAGTTGTTATACCACCCATTGAAAGGCCAGCCACTCGAAGTAGAAACAGGCATAAGCCAGATATACCTACACCTAGTATAGCAGTTAAGTAAGTTCACAATTTATGATTAAACGTTAATATTAATTCGGTCTATTTTTAGAACTAATAAACTTCTGGATGATGAACATGTGTCTGGAGGTGAGTTAGATAGTTCAAGTGAAGGCGAAAGATCCGATGATGACGATCCAGATAAATTATGGTGCATTTGTAATCAGCCTCACAATAATCGATTTATGATCTGTTGCGATTCTTGTGAGGAGTGGTATCATGGTAAATGTGTGAATGTAACAAAAGCAATGGGTCATATGATGGAAGTGAAAGGAAAAGAATGGATTTGTTTATATTGCAAAGTGAGATTTATTTTATGTTGAATCTGTTAGTGACTTTTAACTAATTATACTAGGATCCATCTCTACTCAGGCCTGAAGCTGCAGCTAGAAGAATAAGGAAAGCATCACACACATCTTCCACTGATCTTTCCCCTGAAAAGAAAGAAAAAAAATCCACACCTGCGCCTGTAGGTAATTCCACTGCAGTGCCTGGTTGTTTGGTGTGTGGGAAACCTAGTCGAATTAATTCAATATATTGCAGTGATCCTTGTATACTTAAACATGCAAAAGTTGTAGAGAAGGTAGTGCTATTTGTGTATTAATTACAAATTTAAATTAAATTTTTTTCGTAGGTTGTTGTATTTGAACGTTCATCTGGTACAATATATACAGGTAGCAGTGCACCTAGTACAACTAATTTAGACAAATGGCTTCAACAACATCCAGGTTTTGAAGTAGTTCGTTCTGCAAATGCTAATAAGCCTGTTACCACAAAGGTATCTTGTAATTATTTTACTTAATTTTTCTTTATATGTTAAATTTCAGCAAGTGACACATTCAAAGCTGAAAACAATAAAGAGTAATGAGAATTCAAACACAGCACCACCAAGTCCTACTATAGTTCCACGTAAGAGTAATAATGCCAATATCTTGCGACAGTCTAGTAAATCGTCACAGTCACAATTGTCAAATAAGGTATATTAATTTGTTGTATTCATGTTTTTTTTAAGATAGGTTACTAAAAACAGATTGTGTAGTTCATTGATGATAAAATGAGTTGACATATGAAAGCTTTTTCATAAATCATCAATGTATGAAAACGGAAGAAATCAGCTAAAAATTTAATTAGCAACACTGCAGTCATTATGATAAAGTGACACAGTATCTAATTCTCATTTTTCACGTCGTGTGTAGTTTAACTCAGTACATATGTCAAATTAATAATCTTTTAATGTACGTATTAAATTAATTAGAAAAGGTTTTATTGAAAAGTTCAATTTTATTTCTATCAAGACTTATTAAAGTGGTAATAGGTAGAAAAGGAACTTTTTTAGAATTCTTCTTGTTCTTACACACTGTATTATGGACAAGCTCACTGTAATTTGTTAAAGCTGAAGAATTGAAGAAATGTCAATTGAACACTGCAGCATTGTATACTGAAGATCTGAACTATTCTCAATACCACTGTTGTTTAAGGATACACCAAAACTTATTTAAAAGAAATATCTAACAACATTAATAAAGAGTAAACTATACTACTATCCTAAAATCAAGCAACAAATCCATAAGTTAAGTGTTTAAGTTTCTTTAATAGTTTTTCTTACAGTATAATACATAATTAGGCATTTTCAAGTGACGTCACAACGTGTGACCTTGTCTAATGGACAACTTTAACACACATTCTTATGGGATGTGGTTGTTTTCTGACAATTTTTCGAAAATCGTAGGTGGTGAAAATGTTTCTGTGCTAGTACGTGTAGATGGTGATTGTGTTGATACAACTCACCGAAATGAATGAATGAAGTGAACAATTATTCTACATAATATTGAAAAGTTCGTGCGAGTTTTAGGTTAGTTATCAATCATCAAACTCGTCAAATTAAAGAATTACATTGAAGATAGGCCCATTGGCTATGATATGTTAAAATGTGTATGTTATAGATTTGTACTACACTGGAATACCAAATTATAAGGCTTTCAATATAATATTTACAAAATTAATTGAACCTTATATCAAAATAGCACCACAAGTAGTTAGTACAAATAAGTTCAATCATTTTTTGATAGTGATAATGAAACTCAAGTTTAATTATAAACACTTAAAGCCATTTTATCTGGAAAGAAAACAGGGCGTACATTATTTACCAAACTTCACATGGCTTTTACCTTATTAAAGCATGTAATAAAATACTTAAAAAATTCATAAAATCTAACCCAACTATAATATACACTAATAATGTTCACTAATTAACTATGAAATATCTTAACACCATATACTAACACTACAATAAGTCAATTATCACGATGTTTTCTGAAGAAAACGCTGAAAAATCACAGCAAAACACTAACACACGTTATCCAAGTTCAGCTGTTAGAGGCGGAGTAAGTGTGACGTGCTTGAAATTGCCTAATATATGAAAAAGGTGGTTTAGCATATAAATGAAAACGAAAATTGATTAAACAAGATTTTCTATGTTTTTTTATTAAGTTAATACAAAAGTCAGATACGGCCTTTACGTTAAAAATATGTCTCGATGCTAAACCATAACGCCGTATCCCCGTCATATTGGTATCCAACTTAGATACAACATTTCAGATTAGGAATCATTCGTTCATAATTAACAACAATTCCTGTAATTGACCTTAATGGCAAAAATGACAAAATTAGTTGCTGTTTTTAATAAATGTAAAAATGATTATAAAAAAATTTGACCATTTTATTTAAAAACATTATTATGCAAACTTAAACACTCTTATTTTCTAAAAAAATTCCTGTTTTTTCGCAGTTTTTTTACAGAGGAATTCTTCTTCTTCCTTTATGCCTCTACAGCGTCAGGTACTGTTCCTCAATCCAACTCTTCTTGGAGGTTCATGCTGTGTTTCTGAGCTAATTCTTCTATTATATCTTCCATCGTTTTCCTTGGACGTCCAGGTATTCTTCGATCTATTGGTTTTGCTTGTAAGTACTGTATAGTTTTCCAGTTTGGGTCCATTCTAACTACATGACCATGCCACATTAACTGTTTGTTTTCTATTTTTGTGCATATCTTTTCCTGCTTTAAGTCTTTATATATTATTTCATTTTTCTGTCTATCTAGTTTTGTTATTGTATTGTATTCCTTTTATTTTTCTTAAATGTTTTATTTCCATGGCCATTAACCTCTGTTTGTGTTTTGGTTGTGTCGGTAGGATATCTATAGTGTGTAGTAAGCTTTCTTCCCTAAGATTGTGTTGTTAATCGCGTAATGTATATTTGTTGGTTTTTTGATATTTCTGTCAATTTTTCCATCGCTACTAATGATTGAGCCTAGGTATTCAAATGTGGTTGCTGCTTCTAGTTTTTTCCCTTACACCTGAGATCGTAGTTGTGGTCTTCAGTATTTCTTGTGATTTTCATCGTGTTTGTTTTATTTTCATTTATTTCCATTCCTACTCTTTCTATTTCCGTTATCCAGTTTTAGTTTGCTTGTCGGCTATGAGCACTGTGTCGTCAGCTTACAGAAGACTTTCTATTTTAACTGGGTGCAGATTTTTGCATCCTATGGATCTTTGCATATTTTCATTATCTTATCCATATATATTATAAAGAGTAGAGGGCTCAAAGAGTCACCCTGTTTTAGCCCCGTTGCTATATTAAATGGTTTTGACTTAGCTCCGTCAATTTGTACTGATCCTAGGACGTTCTTATATGTGTTTTTTATAGCTTTTATTAATTTGTCTGTCACTTGGAAGTTATTTAGGCATTCCCAAACTTTTCCCCTTTGTATTGTATCGAAAGCAGCCTTAATATCTACAAATGTTAGGCCGCGGAAGGTCCCCTGTTCGTCCTCTAATTTATTTCCTAACTCTTTCCTAAGTTTATTTTCTAATATTTTACTATATATTTTTAGCATTGTCGGTGCTAGACATATTGCTCGATAGTTTTTGCAGTTGTTTTCGTTTCCCTTTTTATAGATGGGGATTATTGTATTAATTTCCTAGTCCTTTGGGATTTGGTTTTCTTTCCAGACCTTATTTATTATCATTGCGAGCCATTCTTTTCATTTTTGGCCTCCCCACTTTACCATTTCTGGTGCTATACCGTCTGGTCCACTCGCTTTTCCTGTTTTCAGTTTTTTATTGTTTCATTTATTTCGTCAACTGTTATTTCTTCCTTTTTCTTCTTCTCTTTCTTCAGTTATGTCTTCCAGTGTTGCATTGTTTATGTTTGTAAATTTTTTTCATAATGCTTCCTCCATACTTCAACGTTTTCCTGTTTGTCTGTGCTTAGGTTTCCATGTGTGGTCTTTTACAAATTTGATGTTTTTATTCCTCTTTTCTTAGCGCTTTTACTATAGTCCAAAATTTCCTATTGTTATGTGTGTATCTTATATTTCTTTCCCAAACTCTTCCCAGTTCTTGGTTTTTGATCTCCCTATTTCCTCTTTTACTTCGTTTCTTCGTTTTATATATTCTTCTTTGTCTTCCTTTTTCTTTGTGTGTATAAATTTTTTCCATGCTTTCTTCTTTTTTTTTACCTTTAGTTTTGTTTCTTGGGTCCACCATCTTGTTCTTTTTGTATTTGGGTGTATTGTCTTTTCTCTGCATACAACTAGTATTGTGTTTTTGAGTGTTTCCCATAATTCATTGATATTCATTTCCTTCATTGCATTTTCTCTATCTTCTAGAGTCTCTTGTAATTTGTTTTGATACTCATCTCTTGTTGACTTCTCATTTAGCTTTCTTATATTTATTACTTTGTATTTCTTTGGATCTTCTTTTCGGGGATGTTCTATATTTATTTCGACCGTAACTAACTTGTGTTGTGTGTTTAGTTCTGCTTCTTTATTTCTACTTTTTGAATTCCTTTTTCCATTTCTTTAGTGTACACTATATAGTCTACTAAGCTTCTTGCGTTTCTTTCCATTGCTTCGAAAGTAAAGTATATTTCTAGTTGGTAAAGGGTATTCCCTATCTTTAGATCATTTTCTATGGCAAATTGTAGCATTTTTCTTTATTGCTATTTTCATTTTCACCAATGGTTCCTAGTCCCCTTACTGTATCTTTTCCTACTCTGGCGTTCCAATCACCCATGATTACTATATTTTCATTATTTCTCTACTCTTGTCAAAATCTCTTGTAGGTTGTTGTAGTAGTTTTCCAACGTTTTCTTGTCCGTCCCCTGTACTGGTGTATATGTTTGTAGTATTGTTATTTTCCTTTCTAATTCTATTTCCATTGTGATTAATCTAGAATGTATCGGTTTCTTTTGTTTAATTCGTTTGTAACTATAATTCCAACCCTCTTTTTGTTCCTGTTGTAATTCCTGAGTAATATGGGGTATAACCCTCTCAATTGTTTATATCCCTGTCTTGTTTCTTTGTTTCGCTTAGTCCTAAACTTTGTATTTTCCATTCTTTCATCTCCTCTATTACTTCTTCCTCTTTTCCATTTATTTCTGTTATGTTCCTGTTCCTATTATCATTTTCTTTACTGTATTTCTTTTATTTTGTTGTTTTCCTAATGTGCTTTCCTTCACGTTTTTCATTTTCCTTGCATAGTTAGTCATTATATGTGCTTTCGGTTTGCTTGGTTGCTATTGTGGTTTATTTAAATTCTTGTCTCCCCATCCTTCTGCTTCTCCTTTTCCTTTCATTGGGACAAAAAGTGTTTGAACTATTTTGGGTTTTGTTCCCTCTCTTGTTGTTTGTTTGAATGTTTTAATTTGGTTTTCCGCTGTTTCTGGGTTCCTTTCCAAGCTTTCAAGACTTGAAATAGGGCTAATCCGTTTTTAGTTATTTTCTTTGTTGAACCCTGTTAGTTCTATGCTTTCTTTTTGCGCTTGTAGTAATCCTTGCTCGCTCATAATTTCAATTTTGTCGCCTGTTTCGGTTTTCCTGTCTTGTTCCAATGCTTCCTCTGTATTATTTTTGTTAGTTTTTTGTACATTATAGACTTGTTTATTAGTTTATCGTATTTGATATAAGCTATTTTGCCCTCTTTCTTGGCTTGTATTAGTTTTGGTTTCAGTTGTTTGCTTTCTTCTATGTTTGTGTTTTGCAGCTTTCTCCTGTTTGTTATTATTTTTAGTTTGGTTCTATATGATGTAAAGCCCACCATTAATGGTCCTTTGTTATTGGTTTTGTTTAGTTTTTTAATAAAATCTCTTCTTTTCGTATGTTCAGCTCCATTTTTTCGTTCAGTAGGTTTGCAATTTTTGTTTCTATTTCCCAATATATTTCATTGTTTTCTAATTTAATTCCGTAAAATACTAGATTTTTCTTTCTCATGTTTGTATCTATCGTTTCTATTTTTCTTTCTTGTATGGATATTCTTCTAAATGCTTTATGAATATCATCTTGAGTCTTTGCTAGCGTTGTTTCTATGTTATCTGTTATTATTTTAGTTTCTTCTTAGAATATTTTCCGTATCTCTTCCGCGTTTAAGCTCATTTTATTATAATATTGTTTAATATACTTTTATGTATGTTATTCAGTATAGGTTTTGTTCACTTGTATAAATAATGTTCCTGTGTATTTGTTTTTAAGTTAATCCAAAATATTTGTATATATTATATTCTATTGTATGTGAAAATCTTCTTGCTAATTTTATAGGTTTTGTTGATTTATTTATCTTTTCCCATATTTATAACCTATAAATTTTGTTTAAAATTTGCACTTTTCGGTCTTTTAACTTTATAGACCACAGGCCCATGGCAAAAATTATATATCAGAAAATATCTCTCAGCCCTATGCCATCACTTTTGAGCAGTGCAGGTGAGTATATGGGAAAATTGAATTTTCCAGGTGCAAATGAGGAATTACGACTAATTATTTTTGTACGGCTTTCTTCGAGTTGACAGATCATTAAAACAATGACAAAAACCTAGTGCCGTACAAAAGTAGTGGTACCGGAAGTCAGTACAAAATTTTAATTTCGCCGATAATTGATGAAGCAATATAGGTAATTTATTACTGTATGGCATTTGTGTAATTCCTTTTCTATACTTATATAGATACATTACCCATTAACACCGTACATATTTCCAGTACAGGAATGAAAAGCGGGGGGTCGCAACCTTTGTCCCTGATTAGTATAGGGGATGATGATTTGAAAGAACATAAAATTTAATGATCTTAAAAGTACTTCACGAATAGATAACATTTTTCATCATGCCGTACATTTTTTATGGAACACATAGGTGTCTGGGAAAAATTACTTTCCTCCCAAAAGGGAGACTTTCTGGTGACTTTTATTTATACGGTATTAATATAGGTTGTTAATACTTTAGACAATCATCAATAAAGGTAAATGCTGTACACTCCTGGTAGTTAATAAACATAAAAAAGGTATTTTAAATCTATAATGAGTTTTGTTGTATATACTGTTCTTTGCAAAATAATTCCTAATTAACGATGAAAAATACAAATAAATACTATGTTTTGTATTTATTTGAACATTTTTCTATTTTTAAATTGAATTTGTCTCAAACTCTGTAATTTGATGAGTTTGACGCTGGCGCCGTGATTCACCATATTGTATATTCATATATGCATTTGATTCAGTTCAACCTTCCAACCGCTTTTTTTGTATGGACATTTAGATAAAGATATTTACATGGAACAGCTAGAGGGTTATACTAATGGAATCAGACTGCTACAGTGATGCAGACTTTGGAGGCTGCAACAAGACTGATCGCTCTACTTCAGGAGTTGTAGTGACATATGCTGGAGGAGTCATTTCATGGCTCAGTCAAAGACAACAATTAACTGCTACATCAACAACTGAAGTTGAAAAATAGCGGCAAACGAGGCAGTCAATTATATAGTTGTCTAAGATTGCTTGAAGACCACATAGCTGACATCATAACCAAGCCACTTCCAAGACCAAGACTAGTGAGATTGAGCAATAAGTTAGGACTTTTACAAAGTATGTACAAAATATAATGTTTAAGTATTTTTCATTTAACTGGAGTTTGTTTATTGTTCAATTCTGTTTGTCTGTAATCAAAAAAAGGGAAAGTTTTGTGGGAAATTAGTTCTTGTTTTTTTTTTTAGTTTATTGGTAATACTGTTTAGATTATAAAAAAGAACATGATGTAAACTTTACTTTACTCTCTTTTTCTGGCAGTTAAAAAAACGTTTCTAAAAAGTGTGTTTCTATTTTGTAAGTTTTCTACAAAAAAACAAAATTAATAATACAGACTTCATACAAAAAGCGACTGAAAATAATAAAAAACGTTGTAAAAATTGTAATAATAATTTAAATTAATATATTTTATCGAAAAATCTTGCATAAGCTTGAATGCTGAAAATAATAGTGTTCACTTGTTGGGTATATTATGTGTAATGTTTTATTTGAAATGAATGGCATTGTTGTTATTTTTAGTTATTATACAATATACAACATTTTTGGAGTGCCGTACAGTAATTAATGACCGTAAGGGACACCTCAAACGTTATCCAAGTTTTTGTCAGCTGAATTAAAATGTACGCCATCTGTTTTTTTTTTTTTTGGTTTATTTATATTTATTACATATAAAATAACAATAATATTGGAAAATATTACTCATATTAATCCAGGAGCATTTGCAAAATCTTATAAATATCGAAAATTTCATATTTTTGTTTTCACTAATATTTTTATTTGGTACCATTTATAATAAACGGCTATAAGGTACAACGATAATATTTAGTAACATTATATCAAAAAAATAAGTTGCCGTACATGAATTTATGATCTTACAGTAACAATAACTCAGTAGACCCTAAAATTTAGATAATTATTTATTTATACAAATATTAACCATAAGTTTTGGACGGCATAATTTTTTATACATTATTGTATGTGTTAAATAATATTTTGAACAAGATGCCGTACATTTTGCGATGATCCTATTTCATATGGATCTAGGAAAAGGGTTGCGACCGCCACCTTTTCACCCCTGTACTGAAAATATGTACGGCGTTAATGGGTAATGTATCTGTATAAATATAGAGAAGGAATTACACAAATGCCATACAGTAATAAATTACCTATATTACTTCTGCAATTATTGGCGAATTAAAAATGTGTACTGACTTACGGACCACTACTTTTGTACGGCGCGAGGTTTTTCGTAAGTTTTTTTTAATGATCTATCAACTAGAAGAAATCCGTACAAAAATAATTAGTAATAATTCCTCTTTTGCACCTGGAAAATTCAATTTTCCCATGTACTCACCTGCACCCTGCACCGCTAAAAAGTGAGGGCATAGGGCTAAGAGTTATTTTCTGATATAGTAGCAGCCTTCTAAACGTAATTCACGGTGGGTCATTACAACGATACTCAAAACGCAAAAAATTAAATTCGATTTTTTGGTAGATACGGCGTTTGATTTTAGCACAGCAGTATAGTTCATAACCTGCAGTTGAATATTAGCTAATCGAGTTTAATAAAAATGAACAAGCTCTTCCTTCATAAAATTCAAATTTGTGTTTAAATCTGAACATCTTACATTTTTTTAATATCATGGGATGATTATCTCACATAACTATTTATTAATAGGAAATCCACTAAAGGTAAGTTAATAAAGATAGTTGATTGATACACTATGTTTCATATAGATGTATGTGTATATATATATATATATATATATATATATATATATATATATATATATATATATATATATATATATATATATATATATAGTATGTACATATAAAACTTTTGTAAGTAAGTTAAAAGTTGTGTTTCTAAACTAGAACTGAAAAGTATAATATCATTGAAACGTTCATCACACTCAGACACACATTTATTCTAAGATTGTGCAATTTAAATAATCTATACTATTCTGATACTAAGACCAGATATAGAATTGGTTTTGTAATGTATGGTGAACAAAACTTACACATTTACATAAATTGGCTTAATTTCATAAGGATCCATAATCAAATGGCTAAGTGCATAATTTATCGCTAAAACCAGTAAGTATTGTATTATTCATATTTATATGGCAATACTTTCTTTAGAACAACACACATAAAAAATTATAAATAAATTCAATTTCAACATTTAAGTGTAAGATGATAACGCAAAACTGCATTGTAAGTAACACTTCGTCACAGTATATAATCTTAGTTTTTAACTATTAATTTAAATTTCATAAACTAACATTTCATTTACAAATACATACATATATGAATTATAAAATCGCGAAAGCCAGATAGAGCGATTGTTTTAATTCTCCTTGATTCGAGAATGAATTTCCCAATTGACAAAAATGTTGAGTGACATAATAAACATCCATTATGAGTTTAATTATATTACACAATTGGAACAACTGTCAAACTTTATTATAATCTCTGCCAATTCATAAAAAGGTTTTCGTATAAGAGATGTTTTACCTACTCTCAGAAACTGGTATTATACAGGTATACTTCAAGTATAGCGTCCATTCTATATTTTGTTAGCCAATTTAACATTAAACACTTACTTTTACCACCTATTGTTCACCTGACACTTCTTCAGTCTATTTTTGAAAATTAAGGGGCTCTTGATATATAGTTAGGCAACACATCATACCACCATAAGAGCAATGTTAAAAACGTTCTAATTTTTTATATTATTATGAAGCTATCTGAAACTTTAAAGAAACGCGTAAGACGTCAAAATAGTCCCGAAACCTTCCTAAATGTTTGAATATAGGGTTTTTAATTTTAATTTTTATAATTTTTTATTGAATTAGTGTAGTAGTGATTAAATTGGAATATTTTTATGACTGATAATATTTTTAACAAAAGCCATATGTTCAGACATAGGTTTTTCGAAATACGAACTGTTAAAATTTATAAAAGCGATAAATCTTCTGATGTCAATAAGGCAGCATGGTCTGCTCATTAAATGACCGGGGGGCACGGTATTCCTTAGCAAGTATCTATTTCTATTGAAACACAAACCTAATCGGATTAACCTTCAATCCTTCAAAATAGTGTTTAAATTAAAATAACGAAAATGGTATGTACTTTATGTATGCACCTTATTAAATTATAATGTATTCGTATCAGTAAAAATTAAAATAAAACAATTAATTATTCTACTTATTTATTTTGTATCAAAGAAAACAAACAAAGTTTTATAAAATATTGTAAACAAATTACAATGGTAAACAAACAAAACAATTTAAAATTTAATTGGTCATATGTACAGTTCGAAGTTTAAATTACATCTGTGTGGATCCACTAATTCCGGTAATAAAAACTTATAGTAAAATTCTTCTAATTTTTTTACCATGTGATCCTCCGAAAATGTATTATCCCTATAAAAAACAAAACATATTGTTTCATGTAATGTTCAAAACATTTATTGTTACTACGTAAGTTTCAATTTCTTCAACATGGATACATGAATAAGTAAAATTCCTTGCACCTGATAATAATAATTATGGTTCCTCTTTAATTTAATTTTGTTGTTTTCGGAATCTACAACACAATAATTAATTAAATTTACCTTACATGCCTCCACAGGATTAATGTCGCCGCTTTTTAAAGAGATTTTTATTTCCACTACTGCATCTTCTTCTACTAGTCCGTCAGGCGAACATGCTAAAAATGGTTTTCTTCATCCATAAAGAATCCGCATGTAGTGACTTTTAACTTGAATAATTGTTGAAATAGTTTAATTGCATTTGACTCACTGTTGAGGCCAAAGGCGGTGTACGTATTCCTTTTAAAAACGTTGTAGAGTAAGAAGGAAACAGTTTTGGAAGTGCACGTTGTTTTATGCAGTTTTTCATCACTTTTTCATTGGGTCAAGGTACCTTCTTCAATCTTTTTTTTGTCGACATTTTCCAAACAAGTCAAAAATTGACTAACGCGCAATTCGTACTCATCTTTTGAAAGATCGAGTGTGATGGATTCATTTGCCAATCCATAATCATTATCCGTGGGTGCAAATGTCCTGTTTTTAGAATGATCTGAAATCAAAACAATAGGCAACTAATGTAATGAAAAGGTTTCCATAGAAGAAAACGTTATTAAAATAATATATACATTTTGTTAAATTCTTCCTACGACGATTCATTTGGGAGTTTAAAAAATGCGTCATGTAGTGCCCCGGTGGTCTGTCACAAATGTGCTCATGCAAAAGAGATAATAAATTTCCCTCACTATGAAAAGAGATCGTGGCCATATTACATCTCAATTGATACGAATTTTTTAAAGAAAAATTGACTCATTTACCTCCTACAAATTTCGCAACATCTTAATAAATTATAACATTTCAATAAAATAAGATTGTATATAGGTAGTTACGCTTCTCTCGCCCTTTTTAATATCACACTCCTACTTCTTCTTGGAACACTCACACTTTTTATTGCTTTAGGCATTTTTAGACACAATCACAAATTCACTACTGGTGTTTGATCGATGAGTACCGTTTGCAAAATGCTAGTACACTGATAGCAATCCCGTAATTGTCTACATTTTATTAGAATATTTGATGAATAACAATAATCAATATGTAATTACGCGAAATACTTAGGGTTAATTAAAGGGAAAGTTATTTAGCCATTTTGTACACCTAATTATATTACCTATATCTCTTTAAATTTAACTATGGGTAATGAACTAATTAGAAAATAATAGGAATTTGTTGTTATACAATTTATTTAAACAACACTTTATGTTGATTACGTGTAATTAAAGAAAAAAAGGTGGAGTTGAGGTACCTATATAATAAAATAAAAGTGGTATTAGTTGTAAAATTTTTTATAAAAAATAAAAAAAATTCAATTTTATTGCAAGTTACTTTAGTGTTCATGTCTTCTATAAATTAGTGAAAAAATAATAATGGGATTTGCATAAATTATTTTGAATATTGATCTAATCCCTCATCTTGCCTGTGGCAGATAAGTATTCAGGTAAAACTTTGAAAAACTTTCACTCCGCTACACTAGGGAGCGCTGCGATCGATTTATATTTCGTCAAGCTATCTAGAGGGGTCTTAAGAGCTCCTCATTGGCTGTAATAGACAGTGTTTATTAATCAGTGTAATTACTTAATGATGATTATACAATACAGTTTTTATAGCAAAGGTTATGTTATATTATTTAGAAGTCATATATCATGTATAAATATCTACAAGACTTTAAATTCGTTATTTCAAAATTACACCATTCAATAGAGTACGTAAAATTTAACACTTATTAAATTAAAAGGTTTGATTCTTTAAAATACGTTTCTAAAATAATTGACAATTAATGATGGCATGAATTTGGTAATTGCGCATCCCTTTGCTTATATTCCATAATAATACATAATATACAACTTGGTGGACTAAAGGTAAAAGTCTGTTTACCATTCGCACAAGATACGCGGGTTGGAACCTGGTCAAGGCAACACGCCTTGTTTTCTAATAGGAAGTAAAGAGCGTAGATACCGTGTCGATGTGTTGTTACGAATATTAAAGATCGTTTGCTGATGGTAAAACTTGTTTAGTTAAGGCCAATGAACATATATTAAGCACATGGAAATACTTTGGAATCCACTATTCCTCAATACTGAATGTGTGTAAAAGTTGTAACGGGTTCAAACGGAATTAGAACCTCGCACTGTCAAAAACTGAAAGGGCCAACTAGCTCGTCGTGAGGTCCTGGATTTGATTACAATTTTGTAGTTAGGATAATACGGAAAAGCCTGATCGGATAACGTTTTGGCCACCGCTCTGTGTTAATACGGGTAATAGGTACGCAAACGGAAGGAGGTGCACTAGCATAACGTTATCCTGGGAGTAATTAGAAAAATAACCAATGTAAAAAATTATCTTTACTCAGTTAAAAAAATTACTCCTCTTTCCTCTATTACTTTATTGTGAGCGAATAAGAGAAAGTTGGAAGTAGAATAAATTAACTTAAAAAGACGAAAGATGAAATGTACTGATAAGACTTTCTCTATTAAACAACACTACAAAGATTTACTAGAGAAAGAAGAGGCGGTTGCCGCTGCTAGAAAAACGTGTCCTCAACTGATTATACAAAAATTTGGACATTGTAACGGGTTCAAACGGCATTAGAACATCGCACAGGCAAAAAACTGAAAGGGCCAACTAGCTCGTCGTGGATTTTATTAAAATTTTGTAGTTACAATAATACGGTAATCCTGATCGGATAACGTTTTGGATGCCACCGTGTGTTAATCCAGGAAATAGGTACTCAAACGGAAGGCGATGCACTAGCATAAAACAGGGGAATACCTGAACGTACCTTTTTGCTCGCCACCAACGGTTCCCTGGGTCGATTCTGAAACGTAATGCTCCAAAACGCCACAATATAGCAATATTCGGGAATTTAACCTTTAGATTTTTACCAAATTCCACCTTGCATATTGTTGCTAAATTAAAATAAAGAATTACCCACCATTGAAATCAAGTTTAGTTTACTCTCTAATTCAAACAAAACTACCCCCGCCCCTATCTTAAAATTAAATTATAATAGTCAAATAAATAATACAGAACTACAAAACGTTAACGCCCTTTAGCATTGGTATAATTGTCCTTTACAAACGAAATTTCGTACTTAAGAACAATTCAATTTAACAAATATCTATTAAAATTACTTTAAAACAAACGTCCAAATACACAGTCAAATTCAACGTAACGAACAAAAACTTTCATCGCCGGATACGGTTTGAAAGTAAATCACTCCTTAAACCTTTAAAAATTTTACAAAAGAAAGGAATAGTACCTTTCTTTTGCTACTACAAAAGCCTTTCGAGAGCTCAAGATTAGCATTTTACTTAAATATAAATATACCTTAAAGAGAAATAATCACAAACCGTACGAACATGTCACCAACATTCAAAGTTAAACAAAAGAAATTAAATACCTCAAGATATATGTTATAAACCAAAATTTTACCGTACACTCTCAGAACACCAAAGTAGAAACAGCAAGGGATGCTCCGGTTCTCAGGCTCGTTCTCTGCCAATTATATTCTTCACAACACCCAAAATCCTGCTGCATTAGCTGATGGCTGGATACAATTACCGTCGGCAAGGCTACGTAATTTCTTGAAGTATTACAGTTACATCCAAAAGGAACATTCAACGCTGGTGTTCAGCTGATACCTCTCAACACTCACAATCGTTAAACTAACCTACTTAATTACTGAAGTCTTTAACAAAACCGTTTACGATTACTTTCCCGTGAGTGATTTTAGTGCACCAGGAAAACTGTTTGGGTTTCAATTTAAATGAACTGTAGTTATACTTTTTGTCATTGAATAAAAAAACTGATTAAATTGAAACTTTCCTTTTATTTAATATTATAGTGCTGACGCTGATACATATATAGCACGACTGACAGACTTCAGAACAGCAGTCTTGCGAGCGCTCCCTTGTAAATGGTGGGGCGCTGCTTGAATACAACGTGATCTCTTATGTACGAATGCGTGTTCTTAACAAAAACAAAATTACTAAAATAAGGCGTCTTGTGCAAACCCTTCAGCAAAATACGCTTCGCGAAACGGGATAACAATAACTCTAAATTTCACCAATCTATACGTTACTCAGATACATACAAACATTGGGGAGGTTAACTTAACGCCACGTCTCTTCCGCCGGGTATTAGCTTACTCATGACCTACTCAACTCGTCGCTCGCCACTTAATCAATGCTCTTCTTTCGCTGTTCTTGCAAACTTCGTCATTTTAAACTCCACTAAGCTATCATTCCTTCAAACCCTACGCAGGGTATACTCGAACAATTTTCGTAAATATGATCTAGAAAATATGTCATTAGCAAAAACTCGCAACATTAGACTATCGCACAAAAAAAAATTGGAACCCGATCTGTTTTCGCCGCCGCTATACTTTGGAAAATCAACTCTAATTTAATATAATATAAAAACTACAGTTTTCTACTTCTTAATTTTCTTATCTAATCTACGTTCTCAGTATCGTGTCGCTTTATTTTCCTCACTCGACATTTGCACGACTCCTGCCGTAATCTTAATTACAAACATTTTTCTCTGACGTAATTTCCGCTTAAAAGTAAGCTATCCATTAACAAACTACCAAAAATTAGGATTATCCGTTATTTACTATAATAAAATTTACTGTCTTTACTTATCTTCCACAAGGATTAATCATAAACAACTATACTCAAAATATACGACAAACGTATTCTCGCAATTTAGACAACATCTTTGTGAAAAGGAAAAAAATACCAAATACGAATACTTTACAACAATTTCTAATAAACTCAAATAGCGTCAATTACGTAAAATACAGGACTAAATCGATGTTTCCCAAACTCCATAACTGAATATACCTAAAATTATCAAAATTATACTAAAATTATCACAATTTTCTGCTACAATTTCTACACACGGTGACAAAGTGAATAATGGCCATCACTTACGTACATATATAATTAGTTACTTTACATTGCTTATGTCACATAAGTGTTAAAATGGATTAAAGTAATTTTATATTAGACTTACTGTATTTTTTATTACAACTAGATATCATCAAAATGTGGGTTAATTTTACACTTAAAACATAAAGTAAATTTAGTACAACTGTATCAAATTTAAGCGAACGAGGGAAGCTGAATTGAAACAAGAGAATTTAGATAATCTTTTACTTAATATATTTAATAATTATTATTGTATTGTGTGTAAGTCTGTGTTACACAACAACCATATTGAAATTTTGCACAAGTATGGGTACACTGTAACAAGTAGAATATTCATTAAGCTTAGTGGATTGGACTTTAGGTTTCTACTTAAAACATTATCTGGTTAAAATGTGAGCTGAATGCATATTTGCTTAATATTTGGTTATTGTTTATTTTGTATGTTTATATGAGATTGAAATAGATGGGTTATGTGATTGGGGGTTGATGGTAGACCAACACATATTGAAGGAAGTTATGCTCAACTTGTTACACAACTTAAGCACTAATATATACACGGCCTATACACCCAGGTGGTGATAGCTAAGATGCTCATAGGCTTCCGTACTGAATGTGTCAGAGGTGTTGTACTGGCAAATTACAGTGAATGCAAAACTTGTTCACTCATATAATCATAATATTATCTGTTAAAATTGTTAAAGATGTTGAAATAATTTTGTGAATTTTTGGGAAACAAACATAAGCCTGGTATTAATATAACAGTTTGATAAATGTATAAAGCCAACTATAGAATACAATTTTAGTAAAAAATAACTGGATCATTAAAAAATTAAATATTGTTAAACTTTACACTTACATCATAACTTGATTAAATTTTGTTAAATTTGTTTTCTGGTTGACATTTTTCAACGTTGACCTTCGACCCTTAGAGGGTGTTCTGATTTGTCATCTTCAAGGCAGTTTAACAATATTTAATTTTTTAATGATCCACTAAATTGTTTACTAAAATTGTATTCCATAGTTGGCTTTATACGTTTATCAAATTGTTATATTAATAGCAGGCTTATGTTTGTTTTCAATCTTTCAAATTTCACAAAATTATTTCAACATCTTTCAACAATTTTAATAGATAATATTACTACTGACGAAGATAACTGTAAGTATTATAGAAACGTTTAGATTGTATAATTTTAATAGACAAATACAGCATTAAAAAACCCAAAAACTATAAGTTGTTTAATATGTGTAATGATGAAAGTTTACATTTTGATCCCTATTATAATTCTTAAATCAAGCTGTTATGAATTTAAAAATTCTTGACAAACCCAATTCTCTTAAAAGTTTCAAGTTATCATACAAACTATATTTATTACTATAGTAAATACATTAATAAAACTGATTTAATAGTGGGATCTAATAATAAGTTCGTTAAATTAACATATCTTAAAGCTTTTAATCAAAAACGGTGGGACTGTCTCCCTGTTCAAGTATATACTTTTGTTTAATGATTTAATGATGTTGAGCATACTTTTCACATTTAAAGATATCAAAAGTAAATTTTTGGTAAATTTGCAAGTATTAAATGGCACAGATTAGTGATATATATTGATTTAAATATTGACATTCTATCCGATGGCAACACAAAATTCAAGTTAGTTAGTTTTTTAGTAATTTTGATATGGTGACTCAGAAAAATGTCATTTTTAATGGAATATCGGATAATTCTTCTCAACAAATTAATTGTTTTTGAGTACGGTGAAGTCTACAAAATGTTATGCAATTGTCTCATTTCAATGTACAGTATAAACGGTTTTGGCTACAGTATAAAAAATATTAACTGGTGAATGGAATTTTGGAAATGAAAATTTATCCCTCCTCATACAAGTTAGAAAACTGTAAAAATAGTTACAATTTTAGAAAACAAAAAATAATATACACGTCATATTAATTAATATTGTTTAGAATTTGTAAAAATTTACAATGTATCATTGACTTTAACACACCATGGACAAACAGAGAAATAGGGAAAAGTCATAACCACTTACAGTAGTGAATATTTGCGTTAAATAGGCAACCTATTATACATATTGCTCGTGACGTTTTCACGAAGCCCCACAGTTTATTCGAAAAAGGTGTTTATAAACGGATCGTAATGTGTACTGTTACACATTACGTACGACGTTTAGTTTTTTATTCTGTACATTTTAGTTTGAACTATTCTTAATATTATTAGAAAGCCATTTACATGATTTTCATGTTGACAATTTTCATGTTAATATCTAAATTAAAGTAAAATTTTATTGTTTCATTTCTTATTTTATTTCGTGCAATTTATTAAGTTCAAAAAATGTATTACCTGAATTTATAACCCATACTTCGCACCTTTTTAAGTCTTTTTGGAGAAATTAAAATAATTTTAATTCTTTATCTCTCTTACTTAAACCACAATTAAAATATTGACAAACATTACCAGAAAACAAGGTAGGCAGCGCTACAAACACAATACAAAAATAACACAATTCGCCCACTTTACACACTTGTCAATGCCTGTGTGTAACCATTGACTTTAACACGTTAAAGTCAATGCTTTAACACACTAAAAGTGAATACCTGTATATATGTCTTCCGGTTTGAAATGGAAATATGTACCAAAATAATAATTAAAAAATGCCGCAGAAAACTCCTCAACTCAAATTCATGAATTCTACTTAACCATCACTTTAACACACTATAAAGTCAATGGCTTAACGTATTTCAAAACATAAAGAGATAAAATCGCAGGTGTTGTTTTACAACAGCACTGCTTATCTCTTGTGACAAATTTAGAATGTAGGATGGGCGCTTACGTAAAAGTGACGTATATAACAACGAGAGTGGCAGTGTGAAAATTTGGTGGCCCAGCTCCATACTAACTCATTTCCAGCTCCATTAATGTGTCGCCAATTTATGAGCTTACACCGTGTCTATTATGTGTTAAAGTCAATGAATATAAATATCCACATGTAATGCTGTTTGGTTCATATTGCAGTGCTAGATAGACGTATTTATGCACTGAAATGAAAACGAGATACGGTTTTACCCCCTGCACTTTAATTGAAACAACAACCAACCTCTTTTAGCAGAAAAGCAAACCATTTAATTGAAACTGGGAACCCTAGGAAGGATCGCCTTATATAATTTTCTTCTGCAGGCCTTTGTCTAAAATTTATGTTGTGGTGTAATATTATTTTTACTTCTATTAACTTTTTCAGTAGATAGCTCAAAACATATAGTATGTGTAGTCATTTTACAAAATAATAAGCCTATAACATATTACATACATTAAAATCACTTACTGAATGCTAGTCACATTATGCTCAAATAAAGAAAGGATGCTCTTGAATTCATATAAACATCTTGTCTAACCTGGCAAGTTAAAGGAAATCTATGAAAGATGTTGATTTTCAAAAAGTAATTACACTTTTTGTCTTCTTCTAAAAATATAGTAGATTTGTCGATTTTCTTTTGGTACCTACAAAAATGAGGTCAAAGATACTAAATATTATCCACAAAGGACGCTTAGGCATTAACCGATTAACTGCCACTTATAAAAAAAAAAACATTTTTTTCAAAATTTATCCTTTATTTGTTGTAATTTTACATCATGATAGCTATATATGTTCACATATTTAAAAAAAATTAAATCATGCCTGAGAAATAAAATGGTTCGTTTACGCACCTTTGGCAAAATGTATGCATATTATTTGGTTAAATGCAATATTAGCCGAAAAGCAATTAATATATTTTTTAACGTAAATTGAATATTACAGTAACAAATAATTAAACTCAGTTATAAAATACAGTATTTATTGAACAAAATAAGTTTTTTATTTTTTTTGTTTCGTATAAAAATCTTGAAAACATTTTGAATGTAGATGCACTTTACACTTTTTACACAAAAAAAATTGTATGGATTTTACACAACCTACATCTTCGTTTTATTTTCTTCTCATGTTCTGAAATAATATGTCCTATTTTATCGTAACGAATATCATCTGGCAAACTGGTTTTTGAAGAATGACCCTTACTTGAATTTGTTGAAGAAGAACTTTCTTCACATGTTTCTCCCCCCACAGCTATATTATACATTATTTTGGGTTCTTCACATTTTATCATTGATCGAACTAAATAAGACCTAAAATCAATTTGACTCATTTTGCTTTGGTTTGCGAGTCTATATATCTTCCACGAATTTATTACAACAGAATCCACAGCATTTATGAACATTGGCCACCACCATTTTTTACCGCGGATTCGAATTATGTAATTCCCAATACCATTGTCGTGGGAGTCAACTCCTCCCATGCCTTTTGTGTAATCATTTACCATTAAAGATTGTTCAATAGCAATTTCCTTCATGTCTGTACGGCTGTAGCGTTTTGTATTCGACAATGGATAAATGCCATTGTGGTTACTGGCTACTGTTACCACTGCATTATCGTTACATCTAACCACGGTAGTTTCAATTTTTTTATCAAAAGCGGACTCAAATGACCCTCTAGTTATTTTTTTAATTTCGTTTGGACTTTTTATCGGGCATTTCGGAAGTCTATTATCTCTGACAGTGCCAGTTGCAAAAATCCTTTTTCATTCAATAAACGAAAGAGTTCATAGGAAGAAAAAAAGTTATCAAAATAAATTCTGTGTTCACTAGGATTAGGCAATCAGTTAATAAATATAGTACTACTTGTGTACCTAAACCATATTCTGATTTCTCTTTGTTTGCCTCTCCATATGGAATAAATTGGTAAAGATACCCATCAGAACTACATAAACACCAAAGTTTAAAGCCAAACCTTATTGGTTTCCCCATTATAAACATTTTTGCTGAATTCCTCCCAAAATACGGCACCATTTCTTCGTCTATAGATAAATTATGGGAATACACACCGAACTGCATATTTCTTTTATTGACTTCATCAGTTTTGTCAAGTAACTTATTATCAGAAAGATGCAGATTTTGTTTTATTTGTCTGAATGTGTTTCAGCTCATTGAATTTCTCACTATTTCAACACCCTTATCTTCATCTTTACTCCAGTATACATCAGTTTGCGGTAAGGTGTGATAACCACTAAATAGTAAAATAGCAATAAACCTCGTCAGCAAAGAAATATTTAAAGAAAAATCATAACGGTTATTGTCATGCGCGTATTTGTTACTAAACTCTACAATCATATTCAGCATGTCATTATCAAAATAAAGTGAAAATACTTCGAGAGGGGATTTCCCAGCAATTTTTTCCTCTACAGATTCTTTTTTTTTTCCTTTTCTACTGAAATCGGCCACTTGCTAAATAAAGGATCAATTTTTTCCCATTTTGGATTGTGTTGTAGTTTTTTATTTTTTTTGTTAAGACTTTTCTCTGTGGATTTTTTTGATTGTAGTGATTCAGTGCTGGGTTTATGTGTATCACTGTCTTTGTCAGTATGAAAGTGAATTTCAAACGTACCTGCAATATCAGTTGTACCTGTTGAAGGAGTCTCAGTCAACAGATTATCATCAATATCTTCTATCGGTCAATTCGTCTACATTCGATGGAATATATGTGGCGTCTATAGCTGAAGCTTGTGAAACATCATCTTCTTCATCTTCCTTTAAAATTGCTTGTAATTCTTGAAGTGTCAAAGGCTTATTAAAATTTGACATTTTTACAGGCACTCAATCACAATCAAACTATTTAAAATTCAAAAAATACAAATAAGTAAAACTCACTAAAATAGAAAACATGTATACGTAACGAATGCATAACAGTAACTAACATAAACTGGTATGCAAGCAATTTTATTTGAATGTATAGACTAACGACTAATAATACATGGCGCGAGTTTATAAACCAGTAGACAAAACAATAACAAGTCATTCAAATAATACAGCTACAATTATCACGAACTGTAGTCAGCCAAGAAAACGCCGCTTAGTCGGCTAGTTATGATGCATAAAGAAATAACGTTAGTAGTAATAGATCTTCACAGCATAGGCCAAAGGTGCATAAACGCACCATGATTTTCGAGGGCCAGTATACCTCATACCAATTATTAAAAAAAAATAAACAAATGAACAAAAAATATTACATAAAAAGCATATGACATATTTACGACAAGATTTCAAGTAACATACGGCCCAGCCTTGTAGAATCTGTCATTTTTTTGACAAATAAATCCACAAATTTACAATAATATCTTGGATAAAAAAATATTGTGTGTTAAAAACAAGCAAAATAAATAGCTAACCTAATAAAAAGTGAAACATTGTCTAAAAGGAATTCAGAAAACAATTCTTAAATAAAGGTTCGTTTACGCACCAATGGCCGTTAATGGGTTAAGAAATGTCTAAAACAATGTTCAGTAATGTACTGGCTCAATTTCATTGTTGATATAAAAAATAAGGTTTAACAAGAGATACTGCTTGTATAAAGCATAGAAGGCAAAATGCTGCGCGATTGTCCAATTTTTAATTGCAACGGTTGCAATTGATTTCTTCTATTATAATCGTATTACATGTCTAGTCATTGTAGATTATTTTTCTAAATATATTGAAGTGGTTACTGTAGACGTAAAACTGTTAAAATTTTCAAATGGATTCTTTCATGGCATGGCATTCCGTTAGTGATTGCATCTGGCAATAGCTCTCCATTCAACTCAGTAATATTTAAAGCATTTCTTATCAATTGAGACACTATCTATAGCACCTGAGGTCCACATTATCCTAATAGCTCAGTCAAAGTAGACATTTGACCTTGCAAAAAATACAAAATGGATGAAAATTGAAATGTAGGTAAATTTAAGGCTTATATTTAGAATTAAAAAAATCTTTGCCATTCTAGATATGCAATTTTCTGGAAAATCGCTGAGTGATTTTTTGCAATAATTGTTTAAATAATAAAAATACAAAGAAAAAAGTTAAGATCAAAGCTTGTAGCGTTGAATTTATCTACAATTTTTGTTTGAAGAGTTTTTCTGTATATAAATTATTTCACGAGATGATTAGTTTTGTTATAAGTCAATTGACGGGAGCGCGCGCACAGCTAGTAAATCGAAATATGCTATTGCTCGATTAAAAAATCAATAATTTTGGGCTTTAACTACTCGAAAGAATAAACAAGGTTATCTAAAATGTAGAGAAAGAATTCAACTTTCAAATCAATATATTTTCAAGTTTGAGTAAATAAGTTATTTAACTGTAAAATCTATTTATTTAGGAAAAATTAATTTCTAAAAAGACAATAAACTATTTCAATCATTATTTATTTAACAATTATTGCAACGAAAATATCTTTTGGGTTAAATATTTTTAATGTTTATATAACATTATTATTATAAAAAAAATCGAAAATATATTGTGGAGTTAGATTTCGTTTAATTGTAGCTTTTTTATGAATTAATTAATATATTTTAATGAAAATTCATCCATAAATACTTTAAAGTAGGTATATACTTTTGAAACTATTATACAGGTTTTTTATAAATTTTTTAAATAGTTGGCAAATATTTGTGATTCATGCTAAAATTTGTCAATTTATTAAAAACGTTACACAACTTTTTTCAATATGAATATTACAGAGTGATCAATCTCAAGTGTATACCACGTGATCAAAATATTTAAGTTGGTACCACTGATAGGTTGGTAAGAAGCTGTATTGCTCTAGCTACTCTAGAGCATAGTTCGAGTAAAAACTATGATCAGTTTCAAATCTGTATGAAGGTCATTAACTTATACATATTATAAAATATTATCTTAATTTAAATAATGACTATTTTGTATTTGATTAGACTGCATCCCTATAAAATACAACAAAATAAATAAAATATTATTTAATGATTGGATTAAATCATTACAAAATAATGAAACTTAAGTATTTAAATGTTATAATTTCATTATAATTAAATAAAATTTACAGTACATGTTTATGGAATGACAATGTCTTTGTCAAATTTTAGGTACACATTAGTTATCACACTTTGCTTTACAGCATATGTTCAAAATGACCGCCATTAAATTGTAAACATAAGTTCACCCTACGTTGCATATTCGCAAATACATTTTGTAACATTTCAGCACCAATATTATGAACTTCATGAGTTATAGCATCTCGCAATTCTTGAAGAGTATGCAATCTTCTGCTGAACACTTTGTTTTTTAAATAACCAAAAAGAAAAAAGTCTAATGGTGTCAAGTCTGGTGAATTCGGTGGCCAACAATCTACACTAATGATTCTATCTTCAAAGAAGTCTCGTAAATAATTAATTGTAGCCTGTGCAGTATGTGAGGTGGCGGAGTCATGCTAGAAATACCAGTTTCGTAATTCACAATCATCTAAATTATTAATAAATGGTTCTAAAAGTATTTCCCTGTATCTTGCCACAGTAATTGTGCCATCGAAAAATACTGGTCCAAATATTCGTTGTCGCGACATTGCTATCCAGACACCGACCTTGATAGGGTGTAAGGTAGTTTCTCGAAATACATGTGGATTTTCTGCAGACTACGTACGATAATTTACTCTAAGCTGAAAATCTCTGTCTCTCAACTGTTGTAATACCGACACCTTGTACGGGTGCCAATGTAAATTCTTCTTTACTGCAGTGTGGACACTTCCATAGGATACATCTAAAAATTATTTATGTAAAATTATGTTTGTATGGTAAATTTTTCATACGTGTTTGTGCAGATAGTTTTCGCAAAGATTTATTAGGGCTTGCATTCATCCTTGCTTGGATATCTGTTAAGGTGTCCTCTGTTAAGACAGTAGCCGAAGCTTCACGTTTGCGTTTTAAAACACTACCAGTTTCCATGAATCGAGCTATCAATCGATTACGATGTTAACTAAATGTTTCGTAACTAATATTTTCATTTGGGTAATCAACAGTAAATTGATTGATGCATGATTGCAATGAATAATGCCATTGTCCATTACCATCTTGGAAGCCGCTACGAAAATGAGCCACAACAATGAATGTGTCGTGTTCGATTGAAAACGGCATGACGATTAAATTCGATATCACAATTTGAAATTCAGAATATATAATTTGTCTTGATATAGACCGTTTGTAAATAACTCAAGAAAATACAAAAGTGAAAAACGAAGGTATAATATGACATAAACTGACATAAACTAAAACGACTAAAACCACACTAAAAATCCAAAGCAGCCAACTGCAAAACACAACAATATTAACAATTAGGGATTTTTGTCATACCACTACAGTACACTTGAGATTGATCACGTTGTATATACCTAAAACTCTCTGAGCTTAGAAACGAATAACTATAGAAGCGATTCTGCTACAAATCAGTACACCTATGGTTCCGGTAGAAAAAGAAGGGATCGTAAATCAAGGTGAAAAAAAACGTCGTGGCACTCGAGATGCGGGGCGCGATTTTCTACATTTTGAAAAACTTAAACGATGTTATAATCGGGAAACTTCGGTAGCAAAAATGCCACCCTAAAGATATACGGCAAATGAATAAATTTAGTAATTATCGTTTTTTTTTAACGATTGGTATCATAACTGAATACATTTTTATTGGATGATCATTTGTAACAATTTCAATTTAGGTATGTATTGGATTACCCATTTTATATTTGCATTAAAATAATTTTTTTAGTTAGTATAACCTAACCTGTAATACATCAGCTGTTTTTATCAAGGATTTGCAAAAATGAAGTCAACGTTTTATAAACTTTTAATTACACCTAACAGATAGACAGAAAATAAGAACAACTTTTGATAAGATTTTTCGTTGTTAATCTGAGCAATCATTGAATAGGTAAATTCTTAAAACTCATCATTGATCGCAGGTCTAAATATTTATATTTTTAAGAACCTACAACAGGAATCAATCAAAAGTGCTTTAGCACGATAGGCCTTATTTAGCCTGTTCAGGTCCACAATCATTAAAAAAAAAAAAAAAATTAGCGTCATTACATTAAAATATGTGTCAGAAAGTGTTATTACAAATACGACAAGTTATTATTCAGTTCACACTATTAGTTTATAGTGCCAACTAGAAAATGTGAAATATTTGTTCGATAATTTTTAGATTAAGTAATAGTAGGTGAAAAAGTGTTACTATAAAAACTTGAATGAAGCTTCTCAATGTGATTATAATATTATAACTTGAAATACTTCTAATAGGAGGGGAGAACACAAATGTTGAAACTACTATGCTTCACAGCATGTCCAACTAAATGAGACCCTCCTAGTTTGATCGGAAAACATTTTTGAAGAAGTATTTCAAATTCTAATACCAATATGTAAAATAAATCACAAATTGATAAAATATTTTAAAATGTAATTTTATTACTATAAAAAAATACATAACTACAGAAGTTTAATTAGTTAGAATCTAATTCACTGTCGCTGTCTTTGTCATTACTGCTGTAAACAATTTCTTCATCACTTTCACCTGTATTTACAGTGAAAATCAGCTCTTTGAATTCATCAATAAAACCTTCCTTTTTTAAATATTCTTGTTCAATATTTTCTGTATGTTTCCGCACAGCTTCCCATTCCTCAGGACCAATTGATTTAAATTTATTATCTGCTAATTTCCACACATCTTCAAATTTAAACGTAATATTATTACTCCCTACATTATTTTTAACTTGGGCCCATATCTTTCAATTGGATTTAACTCATGTTCAAAACGTTTACTAGGCAGTATAACAAATAACAATGAAATAATAAAAAGTGTCTTGAAAAAGACAGATTGTATAAAACAGAAGGAATAAACTCAAGCGGCAACGTACGAATACAACCTGAAGTAAATAAAGCGAATGACTACATTTATAAGTTGAATAGTAGCATATTTGTCGAATAATTTCGACGCGTTTGAATCATATGCGTATGAAGGGGCGAGTGCCACGACATTTTGAAACTACTTCTAAGAAAGCGCGTAGCAGTTGTCTCGTCCTGCCGCTCGTTACCGCGCATGCTCGTAACTGTAGAAATTACAAATTTTACTTATTTATAATTATCAAACCCAATAATAACAACACAAATCCTTATAATTATTATACGGATTTTTTTGATACAACTGTAAAATCTGAAAAATGATTCTAAAAGAATGAGGCTCAAAAATGCGAGAATTTCATAATGAGCGTTTGGAAAATTGCGTGTCTCTGAGGAAAATGTAGTTATAAAACAAATTATCAAATAAATATTTCAGATTAAACCATAACCTTTGATATAACAAATAATTTGATTTCACTTTTTTTTTACTCGTTTTCTTGCAAACGATTGCAAAAAAATTACTATTTACTAAAGGTGTTCTTGGTAAACCGCTCATATTTTCACGAAAAATTGAGGTATTAGTAACAATTTAAAACAACAACATTCTACGTACAGGAATTAACTGCAATATTAATAAAAAAAAATTTAATCACATTTAAATGGCACAATCTAAAGAATTGGATCAAAAAATGTGGGGATTTCGTAACGAGCGTTTGGAAAATTGTGTGTTTCTCTGAGAGAAATATAGTTACAAATAATTTTTTTAAGTAAATACTTTAGATTAAACCATAACCATTGACATGTATTTATTGAATAATTCAATTTTAATTTTGGTTTGTTTTATTGCAAATAAAAATTAAGTTATTGGTAATAAATCAAAATAACGTTATAGATAAATCATGTACAACTTATATTTGAAACATTTTTTTCTAAATGTGATTGTGTAATAATTACAACAAAAACAAAAACCTCAAAAATCGTGATATTCAAAAATGGTACTTGGAAAATTGCGTGTACCTCATCAGCAACAATAGATATTGAAAAACATTTTAGACAAAAATTGTAAATAGATTCAACGGCGACAAATTTCAATCTAAACATTTTTCTGTATTTTTATTATTTAAACAATTATTGTAAAAAACAAAAAAAAATTTTCACGCAGCGATTTTCCGGAAAATTGCACATATAGAATGGTAAAGATTTTATTATCTTAAACGTAAGCCTTACAACTACGTACATTTGAATTTTCATCCATTTTGTAATTTTTGTGAGGTTTCATTATTGTTGATAGTGTCCAATAGTGTAGTTCGAGATAAATGACAAAACGTGATACACGTTTTAATCCCCTCTCGCGGTTTGTGGTGAAACCAAAGTATTTCAAATTTTGATGAACTTGGATACTAATTTCATTTTTTTAAGTTTGAATAACTACAGAAGATGATTTTCGGCTGAAAATAAATATTTTCTTCTGAATTATATAATAATAATAATAAATGCTTTTATGTATTTAAAGTATAAACTTAGAAATCAATAGGCACATGGTCATTTCAACCAGTCGATTTCTCTGTTCTTAATGCATTTAAACATACACAAAAAAGTATAAAATAACAGTATACTTAACACAAAAAAAACAATGTGATATAATATAGACCACAGCCGTTTACTGTTACTTGTTACATCTGTCATTTGATACAACGTTTGAACGCTAAAAAGTTACAGTCCTAGTCACATAAGGCGAGCGTGGCAATGCACAAACGACGAATTTACGCTGCTAGTAAAATTGGCGCGTATCTATAAGTCAGTGTCGTTTCATGTTGTTTTTGTAGATATGTTTATTCGAAACCAGTTATTGTATTTAAATATATTAGTACAATAAATGTAATTAAGTACCTACTCTACGACAAACAAAATATATTTCAAATTCTAAAAATGGTGCTATAAAATTAATAAAACACAGAACCTAATATATAATAAGTAAATAAAGATATGATACGTCACTGACTTGTATTTTTACAGTACTCGGCTTTCGGAACCATAAATCGGATTGCGCCGGTTGCTCCCATTCTTAGCTGATTAGGACTGTACGAGGCAGTAATACTAATTTTTAGAATAATTCCAAAACTTGTAAACCTATTTTGAAAATAATCATGTAGCACCAATTATTATTTATAAAATTTACTTTTTTTTTGTTTAAATAAACCTAGCGCTTTTTGTATGGTGGACAACTTGTTAATTTTTGGCTAACATTTATTGAATGTATAAAAGAAAGTCTTATTTCTGATATCTTGAAATCGTTCCTTAAAATAACATTGTTAAACCCAGATTAAAATTAAAGTACACAACTTAATTGCGAACATACATAACAATTTAAATAAACACTATATTTAACTTTTTCTATTTTGCGTGTTTAATATGTACATTATGACACTCAAACGGGTGTTTTAATGTTTGACTTTAAAGTTTAGTAACCTAACATTTTTTTTCTTGATGTTGGTATGTAAACTAATGAAGTTCTTTATTGATGTGTGTAAACGCAAATGTAACATAACCTATTCTTATTTGAAATGTGTATATATCCTTTGTATTGACTTATTCCTGATTAATGTATTGCAATGATTAAGTTGACCAAAACCGAATATGGACGATTTCTCTTTTTTATTGTGTTTCAAGATAAAGCGTCAATATGCTTTCAGATTAAGCCGATTACATCTTTTGCGTAAAATATAACCTTCATTTAACCTTGTTAACTTCACTTGAGTGTAAATTATTAAGTTTACATAGTATAGTGTAATTTTATTCCGATTCTAATGTATATAGTATACAACTTCTACTGAGAACATATTTATAAGGTAGTTTGAAATGAATTAGTAACAAATAATAGTTTTAATACCTTATATTTGTATCGAACTCAAACAAATACCACTGTTGCCAACCTAATTCAAAATTATGAAATAAGGTGACAAATGGAATTTACATTTTTTTTTAATTTTCAACACAAATACGCAAAATAGAAAAAATAGTATAAGAAACTCGTTTCATAAGACGTTTTATGGCATTCGTCTATTAGAAAACTCCCCGCTGCGCGGGTCGTTTTCTAAACTTGGACTCATGCGATAAAAACGCGTCTTATGAAACTTGTTTCTTAATATACTATTATATAAAGGAGAAATCTCCATTTTAACTACAGAATTTAACCAAATACTAAGCAAATTAAACCACATCGTAAATATCCAATGATATCTCAGCACACAATAAAATTAAAATTATTAAATTAAACAAGTACACAAATGTTCAAGGTTATACAAATCATACGCTAAAACGTCAAAATTTGTACGTGGTAAAACCAACCAAACTGGGACTTAAAGTGTTACCAACCTTAAAAAATACATAATACGCCTAAAGCTCAAAATTTGAAAGCGTTACCTATTGGCTTATGGTAAAACTAAAGTTTGTAACAAAATTGGGTTAAACGCCACCACTCTGATCATCTCAACACATATAAAACTTTCAAAACTAAACAATCAATCTCATAATATACTTAGTGTCGATTAAGTGATAAACTAATGAAAAGTTAGTGTAAACAACGTTCAAAAAGCGAAGCAAAGTTTCAGTTACTATCATTATTAATGAGAGTAAAAAGTAAAATTGAAAACGTAAGTAACATCGAATTTGAAGTACGTCACTGCCAGGTTAGCACAGGTAAATAATGTTAGTAAAACACAATTTTTGATCAATTTTTTATAGAAAATTTCAGGTTTATAAACTCATTCTGTTTTATTAAAAAAATTGTAATTAAACAGTCATCTTAATTGAAATTTTGAATATATTATTAGTTTACAGGACACACCCTATCGTACAAGCAATGAACACACACTAATGAATAAATGTGATGAAAATATTTTGCACAAATTGATCTTGCGTTATCCTATTCTTTATAAGAAATTGATAGGCAAACTTTATACCTAAGTACAATGTAGGTATGTGTAAATAAATTGTAAGTGCATCATGATATTAAAAATGTACAAAATACTAGTGCTTCGCAATTGCATCATCTGTGCAAACTCCATGAATTCTGGTAAGCATACCATTGTAGGTCAGATGTGATTTTAACCTAAAATTTTAAACAGTCAGTGTTTAACACTTAGTCATATGTAATTTTATGCACTTTCACATACATATTATTTTTGTCTTGTTATAAAAATGGCACGCAGATGGTTACATAAATGTACTATCAAATGTACGTCATGCAAAAGTTGTTCTAGCATAGCTCAATTGCGTAATTTTTATTAAATGTATACATGTGATGACTTCAGAAAAACACCAATTTTGTTACTGATTAGTTATTTATTTTGTGATGTAAAAAACAAAGCTTGTGTGTACGTTAATTTTCAAAATGATCTGGTTCAATGGCGTATATTTCTCAACCCTTGTGTTGTTTTAGATACTTTGTTTGGTTTATTGAATGTTTATGTGGTATATTGTGCTATAGATCTGCTCAAGTGATGAAGTAATTTTGCTCTTCCTCTACCTGAATTACACTTTAATTATATTTTAGTACTCTTTCAATAAATACGCTCAAGCTACGCAGGAGAACGAAGAATGGTTCAAGAAACTGCAATCGAAAAGAATATTGCTATTAGACATTTTTTGAACTACATATCAAATTGAATGGAGTTAAACATTTAATAAACACAACAGAGAAATTTAAAACAGAAAGCATGACAAGCATCACTTTATACAAGTATATGTGTTACAGGGACCAGGACACCACTGAACAGCATCAATTTACAACCGCAGTGTTACGTATTTCAGTATAAAGATGGAAAACCTGCCAACTACAACAGTGAAAGGTTCAGTTTCTTAAGAGATTAGCAAATGGCAGTGTGCTTTGTGATTATTCATTTACTGCATTTCTTAGTGATAGCAATCGTGTTTGATCTAATTTTACATACCTTTGCTTTATTTTTCTTTTTGCTATTCAATTTTGGGACTAAACCTCACTTCCTTTTTAGATGTCACTGGAAAGTATTCTTAGCAATTGTAGGTTATGTTCTATAGTTTGGGAAGTATTATACTTGTAAAGTTTTGTTTCTTATTAGGAATTTACGATAATTGTACCGGTAATACAAAACCCGTTCTTCAATTCTTACCGAACTGTTCGCAGTTCTACAATTCACCGAAATTGGCGGTTACTTTGCACCTGGTGCACCAACCTTGGATCGGTACTATTTCGCGGTAAATAGTAAATGGTTCTCTAAAAAATTTTCGTACTGTTGATGAAAGCAACAACACAATTACACAAGACAACAATATTCTTGTTTATAACCTTACAGGTGAGTGATACATTTGGATAAATTTGTTTTACATTTACATATTTCATTATCTCTAATAACTCCAATGTATGCATTCCGAACAACTTTGAAACAAAAGTTGCATTACATGTTGAGGAAATAGAATTGAATGAAGAGGAGTCAGTGATATGCAATGTCGCTTGTGATACTGTCGAGGATGCTACTGAAGGTACAGTAGACTCGCGATTATTGTGAACTAATTAAACACAACCCTGTTCACATTCCCAAATTGTTTATATAATATAATAGACACTTTTGCTCAAAGATGGACGCATGAAGGAATTGTGTTATTATTATCTTTGTATGAAGTTAATGTTGTTTCCTTCAAATCATCAAAGACAACAAATAAAATGATCTGGAATGACATATCAAAACAAATGATTCTGCAAGGCTATTCCTTCACAGGAGTTCAGTGAGACCTGATATTAGGAAACCTAACAAATACTTATAAAGGATCATAATAGATTGTCAGGCCATACATGGATACCTTTGAGAGATTGTTTGGTAGTGCTCCCGATATCCATCCAAAAACTGTAGTTGCAACTATGGAACCCACACAATCATGGTTATCGCTTCGCCGCATCCTTCTCTCACTTCTTCTAATAGTCACTGCCCTGTACCGTCATCTAGCGTGCGCAACTCAATTGACTGTAATGCTGAATGTGATGAAAATATGGTAAGTTGAGAAAGCCAAAAAAGAGTTGTTGATATCTGTAATGGTTTAGAGTTCCTTTGAACAACCTGTTCAGATGCGCGGAAGTAAGCTTGCTCAAAATGAAAAGCCTGAATGGGTATTATTATTAAGCAAGGAAGCAAATGATAGGCACACATCTCAAAAATCTATCATCAGTTGTAAATAGGTTATCGTGATCATCTTCAGTAGTGTCAACATTAACTGCATTATCATTCCTCATACATATGTTATGTAAAACACAACATGCCACTACCAATTCAGAAATAAATTCAATGTTGTGGAAGTTGACATGTTTTAAAATTCCAAATCTACCCTTCAATAAGCCAAAGGTTTTTTCTACATAAACCCTTGTACTGGAATGGTTGAAATTATAATTCTCTTATTTCCTGGATAAATGGCCATGATCTCCATATGGCGTTAATAAATAAGTACTACATTTGTATGCAGAATCTCCTAAACTGTGGTTGTTGTCTGGAAATAATAATTCTGGATTTTCCCGTGCTTTGATTTATAAAGGAGAATTGTAGAAAGCTCGTGCATTACTGCCAGGAAAACCTATAATTTTTTACATTAAATTTTGACTATTGGTCAATATAAATTTAACTCGCCCACAAATACATCAAGAAATAAATCGTTGGTATCACAAACTGCTTGTATTATAATGCTATGTTGACACTTTCGATTACAATATGATGCCTGCTCTCCTTTAGTGGTAGTAATTACAATATGAGAACCATCTATGGCACCAATAATACCTGGAAAGTTCTGGCGTTCTTTAAATTTCTCCATAATTGGGCGTACTCTCGCACCACTTGGCATGAAATGTAATTTTATGCCAATTCTTTTAAGGCTTTAGTTACTTTACATACGTATAACCATGCAGTAGACTTCGAAAAGTTGCACTTTTCAGATATAATTCGATAAATGGTAATGTTGAATTATTAAGGTAATATTTTACTATATTGCATTGCTAACATGATACACTAATAACGGTATACTCAATAAAATAGAGGAAAGTTGCCTATAACATCATCTACAAACAGACCATAGAATTTGATGTTTACATGTAAATTAGTTTTTGTACAGGTTCAATTTTATAAATCAGCAAATCCATGAACCGTGAAATCAACTATTAGGTTTTATTCACAGATGATGTAATGCCAAGGACAGCACTAACTGTTCATGATCATTATTATTACTGTATCGTGCTACAACATTGCATATACACTGTTTGATTTAACAGCATGCTTATAATTGTAAATCAGGAGAATGATAATGCTGTCCATTACCCTTTACATTTTGTTCCTTTAAAATGACCCCAATACTTGTATCACATTTTCTAAAGTGGTCCTATTTATTCTAAAATGGCTTTTGAAATCTAGAAATTAGCGTTTTGTATATGAATAACACAATCAACATGAACACACCATCAAAACTATAACTATGAACAATATTTTCAACATAATTTTGAATTGCTACAAATGGTTTATGTTGCACAGTTTCATAATAATTACGCACAATTGAAATTTATTCATCATCACTGTCATCATCTATAACTTCGTTTACAACCCCAATATTGCAAATTTTCCATTTTATAGGTTAACTGCGAATAACACATCAGCCGATGAATTGTATTTACCATTCACCATTTGGTACAATCAGTTGATTACCATAATTTACCAAGTATATCTACCGGTGCAATTATCGTAAACACCTATTATAATTTTGTTTTATTTCCTTTATATTATTAATATTAAACAGAAACAAATGTAAGCATATGTACTACTTATGCAAAGTTTGTTTCACAATCGTCAGTTCTAAATTTACATAAATTGAGATAAAACATTGTATGCATCATGTATGTAAAAGACCTTTATGATAGTCATAACTTATAGCTTCACTGCTTACACTACTTACATAATAGTAATTTATTGTATTCACAATCAGTCAATAATATCCCAACTGGTGACCTTTACTAAGTTTCAAAGAGTGTAATCAGTATGAAAATTTATATTTTATATAAATTTAAACGTTTCAATAACAATTTGCTCTCTCATGTTGCTTAAAATTTAATGATTGTGAGTAGAATAATATGGACGTTTTCCATTCAATCTCACTACAGTATGTAGTGTAATATTAAATTTATAATATATTATATATCACTGCCATGATGTCTAAACCTTGTATCACAAAAGTAGCTGCATTTCAGGAAATTAAAAAAACCTACTGTTCTTGTAAGTATTGCAGTTTTTGCACTGCAGATAAGAACATAGCAAGTTAGAACTATAATTAGTTGGTTTACTTAAATGTGAATAATAATTTTTATATACAATACCTCAAGTGGCCGTTGAATTGTTGAAAATCTTTGCCGAAGTGTATGAGTGTTTATTGCTTTGATATAAATTGGTCGAGTGCGATTAAGCATTTTGACAAAAATTTATGCAATTCGTCGGCCACGAGCGGTATTTAAAAGACTATTCAACGAATAAAATTGACAAGTCATGGATTAATTAATTAGTTTTAATTTAGAACAAATTGCAGGTTATATAGTGGTTTCGATGGTAGTCGGATGCTGCATTACTTTGACGACCTAAATAAACGTCAAAGTTTATGTCAATTTGACATTTTACCAGAAGGCTAGCGGAATTGTCGCACAATTGTGCTCTGATCGGTCCAAATATAAAGATACTAAATTGTAATTGATTGATAGTTGACATGGAGAGGGTGAGTTGAATAGTCAAGAAAATCTTAACACTAGGTTTTTTGAGTGACTTACAAGGTTTAGTTCTTACATTATGGGTATCATGTTATATAAACAAAATATGCAAAAAAGGTTTTATTTAATTCAAACACATGCTTTTTAGAATAACTAAAGATCATGTTGATAAACAGATATCAAAAGTACAAAAATTGATAAATAAAAAGGGAGAGTCTCGATGGTTTATGTTTTAATGAATCATAAAAGGCATGTTAATTGCTGTGAACAGTTTTTGGAGAGAGTAAATGGTCAAATTTGTCTCCTTTCAGGTATAGTTTGCTTATAACTACGCTAGAGTTAATTAATTCTTCTGAGTAAAACGGACCATTCGTCATCACAGTTTAATTTATATTGTAAGCCATTTTCAACCCAGTACTTAGAGCTTGTATTGATTGAGAAAATTTTATTTGACTTTATAGGGCCCTTTTGAATTGTTGCGTGCTTGCTCGATAATTTGTATATCATTAGATGGATTGTGTATTTCTACGGGTTTTTTTCATCGTTCAAATGAAATGAATACTGTCACATTCTATTTGTGAAAACCCTTTTACTAGATATTTGTGAAGAGTGGTTCGTGGTTTCTTCTAATACAGATTCTGATGGAAGTATGTGAAGATTATTATCAGATCTAAGCTAATATTTGCACAAACTTTAACTAATTTTATTTTCGATAGAACTGTTGTTTGTCCATTACCGCATTCGTGAGAGCTGCAACATTACATTCCATGGTTTGACCTTCGATGTGAAAAAAAATCTGGGAAACTATTTGGCGTTTCCCTATCAGTGTTTTGTAGCACTATTGCCAAAATCTTGCTAGCACGATTAGTCTGTAAACTGAAAAAACCACATTGTTATTAACTGCAAAATAAATTATGTTGGTAACTAAATTACTGTATTACTAACACCTTGTATCAAAAAATTTTAATAAATAAAGTTGTTAGTAAAACGTCTTCTGTAACATTTTGTATAAATAAATGTTGATGTTTTATTATACAAGTATACAAATTGCCCTACATTCTTATCAACTCTAAATAACGGCATTTGTAGCCCGTTGAAAATCTTAACCTAGCATTTGATAGACAACAAATAATCAATATAGATAGTTCACAAAAATCGTTGTACATCCTTACAAGTTTTATAAGTCGCGAATTCAAGATAAGAGGTTTGCTTAAAGTTACATTGTTGCGCATGCTTATTTTCGTAATGCTTCACGTTACGAATTATTACAAGCAACTTGGCTTCCAATGTGTATCCTTAATTAACATCGCAAAATCGGCAAAAATGGAGTGGAGAATTTTGTTTGACATAACGGCGTCGATATAACTCTCACTTGTTGCTAAAATTGATCAATTTCCAAATAGAAGTGGTTAAATCGTTTTTGTCTCACTTTGCCATAAGCAAAGTACTTCATACTTCCTAATTATTAATTCATTATCTGCAAGCTTAACCTATTTTTTTTGTATTGATGCATGTTCTTAAAGCGTAACAAAGCGGCGCTTATGAATTTATGTAAACACTCCGGATAAACAGAATTTCAGTTCCAGGATCAAATTTCAACTTATCAAAGTAGCAATAGGTGAAGAGTAAACGGTGTACCCATTCTCAATTGCAATTTATTTCTGACAAACTCGTCATTTATTTTAATCTTGTTTGGTTTGACATTTAACATGAAATGATTCTCTTTCATTATTCTGGTCCCAAATTCAGACTGTTCTTACATTTGCGTATGATCGATTTAATTATTTTTGAACCCCCGTTATTTTTTGTTTGCTAGGATACAATGAGATTTCATTTTTTGATATCATAATTTTACTAACAATGTACTCATCTTAAGCAATACATACCTTATATCTGTGCAACATCTCCCTGAGATTGAGTATATAAACACTACCACCCGAATTGCACAATGCACTAATTTGAAATGAAAATTTATTTTAAATTGCTGGGAAATTGACTGGTAAAATTGAAGTTAATCTATGGTTTGAACAATTAGTTTTCATTCATCTTCAGGACTGAATTCGCGAGATACCTACTAACTTAGCTTCCTACTTGTGAACACTATTAAAGTTGTTTATTTCCATTGAAAAACACTTATCAAAGCTATCACTAATGTAATTAATAGTTCCTTACAGAAAACATACCTTCTTATGACGTTAGTAACTTGCACATTTTTGTAGAATATCTTATTTATTTATTTTTTCTAAATTTTAACTAGGTATATGTAGCAAGATTTTGTTATTTTCACATTCTATTCTGTACATGAAGGTTTTAATTAAGCAACAAAAATGTATCAATAAATAATAAAATATCTCATCAATCTAACTTCTTTGATTTCCGGTTTCGCACTCCGCCAACCACTGTTTATTCTTACCGCGATGGCGCATTTTTCATAGATTTTCTATTGGACGCAAAATGCAAGTTTGTAAAATGAATGTGCACTCTTATTTCTTTTGCTACAATGTGAACACTCTGACAAGAATTAGATCTTGGCAGAGACTACTACTACTACTACTAATAGTAAATTAAAGTGTTTATCTTATGTGCCATCATAAGTAATGTGAGATTAGGTCATTTTCCCTTGAGCATAGAAGGATGGTTTCAGTTCTTTCTTTGTATTATCGTTATTACAACGGCTATTGTGCTGGTGAATTACATTCTTTGATACCATCTCCGGCTATCTTTGCGAGAAACACTCGGTTCGCTCATTCACATCATCAGTATGCAGTACAAATCTCCACTTGTCGTACCAAACGGGCGCAATCTACATTTTTCTACACGGCTTCTAAACTCTGCGATGATCTCCCTTGTTCTTGTTTTCCTCTCACTTATGATATGAGAAAATTTAAGGTAGCTGTTCATAGGCATCTATTGGCAATTCATTATCCCTCTATCCATCCTCCTAAGTGTTCCTGAGTGCTTTAGCACGATAGGCCTTATTTAGCCTGTTCAGGTCCACAATCATAAAAAAAAAATTTAGGATTTTGTTATTTTTTAAAGATACCAATTTAAATTAATAGGCTGCAAGTTTTTTTATGATTTCATTTGAAAATGAACTCACGTTTACAAGTAGTTTATAAAAAATTAAGGTTTCAATACTGTAGTATTTCTCACTAACTGAACTGGTTGAAGTTGACCTTTACTTACATTAGGTTTAAGAACATGGTGTTCTGGAGTCCTTATACTGTGATATTTATTAAAGACTATTTTTCTTGATCCATTTTCTTTCTGATGCACAAAGCACATAAGGTATTGTTTTTGAAAAAAAGTCGGTGTTGAGTCCTCGAAGACTACATGTTTTCAGTGTTTTTAAAACCATCCAAACATTTTCAACATGCTGTGTGTATGCATGTGTCTGTTGTCATAATTTAAAAAATACCTAATGCTATAATTTAACCCTTTATAGGGCAAGATTATCCAGAAACAATTTTAAATAAAAAATGTCAATTCTGCAGTCTCTTAGAGACAACAAAAGATAATTTGACATTAGAAGTCGAATTTTTTATCTCTTTTTATCTTATTTTTGACAGTAAACCGTTTTACCAGAGACCATTTACGACTAAATATGTACGTAATGTTCTCTGGTACCAATGGTATACCACCTCCTCTAGCATTGGATTTTGAATGTACGAATTTGCAATAATTTTTATTTTTACTTTATATATTATTGTTTCTTTCAAAAAATATAAAAATAATTTAAACAAAAATAAAATTGCTGCGAATTCACGATACAAACAACACGCAATAATTTTCAAACTGATTTATTGATCCTAAACTAAATAAAAATGCAACAAATTGAAAAACACAAAATTACACTTTGTAATATATAAACAAACAAAAAGGAAACATTAAATTAACTAAAAAAGAACAAACTCTATGGCACATAAATAAACCAATGCTGACAAAACTAATTACTAGTATGGTAGAAACCAAAACATCCTACCCATAAAGCCACTTGGCAGTCATTGCATATATAATTACTGCTTTTTTGAATACGCCGTTTGCTGCACTCCTGACATCGTCTTTTTGAGTTTTTTACTGGAAAATGTGAAATGTTTTCAAACATATGCGTTCTTGTCAAATGTTCAGTAAGACCACTTCTAAACTTTATATGACTCATTGGTTTTTTTCTTGGGGATTGTTCTTTTTGAGAGTTTCTTTGTATAATAAGTATGCATTGGCAATGCTAGCATCAACAAAATAATATAGGGGTTTCATCCACCACCTCCTACTTTTCCAACGTATGTTGTATGCTGCAATCATTTGGTGGAAGCGATCGATGCCGCCCACGAATTGATTATAATCTACGATTTTTTGAGGTGCCATTACAGCCTCTATTTCACCGGCTTTGTTTGTACGAAGTACTTGTCTAGTTTGTGCTGAATTGTGCATATTACTGCACACTGCTACGCATTTAGTTTTTCTATCCTTCCATTTGACCATACTTATTTCTCCACAAACTGCAAAGTCTGAATTACCCATCGCAATTTTTGTTATCTTCCGTCAATTTTTGTTTTGGAAAATGCTTTTTTGTGTGGCGTATAGTTCCACATCCAAATAATGACCTTTTGACAATTTCTTCATAAGGGGATGGTCGTGAAAAAATTTTCAAAGTAAGCACATAAGTCCTTGTCTTGCAAATTATCAAGCAGTTTTAAAACTACTCGTTCTCCTAGTGCGTCAGTTCCAACTTCCTCTCTTCCTTGGTATAAATCGAATGAATATAAATAGCCCGTCTCAGCACAAGCCAAAGCTCATACCTTGATGCCTCTTTTGATGGGTTTCATCGGCATCTATTGTTTTAGCTTTTCTACATGGTGTAAAAGAATTAGAATAAACTTCCGATAAGTGAGTTATCAAAGGACGAATTTTGTAGAGTTTGTCAAACAGGCGTACCTCGAGCAGGCTTTGATTGATTAACGTTGTGATGTAGGAATCTCAGTGATTTCAAAAATCTTTTTACAGGAAAGATTTCTGTTATTCTTGAGTTATGGAAATTATGATCGCGTGACTAATACAACTTCAATGAAGATAGAGGGTTAAACCCCATTATAATGATCACTTCAATTCTCCTACGGTTCCTCATCTACTTCACTCACTTCAGCGTTACTATCAATATGGTTTTTTGTAAAGGCTTTGGAGGATCGGGCGTATAGTTTTTGTCGGCTACCGAATCGTCTGAATCATACTCCGTAAAATCGCTTGGAAGGGAAAATCTAGCCCTTTTTCTCGTTGATCTTCTTGTCAAGTTGCCTGGTAAAGTTTGGGTTGCTGATTGAGAACTGCTAGCGGACAAAAAACTTGGACGAGGTGTCTCAGTTGATCTGGTTGTCTGCAAGTCAAATTGTTCATCCGCATCAGAATCTCCTTCGGCATGTCTACTTTCCTACTGTTCATTATTGTAAACTAATGACAAATTTGCGTGTGAATAATCAAGTACGTGTCTCCTTTGAGTTATGACTGATTTATGTATTTGTGTGTAGGTGTTGTTATTATTATTTATTATTATTATTATTACGTTTTATTATGTTGATAGTGTGCTAAATCAATCATGTAAAATTTCAAAACAAAATAAGTTGTCCTAGGCAAATTTTAATTTTATAATTTACCTTATCTAGGCTCTTGTTATCGTTATCTACCATAAAACATTTATTTATTTATTCATAATACCAAGAAAAATTTACACAATTTTCCTAGCGCAAAACAATCTAGCTGAAAACTTGATAGTTATGGTATTTAGATGTATATGTAAGCATCTATCAAAATATGAAACTCGAAATGTGCCCATAATTTCCATAATTATTTCGGTTCGTAAATATGTGTATTTTTTTCTAAAAAATTTGAATGTATCAGTCAAAATACCAATTTATTTGGTCAAAACTCACCCTGGTTCGTAACTATAAATAAATTTGTAACTAAAAACACAAAAATCGTAAAAATTTATGTCCACCGAGTATCACTGGTACGCCTGTTCTACCGCGGCTACTAGTGCGGCCGTACCCCGAAAGATCTTGTAACTGGTAAGGCCCAGCAATTCAAACTGGAGGGCGACGTTTTTGCAATGCACACAACATGACTCCAAGGTCAAACTAACGAATTAATAGGGTGGTACTATGTTTATACCAGAGAACGTTAAAGGGTTAAAACTAGTTTCAATTATAACGGTACCAAAAATGCGATGTCTTTTTTTTTTAAACGAAACATTGACCTCTTTACAATAAGTCACATTGGAATTCTACATGACGGAATAAATAGAAAAAACTTATTTTTCAGAAAAATTTTAACGTAACGTACTTTCAAATGAGAGTTAATTTAAATAATTACTATGTACTAACAATAAAAATATATTCAAGATTCAGTGTTATATACTACCATGTGCAATATTTTTAGGCAATAAAAACTAGTATGTTCAAAGCGAGTGTTTGAAAGTACGGTTAGCTCTCAATTCTACTCTTATGCTAACCACAACCACTATGACGTCGATAAAAATGTAATCCTGTTGTACACATGAACTATCACAATCTGATCTAAAAGAAAAGTTGTAATGTGGTATATTGATAATTCATAGTATGTATTCTTTAATTTACAGCAAATAACTGGTTTTAAAATTGTAAGTAAAAAAGTGACGACTCCGCCAAGAACTAAATTAATCCAAGCCCCGCCACTTGCAAAATCATCACCACCAGCAGTAACTCCAACTAAACCGAAACCAGTTCAAAATGCAACGAAAACTCCAGCTCCCACACCAACAAAAGAAAAACCAGTGCCACAAAAAACCCCTAAATCTAGACAACCAGAAGACTCTATGCCTCAGTCTAATCAAGAGGAAAATATTCGTGATAATGTGAAAAAAACTTTGTTTGAACAACTAACAAATCGACTTAATTTGGTTGAAGATATTAAATTAACAAAGGATGAGGTAACACATTACAAAATCATTTTTTACATTTATAACAATCTACCACATTGCTTTCTTTTAGCTTACCAAAATTTCATCAGAGATAGAATCGCAGTTATACAAATGTTTCGGTGATACAGGTCAAAAGTACAGGAATAAGTATAGAAGTTTAATATTTAACATTAAAGATACAAAAAATCAGACATTATGGAGGCGTATATGTCAAAAATCTATAAATGCTTATCAATTAGTAAGTTACATAAATCAATAGCTTAATTATTTTATTTTAAATATCTTACTAGGTAAGGTTATCCCCAGATGATTTAGCGAGTCAAGAGTTAGCTTTATGGAGGGAACGTGAGAATAAACATCAATTGGAGATGATAACAAAGTCAGAATTAGAACAGTTAGGTCGTAATAGGCAATATGTATTTAAGACTCACAAAGGTATGGGAATTTTCATCAGTTATATAGTACATTTGTATTGTTTTGTAGGAGAGCAAGTGTTAGAAGATAATCGGCCTAGTGATGCAGTTGATAATACTGAGGTAGTAATGGGGTTGGGTACTGAAGGTTCTTCCGAGTCTGTATCTGATGGTAAAAAGGACTCTAAGGATAAAGATAGGAAACATTCAAGGGCAGACAAGCATCGTGATCATAATAAATCCAATAAAGATAGAGATCGAAGCAACAGGTTGGTAGATTTGACGTTCCATTTCATCATGATCTCTAAATTAACTATTGGTCATTATTTATTTTAGTCTTATGTTTTTACCATTGATTTTTGTATTTTTTTTTTTTTGTCTGATTAATACCTGACTACTGCAGAATTGTTTATATTTAAAACTACTGTATTGGCAAATTTTTTTTAAGGGATAGAAAACGAGAGCACAGTTCTAGTGGTGATAAAACTCATCATAAAAGATCAAAAAGCAAGGATTCTTCACGACATTCAGATAAGCACCGTTCAAATAGTAGGGAAAAGTAAGTATTGCTATTATTAACAATAGTACACTTCGTTGAAATAGTAGATTGTGTTTGTCTATAATTGCACTATTTTTTCATTTTATTTTTCATACCAAGTTAAGAGTAGGTGAGAATTGGTTTTTTTAAAAAACCATAATGTAGCAAAAAAATTTTAAAGCTATTGTAGTTTTTCACAAACAGTACTTTCATTTTTTAAATTTTGGATTTAAAAAAATTGTGGCTCTTGGTGATGCATATCAAGCTGTTACTCATGATTCAGCTTGACTACTATGAGAATATTTTCAGAATAAAATTACTATATGAGATTTAAGTAAGTTTAAAATAAATAACCCGATCTGTTAGAGATATATTTTTATCATGATCACTTTTTTAAGTTGCATACCAATTTCAAGAAATCTTCATATTAATATTTTTTCACCTTTGTGCAGTGTCAAAACTTGAACACGTTTGCTTTGCTTAAAACCAGCAGTTCCCCCAGGTTTATTACACTTTTAAAACGGGTCATTAGGAAAAATAAGTTTATATATTAGTGTTATTATATTAAAAAAAAATAATTACAAATTATTATTTGTAAAATTTTTTATATGAATTATTAAAATTAACAATTTTTGCACATTATGTTACAATGGTTTTTACAAACAAACTTCTTACAATTTAGACAGGTTTGAAAAGTTTTAGTAGGGATCATTCAAAATGTGGTGGGTGGTGAGATGTGCGTCTAATAAAGTTTCTTTGTTTTGTTTACATAACACCTATTTGTAGCCATAAACCTTGTGTGAGTAACCCAATTTGTGGTTATGTTTATTAAGCAAGCAATTTTTTATCTGAGCATACAATCAACAGTAAGTATGAGCGCCAATTTCAATTAATTAATAGTAATGGTGTATAAAGTTAATAATGATTTTTAATCAACTTTAAAAAGATGTTCCGATCTTCCTTATGACAGTTGCTTTCAATTCTACGTGATGTCATTATATATGTGTGTTTTAGTTTTCCTAAATATCCTTTTTATTATCACTTTGTGCAGCTTTTGTATTAAATAAAAGTGAAGGGTAAAATAACAAAACTACATACTTCTTTATTTCCAACATAAAAATATCCTTTTTTCTTACAACATATTTTTTAACCTAACCTTAGTATTACCAACCTCTTTACAGTTAACTAAATTAAAACTTTTAGGCGATTTCTAGCGATTGCCTTCACACACCTCCTCGCTAAAATCCTTAAGGCCAATGTAATATTTAAATTTATTTCAATTAACACTTGGCAACCCTTTTGTTAAAATATCTGCTTCTTATTCTAATTCAAAATCTAACAACAATTTGTCTAACCAACATCCTTCAGTAACTGAGTTACACAATGCCACCAATTCAACTTTGGTTGTGGACAGTGTCACAATTTTGCTTTTGACTTACCCAATGTATAGTATTTCCAAATAACTTAAACAAAAACCAGTAACTGACTTTCGGTTCATTAGATCATTTCCCCAATCTGAATCTACAAAGCATACTAACCCTACATCTTTATCTCTCTTAAATACTATTTCTACATTACAAGAAATATTTATGCATCTAAGAACTTTCTTTAAATACATCCATATTTCATTTCAGACAACATATTAACTGCCTAACAGACTTACTAGCTAAGGTTTTATTATTTGAGATACTTATTTTTAATTTAGGATCAATGGGTATAACATCACCCTTACAATTGTTTATATTCAACTTAGTTAATATCCTTTTGATATATTTAGAGTGAGATAGTTTTAAAATACCATGTTCGGTATTGTATTCAATTTCAATACCTAAGAAATGGATTTGCTCCGGTAATAAGAATGCCATACAACAATAAATATATTCTTTCACTTTTAGAGTTTAAAATGTAAAGGCAGTAATCATTTTCTGATCTTTTAAATATAAATATAAGTAAATAATTATTAATTTTGTGGTTCCAACATTGAGATGATTCTTTTAATCCATACATTGATTTGTTTAACTTTAAGACCTTTTTCTGCTGAATTCTTAATCCCTTAGATGGGTAAACAAACTTCCTCTTGCAGTGTAGCATTTAAAAATGCAGTCTTAACGTTCAATTGTCTAAAATGATAATTTATTTCCAACATTAAGTGATATTCTCAATGTGGTCATTCTTGCAACAGGTGATTATACCTCATCATTGCTTGTTATCTCCTTTTGAACAAAACCTCGTACAGTTAATCTTGCTTTGTATTTGTTCTCTTCACCTGCTCCATACTCTAAATGTGTATATCCATTTTGTATCTATGATCCTTACGTCCTCTGGTTGATTTTTAATTTGTATTATTCTCTCGTGTAGAAGTTAACTCTCTCCATGGCACTTATCCATGTTTCTTTATCTGGTCTCGTCTGTAACTCGTTAAAAGTTTGTGGTACATCATCCATAAATTTCACAGCTCCATAAGCCATATACAATTCAAAATCATTATATCTTGATGGAGATCTTATTTGTCTGTTCTCTTTTTTGTCTTCAGTTTTGTCACTCTTCATTTAACAACTTATGATTTTCATTAATGATTTCCGGTTCATTTTGTTCTGTGTTGTCCATTTTGATTTCATTCTTATTTATTTGATCTTCCATTTCCTTTTTATTATACCAGTAACTCTCTTCATTAAATTTCACATGTCTTGACATAATTAGTTTTTTCTTTTTCACATCCCACAATCTATACCCGTTAGACGCATATCCTACCACAATGCATTTACTTACTTTCAAATTTATCCCTCTCTTCTTTTCTAATGTGACTGCAGACCATTGTATGGAAAATTCTATATTACTAACATCTGGTGTTTGTCTATACCACACTTCCACAGGAGTGATGTTTTCCAAAACGTCCGTTGGGCTTCGGTTAATTACATAATTTGCTTCATTCCATAGTTGCTTTTCTACCCCTGATTAATTTATTGTAGCCCTTGCATGTTCCACTATAGTTGTATTTTTTCTCTCTGCCTACCCATTTTGTTCGTGTGTATATGGTACTGTATAGTCCATAATTATCCCATTTTCTGTACAAAATGTCCTAAAATCCCTCGCAACACATTGTCCATTGTCACATCTAAATTTTGATATGGCACAACCAAACATCAATTTTATCATGAAGAAAAACTCCTTGAATTACGATATAGCCTCGCTCTTAACTTTTAATAGGTAGACTGCCGTGAAGTTGAAAAAATCTTCAATGTAGGTTATCAAATACCTACTTCCATCATAAGCAACTGGTGTAATTGGCCCACAAATGTCACTATGAATTATTTCTAATAATCGATCGCACCTACTCCTAGTACCAAATGATTGTCTAGTCATTTTACCAGCAACACAAGGTTCACAAAAATCAATTTTTGAACTTTGAACGTTCCCTAACCCTTTTAGCTTTTGTTTATTTATTAATTTTTGAATATCTGGAAACTTCAAGTGAGCAAACCTTTTATGCCATTTTAAAACGGTATTTGTGTCAGTGATTGCGTGTTGGCATTTTCGATGGTTAATTTTAAACGTTATTTCATATAAACTATTCCTAATCTAACTTGACTGTAACTAAATATAATTTTTATAGTACAGTTTATTTATTTATATTTATTGAGCTTACATCACTTTTCGTTTCCATTCCATCATTTGTTTCACCAATAAAACATACATCGTTCTTTTCACTCACCTAATCGTTCTTTGTTTCTGATTATTTGTGTTTTTACTTATATACAGCCAATCTGACTTTGACCTCTTGTACCTCTATAGTTGCCTTGATGCTGAAAATACCTGCCTCATAAAGTACTGGGTTATTTTCATGTCTTCCACTGTAATTTCCACCTCTTCAGTTTCCCGATCCTCTGTTTAAATTATTTCCATATTTTGTACTTCCGCTCTACACTATCTCTTGACGTGTCCATGCCTTCCACGTCTGTTACATCCTTTCTCGGTATTGAACACTGTTTGATTCATTACTGTTCCATTATCGCTTGATCCAGTTTTTCACTTTTCTTCCTCATTCAATAACCGTATTTTAACGTCATAAGTTATAGTCAGGTTGTAAATTTTCAATAACTGTTACCACCATTTCGTGAGATTTGGGGAGTGTCATTTGTAGATTACAAATTAAGTTTTTTCATTAACTTCTACACCTGTGGCATTCGGTCCAAATTAATGAACTTTTGGAATGATTCACCTTCTTTTACTTTTATAAAGAACATTTTCCTCCTTAAGAATAGCTGACCTGCACTGGCCTTCTTTTGAAAATTCTCTCCAGTTATGAATCTGATACACATTGTACAATAAGTGATTTGGTCTTGCTATCTTTTTTCAAAAAACCTTTTTTTCTTCCGCATTCAATTCTCCCAAGTCAGTGTCCACTTCGATACATTCCAACACATCATTTTCTTCCAATATCATCTGCATTTGAAATGTCCAATTTAGATTAATTTTTGTTATGAACGAATAAGTTCAAAAGTAAATATGTAATTAAAAATTATTATTCATTTTATTAAATACATAAATAAAAGTTTATCTTGAGTAGGATTTGAATCTACGACCTGTACTTTGCTAGAGTACCATGCTAACTAACTTCGCTATCGAAGTACAAGCCCCAATCGATGTAAATTTTGTCTTTATATATGTAGAACTGATGTAAATTCTAAATTTGGAAAGATGTCGGCAACTTACAGCGAAAATTGTGTAACTTATGCTGAATATGTTGAATGTACACATTTATAATAATAATAAACTGTGCATTCATACATGTAATTTGTTTTCACTAACATTATTTACAAATATACCATAAATTGATTTCTGATTAATGACAAATTGATTTTAAAAATTCATTTAAGTATTTAATGTGTTAATGTCACTGTAAAGGTTACAATCGAAATCGTCATCATCAGATGAAAATGACAAATCAGATTCGTCACTGTCATTAACATTTATTATCAGTTTGGTAACATCATCCAATATCACTTCTTTTTTAAAATATTCATTCTCCACTTGTTCTACATGTTCACACACTTTCTTTGAGTTCTCTGCTGTAATTTTTTCAAATTCTTCATTTGCCTAACATCTTCTACTTGAACATCACATTCCTCACTGCTATCCGATTTTATACAATTCCCCATATTTTTTCAATGCGATTCAATTCAGGGTGGTACGGAGGGAGACGAAGGACAACATGACCATTTTCAGCTAGTGGCTTGTGTAGAATATATGTTTTATTTTGTGGTTTGTGCTCTTTAATTTTCTCGTATAGCTTGACTTTCAATTCAGTAGTCTCATATATTCTTCCTCTCTCAGAGAGTCTGCATGTCACCTTTTTTTCCAAGCTGATGTTGGTGCAACTTCTGTACTTACATTATGATGTGATGCATTGTCAATCAGAAAAACTGAATTTTTAGGTACGTTTTGTATTACTTTTTCTTTTAATCATTTAATATAATTTGTGCAGTTCATGTCATCATGATAGCTCCTGTTTTCTGTCATGACAAACATTAAAAGAACATTTGGATTTAAGCCTTCTTTTCCTCCACAATGAACAATAACTAATCGTTGGCCTTTAGTAACAGGAGCTTTCAAACAATGTGTTGTTCTATCATCTCATGTTTTCAGCACAGTATGGCTACTGTGTAAGTAAGTTTCATCACTATACATGAAAATTTCTTCTCACTTCTTTGAATTTCTGTAATTTTCGAAGAAACTCAATTTCTTTAGTTCTAATGTCCATTTTTTCCACTAACACTTCTATTATTCTCGGTCTTTTTCCAACGAAATTCTAGCTTTCTTAACGCTCTCCAAAATGTGGTTTTCTTTCCATATAATTGAACACCAGCACTTGTTACTTCCTGTAAAACCTTATTTATGATCAGAGTACATTTTTGAGTATTAATAAGCGAGTAGATGATATTTCTTATTATCTCTTCATCGCATGCATCTAATGTTGACTTAGGCCTCAGTTTATTGACGGTTTTTCCTGGTGTAACAAGGAATGTGATAACAATTATTACAGAATAAAAATGTAAGAACGTACTTATACATAACTTAATAGCGAAGCAATAAATTCCTTTGATTTTCATGGAAAATAACCCGCCATTATTAGGTTAGGTAAATCAAACGATTGCACTAATAAATTGATATCTCTAGGAATAATCAGGAAATGATACACATGCTTGTTCTTAAAATAACAGTTTTTTTGTAAATATAAACAAAAAATTAAACGAGAATTAAAAATTTAAACAAACAATTAAGTCAATCAAAGTGCAATACAATGAATCGTACTAATAAGACACTGGGCAAAAAAGACAAAATTTACATCAACTGGGGCTTGAATTTTGATAGCGCAGTTGGTTAACGCAGTACTCTAGCAAAGCACAGGTCGTAGGTTCAAATCCTACTCGAGGTAAACTTTTTACTTGTGTATTTAATAAAATTAATAATAATTTTTAATTATGATTACTATGAATTTAACCAAAAAAAAAAAAAGATTTTAAGCAGTTGGTACAATCACCTAGTTGCAAAACGTCATTGATTACGTACATCATCTCATTATTCTCACTATAGGTGTAATAATGGTGAAAGTTTACATTTTGATATAACTTCCATATTTATTTACAAAATATTTAGTAGAGACCCAGGTTGAGGTTTACAACAGAATTAAAAATAATATACTCCATAATAAAAACGAGCACAGGTCCAACGTATAAGTTGTTATTAAATTCAAACTAATTAAATTGCTAAGTTGGTGAAACCTAATTTTTTTAGTTGTGACACACTTCTTGTACATTAACAAAAGTATATTTGACTGTGAGTTTTTTTCTTTACCAATTCTGATTTTGAAATATTGTTTGAATTTTGTAACATATATTATGTAAATATTAATTATTGTTAAAATTTTATTTATAGTATTTATTTGTTTTATAGAGATAGATACCATCGATCATCTCATAAAAGTTCCAGACATAAGAAAGACATGCAAAGTGCAACCGAAAAACTTGACAAGAAATCAAAAGAGATTTTGGAACAATTGGTGGATAATAAAATTGTTCCACCATTAGAGGATAGACTGTGGAGACATGTTCAGCAAGAAGATATAACAACAGGTAAGTTTTACTAAACACCTTCTTACTATTTAACCTAGTGAATGTTCCAGCTCCCACTGCAGAAAGTGATAGCGATCACGAACCGACGTCGACGGTGACTATTCCGACACCACCCAGGGTGGGTGAAATTGATGATCCAGAATCTACATCACCTTTAATGAGTGATGATATTAAAATGAAAGATGGTAATTAATTTATTACTAGTTTCTGAAAATAAGTTACCTTTGACTTTAGATTCTAGTGATGATTTTAATACTAGTAGTAGAGATATTATGGATGCATTTCCAAGTTCAATTGATGAAAATATACTACAGTCCCCTCCTTTACCGAGATCAAGACAAGATTTTATTTGGAAGGGTACCATTAATATGGTTGATGTTGCTCAGATATCTATTACGGCTCATGAAGTATCTGGTTAATACAAGAAGTAGTTGATAATACTTTTATAATGAATCATATTTTTTCATAGGGGATTGTGCTGGTTTGGGAGAAGAACTTCCCGTGTGTTTAGATGTAGTCGGTCGGATCTCCCCAGAAACTGTTTGGGATTACATTGGGAAAATGAAATGTTCAAATAGTAAAGCAATTTCCTTACTACGTTTAAATGCTACTAACATAGAGGAAAAAATGCCCTATATTGCTTTGTATAGCTACTTATCAAGTAGAAATCGCTTAGGTGTCATTAAAAGTATTAACAAGGCAGTTAAAGATTTTTATATATTACCTCTTGCAAGTCAAAAACCTCTTCCTCAATCTTTATTGCCTTTAAGTGGTCCAGGTAATGATTAGGTAAACATTGGTTATATGTACAAAGTTTGCGTTTTAGGTTTTGAAGAATCTCGACCCGCTTTATTGTTAGGTATTATAGTAAGAGACAAACGAAAAAGGCCGTTGTTTGTAAGCAATCCACCACCAACTGTTATTAAAAAACAAAGAGTGCAAGTAGCAGTTTCTATGGATCGGTCGTACACGCCACCACCAAACTCAGATACAAATCCGAAAGTAAAAACTAATAAAGAAGATGGAAATGATGAAGGTAAGAGGACTATGCAGTGAGCACTCCCATTGACTTTATTCTTAAAATCTGTCAATATAAAAGTATACCTCTTTGAAATTTGAATTTAGAACAAAAGCAAGCATTGGCATAATCATAAAAATTATTAACTGGTTCAATAACAAACAAAATACACGTACGTACCACACCAAAATAAAAAACATTGAACGTGTTTCAATAGCTAAGAAAATTTCTAATATGTATATATATATTGAAGCGCGTTCGGTGTTTTTTACTTTTGTATGTGGGTGTATTTTGTTTGTTACAGATCCTGTCACAGTTCCAGTGTTCCAGCATTTTCAACTGATTCAATATTTTAAATTTGTCATTTCGAGTTCTCATTATGCACATTATTTGGATTTCACAATTAAATAAAAAAACGTCAAATTGAATTCATTAAATGTGAACTGTAGTCTAACAATAATAAACGTGCCAAAATGATTGCAGGCATGTGTTGACTTGATAATAATTTGAGCCAACACACACCATACGTTAATACGAAGATCTAAAATAAGGAATTTAGGTTTATAGAGGCTGCTAGTCATGATCGTGCAGAATTTTTTTAATTTTGCATGCTCAAAATAAGCAAAAATGAATGCAATTGATTTTAATTATCTGTCGGAATAATTTTATCATCTACACGGTTGGGGCATATTTTATATAACAAAGTGTGGTTCAATTGGAGTTTTATTTTTTAATACGGTAACGGTTATAGAGGTCTTATGGAGCACCATAAGAATTTCCGTGTAGGTTTTGTCGCTCATATAGACTAACGGCGTCACATTAGATAAATTGTACCTTCCTGTCTGTGGGACCACTATCTATTTCTATGTTGAAGCTAAATTTGACTGCCAAAAGCTGCGCTTAACTGTTTTATGTTCCAAAATAATGAGAAATATAGAAAATGTGAAACAATTTGTTTATTTAATTTATTTATTTACTTAGATTCGTGTTGCAGAGTAACAACGTAATACATACAAAATTTTACATATGCGAAGCGATGTATAAAACATCTGTACACAGCTCAATCTAGTATATTAATAGTTTTTTATGTAAAAAATGCAAAATGTGAAAGTTTATTGAACGCGACGTGCGTTTGTCCAACAAGGCCCTTGAGTTGGACAACACATCGAGTGTAATGAACACTTTTTTGCATGAGTGCATGCAATATTTTTTACATCCATTAAAAAAAACATTTTCACTAAGTGGCCATAAGTGTCAGTACATAAGAAATAGTTTATAAAAATTTAATATTTAATTATGATTGATTATCATTGTTAACATGATTTGCTAGATATTAAATTTAAAAATTCGTGCGAGTACACTGACTTATGGTGGGGTGTCAAAAAAAATCTTCATCGTTACTGTCATTTATATTTTCTATATTTCTCATTTAGACCATAAAACTGTTTACACTTGCACTTTTTTTTCATTTATTTAAACAGACAAACCAGATTAACTTTTAATGAGTAGCTAATAAAAATGTTTGTTATCCGCATCAGATTTCTCGTGTACAAAAACGTAATAAAATACTGATATATAGCGAAAGAATGCGCATGAAATAACCTTCGTACACTGTATCGTAACAAAACATAATTTTTTGTAAACATTTTAAGTGAAATAAAAATTTTGATTGTTTGAAATTTAAGTATAATGGTGTAATAGTTAAAGGTATCTGTAGATGAAGGTGTAATGTAACAAAGTCAAAGTTTTGAGTAAATGAATGTCAAAGTAAAATTCATGTGTATTTTTTATACCGATATTTGAAAAATTTCGTCTCTTACTGTTTATCAAAAGTTATACAATATTCAATTTCAGAAATATTCATCTATCAACATCTCAAATTGTACCTAAAATTTAAAAAAAAACTGTACATAGCACCTTCATCACTAGAAAAAATTACAAAACTGAAACAATGAGCTCTCAAAATAAGGGTTTATTCAACAAAAATGTACCGTATGTCCCGATTTCGTTGTTTTAGTTGTTTTTTAAAGATATCGTTATTATCAAATAGGAGTTTGAAGGTTTTACATTCTGGACTACTCTTTGTTGACCTAGATTTCATGGCAAAATCGAAAATTTAGTATCTTGTTTTGTTTTTGACTTATAGCTAAATGTCGATATTTCTACACTTTTTTCAAGGTCTTCTATCTCGCTTAATACTGATATATTTTGTCAACGGTGCGTATATATTGTACCGAATTCAGTTGCGTGCTTAGAATTTTTCTAGGGGATGGTGTTTTGGAATAATAATATAAACTTTTAAAAGAGAGTCATAGTTGGCTTGGCAACCATCAGCTGCAGTTCTTTCTTAGCTTTTCAAAAATCTAACACTCCTGAAAAACATCTTCCAAATATTTTTTTCAACAAGACGGTGCCACGGCCCATAATTCTTTGGCAATGAGGAATTACTTAGAAAACCGCTTCCTAAATAGTTGGATTGCAACATTCGTTTTGGTGTTATGGCCGCCACGATCTCCATATCTGTCAATACTGGAGTTCTTTCTATGGGGTTTTCTGAAATACATCACTTATCAAAACCGTCATAATAACGAACCGAATATTGAAATCGAACGACTTGGGAAATGGTTTTCTAAGTAATTCCTCACTGCCAAAGCATTGTGGGCTGGGGCACTGTCTTGTTGAAAAAAACATTTGGAAGACGTTTTTCAGGAATGTCTATATTTATATTTTTAAAAAGCTAAGAAAGAGCTACAGCTGATGGTTGCCAAGCCAACTATGATTCCGCTTTTAAAAAATTTATATTATTACTCAAAAACCACACCTGCTGGAAACATTCTAACACATCACTGAAGTACGTTGACGAAATATATCAGTATAATAGTATTAAGCGAGGTATAAGACCTTGAAAAAAGTGTAGAAATATCGACGTTTGGAAACAAAAGAAGATACTAAATTTTCGATTTTGCCATGAAATATAGGTCAACAAAGTAGTATGTGGATGTAAAAACTGCAAACTTTTATCTTTGATAATAACAAAGATATATTTAAAAAACAACTAAAACAACGAAATAGGGATACACTGTACAAGCTAAAGAAAAACTGTGCCAACAACGAAACACGCTCCAAGTTTCCAAGAATTGATTCGAAAAAATAATGGTACTCTGGTTTGACAAATTTTAGCTGCTCCTAGAGATTTTTTTCTTTTCATCAGAGATTGTTCCATATTTGTCATTTTAACGTCCTTAGGTATTTCTGTGATCCTCTTATTTTTGAGTATATTAACTCTCTTGAAAGACACTGTTTTATCATGTAACTCTTTGTATAAATATGATCCATATTTTTCCATCTAATCCATTTGATTCGATTCCTAAATTTCATTGTTTCATTAAGTTGGTCTTGTTTCTGTTAACCAGATGAAATTTGTTAAGTATACCTTCGATTCTTCTGAAACGTTGAGTAATATCGATGACTTTTTTATTCCTTTAGGGATATGGCTGCTCCTTGCAGAGCTTTAAATCCTTTTCTGAGGTGGATTGGACCTCTAGTCCGGTCTTTTATAATGTGGGTGTGTTTTCTCTCATTAACTATCTCTTTCCATTTTTTTTTCTGTCCATTGCTTTTCTTTTCCAATCCACAATTCCCATTTCTTTTAAGTCCTGTTCTACCTTGTGTGTCCATCTTTTTCTTCGTCTTCCTCGAGTTCTGTTTCCGGTTTGTTCCCATTCCACAATTCTTTTTATCGTTTGTGGCTTCTCGTTACGTATCCTATCCATCTTAATCTTTGTGATTAAATACTTCACTATATTTTCTCCAAATTCTTTTCCGAGTTCATAGTTCAATTTCGGGCGCATATCTCCATTGCCATGTTTCTTGGGGCCGGATATTTTACTTAGTATTTTCCTTCTGAAAATTCGCAGTTCTTCTTTCTTTGTTGGGCGGATCACCTAGGCGGTGTGTGATTATCGGTCTTATTATTGGTTTTTATAGTCTGTATTTGGTTTGTTTGCTGGTTTTTTTGCTCTGTAGTATGCTTTATTTCTTGCTGATAGTCTCTGTTTTATGTTTGGGTCGCTTTCATCTTTGTTGCTTATTTGTAGTCCTAGGTATTTAGATGTTCTCACTTATTCAAATTTATATTCATTTATCTTTATCTTTCGTTTTTTTTTTCTTCTTAGTCTCTTGAGTTTTGTTTTGTCTTGATTTATTTTTAAACCTATGTCTTTTGCTTCTTGGTTTAATTTTTTAAAAGTTTTGACTAGTCCTGTTTGTGTTCTTGAAATTATCAGGACGTCGTGAGCGTATGCTATGATTAGTATTTCTTTGTTTATTATTGTTCCTTCTCTTTATGATTTTTCTAGTGCATAATTAAAGAGCGTTGCTGATAATGCCTCTTTGGCGTAGCCAGTATTGGTTGTGAACTCGTCTGCTTTGCCTTCTTTTATTTTGACAGTTGCTTTTGTGTTTGATAACGTTTGATAACTGATAAGGTTAACTAATTTGCGTGGTATTTCTGTACTTTTTAGTTCTTTGATTAATTCTTTTCTATTTAAATAAATAAAAGTAGTAGTTCGATTCCGTATTGGTAGCATTTTTTTAATATTTACTTTGGTACGAATAGGGCGTCTGTGGTGGATCGTCCTGAGCGATAGCCACACTGGTATTATTTATTGCGTTGGTTACCTCTTCGTATGCTGGTCTTGGTACTTCTGTTCTGTTTTGATTTGCTCGATCATCTGCAGTGGCTATTTCAATGGTATCGTCTTCATTTAGTAGGTCTTCGTAAAACTTTTTCTATATTTCTTTTACTTTCTCCATGCCATGCTCTGTTTTCCCTTCTTTATTTCTTATTCCTCTTCTATAATTGTTTGGCTTTTTTTTTTCTTCTTCTTTAACCTTTTGAAAGAACATTTTGGTGTTATGTATTTTGTAGTTACTCTCTATTTCCTCCATATTATCGTTGATCCATTGGTTTTTTACTACTTGTTTCCTCAGATCTTTATAGATTCTCTCCTCTTGTTCATCATTTGTTGCTAACGTTCTTATTGTGGCTTCCTTTTCTTTTTGTTTATTTAGTCCCATTCCTTGGGTTTGTCCTTTTCTTTAAAACTGACCACGTTTTTTTCCAGTTTTTATCACACAATGTTTTATGTGTTTCCATTCTTCTTCTATATTCTTGCTTTCTTTTGTTTTGGTTCCTGCTTTGTATCTTGTTTCTTTATTATTTAGTTTTGTTTATTCCCACTGTCACTATTTTGCTTGTTTGTTTATTTGCTTCATTTTTTCTATTACTACGTAATGGTCAGTATCCGCATTTGCCTCTCTTTATGATCTTACATCTTGACTGTGTTTGCTGTGTTTTTGGATATCAGTGGCTCTATCAGCAGCTAGATTGCATAGTCTACTTCCGTTGTCGTTTTTTCATGTAGTGTGCTTCCCTGCGACTATTACTTTTCCCACTTGGGCGTTGAAGTCGCTAATGTTCCGGAGGATCTGCTCGCAAAGTTTTTCTAGTGTATCATATAGTTCTTGTTTTTCAGTTTCTTATGCTACTTCTGTTGGGGTGTATACAGTTATTATAGATGTGTTTCTATTTTTTCCTCTTAGGTGTAGGTATACCATTCTGCCATTAATAGGTTCAAAGTTTATAATGGTTTCTAATAGTTTATTTATTACTATGAACCCTACTCCATTATTACCCTGTTGTTTTTCGCCCGAGTATATAAGAGTATATTCTTTATTTTTTATTTCCCCTCTCCCACTCCATCTTATTTCTTGTTGGTCTGCTATGGTTATTTTGTACCTTTTGATCTCATTAATTATTTCTTGCATTTTTCCGGCTATGAGTAGCATCCTGACGTTCCAGGTTGCTAATCTTATGGTTATGTTTTTGTTTTGTTTCGGTTTATCATTGTCTTCATTTTATTGTTTTTATCATTTCATTTTCTTGGTTCATGTTTTTCGGGTTTCTGTTTCTCCATAATTCTTTCTTTCTTTAAAATTTTTAAACTTATTGTTTCTACAATCGGTCTTTTAGGTTTGTTAATTTAAATTTGTGCAATGTCCTTTGTTTATTTTCCTTTTTGCATTACCTCTATCATTGCTTTCCGTCGTCTTTATGTGAGCCCGGCTTTCTGTTTCTGTTAGTTTTTTGGGGATTGTTGTTGTCTAGCAGTCTTTGTGATGTTTCTAAGCGTTTTATTTAAAGCTTCCTCCTCTGGAACTTTACTTTCTTTATGGAAGGGCGCTAGAACAGTTTGTGCCCACTTTTTCTTTTTTGGTATCGCTCCCCAAAGGGAACTTGATTCTTCCTCATCTGTGGACCTGCGTTTTTTCCTTTGTTCCTCTGTTTTCTTGTTCGGTATTAATTCCTTTGGTTTCATAGTTTCTTCTTCTAAGTTCCATTCATCTCCATTTACTACTAGTTTGCTCCTTCTAATTACTGCTCTTCATCCCTTTTTCCTCGCATATATTCTGTACGGGATTAGATGTTTCTTCTTTTCTCTTGTCTTCTCGTCGAGGACGTCGCTCATTCCTATTTTTGCTCCTGTCAATTTTTTTTGTGTTTTGCATAATCTCCCATTTCCTTAGAATTATTGTAATCCCTATCTTTATAAAATCTACTTATCTCTACCTCCATTTCTTTCCTCATTACCTCCAAAACTTTCTCTTTCAGGGTCGTTAGGTATTGTTTTTTGTGTTCGACGATTCCGAAGGTTATTAAATTCTTTTTTCTTAATTTGTTTTCTAATTTTTCTATCTTCGTTTCTTGATAATCTCCTCTAATTTCTTTATTTTCGCTGTTTGTTGGTTCATATTTTTGTCTAACCAATTTTTCCTTCTACTTGTATTAGTTTGTTCATGATATCGCTTAGCGTTATTTCTTTGTTTTCTGCCATGTTGGTTTCTTATTGTTGTGTCTACTTAGCTTCGCAAACAAAATGTCAGCTTAGACTAGATCAAGAGGTCAAACCCGGTCAACCCGTCTGTAGTTGTTCCCTCTTATCTGTTTTAAATTTAGGTTGGATTTATAATACATAATATATGATTAACTAAACTAACTTGTTTTGTGACTTCCTTTCTCCCTTGCATCACTTTGTTTTATTTTCCTTAAAACTCACTTTATTTTAAAGAAAAGTCGAGCAAATTTATCATCCAGATTCCATGGAAGTAGCCTTTCAAAATAAGGGATTCGTACAAGCAGACCATATGGAAATTCTTATTTTGACCTGCATGGCAGTCAGACCTAATTAAGTGTTCTTTGATTTCTTTGTCAGTTTTGATCACTTCAATTACATGATAATTATTTCTTATGTTCATTGTTTGATTCACTAGCGTCACATGTGTCACTTTTTGGGTGCCCAAATGACAAATTGAATTTAGTCATAAAAAGTGAATATGAACTCTTTGTTATTTTGAATTTTTTCAGAAGCTTTTTGTTTGTTATATTTATAGCGGGGAGAGGTACTTTTTATGTGGATTTCTTTCCTGGAATAGTGCGCGTCCTCAACAAGAAATTTTGATGTATGGTCAATGATGCGTTGCCTTATTTCTTCCATTTTATGTGGCCTGTTAGAGTAGGGAGGTGCTGGCACACCACTCTGTAATAGAATTTTAATTATATCCACTTTTGTTCGACCAATTTGATGCAAAGCATACAAAGCTGCTTTTCACATTTTTACAACCATTTCGTATTATACTGTATATATATGAGGCATTTGTAAAACGTTTTTGTTCTTGTGCTACCAGTTTTTGACAATGCTTTTAAATAGTAGAGTTGACGTCAAGTTCATGAAATTTCTGGAGAAAAAATCTCTATCTTATTAAAGCGAGAACTGCATCAAAACCTACATTTTTCTCGACAGAGAACACCTTTTGGTTTTTTGTTGGGACGATTATTTTTGTAAAATAAATATGCCTCACCCCTCTCCATAGTTAGAGCTACTGAGCGTTACTTCCAAGGATCCGAATTGCGTTTTTGTTTTTTCCTTTTTTTCTTTGGCAGAGAAATGCTTTTGCTTTTTACTTCCTAATCTTATATATTAAAATAATCGAGTGATTTAGTTCACGCAGATTGCGAGACAACCGCTTGATGTATTTTGTTGATTTTTTACTTTTTTTTTTAATATGAAGGTAATTTTACGTAGAAGGAAATAACGGAGCCAGAATTCTAAACAAATGTAAAAACTAAATAAATATGATTGAAAATGCTTAAGCTGTATTATCGATATTTTTATAGAAGCGGGCGGCTTTGGAATGTTTTTTACGTTAACTTATATTAATACTCTATCTGACATGAACTTTTAATGTCATTGTGTCATTCTCACATACATTTGTAGATTATTGTTTTTGTTTCTACAATGTTGTAAATTTAATTTTAACCGCAAAATTTTGTGGGAGAAAAGTTCGTTCTTCATTAAACTGTCCTAATTTGCTAGCAATGGTATTAGAAATATTAACAGCTTTGTTCTCGTGCATTTCATTATTAAAACTGTCCTGTCCTATTTGGCATCACTGTCGCTTCCTGAAAAGACTTGTTTCGTTATGTTAGATGAATTGTCATGATGGTCCTTACTTGGATAATTTTTTGCAAACATTTCTAGTTGTACCTTTGTGATACTCTTGTGGCAACACCCCATTGGTGGTTACAATTAAGGGTCCATCAATCACATTGCCCTGAGGAATGCTCCTCTGTCCGATATTGAGGCCTTTTTGGGACCCAATGCTAGCATATCAAGTCTATTTCGTGTAATTCTCAAAGATGATAGTTTAACATGTGAGAAAAGAACAACCATAATGTGTACTCTGAATTGCAGAATAAAAGTAATGTTTTATAGTGAGTATAGTTTTGAAAGCCTTGAATATGTTGTCGTTAAATACGTAAAAAAACGTTTCTTTATGCTTTATGCTAAGGGTTATTCATCTTGTTTGGAAATATCATTTATAATAATTTTGAGGTTCTCCAAAAAAACGAATTTTATTAGAATCTTTTGATATCTTGAAACAGGATTCCTTTTGCAATATTTGCAATCTCCATTTACCTCTGGAAGACATTTTGTCACGTCACTTTTCAAAAAGTTTTTAAAAAAGTTCTCCGTTTATGCGTTCCGCATATGCCGATTTCTAAAATACTTTTTCTCGATTATTGTACAATTATTACTTCTAAAACATTTGAATGGGTTAGTATATACAATTTAATAATGATTTAACCTTATCTAAACAACAGTGGATGAGAAACTTAGCATTGTCTCAAAATAGCAGGGATATACAGTTCGCATATGCCAATTTGTAAAATACTTTTTCTCAATTATTGTACAATTATTACTTCTAAAACATTCAAATCGGTTAGTGTATACAATTTAATAATGATTTAACCTCATGTAAACAACAGTTCATGGGAAACTTACCATCGTCTCAAAATAGTAGGGATATACAGAGTTCGCATATGCCAATTTGTAAAATACTTTTTTGCGATTATTGTACTATTATTACTTCTAAAACATTCGAATCGGTTAGTATATATAACGAGGGGTTAATACATTAGGAATTTTGGTGTACATACAATTGGTATTCAGTAAGAAATCAGTAGGAATTCACTGGAAATCATCGGTATGTAATAGGAAATCGCAGGTATGCATAGGAAGTCATCGGAAATCAGTAGGAAATCGCAGGTATTCATAAGAAGTTATTGGAATTCTGTAGGAAATCGCAGGTATTCATAGGAAGTCATCAGTATTCAATGGGATTTCCAGGTACAGAAAGTCACTACTATTCTACATAAATACATAAGACATCATAGAAAGTAGTAGTATTTTATCGAATATTCTTTGAAAAAATTATGATTCATTTAAATACATTTACAGATATCTGGCTCTTTCGGAGCTTATCCTACATCATTATTTTCTCTCTATTCTGATATCAAAATGTCAAAATGGTATAACTTATAATATGGCTTTGTATTTAGATTCGTAATTTATGTTCTAGATTTGCTCGAAATAATTTTAGATTTTGAAGACTGTTTACTTAACTCAGATAATTAAGGCAATTAAATTATCCACATTCATTTTTTTTGCAAAGATAGGTAGTTCTTACAATACATTGTTCATATCTATTATAATAATTTGCTTGTGTCTACACATATTTAAAGGGAGAATACTACTCATAGGGACAAGAGGAAGACTGGTCGATTGCTTTAATTAGCATTAGGTTGCCCATTTGTTACACTTTTTCAATTTTATTGTGAGTATTATGTTTTATTGTAACAATAAATATACTATTATTATTATCTGAATTAAACAGTTTTGTGGTTTCAGGAACTTTATTCTGCTATTTTTTAGTAAATAAGCAGCCATCGTTTTGACACCTCCCGTATTTTCCTCAGGGGTCTTATAAAAACATAAATAGCACAGTCAGTTTAACAAAATCAAAAATGAACTCACATAATAAATTAACATTTAGATTAAAATCCGGGGTTAAAATCTGTTCACAATATTTAAAATGATAACTCGATACCGGGTGTCTTATTGAGTCATTGTTCTCCGTGCAAGAAGCATGTTTTTAATTTGTATAAATTATTTTAAATATTGTAAAAGATTTTAATCCCAGATTTTAATGTAAATGTTAATTTATTATGTGACGTCGTTTTTAATTTTGTTAAACTGACTGTATTTATGTTTTTATATGAGGAAGATGCGGGAAATATCGAAACGCTGGTCGGTTATTTACTAAAAAATAGCTGAATAAAGTTCCCGAAACCACAATACTGGTTCATTCAAATTTACAATTACGGGACGCAAGTACAATTTGTATTTGTGGGCCGAGATCTAGACACAGAGAAAATGTCAGGCATCTATATGTGCCTCAACTACTAATGGTTATTAGCCCTACCAGTTTGTAGAATTTTGACATACTAAAGGAATTCCACCTTTAGTAATGGGTTTTTAATGTGTCAAACATCGTCTTGCCGCGGGACCTATAGTTTTACTTCCTATTCAAGAAGAAACTGTGCTTTGGTTTTTCTCCGTTTTATAAAAACAGATACCTCTGCCAGGTTTGAATCCATGCCGCTCGATAAAGGGAAAGCATTCTAACTATTTCACCACTGAGGTAGCTTATTATTATTATTAAATATAGCTGACTCGACATGCGAGAGAGGGAATTTATGTAAAATTTCCTTCACTTCAAATAAATGTAGCCATCTCCACTGGTATAAGTATTAAAAATTCAAATTATCTGGATTTTTCTGGAAGTCAGTGGAGGCATAATAAAGCTCGTTAAATTATTAAACAATAAAATATATTCAAAAATAAACAAGATGTCTACCTAAATATAAAAAAATGTAATTGTTGCATACATGTATAAATAACAAAAACAAATAATACTAAACATTTAAAACATGAACATATAATAAACATTAGTCACATTGTTTAAAGGTCGGTTTAAAGGTTTTAAATTTTCTGTTTATTCGGGACCTGTCAAAGTGATTTATTTTTAAAGGTTTACAACCTATCATTTCTATGGGTCCAAAAATGATATACACTTTCTTTACAAATTGTTTATCCTCTTTTTTGGGCTAGGGGAATTCTTCTAAATTTTCTCTTAGAAAGTTTAATACGTATAATTCAGAAGACACTTTTTTTGTTACATTTCCAACGTACCAGCCCTCATCGTAATACATGGCATAATACTTTTGCATTTCTATTTGTATTTCTTCTTTATGTGTTTTTATTTGACCTTTCACTCTCAGAAGTCTATCACTGCTAAGCTTATAATTGATTTTATTCAATAATCAGCACAAAGTTGATTTTTTTATAATCTTCACTTGAGAGCTGTCTTCTTTATTTATTTTGATTTTAATTTGATCCTTGATTTGGTTACTTTCAATTTTAACATCTGTTTCATTATATTGTGAGCTCGATTCTGAGTTAAAGATTTCAATATTTTGTATAGTAACCGCATCAATTTCTTCATTTTCCATATCACTGTATTCATCAGGCAAGTCTAGAATCTCTGTTGGTGGTTCGTCTGTCTCTAAACCATCAACTATTATGTCATTTTCCTCACTGTCTTCAGTTTCAGCTTTATTAAGTTCATATGATTTCAAATAATGAACTGAGCTCTCAAAAATATTCAAACCTAAATTATTGCGCACTTCTTTTACATCACATAAGGCCATTTCAAGACATTCTTGTATCATATTGTCAGTATTCAATAGGAATTCACAAAAACTCATCAGTATGTGTGTTTGTTCCTTGCAATTGAAGATTCAAGGTATTTAGTTTCTCGAAAATGTCGACCAAACAGCTCAATTTCATAAAAAAAAAACATCTCGAAAATTCTCTGCTTCCGGCGATTTCATCTCTTAATTCATAAACACGTTGCAAAAAATACCCACGTGATAACCATCTTGCCACGAAATAACACTGTAACACTGAATGTCTTTACAAAGTGCAGAAAAGAATTTTGATTTTAGGGGTCTCAATTTTATATAATTTACTACGGTTACAACCGTCGTTGGCACAATATTTAGACCAGGACTCATTTCTTTGGAAGCCAGTGCTTCTTTTGTTTCATAAGTGCTTGTATACTTTGGAATCTTCCAGACATTGTACGATCACCATCGGTGCATATTTCAACGCAATTTTTCCACTCTATGCTTGCCTATGTTTACAAAATCATTTAAGATAGCAAGTGCTGTTGCTATTGGTTTGCAGAAAAGTAGTTCTTCTACTGCTGACATACCGTCACAGAATCGAATATAGGCAATTAAATCAAGCTCAATTGAAAACAATTTGTCATGCAACTTCTCGAAAAGCTGATGCTGTACATCTTCAGCTATATCACCAATTCGCCGGGCGACAGTATCATTTGATAGAGGTATATGGACTGCAATTGTTTGGCAAAATTATCTCCAAACATAGTTTCTGCAATCTCAATTGCAGCTGGCAGAATAAGTTCTTCACCAATGATGTGAGGCTTTTTACATCTGGCTATTCTATATGAAACTTTGTAAGAGACAAGTAAACCTTTTTCATTCGCAAAGTTTTTTTAAAAAATGATTTTTGCTTTTCATATGATTTCAATTTGAATACGAAGAATTCTTGGGGTTTGTTAACATACTTACTATGAAGCGTTTCCAAATGTCGTTTAAGTTTATTAGGTTTCATGCTGCCTGCTGCTGAAATCTTTGAGCAAATTACACACAGGTGCCTTTCTTCTTCATTTACTTTGGTGCAGGTAAACCCAAAATTTAAGTATTCTTGAGAATATTTTCTTGATTTTATCTTCGGAACCACGGTCGTCTATGCACTTGTTGATGCTTCACTATCGTCTACTGCTCGCTTACGCACACTTAAAAATTTATCGATGATTCTGTATAAATCTACTGCTACTGGAATACCGTGAATTGCAGTTAACACGCAAATGACACCATACACATTCACGATAGAAGGATTGACTCGACTACAGGACTCAACTGACTGGAATTGAACGAGGCGCAGCATTTATATACGCTTGCGTCTCGGTCGCGCAGACATTCCAAAGACAAATCAGAACTTTCTGCGAAGCCGCGAGAATATTACAATATTACAGCACGATTTCAGTAGAAATTATTGAATGGGGGGGGGGGGGGGGCGATGGAGAATTGTGATTGAAAATTGAGTCACAGATACTTAAAGGTTGAACACTGACCTTATAAATTTATTTTAATTTGCATATTTATGTTTCTTTTGGCGATCATTTTCTATGCACAAATTTGGATTTTGTATTCAAAAGTTTCAATATTTTTTTCTCTCATAAAGCTACTATTACCGTTTTGTAATTGAATTGAATTGAATATTCTAAGGACAAGATGGTAACCCTGGCCCACTCTTATAAGTGATGAATATCCACTTCCGGTTTCTCAGCTATGTGAATGACCTTCAAGAGGGTACCATATCCGGTTTATTTACAGACTAACTTGGTGACCTTCAGTAACTAGAACTTAACTAAAGTCTCTCTCCCTCCTCTCCCGCTCTCTTCCCCTTCCCCTCTTTCTGTTACTCCTCTGCCCTTCTATCTCACTCCCTCTCCACCCTTCTATCTCTCTCAATCTCCCCACTCCCTCACTCCCTCTCACTCACTCATTCCCTCCTAATCGGCCGCTCGGCCCTCCTGCAATTGAAATGGGATCACCTTGAATGGATCAGTATTGCCTCTCTATTCGTAATAGTTTCAATTTTAACATAATCTTAATTTAGTCTAGACATTTTTAAATTCATAAAGCAAATATTAAATCAAAATAACAAAATAATGCGAAAGACTAGACATCACATTACTTAGTATTTTCGATTATGTAAATGCAAACATTTATGATTATTACACATAATTAAAATATTTGTCTTTTTGGATTTTTTATTTATATTTTATATAAATTTAATTGTTTCGGTAACAATTACAGTTATTGTTCTCAATAAATGGTAATATCTTTAAGAATAACTTGAGATGTTTTTATATTTTTCTTTTTTCGTAAATTTGTTTTAACATCTCAAGTAATTCATAAAGATATTACCTTTTACTGAGGACGATAACTGTAATTTGTATCGAATCGTTTAAATTTATACAAAATATAAATAGAAAAATACATGATTTAAAAACCCAAAAGATAAGTATTTTAGTTAAGCCTTTTTGTTGTTTTTTTATTTAGTCAAAAGCTTGAATCTAAGTATTGGTAACTCCACTTTGTATAACATGTATAGAAATAGAGACCAACCAAGTCCTTGAAATATTACTTAATAAATACATAGGGCGTTGTAAAATTCTTACTTTAACGTTACATGTTTAGATGAACCATACACTCCAGAAGACTCTGATCCAGATACAGTACCTAACACCACTGAAGATAAATCTTCTAATATGAACTCTTCCGATATATCTAATACACTAACGCCGACCGCAAAATCATCATCATTCTTAGAAACTGGACTCGCTGCACAAACTTTTGAACCATTCAGCAATAAATTTGATACAATACCAGGTACGAGAGTGATTACCACATTAAACTTTATTTTTAAATTTATATAAATTTTTGTAGGATTAGATGAAAGTGCTGGTTTACCAGCAAATAGTCAAGAAATACAAAGAAAAATGGAAGAACTTGACCAACGGATAGCAATGCAAAAGGCAGAGATTCAAAATATGTCACAAGATATTGCTGCTTCTAGTACTACCTCCGGAATTGGAACAACTGCTTTAGCTAGTATTGCGCTTCCACAAAATCTACAACAAATTTTAGATAGTATCAAAGGAATAAATCCGGGAAGTGAAACGGAAACGGTGCAGGTATGTTGAGACAATTTTTAGATTAATAGCGTAAGTACTAAAAATATGATTATTTTACTCTAACTTTAACATAACGTCATTTTGTTGATTATCATTTTTATTAGCTAATACCTCAACTAATACACTAATAAACATTTTAAAGTTAGAATAAAATGGTATAACATACAAAAGTTATCCAAGGTTTGCCCTTGTTAATATATACTTATAGTTACCCATCACAATCGAGACAAAGCTTAATTTTGCTTATCACCGTTATGTACTTTGGTTCTTATGGCTTATTTATTAGTTCAAATATTCCTTTATATGCTTGATTATAGACTGGAGCATGAATACATGAGTATATAACTAGCTTTTCCAACGCATTATGTTAGACAACAATTCTATGTAAGTTACAAATTGTTATGTAATAAAAACCGCTGCCAAATTATCTGCCATAATGCTTTCTCATATATGTAAATAAATAACTTCAAAGCCCACAATACCTGAATTTGAGTCATATCGGTTTTTAAACATTTTTGATCCGTCATTTTGCATTTTTTAATTTTGACAAATGATTTATTCATAGCGATCTTAAAAACCCCCAATACCCAACTTTCAAAAAAATGTTGCACCCTGAAAACGGCGTGCCACTAGCAGTTTTTACAATTTTTTTATTTAGATAATGTTTTACAAATTAACAAAGTTGCAAAATTGATCATTAGCCCACAATACCTAAATGTTAGTCATATCAGATTCTAAATACGATAATCCCCCATTTTTGATCCGCCATTTTGAATTTATTAATTTTGACAAATGATTTATACTTAGGGATCTTAAAAATCCCCAATGCTCGATTGATAAATTAATAAATGCACAATTTTGCACCCTAAAACCACTGGTTTTTATATATTTTTTTATTTCGAAATTATATAAAAAAATATTAGTTTGCTATTTTAATTATGTAATTTAATGTGAAGCAATAAATTTTTTGTTTTCTTATCCCCTAAAAATGCCCCGCCACTGGTTGGATTTTGCTCATTAACGAACTTGACCTAGATTTTATGGTGAAGAATTTTTGTACCAAATTTCATATTGATAGCTTTAATGATTCACAAGATATCCCACACACACACACTAACACAGACTAAATTTTTGTTTTCTAAAAATGGCTTTTTTATCGATAACGTTAATGATTCAAAGATATCACGCACACTCACACACAGACACAATCAGACATGAAATTGTTTTTTCTATATGTATGTAAAAAAAGGTGTTTGAAAATTAAAACCGATTACATAGCTTCCTCCTTATATGTACAAATATGATAAAGCAATTTAGTAGATTGTGATGAATATAGCTTACACAATGAATAATCATTATCACTAGTAAATTCATCACTATAAGTATATATAGATAAGGATTCTTATAATGAATGCATAGAAGTTCAATTGCATGTTATTAAAAGATACATCAGAAAAAAATTACCTCAAGTGGAGTTTGAAAACACAAATGTTGACTGTCATCATATTAATAGTTATTTATGATTATGTATTAAGGGAGTTATGAGGGCAACAGATTGCAATCCCGAGGAAAGTTAGTCCTGAAGGATTGTCTTGCCCAAGGTTATTAACATACATAACTCACGTGATAGATAAATAATTTTATTTCATACTAATACATTATAAATGTGATGTAATATGAAAACAAACTTTTGTAGGTTATTAAAATTAAATGAACTTTGTTTAAAAATTTGTTTTTAGAAAATTAAAACGTAATAGTCCAAAAAAGTTGCCTTTAGCCATACTGAAACCACTACATAAATTTCAATCAAATCAAAAAATGTCTTGAAGTTCCTCAAAGCCCCTAAAAAATTAAACTTTTATTAAAAATCTGAACTTTTGTCATAATTTTTACAATCTTAAACAATAATAGTATTTTAGTGGAATAGTGATTTTTATGCTTTGCAACATGTATGTAATTCACATAAAAAAAATGATTTTAGTAAAATAAATTTAAGGTGTCCCAAAGCCATGAAAAGTTATAATTTTTACGAAATTGAAAAACTTTATACATTGTACTGATCAGAGGTAATTGTTTTATTTTTATAAAGAAAACTGAAATATGAATATTAATAAAGCATTATTTACGTTTTAGTTACTTTTAAGCCTAAGAAACATAATAAAAGTAAAACTATATGAATTAGAATTAGAATAAAGAGTAATTATTGTGTGGGATATGTGTTTTTTGGCTAACCTAAGTTCGTACACCTGCCGCCTGGCTTTGTTGTGCGACCTTCAGTGTTGTCATCACATCATAAAGTAGTCTTTCTAGGTTATGTTTGTTTGTGTTGTTAAACCAATGAGTTAATTTGAAATTGTTTTAAATTATTAAGTTAGTGTAGCCCTGTTTATAAAATAAGCGATATTTATCTTATTAAAAATGGATAAGGTAAATACAAGAAATGTGACAGAATGTCCTATATTTGGTTTCCCTCAGGACTTGGACACAAACATCTCTTCCAATGCACAAAGAGGTAATGCAATGTTATTTGTTTGAAAGAAATGAAATGAAGCAAGCTAATAGTAAAGAACCAACAGTTGCTGACATTTCTTGAAGATCAGCTGTTAAATTAGAAAAAATATGGGGAAAAGCTTCACTTCCAATCGTTTCGCATAAGAGAATTTTGCAGCTAATACAGGCTTATCATGAAAACATAGATGTATTATGAAGCCATTCAAGGACCATAAAAATATCGTAAGTTATCAGGAGAGAGTAAAAAGGTTTTAAGATCATTCTTTAAACTTATTTGATATTTGCAGCTGTAAATGTACTGACTTTGTTCAGTGTTGTGAAAAAAATGCTAAGGTCTCACGGGCAGAGAGGAATTTTCTTATTGCTCAAAGGAGTGAAAGACAAATGTTCATTGGCTCAGTCGATGTTGTTACAACGAAAAAAACGAGGGAAGAACGCATTATGAAAGAAAAAATGCGCTTAACCCGTAATGTTTCATGTAAAACGCCAACTGGCAGCAAATCATTTACTCATGCATGCGAATTAATGGAAGTCAACTCTAATGAACAAGAAACATACTTAAATAAACAAGGGCAAAGCCAATTAAATTGTACTGAACCACAACCTGGATGTTTCTATTTTGATCCCAACAACAGTGACACAACAGTTTCTGCTAAAAAATCACCCTGGCAGATGAGAATAAAGCTTCTGTCTTTAGCCCTTGCATGTGACAGAACAGGTGTGTCAGACTGATCTGCTGCTATGATCGCTTCAGCGGTTTTACAAGATGTTGGAGTCATCAATAAAGACGATGGCACGTTAGTAGTCGACTGATCTACAGTTCAGAGAGAAAGATCCAAAATGCGCATAGATTTAAAGAGTGTTGAAGTGGATCCTGTTCTTGGTCTTTACTTTGATGGAACGAAAGACCAAATCATCTCAGTAGGTAAAAACGGAGATAGGTTTTATAAGAAAGTAATAAATGAGTCCCATTACTCTCTTATCTCTGAACCAAATAGTGTGTATGTAGGACATGTGGAGTACTTGCCAAATCTCATGATCCTGCACAAATAGACCAAAATATGCTACTGACGTCACTAACTATAATACAAACCAACCTGAAAATATCATTGTTGTTATTTTTACACGTGCTTGAATTTTTCGGTTGTTTGTATTTAAATTTCACTTTGTTATTAGAATAATCAGTTTTTGAAGACTACAGCAGCTTATTTAGTGTGCGACTGTACATGGAAATGCCCAAATTTCACATTTATTTTACTGATTATTAAAACTGTTTGTAGGTTATAATCGAAATGGTGGACCTGCAGCTTTTTCTTTGTACAAGTAGTTCGTTATTTAATTAAACTTGTAGCTGAAGACACTTTCATTTTGATCTTAAAATTATTTACATTAATTCCTTTCATTTTAAAGTTGCATTCAATTTGAATTTATGTATAATATTTAATAGGAGGCTTCATTCTAAATTAAAAAAGGAAATGATGTGATATAAGGGGCCAGCTCATGTCTGGTAACCCAACAGAAAGCTCTGACATTTTATATTGTAAACAGTTATTTATCACTATGTGTTAATGAACGTCTATTTAAATTATATTTATGATGTGTATGATTGTTCACACTGATAGCCTTTATAATAAATATTATCTTCACAAATTATTCGTAGTTCATAAAGATCACATGCATTTCTATGTTTCAATAAATGCATCTTCATTCATATTTACATATTTTACAATGAAAATATTTGTCTCATGTGCAATGTAAAATTACATACTTAACACATAATCTATTTTAAACTTTGGGCGTTCTTTTCTACAGCTTTCTCACTCCCGCAGTGCAATTGTGGATCATGAGATTTGGCAAGTACTGAACTGTTTTATCAGGGGAAGTAGAGACAGTGGCAAAGTCTATTTTGAAACACTTGAAGGAAAATAATATTGATTTATCACAAATGAGCGCAATTGGCTGTGATGGCACTGTTTTAAACACTGGGCGCAAAGGTGGAGCAATTCCCCTTATAGAACTTGACCAGAAGAAATCCATGCAATGATTAATATGTTAATTGCATGCAAATGAGTTACCATTACGTCACTTACTAACACATTTACAAGGAAAAACTACAGGACCAGAGAGGTTTTCAGGTCATATCGGTAAGCAACCAAAATAGTATGAAAAGTGATTTATAGTAAATTTTGAACCTATAGATTCAATATTGCCAGTAGTTGATGATAAGTCTGATCTAAGCACAGATCAAAAGTATCTCTTTGATATGTTGACAGCAGTTACAGAAGGTACCTACCTACTCCTGCTGACTTAGCAAACATATATCCAGGACACAGGTCACGTTGTGAGCCACAACAGCAAACAGGATATTGCGTTTGTATCTTTCTACTGAAAGTCCTAGTGAAATTCTTAAAGTACTGGCCACTTTTGTGGTAAAGGTTTATGGCCCTAGGTGGTTCGAAATAAAAACAAATCCCAAGTGCATAAGTGGAGCTAAACATGTTATGAGTACTATTTGAAAATAGTCATTACTTAAGTGACAATTTAAAAATATAGTTGACTCGTAATTCAGTGTATTTCTTATTTTGCGCACTTGGAAAACATCATACTATGCATGTTAAGTGTTGAAAGAAGAATCATCAGAGAGTTGGGATACCGCAGGGTTTTAAAAGCTCGGACTCCAACTCAAGAACACCATCGGTTCCTTTTCAATTCCACCATTGAAATTCAAGGATGCCAAGAACTATGAAAACCTTATTGACTGGAACTCATTAAATTTGACGGAGCCACCAATTTTAGCAAAATTTGACAATAAAGAGCTGCAGAATATTATGTACAGTGGTTTTACTTCAAGTTTGCCTTGTCACACTCAAGCTAAGGAATGTTGTGTGAAGCTTGTAACAGAAGCTTCAGAGGCTGTCTGGGGAGTTGAAGCCAGAGATGGATTCATAAGAAGTTGTATAGTTTCAAGAAAGAAGATACCATGTTTTAAGACTAAATACCAGTTCAATCTTGAGTAAAACTATAGTGCGAGTCACACCGAGAATGCAGTGTGGCGGGGTATAGGCAATGTAGTTGTAATGGGAGGCCGGCACACTGTGTTGCCGGTTGTCCGATGGCAGTGACAGGGTCGGCTCTGAAGTTATTATACAGTGCCGCCAAAAAGTTGGACACAAATGAAAAACTTTTATTTTTTGCGAACGATACGTAAGAGTAAACTGCCCTTATTTTTGAAAAAATCGGCAAATTTTAGTTGAAAAAATCACTCAAAATTCTCAAATATGAATTTTCAAGACGATCAAAATATCGTTAAACAATTGTATTAATTAGAAAGTTACTTACAATGCATTTACGTCATTTCAAACCAAGCTTATGCGGGAAGATATCTTAATGAGTTTTTAATGTAACTGAAAAGTAAACAAACAACACTAAATATAATACTGATTTTCAGTCTTATTTGTGACTTATTACCGGTAACATGGAATTTAAGTAATTCAAACGCGGACAAATGCTCCATGCAAGTGTTTATTTTTTCTTATATTAACTTTGCGAGAAATAATTCTTTTGTGATTTTGAAATGTATTGTTTATTATTATTAATTATTGAAAACATAGTAAACGTCAGGTGTAAATAGTGTAAAAAGTGTAAATATTTTATTTGTTTATAAATGTACAATTAATTCTGTTTATTTTTTCTTATATTAACTTTGCCTGAAATAATTCTTTTGTAATTTTGAAATTTATTGTTTATTATTATTAATTATTGAAAACATTTAAACAAAGGCGAAGGTATAAACATCATCAAACTTCCAACAAGTTTTTAGCGAATCTGTGAGAGCGGCGAAATTTGCCTGAGACCGGACTTGAAAAACTTTATACATTGTACTGATCAGAGGTAATTGTTTTATTTTTATAAAGAAAACTGAAATATGAATATTAATAAAGCATTATTTACGTTTTAGTTACTTTTAAGCCTAAGAAACATAATAAAAGTAAAACTATATGAATTAGAATTAGAATAAAGAGTAATTATTGTGTGGGATATGTGTTTTTTGGCTAACCTAAGTTCGTACACCTGCCGCCTGGCTTTGTTGTGCGACCTTCAGTGTTGTCATCACATCATAAAGTAGTCTTTCTAGGTTATGTTTGTTTGTGTTGTTAAACCAATGAGTTAATTTGAAATTGTTTTAAATTATTAAGTTAGTGTAGCCCTGTTTATAAAATAAGCGATATTTATCTTATTAAAAATGGATAAGGTAAATACAAGAAATGTGACAGAATGTCCTATATTTGGTTTCCCTCAGGACTTGGACACAAACATCTCTTCCAATGCACAAAGAGGTAATGCAATGTTATTTGTTTGAAAGAAATGAAATGAAGCAAGCTAATAGTAAAGAACCAACAGTTGCTGACATTTCTTGAAGATCAGCTGTTAAATTAGAAAAAATATGGGGAAAAGCTTCACTTCCAATCGTTTCGCATAAGAGAATTTTGCAGCTAATACAGGCTTATCATGAAAAACATAGATGTATTATGAAGCCATTCAAGGACCATAAAAATATCGTAAGTTATCAGGAGAGAGTAAAAAGGTTTTAAGATCATTCTTTAAACTTATTTGATATTTGCAGCTGTAAATGTACTGACTTTGTTCAGTGTTGTGAAAAAAATGCTAAGGTCTCACGGGCAGAGAGGAATTTTCTTATTGCTCAAAGGAGTGAAAGACAAATGTTCATTGGCTCAGTCGATGTTGTTACAACGAAAAAAACGAGGGAAGAACGCATTATGAAAGAAAAAATGCGCTTAACCCGTAATGTTTCATGTAAAACGCCAACTGGCAGCAAATCATTTACTCATGCATGCGAATTAATGGAAGTCAACTCTAATGAACAAGAAACATACTTAAATAAACAAGGGCAAAGCCAATTAAATTGTACTGAACCACAACCTGGATGTTTCTATTTTGATCCCAACAACAGTGACACAACAGTTTCTGCTAAAAAAATCACCCTGGCAGATGAGAATAAAGCTTCTGTCTTTAGCCCTTGCATGTGACAGAACAGGTGTGTCAGACTGATCTGCTGCTATGATCGCTTCAGCGGTTTTACAAGATGTTGGAGTCATCAATAAAGACGATGGCACGTTAGTAGTCGACTGATCTACAGTTCAGAGAGAAAGATCCAAAATGCGCATAGATTTAAAGAGTGTTGAAGTGGATCCTGTTCTTGGTCTTTACTTTGATGGAACGAAAGACCAAATCATCTCAGTAGGTAAAAACGGAGATAGGTTTTATAAGAAAGTAATAAATGAGTCCCATTACTCTCTTATCTCTGAACCAAATAGTGTGTATGTAGGACATGTGGAGTACTTGCCAAATCTCATGATCCTGCACAAATAGACCAAAATATGCTACTGACGTCACCAACTATAATACAAACCAACCTGAAAATATCATTGTTGTTATTTTTACACGTGCTTGAATTTTTCGGTTGTTTGTATTTAAATTTCACTTTGTTATTAGAATAATCAGTTTTTTTGAAGACTACAGCAGCTTATTTAGTGTGCGACTGTACATGGAAATGCCCAAATTTCACATTTATTTTACTGATTATTAAAACTGTTTGTAGGTTATAATCGAAATGGTGGACCTGCAGCTTTTTCTTTGTACAAGTAGTTCGTTATTTAATTAAACTTGTAGCTGAAGACACTTTCATTTTGATCTTAAAATTATTTACATTAATTCCTTTCATTTTAAAGTTGCATTCAATTTGAATTTATGTATAATATTTAATAGGAGGCTTCATTCTAAATTAAAAAAAGGAAATGATGTGCGTATAAGGGGCCAGCTCATGTCTGGTAACCCAACAGAAAGCTCTGACATTTTATATTGTAAACAGTTATTTATCACTATGTGTTAATGAACGTCTATTTAAATTATATTTATGATGTGTATGATTGTTCACACTGATAGCCTTTATAATAAATATTATCTTCACAAATTATTCGTAGTTCATAAAGATCACATGCATTTCTATGTTTCAATAAATGCATCTTCATTCATATTTACATATTTTACAATGAAAATATTTGTCTCATGTGCAATGTAAAATTACATACTTAACACATAATCTATTTTAAACTTTGGGCGTTCTTTTCTACAGCTTTCTCACTCCCGGCAGTGCGCAATTCGTGGATCATGAGATTTGGCAAGTACTCGTAACTGTTTTATCAGGGGAAGTAGAGACAGTGGCAAAGTCTATTTTGAAACACTTGAAGGAAAATAATATTGATTTATCACAAATGAGCGCAATTGGCTGTGATGGCACTGTTTTAAACACTGGGCGCAAAGGTGGAGCAATTCCCCTTATAGAACTTGACCAGAAGAAATCCATGCAATGATTAATATGTTAATTGCATGCAAATGAGTTACCATTACGTCACTTACTAACACATTTACAAGGAAAAACTACAGGACCAGAGAGGTTTTCAGGTCATATCGGTAAGCAACCAAAATAGTATGAAAAGTGATTTATAGTAAATTTTGAACCTATAGATTCAATATTGCCAGTAGTTGATGATAAGTCTGATCTAAGCACAGATCAAAAGTATCTCTTTGATATGTTGACAGCAGTTACAGAAGGTACCTACCTACTCCTGCTGACTTAGCAAACATATATCCAGGACACAGGTCACGTTGTGAGCCACAACAGCAAACAGGATATTGCGTTTGTATCTTTCTACTGAAAGTCCTAGTGAAATTCTTAAAGTACTGGCCACTTTTGTGGTAAAGGTTTATGGCCCTAGGTGGTTCGAAATAAAAACAAATCCCAAGTGCATAAGTGGAGCTAAACATGTTATGAGTACTATTTGAAAATAGTCATTACTTAAGTGACAATTTAAAAAAATATAGTTGACTCCGTAATTCAGTGTATTTCTTATTTTGCGCACTTGGAAAACATCATACTATGCATGTTAAGTGTTGAAAGAAGAATCATCAGAGAGTTGGGATACCGCAGGGTTTTAAAAGCTCGGACTCCAACTCAAGAACACCATCGGTTCCTTTTCAATTCCACCATTGAAATTCAAGGATGCCAAGAACTATGAAAACCTTATTGACTGGAACTCATTAAATTTGACGGAGCCACCAATTTTAGCAAAATTTGACAATAAAGAGCTGCAGAATATTATGTACAGTGGTTTTACTTCAAGTTTGCCTTGTCACACTCAAGCTAAGGAATGTTGTGTGAAGCTTGTAACAGAAGCTTCAGAGGCTGTCTGGGAGTTGAAGCCAGAGATGGATTCATAAGAAGTTGTATAGTTTCAAGAAAGAAGATACCATGTTTTAAGACTAAATACCAGTTCAATCTTGAGTAAAACTATAGTGCGAGTCACACCGAGAATGCAGTGTGGCGGGGTATAGGCAATGTAGTTGTAATGGGAGGCCGGCACACTGTGTTGCCGGTTGTCCGATGGCAGTGACAGGGTCGGCTCTGAAGTTATTATACAGTGCCGCCAAAAGTTGGACACAAATGAAAACTTTTATTTTTTGCGAACGATACGTAAGAGTAAACTGCCCTTATTTTTGAAAAAATCGGCAAATTTTAGTTGAAAAAATCACTCAAAATTCTCAAATATGAATTTTCAAGACGATCAAAATATCGTTAAACAATTGTATTAATTAGAAAGTTACTTACAATGCATTTACGTCATTTCAAACCAAGCTTATGCGGGAAGATATCTTAATGAGTTTTAATGTAACTGAAAAGTAAACAAACAACACTAAATATAATACTGATTTTCAGTCTTATTTGTGACTTATTACCGGTAACATGGAATTTAAGTAATTCAAACGCGGACAAATGCTCCATGCAAGTGTTTATTTTTTCTTATATTAACTTTGCGAGAAATAATTCTTTTGTGATTTTGAAATGTATTGTTTATTATTATTAATTATTGAAAACATAGTAAACGTCAGGTGTAAATAGTGTAAAAAGTGTAAATATTTTATTTGTTTATAAATGTACAATTAATTCTGTTTATTTTTTCTTATATTAACTTTGCCTGAAATAATTCTTTTGTAATTTTGAAATTTATTGTTTATTATTATTAATTATTGAAAACATTTAAACAAAGGCGAAGGTATAAACATCATCAAACTTCCAACAAGTTTTTAGCGAATCTGTGAGAGCGGCGAAATTTGCCTGAGACCGGACTTGAGGTTTAACCGATCCCAGCATAACGAAAACTGGCAACGGTGTGCTCTATAAGACTCCACACTGCATTCTCAGTGTGACTTTCAGCTTGTAACAGAAGCTTCAGAGGCTGTCTGGGGAGTTGAAGCCAGAGATGGATTCATAAGAAGTTGTATAGTTTCAAGAAAGAAGATACCATGTTTTAAAACTAAATACCAGTTCAATCTTGAGTAAAACTATTTCTTTTTATTTTTGTTACTTTGTATTTGCCTAATAAAGTAAGAATTTTTGCGTATTATAATTATTTTTTCTACAGCAAAACTAATTCCTCATAAAGCTTTATTTATACAGGAAAAATATAATATTACATTTGATCGTGGTTTTGGGGCACCTCAAACATTCATTTTACAAACTTGTTTTTTTTTACATAGCCTAAATATACCTTAAAAAACTTATAAATCAGTTCTTCCATTGAAATACTTTGAATATTTAAGATCCTTGAAATTTATCCAAAAATTGAGATTTTTTATGAAATTTTCAACTTTTAAGTAATTTTTTGTTTTTATTGAAATTTAAGTGGTGATTTCAGCTTGGCAAAAGGCAACTTTTTTGGACTATTACGTTTTAATTTTATAAAAAATAGTTTTAGATCTACAACTGCCTAGTATATCTCCCAAGAGTGTTACGAACATGTTTACAGTAACTAAGGGTTTATTTGTTTATAATGTATTAGTATGAAATAATAAAAATTAAAAGGTGTTAAGTTCAAATCAAGTAAGGCTTTTTCCCTTGATGACTCAGTAATCAGTTAGTGGAGTAGTTTATGAGGTCTTTGGGTTCAAATACCACTTGAGTTTATCTTTTTTTGAAAACCCTCACAATTTTCATTCATAATTAAAAATACTTACCTTTGGTTAAAGAATTAGTGCAAATTTTACAAGTAAATGTTTCAATAGTAAGTGCAGTTATCTTTGTTGATAAAAAGAAATGTATTAACAAAGTCAATGTCAACGAATTTATAAAATATGAAATTGCAAAGAATACGCAAATCTGTTAGAATTATATGATTTATAAGGCTATCTTTTAATGTTATATTATTTTCAGTAATGGTTAATGACTCAAATGAATAAAAAAAAAATGTATATTGCACATTTTTATTGATTAAGTAGGCTGTGAATAATGAATATTTCAAGAGAAAAAATTATTAAATTAAATGCTCAATGACCAATAACCTTGTAGTTTTTCTGGACTACTAGTGCGAAACGATAGACCTATTCTTTCCATCATGTCTTATCTCGTTGTTACAACCTCTCAGCACACTTGCAATTTAACATTTGCCCCCCAAAAAAAATACTGTATGGGTCAAGTTAGTGGACCTTGCTGTCCAACTAGTTGATGCACCGTGTCCTATTCATTTTTCAGAAAAACATTCTTCAAGGTGTTGTCTAACTTGAAGAATAAAATAATCTGGAGCTCCATCGAATTGTAGCCACATAGCCAAAAATCCAATAATGTAATAATATACAGGGTATACCATTTAAAAAAATCTTAAATTTTATTGCCCAGCTTTTTTAAACCGCCCTGTATTTTAAATTAATTCTTAAAATATTTCAGTTTGTTTCGCTGTAATTTTTGTGACAGATTCAAATCAAAATCACCACTTTTATATTTTTGAAAACCACGTCTCACATATTTTTATGCTTGGAGCATGCTCTCCGTAAGTTTCTACCAGCAAACTATGAGTTTCAACGGCCTTTTTTCTTTTGATAATATAAGAAACGCAATGCATGCCAGAAATGCTCTTTTTCAGGCACGAAATTCGACATTTACAAAGCTATAACACTATAACGCCATTTAGGCGAAATGAAACATTGTTGTTTTTGAAGCTTAATGACAATAGAATAAAATGACATATATGACTGATTTTATTTCATATACACTATGACATTCTATGCTTGAAATAATCATCAAATTCATTAGGAGAAATATTATTATTTCTTGCAGATTGGGATCTAAATTAGTTTAAGAGATAAATCAATTGGAGTAGGTACATGTTATACTGGGCAAGCTCATAACTGCAAGCTTGCACGAATCCCTAAACATTTCAGGCTTGCTCCAAGACCATCACATGGGCCCTTACCGTGAGAATGAAACTGCATCTGTCTTAAAATCTTGTTTATAATAAAATAGGTTTGTAAAATTGAATCTATTTTTAAAATATTGTGAGGCACCATCTGTGATATAGATAATTTTCGATACAACTATTGCTTTTTTTAAAAGGTGCCCATGTAGTATTTTTTGGAAAGCATAGAATGTGGCTGTGTCATGCTTCAAATCGTCTGAAATGCTACCGTGTTTTATTTCACTTTCATTTCTATAATAAAAGACTGGTGTTCGTAGTATTGCCTGCCTATTATTCCAATGAAAAGCTTGAGTTGCGTCTTGAACAACAAAACTATAATTTTCTGCCAAATCGCATTGTACTATGATTTCACCTTCTGCGATGTTCTCCTTAAGTCTTTTAAAATGAAGTCCTTGTTCTTCTGCAATTTGGGCATGGGGTTTCAATTTATCCAAAGCGTCACACAAACTATCTACAAAATCATCAGATGGAAGTAGTTGAGTAGACATCGTGAAGCGGTCTGTGCCATCCCATTTTTCAAACTGCACATTTATCACTTGATTGTGATCAAATATCATTTTCAAATAATAACGAATTGGGTTCAAGCCAGAACACGATTTACAACATTCTGTTGGTGATGTCTTTGAAGTCGTTAAATGACATGTTGCCCTCAGAACCCTATCCGATCCTATCCTGACCTTACTCATCCTTAATAATCCCACCATACTGTATGTATGTATGCTGGGAATCCAGGATTGTGGCTGAAGGAGCTCAGGAAGCTCGAGCAACCCGCCCTCCCCCTTGGGGAGGGAATGAAATACGTTGCCTTTTACTTCCTTTTGCTTCAAGTAAACAAAATCACGTTATTTTTTCGACACAAACGAACTGCGTTTCTGTTGCTTGAAAGTTAAAATAAAAACACGAAAAACAACAGACAAGACTCTCCAAATTGAAATGCAAGAAGTAATGGTTGATAAAATATTACGGGAGGAGTTGTTAATGTTTGATGAAAGTGAAGTATTAGATGCATTTAGCAGTTCCTCTTCAAGCAGTGACGAAGCTGATGTAGCAATAAATTTAGCAGCCTTAACAAAAAATAAACAAACTTGTGTCCAAAACTTCTATGAAGATCTATCTAATAAAGCAGATTTACCTACTTATACTATTTGTACAATTACCACCTTGCAGGTTATAGAAAATTATTCTGATAAAGAATTCATAAGTAACTTTCGTGTAGGCAGGGAAATAGTTGCTGAATTAGCTCAACGATTTACAGTCAGTGAATGTTATATTAATCTTATTTGAAATTGTAAGTGTAGCGTACGTTGTTGAGCAACTTTGAATTTGTAATGGTTATTTTTAGTAAATTCTAGAGCTAATGTAAATCCAGATAAACACATCCTCATGTTTTTGTGGTTCGCTGGACATCCGACCAGCTCACATCGGGATGTAGCAGATTGCTTTATCTCAAACAGAACAAGAAAAAACAGCTGCTTTCTACTTTGAAAAAACTGCTTTTCCAAATATAATAGGTATAATTTAATCATTTGTTTTACATTATACCTAGGTTCTATTGATGGTACCCATGTAAAAATTGATAAACCAAAAGCAACCGATCGACCCATAGGTTATTATAACCGAAAAGAGTGCTACTCTATTAAGGTTCAGGGACTATGTAATCAAAATTTAAATTTTATTGACATATTCATAGGGTATCCTGGATCCGTACACGATGCAAGAGTGTTTAGAAATTCATCTTTATTTCCAAAACTGGAAGAGCTCTGTGATGGTTAGTAAGATTAATGGTTTTAGTTTCTTTATTAATGATCTGTAATATTAAAGGGAATTTCATTTTGGGTGATAGTGCTTATCCACTCTTACCGCAGATCATGGTACCTTATAGGGATAATGGTCATCTTACCGCTGTTCAGAAAAATCTTAATAACAAGTTTAGTTTATGCCGAGTATCTATAGAACATGCCTTTGGTCTTTTAAAACAACGTTTTAGGCAGTTATATCACTTGAAACTAATAGGGCATCAGAGAATATGCCACTTCATTCAAGCATGTTGTGTTCTGCATAACGTTGGCAACAAGGATGACGCTCTATAATTTTAAGAAGAAAAGAACACAATAGACGTTCAACCAGAAGATCATTACGTAAGGCCAAGATGTGTTGGAAGCAGTGTAACACAAACAAGAAATAAAATATGTCATCAGTTGTTCTTGCAAAAACAAAGGCGCTAACAGTTGGTAGAAACTTATTAAAATGTATAATAAATAATACTTATTATAACAACATTAAAATGTATATTTAAATATTCAAAATCAGTATTTTTATAGTCATCATTAAGTGGTGCTTCTTTCTAGTAGTTTTTCTAATAAATCATTTCTTCGCCTCATTTGTGCTATTAATGTATCCCTTCGCTCCGCTTTTTTTTCTTCAGCTTTCTTTTTGATGTTGGTTCTTTTTTCGAGAGCGTGCCGCAGTTCTTTAATTTCGTTATTTAAATTGTTATGGCGTTATGGTCTGGTGGAAGGGATTTGTGATAGGTGGTGTAACAGTTGATTCGGAATCTGGCTCAAGTGTATTCAATCTGCTAGAGCTGAAATTAAACAAAAATCGGTTATTCGATCACCCACATTTTGGATTTGCTTATGATGGCCTTGCTAAATCTTGTACTGCTACTACTATTCCACTTTCCTGAAGTTGTTGTGGTTTACATATGGGTGGACCACTGTCCATCAAACATGGAGGAAAGACTCTTACTTTTTTTATTAAAATTTCACCCAATTCTCTGTAACAAAACACACTTACCATATCAAATTACGTTGCCACTCACCTTTCGTAAGGACAACTTCTCTTGACTCATCTGATGGGTAACACTACCTTAAAAAAATAATTATTTACAGTACACCAATACCTTAATAATATTTTTTGTTACCTTCTGTTTCTATCACGTAAAAACCATATTCAACATCCACACAATTACCATCTACAATATTCATTTTCGCTTTCGAGGTTATCTTAAAAAGCAAACTGCCCAAAACCATCTCTCAATATTGCTTTTTTTACTCCCGCTCTTGAGGTAGAGCAACTTTGAGTTGTTTTTAGTGATTTCAAGCAAGACGCTGTAGTCAAACGAACACTTTGAGATCAGTTGCTCTTTTCTGCTTCTTCACAAACGAACGATATTTTTATGCTTTTGTGCAAGAAAGCAATAAAAGCAAGACAAACGAACAAACCTAATGAAACACAAGCGTGGCTTGGCGTTACTTCATCTCTTTCTATTATATAACTTTGATTAGTTTTGATGAAGTGATTCTTTTTGCAACTAAGAGATGGCGTTATTATTCGTATTTCGTCGTTACAATATTAGAAAAAATCACGTAAAATAATGTTTTATTTTGATATTGCTTTCTACACATACTTTTGTTCAAATTAATTTATTTTATTTTAAATTTAGGAATTAAATAACCTTATAATGACACAAATAGGCCAGACAATAATACATAACCAATATTATTGAAATATAACTAACGTTTTAAAACAACGTTTTAATGTATTTTTATATCACCAATCGGCTTTAAGAAGTGACAGGTATCACGCTCAGAGCGACATATGCGTACTCTAATTGATTTATCTCTTAAACTAATGTAGATCCCATTCTGCAATTTTTACGGTAAGATTTATATATAAAATTAAAATTTAAAATGTTCGAAGTTTTACTTCCGGTTTAACACTGGAAAAAATATCAAATTTGAAGTCTGATTGGAAAATAAAAAAGAGCAGTAAATTTCCCATAAAAAACATTACATTCATTATTTTATTACAATTAACTTCAATATAAAATTTCAAAGAAACCCTTCCATAAATCAGGTGAATTCTATACAATCCCATATCTTAACAACTAAACCTCAAATAAAAAAAATATAATGTGAACACGTTCATATCCCCTAGAAGTACAAATATCCCAATATGAACGAATTTCAGAACCTCACTTTTTTTCATTGTCCACTTCACGTGAAATGCCCCACCAGTGTATAGCCCTCAGTTACTTACTTGATCTACAGCTTACTCATTACCAGCTATTCATCTCTCGGCGGCAATTTTGTATTTTAGAAGTCAAGTGACATCAGTGGCGAAACTACAAAATTTTTCTGGGGGGGGGCAGGCCCCACGGGCTCTTTTTGGGGAGGGGTGCGTATAAAAATTTTGTTGGGGCGTACACACCACTTTTTTATAGATGCATGCGCATGAAAACTACGTCAATCTTGTTTTCACTCTCAATTTTAAACAGTTTTGGTTTTCATCATCATGGTTTGTCATATACCTACTTTAAGTAAAAGACTTTCTTGTTTTCACATTTTATTTAGGAAATATAACATATAAGTATGAATAAAAAAAAACTTCAAACTAATTTTAGTTTTCTATCTGCTTTTATAAAAACAGAGAGAACTTGTTCAGCCGACAATTTCTGCTTAACTAAAGCATTTTCGATACAGAGAAGTGATAAATTTGAAAATCTATCTTGTACCATTGTGGTTCTCAGCCATGTTTTTATCCGCCTCATAGCGGAGATACTTCTTTCGCAACCAGCTGAACTGATTGGAAGGCCTACAGCAATTTGTAGTAATTTGTAAAGATTTGGAGTCAGATCCCCCTTCACTTGAACTTTTAGATTTTCCAACGTGATTTCAAGATTTTTATTTTGGAATAAATTTTGTATCACTAAAACTTCAGCTTGAAGTATTGAGATTTCGATATTGAAGGCCCTCTGATAATTGGCGACGAACTCAAATGCTTGATCCAAATCTAGCTTCATAAAGGAATCAATCGATCTTGCAAGGGGAAGATTTTCAAATCGTTTTTTCATATTTCCAATCATGTTGTCCATGACTTGGTAGTAAATGTTGACTTACCAGTATTCGGGAGCTGTAGTTCCTGCAGATATGTCGATCAGAGATGATTTGCCCAGGGTTGAGTCAGATAGATATTCATTAAGCCTTTGTGGTTGCTTCCTTTTTTTTGAAATCCTTAAAGGCTCCAAACAAATGTCTTGTTCTCCTGAGAATTTTTCTATTTCACTCCACAGGTCCTCAAATTTGTTCCTCTTCTCCTCAAAGCTACTTATAGTGCTATCTATGATATCACTAGCCTGACCTAGTGTGGCATCTTTTCTCTGAAAATATTTACTCAGTACATTTGCGACCATTAACACTGAATGGAAGACGAACAAACAAACGATAAATTGTGGCTTTATCATTGATGCCTGTATTCCAAGTGCTTCTACAGAATTTTTGTCTCGCCCTTGTTCAATTTCCTCATCCAGAGCATTTCGAATTGCTTGGAAATTTTTCAAAAGGGATTTGCAATTTTCATATCGACAACTCCACCTGGTACTGCTAAGACTTCCCATTTCGCCCCCCGACTTTATACCTAGAGCATCACGGGCGTTTATGAGATGAGAGTAATGACCGGGTTGAGAAAAGTGGACGTATATTGCCTCCAGAGTGTTGAAAAATGCAGCTGCAGTAGACACCTTAGCACAACTGTCGACAATTACCAAGTTCATCCTGTGTGCCAAGCAATGAAAGTAAATGGCTTGTGGATGATCCTCCCTTATTTTGGCTTGCAGTCCTTGATGTTTCCCAGACATAACACTGGCTCCATCATAAGATTGGCCAATTAATATGGCGTTATTCAACAAACTGCATTTACTTAGATACTTTTTAATAAGTATTTTTAAACTCTCGGCATCTCTAGAAGAAGAACAATCTACGAAACCAAGAAAACGTTCCTCAACTTCCAAGCATACGGTATATCTGATTGCCACGGACAATTATTCTTGTTTGTAGCACCTAGCTTCATCAACCATTATCGAAAAAAAACCACATTGCCGCACTTCTTCTACAATCTGTTCAATAACAAGTTGAGATGTGATGCTTATTATTTCATTTTGTATTTTGGAACTGCAATAACTGATATGTCTGTCTAGATGCATCGAAAAATTCGTGTCATGTTTTGCCATAAGTTCACCCAACTCCAGAAAATTTCCTCGGTTAGTAGATGTTGCGTCTTCTCGGTGTTCTCGGAGTGGCAGCCCTTGACGTGTCAAGTATAAAATCATGTCGATTAATTTGATCATATAATCTCGGTTCTGTATTATCATTTCTTTATGTTGTATGGTTAGCTTCTTATGAACATCTCCGGCCTTCAAGGAATACTTGTAGCCTACAAACATTTGCATACATTCACTGTGAGCCAAAGAGGTGTCATGTTTTTTCAGCGACTCACTTAGTTTCCTCCAATTACTGAACCCATTAATCGAAAACTTTTCATTTTGATCTCGAATATTTGCAGAATGCCGAAAATGTCTGCAGACAAAGCAGAACGCTTTATCTAACTTCACACTATATTCAAGCCACTGATAAGTATCAAAGAATTGAGACGAAAACGATCTCTGTCCATCTCCAAATGAACTTTTTGGAAAAACAACCCTTGGGGCCCCTTGGCTGCGAATGACCACTATCAAGAGTTCCCAGATCTTGATCTTCGGGATCATTTCGTCCTCTTTGATTTGTTTCTGCAGATGTAAAAACATCGGATGTTTTGCTACCTTGCCCTTCTTCAGCGGCTTTATTTACATCTTCTCGTATGCCTCCACCAACATTTTCTATATTTTTATCGCAATAGTTTAAGATTTCACGAATTAAGGTGGAATTTAAGATAAGAATGAAAAATGGGGAAGTGCTCTGGGGTGTGTCACGGCTTGCCTTGGGTGTGCCTGGCACACCTTGCACCCTAGTTTCGCCACTGAGTGACATACAGTCGATAATCGCGTCGCGTGCATAGAAATAAGTGGGGATAAGGTCTCGAGTCCAACACGGCGATGCAAGTAAATCTTTATTTAAAAATGACAAAAATAGATATAACAAATTAATATCGAATTATCCATTTTTCCATGTTATTAATTTTCGTTTTTTATTAGATCCTTTGAAATTTCTGTTTGCGTACTTTAATGTATAATAAATTCCCAACGCTTCCACTCTGCTACTGAAGCCAAACCGTGTCGAGCCACGTGCGCGACAGGCGATGCGCGAACTTTCCATTTTATGCCAAGATAAGTAGCTGGTAATGAGTAAGCTGTGCTTGATCTTCATTTAGCCTGGATTCACTAAAACATAAAACAGAGTAATCTTGACTATTACATAGTAACTCAATATATTTTGTTTTATTAAATAGTGAGCTTATATTTATATGCAATATTTTTATTGCGCTCTCATGGGATTTATTTAGATAATATTAAGCGTCTCTTTGTAGTTGGTTCTTTCTGTAAAAAAAAAAACAGGGCCACAGTTTCCCCATATGGCCAAACTTCTGCACTAAGAGCCTGTTCATTGTTCGTTAAGTTGATTGTCACTTTGAACGATTTGTAATATCCGGGATTTTTTGTAGCTACCCCTTCATATTCTACTTCCGGAAAACTCGGTTGTAAGTGAGTTATCACTTGGTTAGTTATAATATTTTGATGCATTCTATAATCAAATAAATACCTTGAAGGCTGATCACATTTGCTTCTCCTGTAATAGCGATTTTAGTCTTTTTTGGACTATGTTTTTATCAGGAAACTGCAATCTACTCACTTTCATTATTATTTGAATTACTACTATCTTCCGTACACGTTATCGTAGAAACCACTTCCGATACAGTCCTGTCACTTACTGTTAGCACATCTTCTTTCAAATTAATTATTTCAGTCAATTTTTTGCAGCGAATTTGACTGCTTTATTATTGTTGATTAGATTAGTAAGAACATTGCTTTGAGGATTTATTGTTTCTGTGTTTACAAGGTTGCCTATTTTCTTTATGATTGTATTAAAAAAGTGGTTGCATAATTATTATTCAAATTATTTCAATTCTTTCAATTTCCACTTTGTAGGTTGGAAGGTCGTATGTTGTTCCACGCCCGATATTTTAACAAGTCTTTGTTTAAGTAATTTTATTTGCTCCTTTAAAGACGTATTAACTCGTCTTTAGATGTTTATTAACGCACCCATGATAACATACCACGTGGCGGGCTCAAACGGCATTGGAACATCGCACGGATAAATAACTGAAATGGCCAACTACCTCGCCGTGAAGTCATGGATATTATTAAAATATATGAACTTACCTTTTGTTCGCCGCCAACGGTTCCCTGGGGTCTATCCTGAAACGTAATGCTCCAAAATACCACAATAGAACTCTTGTTTTTTGGCACTGCAACCTTCAAATTTTTATTAAACTGAATATTGTTACTGAATTCAAGTAAGGAAATTTCTCCACTATTGAAATCAGCTTTAGTTTACTTTCTATTTCAAATAACATTACCCTTGTCCCTATCTTAATTGACATACTCAAATTAAAATATGATCAGTTACGCTAAATTGCTAACCACTGTGTATAAGTTAGGTGAACCGACTGGCGTTCAGCAAGCATCCCGCGAATCTCGTCTGTGCACAAGGACAGACAACCCGCTTGGCTTACTGGACGGAAAGTATCGGTGTTGTATTAATATTTAACGTAGAACTGAGGTACAAAAATTAGCACTTAAAAAAAATGATTTATTTTATTGTATTTAGTTTTAAACAATATATGTATAAATATTAAATTAAAAAGAATTTGTTAACAAAATACTTAACACCAATAATAAAAAAAAAATAAATGAGCAAAATTTATTTTTGTTTGTAAATTCTTGTTGATAATTTATTAATAAATGAGCAAAATTTATTTTTGTTTGTAAATTCTTGTTGATAATTTCTAAAGTACGTTGTTTGACAGATTTTAAATGGAATATTGGGTGCTCTCTTATCAATCATTTAATTAGCTTACTTACCTAGTTCTTACGTTGCATTTTTAAATTTGGCAGTAGATAAGTTATAATAATTATAATAAAAACTTACCGAATATGTTTCTGTGACAACTTAACGCACAATACATTCTTTCAAAAAGTGTTTTTTGCACAAAGCGTCATTAATTGTGAATTGTTTGGCGGCACGAGGAATCTCAGCACTCCACTCATTTAATTTGTTTTTGGGCACTTTAAATAAGGAGACTTTGTCTTTATTGCCGCTGTAACCACTTTTGCATCCAAGTGCAAAACAATACTTTCGAGCCATTGCAATTAAATCAAATTAAACCCTTAACTAATTGATAAAAATGGATCACGCCGATCAAGCAAAATGCATTTCCGTTCATTTCGCGCCAAGCTAGTTATCCTTCTTTGTTGCTACCTCTCCGTCGCACACTGTAAGTCGGCTCACCTAACTCATTATATACCGTGTTGCTAAATCACATGAATAATAAGGAAAAAGGAAAAGTTAACGTCCTTTAGCATCGGTAAACTGTTCCTTTACAAAAGAAATCCAACACTTAAAAGAAACTCAATAATTCATTTTAGCAAATGGCTATTAAATTACTTTAAAACAAATAAACCTCCAAGTAAACAATCAATTTTAACGTATCAAACAAAAGCTTTTATCGCCGGCTACGGTTGGAAAGTAAATCACTTCTTAAATCTTTGAAATTACACTAATCTTAATGTTCCTTTTTTTGCTACCACAAAAACGCCTACGAGAGCTCAAGATTGGCGGCACAGCTCTTACCAAACGAACACGACGTCACCAGCATTCAACATTAAACAAAAGAAATTTATAACACAATATATACGTGAATAACTGACTAATTTCGCAAATATGTCTAGAATATTTGTAATAACCCAAAAGAATAAGCACTTGAATAGTTTTACCTTTTCCCTTTTACCTCTGGCTCACATTCTCCTGTCGGCACGATAGCTGGCCTTAAACTAATCCTCTCGATTACTGAAATTTGAAACAAAGCCGTTCAATATTATTTTTTCCTTAAGTGAACCTGTTTCACCGGAAAACAAAATTACTAAAATAAGGTATATTCTACAAACTTTTCATCAAGGTACCTTACGCGAAACGGGATAACACCATTCAAACAACTGAAACCTGATATGTTTTCGTCGTCACTATACTAACATATTACAAAATCCAGAAACATACTCCAACTATCGCGGCGTTACATCATCCTGGCTCGACACTCGCACGATTTCATGCAGTAGTCTTAGCTGCAATACACTTTCCCATGACATAATTTCCACTAAAAACTAAAACCATAAATTAACAATTACCTAAAATATTTTTTTTATCCGATATTTACTATAATAAAATCTACTTTTTTACTTATTTCTCCTACAACTATACCTATAATATGCGACAATCGCAATTTAAAAATTCAATATCTATACAAGAAAAACATAATAATCATAAAACTGAATACTAATACTTTACAATAATAAACTCAAATAGCGCCAAATAAACCATACAATCATGACTAAATCAGCGCTTCCCAAACTTCATAATAATAGGGTTTCACTAATAATCTTAATTTAAACTTCATCTGAATTTGATAAACAACCGAAACCTATTTTGTTCTCAATAAAAAAAAAGGATTCTAAAGGCGATTGCTATCTGTGAAAATTTCAAATACTTTTAAATACGTAATAAAAGAATAAAACGGTATTTACGAGTTATCAAGTTCAATTGCATGAATTTATACTACATTTCAGATGTACGGTATTGACAAATAATTTATAATTTCATAATTCACGGCAAATAATCGATAAAATCATGGCCACGTGACATCAGTACAAAAAATAAAGTTCTGATTTCACCTTTTCCGCTTCATTGCTTGGGATTTTCGCCACTTTCGTTATTTCTTACTTTTGTATTCCAATACAGTTTTTTTTTTGTGAAAATGTCGCTTGGTTCTTTTTTTTTTACATATTATGTTTTATGTGAATAAAACTAAAAAAAAAAAATAAATTGAAAACAAATATCTCGAAAAAAATTCTACATGATAATATTATGGGTAGTATTATCTAATTATCTTGTTCGAAGTCCGGAACACCTCCAAATCCGTCCAAATCGTCTTCATCAGTGTACCGTCTGCGTAAAGCCCAGAATTAAACTCTAGACAATCCTTATGTATTAAATGCCAAATCGATTTTAGGTCCTTTGCTTTTTCTTCAGCAATAGGTCTTCCATTAGGCTAGAGGTCATTCGGTTCAGATTGAATAAAGATGTATCTTGGACCAGTGGCGTATTTAGGATTTTTCTTCGGGGGGGGTCTGAAATTTTTTGTCAACAAAATACTTCTGAATTATTTTGCATGGATGTTAAAGGTTAAAAGATATAGCAAGTTTCTGGTTTTATTTATGTAATCGTAAGGAAAAAGCTCAATTGAGAATACAAGATTTTATTGGGGAAAATATAGAAAAAATACCCACTGCACTAAACTAAATTATAAAATTTAATCGTCGTCTTGATTTAGCCATCTCATCCAATATTTCTTCAGATGTTATTTCCATATCTCTCTGGATTGAAAGCATTGCCAAGCCATTAAGTCTCGCCTGAAAAATGGTTAACCATTATCAGTCGGTGTCAAGTAAAAGATTCATTACAAAAGATATTTACAGATACAGGGTTACTTACTTCCGTCATAGAATTTCCCAAATAGGTCTTGATCCGTTTAACATTGGAAAAAGATCTTTCATTAGTTGTGGATACTGGTAACGTTGCTAATATTTGAAGAAATCTTAGTGTGTTAGGATAGATTTCTTTACTACATGTCCTCAAAGCATCTATCGCGTTTTTTGGTTTTTCATCAAGGCTGTTCAGTTTTTGTCGTCCTAACCCATACTCGGATAAGAAATTTTTGCAGGATATTAGATCTTTTTCATAGACATCAAACAGCTTTTCGAATTCGTGGATGTCATTGAAAGATTCATAGGAGAACAAGGATTGGAAACCAACAAGAAGTTCTTTGTGATTCACGAATCTTTCGTTCATTTGTTGGATGAACACGTCCAGTAATGGATAAAATATTGTAACTGAAATAGTCTTCAGGTGACTGGGATAAATGCTGAATGTTTTCCCTATGGGTCTGGCGCCCTGCTAAACGAGGTACGCTGAGATTGATATTAAATTTTTCTGCCAAAACACTTATATTTCTAAAGATCCCTAAATTTCTGCTCGCCATCTAGTCTAAGACGGTCTAATTCCAGTTTTCTTAAAGTAGCTTCTTTAAGATCGATATCTTTTTTCTGAAACTGTTTGCTGATGGTCAACATTAAACTAAAGATCTCTGATGTCACAAAAAGCGACGCTAGGAATTCTCCTTGGTGAATGGATGATCGAAAGGCAAAAGCATCCCTGGAAGAAGCTAAATCAGACCATTCGGAAATTATACTCAAAGATTCTAAGACAGACTCTAACAGCTCAATAAAATCACTGATAGAATAATATCGTTATATCCAACGTGTCGCACAATTTCTTTTTAGAGTTCTAGCACTAATTTCAAGCCCGCAACTTTCGATGCTTTTATTCAAAACCCCTTTCCTCTTTGGATATATAAAAAAATCACGTATCTTCCCTACAATCCCGATGCAATTTCTGATTGATTGAACTTCGCAAGACTTTGAAACTGCTAAATTCAGACTATGTGCTGAACAATGAACATAAAAGCTAAGGGGTGAGTTTTTCTAACATAGGCTTGCACATCACCAATATTTCTTGACATGGCTGCCGCCCCATCATAGCCCTGTCCACGTAGGTATCTCACGTCAATTCCGAAATTTTCCAAGTTAGTCAGAATACTTTTAGCCATTCCTTCACCTGTTAAGTCTGATATTGGCACAAATTAAAGGTAATCCTCTCGTAGAACAAGTTTATCTACGTCGACATACCTTGCACAAAGAAACATTTGTTCTACTCCTGATACATCAGAAGTCTCGTCAGCCAGAATAGTGAAACATTTCGCTTTGTTTATATTCGTAACTATATTCTTTAGCATAACCGTATTGCATGATTCTATAATAGCATTCTGGCTAACTGGGCTTATATATTTATTTCTTTGTCCCGATCCTTCCAAAAAGTCTTGAAGAAGCGGATCTCCAGCGCTTCGATAGCGCAAAATTGCTCTAAAGTTTCCTTCGTTATCTCTAGGAGTACGTTCCAGCAAAATAAGACCAATGTCTCTATGTCCACACAGAGCTATATCTTGTTTACCGCATAAAACTACTGCATCGATTACTGGCTTAGATTTTTTATTTTGCATAATTTGCTTATGTCTTTCAGCATCAAGCATGTTGTCCACAGACAAGTGAGGATTTTTTGTGGATTCAATGAAGTATTGAGCTTTTAAAAGTGCTTTCTTATGATAACTACTATTGTGATGTTTAGTGTACACCTCAACAGAATCTTTTCATTTGCAACATTTTTTTTACTAATGATCAAAGTGGTTGTAAATTTATAGAGCCGTCTCCTTTTATTGCGAAGACATTGCAGTATTTGCAGTAGGCTGCATCTTCTTTGGCTACACTAACCACGGCCATCGGTTAAGCTAGGAGTACTGAAATTTTAATTTTTTTTTCCGTTAATCGTGGCAGGAAATACGTAATTTGAAGGTGGCATCCAAACTTTGTCCAAAACATCTTGCATCTCCGATTGTTGCAAGGGCTTTTTTAAATAATTGCTTATATCGTTAGGATTGACGAATTCACCTAATTCCGAGCACGATTTATGTTTTTGGAGATCTAAATCTGATACAGTATTTCCCGAGGTATTTTCAATATTACTTTTAGTAGAATTGGTTTCAGCTGAGTCTTTTTCTAAACCAGCAACAACAAAAGATTCATTAGAACAGCCTGGGTAAGAGTGTGAGGTTTCCGTTTTTTAATCCGTTTCGGATTATTCAAAAAATCTGATATGCTGGACTATTTTTTCCGATCCATTTCTGAAAAAATAGAAATACACAACAAATACATAACAACAATATAATAAATAATAATGTATCAGTTTAAGAATATCGATATTTTGATGCATCGATATATATTGAATATCCCTAATTGTGACAATAGGTACCTAACCTACATGTTGTAAATAAAACTAATTTTGCCTCGTTACTTTAAGGTAACATTACGTTACTAACATAAGTAGCTAAAATTAATCAAAAGTTAAAAATGTATACATCAAACTTACATTCTTGGTTTGCCTTTTAAAACCGGAGCGTTCTCGGGATTCGTAAAAAATTTTAAATCTTACACCTTTCAGTCCTTTCACTACCACAGTAACTAATTATTATACTTTACTTCTTAGTAAAATTAACATTAATCGAACGAGTCCGCAGTTCGCACTATTTAAGATTCCTCGTCTAACTGTAAGATCGAGGCTGTCTCGCTTTATTATATGCGGCGTGCGCGTGCCAGTGTGGAATGTTCTCAAATACTCCGAACTCTTCTCGAATCACATCTTCGAGTCGGTTCGCGTTGATCCAGCATACCACCGTTGGCCCGACGTCCGAGCGATTATGACTGTAATTAAACTCGTTAACAAAATGTAATGCAAATAAAAATTAAGTAATAGATTAAAATATATTTAATTGTTTGATTCGTAATCAACAGGCTCTTGGGGGGGGGGGGGTCATACTCCATTGACCCCCCCCTTAAATACGCCACTGTCTTGGGCGACCACGGGTTCTTTTGGGTAAATCAACCTCAACAAATGGTTCATCGTTGAAATTTGGTCTCATGTAGGAGAATGGTGCTTCTTTTACTATACTTATTTCCCTTGTGTTTAGCCAACATATTTTGCCCATTCGCTCCCTTCTTTCGGTTCGTTATTTATTTTTCTATTACTGCGATACAAAAAAAATTGTTGATTTTTTGCGAGAAGTTTTCAAAATAATCTTTGAGAGTAAATAGATGCTTTTGTCCTTTTAGAACGGCCTCAATTTTTCTGAAGTCATCGTCATTGAGTAAGTAACTGTGTCCTGAAGTCAAGTATCGAAGTGTAATTTTTGTAGCGTTGGATGGTTGTTAAGAGGGCACATTTGTTGATTAAGATAATTTTGATGTTCCTTCCGGTTCTGGCCACCACTCCATAAAACTAACTGTGTGACGTTGGTAGGTACCTCTTCGGCAATATGTTTTAATAAACAAAAGCCCACTTCCTGGGAACCTCTTCCAGCAGTTCCTTCCACCCAATGCTGTCTTTTGTAAAAGATTATATTTGTCGGTATTCGGGGAAGTGGTAACGTTATCGTCAAAGTCAATTGTTAGACATGTAATCGTATTTAGTTTCGACGGGCCTACTGTAACCGACCCGCTTCCCTTTTACTTGTTAAATTGACCTTTTTGATTTTTTAATTGAAACGAATGTTGATTAATTTTTTATATTCCTTAATAACTCAGCGCTATGGAAAACTTACTCTTCAGGACCTCTGGGGTGAATACATTTATGATAACAATAAAACCTCAATACATTCATTTAAAACAACAGGATGGGTGAACTAAGGGCATGCCGCCGGTTTAAAGCTACTACTAAGCATGAAATCGAAAGCTGACGTAATAATCCTCTAGATATCAATTAAATTCAATAATGGAGACACATGTACTAAATTATTATGTGACCATTTTAATTATTAAGCAGCAAACAAAAATACATGCAAAAACCTGTCTAAGCTCGCGATCTTCTTTCTTCGCTTAAGCAAATCCGTCGTTCGTATACAGGGTGGCATCTACCTGTATTGTTGCCTGGATGCAATTCCCGCACAAAAGCCAGTTGATACTACAAAAGCTAGGCGAATTAACGACAAAAGCTTCTTGTAGTAAATGTAGGTTGCAGTTCATGGCCAATAGTGTAAACAATTATAATATGCAATTTAAAGAAAAATCCTATTTGGGAATATCTAAAAGCGAAAGTGTATGAAAATGAAATTAACACAGTCGAGGATTTAAGAGAAAATAATTAATGAATGTATACGTCTTAAAAATAATCGTCAAGTGTTGAATAATCTAATGTTCAATTTAAACGAAAGAATAGATTTATGTTCATTCATTAGTCTAAATAAGTTTTTGTTGGCTTCATAAATAATCCTCAAGTTGTTTCATTTTATGTTGTTTAAATACATATTTGATTATCACACCTCATTTTACGTTTTCTTTTTATGTACAACAACCTGTATCTCCGAAACGATGCGTTTTAAAGAAAAATCCTCCTTTACCGTGATGTTTTCCTCATCTTCACAGATTTTCAGATCGAAATAGTGAACTCAACTTTTCTTGTTTATCTTGGAAACGAGATGTCAAATCACAAAATCGCAAGTGGCGTTATTCGTGTATATTGAGCTGACAAATACGGAAATAGAAACAAAATTCGAGTACATCCAGTGGCGTAAAAGCTCAACCTGAAAAGCCCTTTCGACCTGGCCGTATCTCCGTCACTGTATCGAATAATTGAGTATCGCGAGCATCAGTATATGACTCGTGTCGAGTGTGGGTAATGTACATAATATCAGATTGTCTGTGTTTATAATTCCTGCGAAATCAAAAGAAAACGCCCTTTTTTTCGAAACTACAACACCCGGTATCTCGAAACTGGTGGCCTTTGGACCATACGTTCATTTGACAAAATTAGCTTAATTTCACACACAGAATACGTCCTAGAAATTTTGGCAGGCATTTTTGAAACAACCTGTATACAGGCTGTATCGTAAAAAACGCCCCAAGCTGTAACTTCGTTGTTTATTGGCGGATTTTAAAAATTCAAAAAAACAAATGAATGGTTTGATATACTCTACAAGATGTTACCAACTTTCATTTTTTTAAATTTTGCCCTTAGTGACAGCTATAGTCAACTTTTTTTTTGCTTAACAGAAACATGTGTTTATATTTACGTCATATTGTAGACATTTTTTTCTGAATTCAACAGAATTAACATAACTTAATATTTATTCAACAATTTCTAGAAAAAATAGAAAATTAAGTAATCCCTAATTATTAACAAATGCCATTTAAATAACTAGTGAAATCTGCATCACAAATATTGTTCAAATTGTCTGCCGCCTTGACGAATGCACAGCTCGCACCTTCTAATCACTCCATAGGTAGCGTAACATTTGGAAGTATTTCAAACCTCGATTATTCTTCTTCTGAGGTAGTTTTCATTCTGGGGCTAGTTTAAATAGACTTGGTTTTAAGGTAACCCCAAAACCAAAAGTCAAGTGGTGTGAGGTCAGAGGAACGAGTAGGCCACCGGATGGGTCCATTTGTGCCAATCAACCTTGTGCCAAATATGTGATTTACCCAATTTAAATTCACATGTGCATTATCTGAAGGAGCCCCATCTTGTTGAAAATAAATTCTAAGGGGTAGTCCATCTAAAAAGTTTTCGATATTTTCATTCAAAAGATCATAATATTTGTCTTGAGTAAGTATTCCGTCGACAAAAAATGGTCCAATTAATCGATCGTCCAAAATACCGCACCAGACATTGACAGTAAATCTTCTTTGAAAATTATTTTCTACAATAAGGCTAGGATTTTTCTGACTCCTGTACCGATGGATGTTTCTAGTATAAATGCCATTATTGCTAAAGGTACACTCATCAGACCAAATTATTTTTCTATAGAAATTACCATTCCCTCGAACCGCGTCTAAATTAAAAGAATGAAAGTTGGTGACACCTTGTAGAGTATATCAAACCATTAATTTGTTTTTTGAATTTTTAAAATGCGCAAAAAAATAACGGAGTTACAGCTTGTGGCGTTTTTTGCGATACAGCCTGTATAGATGTAATTTTTTATGGAATTCATTTGGACAAATTCTAATTAAGAAAATTATAATGAAATTACAAGATATTTTTAATTTTTTTAATCAAAACATACTTTTTTCATTTACAAATATGTAACTGTTAAATTATAAAACAGTAAGTCATACCTTTTGTATATATAAAATTATCTAGCATAAGTGTAACAATCTGTCTGTTAAATGCCTATCTTAATTGTAACAGACATATAAGAGCCCATTGCATAATGATTGTAGTTCTACTATGACCCGGTAGATGTCCGCCATTTTCTTGACTTGGAAACATAAGTTATTCTCAACAGTACGCTCCTCTTCACTATGTATGTGATAACACATTACTGGCGACGATAGCTGCAATTGCTAAAGAAATGTTTGTTTATAAAATCTGAATTTAATACATGTTTTTTATGCAAAAGATAAGTATTTTTAATGTTTTGTGTTAAAAAATGTTGATAACACTTTTTCTGTTATACATTATTAAACAATTAAGATTTGAGAGATTTTAAACTAAAATATTTTCTCACCAATTTCTCAAAAAAAATGAGTAAATCTATCTGTTATAAAAGTCTATAATTACCGCTAATCTAAAATTATTTTCTGGCTTTGCTGATTTCTTTGATATATCTGTTAAACAATTACACGAGCGAGGGAAATGTGTGTATGATTTGGTGAGAATTTTTGCTACGATACCATTTTACACATACATAAACATAGTTTTATTTTTTCAGACCAGCAAACCTCCTTCAACAAACTCGGATCTAACAATACCTTTAATTCTTCCTAAGATTAGTGCAAGAACTCAACCACCACCTTCACCTTTAGTTTCTTCATCTACAATACCATTAAATCTACCAAAAAGCAAAAAGATCACCTCTTCACCTCAGAATTCCGCAAAAAAGGTATCTCCACATTTAAGTGAAGAAAGAAGTACTAGTGTTTTAAGTTCATTGTCTGAAGAAGATTTAATTAGAAAAGCAGCTGAAATGCTCGGTGAAACTCCAAGTCCGAACACAACTTCTAATATTGAATCTCCACCGTCAAATAAGCCTATGTTTAACACTGGTTTATACACTTCTCCTCCTAGTTTTGTACCTCCGCCACCGCTTTCTTCTTTATCTTCCAAAAGTGCACAGTTAGAAATAGATCAACCACCAATTCCAGGACTTGACTAGTGTACTAATCTTACATTTAAGTCAATTTGTGTATTTATGATGTAATAAGTTTAAGTTGTTACATGGTTAACATAAGTTTAAACTTTTTTTAGCAATGTTTGCAATTTTAGAATTTTACTAAGTTTACCTTGTATATATTACTGTTATATAATTTGTAAAAAAAATTTTTTTCTTAATTTTTGTGAAATTTATTGGCTATACCAATTACAATTAGTTGTAGATTATAATTCTAATTAAACTTTTTTATACTAATTAACACAATCTGTTTTACCTATGTTTTATTGAAAAGTTTTCTGTCACGATATTTAATAAACCTTAAACGAGAAATGGATTTTATTTCAGTCAGTTTTGTCAACTGGTTTAAGTTGAATGATCAATTTAGAAGTGAAAATTGGGATAAATTATGATTCTATATAGTTTTCGAGAAAACTGTAGATTAAAATTTGTATATAAAAGTAGATATTACGAAAAAATTTTTATATTACAATTTTTCTATTTAAGAAATTAGTTATTAATGCTAAGTCTGTAATATATTCTGTAATGTAATAATACTTGTTAGTAAATTTCAAAAAATGTTATTGGTCTATAATTCAAGAAATATAATTTTAAGAGATGCAAAATTGTATACATTGTTTTGATTTAATTATCTCCCAACCTACATATACATATGTAGGATTGTAGGTTATACAATCGACTTTTTTTCACTAGCGTGAATCAAATTAGCTCATTTTACATTTGGCCAAGATCGGCCATAATGACTGTGTGTGCAGATGTATGTTAGTATCCACGACACTCCAACTCAAAATTTAGCAAATAAATGAAACAGTCTATTTTTTGAATTTCAGCCAGTTAGGATCTGATTACCTTGACAATCTTTCCATACTAAGAAGCAAGTTCTTAGAGCGATAATACAGGTGAGAATAAAGGTAAAAATATTCAACAATAAACTGTAATATTTGTGATAAAATCATCATGAACTGTAAAAACTTTAATTGTGAATGTTGTTATAATTTTATTACCTTCAACAATTTTTTTCTCTTCCTGTGAAATTTAAATGCCTTCCAGTAAAATGTCTAATTGACAAACTTTGACGTTTATTTTGTTCGTCAAAGTAATGCAGACCCCGACTACCATCCAAACCACTACGTAAATCTGCAACTTGCTCTAAATTAAAACTAATTAATTAAATCATGAACGTTATGAATGTTATTCCACTGTATTAGAGATCGTTTAAAATGTCATGGGTGGTGAGGTGCGCGTCGGGAAAATTCGTAAGTTGACGAATATGTAATATAAATTCCATATTAAAAATATCAGCTGTACACATGATGTCACTTTTCATTTGATTTTATACAAAAATTAATTTATTGAATGGCTAGAATAAAATTTCTTTATGTTTGTTTACATAACACGTATCTCTAGCCACATACACTGTGAGTAACCCAAGTTTGTGGTTATGTTTTCTATCAATATTTTTATAGAAGCTGGCGTTTTTGGAATTTTTTTTTTAAGTTAAAAAAATTGTTAAAATTATTCCATTTCTTTTAATTTCCATTTTGTAGGTTGGGAGGTAGGGTGTTGTTCCACACACCAGATATTTTTATTTTACTAAATATATTTATAGAATGAAATTCAGTGTGAAACTGCAAGTAAGAAATTTTCCAATAGGCTTATAATTATTAAACAAAAAGTATAACCTCCCATAGGGTCACAAGGTAAAGATCACATTTTAAAAAAAATAGTGGGTTGTTCAAAACAAGCAAAAATTGCGACATATTTAGTTTGAAATCTCCAAATTCATGTACTATCGGTTTCAAAAAGCAAGATAGGTCAGTTTGAAAACATAACTTTTTTATTGTAAGCCCAATTGATGTGAAACTTGGCAGAGATCTTTCTTGTATACATATAACACTCAGAAAATATAAATTTTTTAGACGCTTAACTTTGTAAATTAAAAATTACATTATCATACAAAATGTAGTTTTGCGTCCCGTGTTTTACATACGGTCAGTTTCAGTACTCGTAGCCTCCTTATTTTTGTCCTAAAATTTGCGAAATGTTAACCAGTGTTCTTTAACGTTCCATATTAAAGTACACGCATTTATTAAACTACAAAAATCAACAAATAATTGTGTGGAATATGAAATTAGAAAATACCGTAACAATAATGACCATGTAAAGCACTTCCTATTATATTACAGCTAACTATAATGTTCTTAGGAGTAACATATTTTTGGAAATAACGTGAAATTGTTACGAATTCTTCATATTGGAAATTGTCGAAGATTTGTTGATGGAATGCTGAAGTGTTTCATTTGACAAAAGGGCAGTAATGCTTATCATGGAGAAATGAATGTGGCGCACTTTGAGGAGTGGTTTACGGCTGTTTTAGAAAAATTGCCGAAACAACAAAGTGGATTATATAGTCATTATTGTTACGGTATTTTGCAATTTCACATTCCATACAATTATCTGTGATTTCGTGCATCGCGCATGCGACGGCATTCGTATTGAGTCGTCGATCGGAAGCTCGTCCAAAGTAGTCCGTTCTCTCTATCTCGCCATGAGAATTTAATTATTTAGTATTTGAGTGTAATCTACATAATAAATGCGTGTACTTTAATACGGAACGTTAAAGAACAATTAAAACCTACATGTCGGTCCACTTAAAACGAAAATATTTGCATTTAGAGCGAAGTTTGCAATATCAAGAACGCGTCATTCTCTTTCAAAATTTGAAATTGCAGCTACCGTTATATTACTTTGATGTCACTGGTTAAAATTTCGCACATTTTAAGATAAAGGTAAGGAAGCTACGAGCACTGAAACCGATCACATGCAAAACACGGGCCTCAAAACTACATTTTTTATTTACAAGTTAAGCGTCTAAAAAATGTATATTTTCTGTGTTATTATATGTCTACAGGGAAGATCTCTGGCAAGTTTCATCAATTGGGCTTATAATAAAAAAGTTATAAGCTTTGAAACTGACCTATCTTGCTTTTGAAACTGATAGTAAGACAATGTAAGTAGTATAGCTAGGGGGATACTAACTCACTTTTGTCACTAGAAAAGTAACTAATATGAAACAGTCACTAGATTTATTTTCAAGATCAAGCTCGCTCACACCCCACTTTTGTCACTAGAAAAGTAACTAGATTTGAAAGTCACTAGCTTGGTTTTCAAGGTCAAGATCGCTCATATTGCCTGTATATTCTTCAAGGTCACGTATAGCTAGACGGACCCTAACTCACCGTGCACGTACGCGTCCCCAGCTTCAAAGTTTATTCAAGGAATACTTGAAATTTTTCTGAGTCAAGGTCACATGTTAATTCCTATGCAAGAGTATCGTATTACAGTGGTCAAGTTCATTGAATGTGTGGGGGAGTCTGGCTCACGTGGCAGGAAATGTTCAAGGTTACGTTGATCAAGCAATTCTTGGAATCAAAGTTATCCGATCCTACCCGATCTTAGCATTGTTTATACAAAAATTATACATACAGTGTGTCCGAGATTCAGCATGCATGTATTACTATATTCGTTAATATTGAAGATAGCATGTTGGTTAAATGGAGAAAGTTTTAGAGAATTTTATGGCTATCATGGTAAAGTCAGATTTGAAGTAACTTTTTTTGTTTTTGAAATAATTGAAGAAAACAAAAATTGTGCATTTTCTACTACCCCCTGTAGCTCTTTTTTTTTGAAGTCTGACAACATTTTGATTTGTACATTATTATGACACTTTTAAAAGACAATTTTAAAAAAAGCACCAAAATTTATCTACAGTCATTTGTTTTTGAAATACATACACTATCTATTGTTTTTCATATGGACGCCATCTTGGATTTTTACATTATCGAATAGTATTTTTTATCACCTTTTCAGCGATGTATCACATGATACGAGAATTTACTTCCAACTATCAAAAATTTTAAAAATATAAAATTGAAATAGTAGGCCTTGAGAAGGCATGGATTAATAAATGAAAAATGTATACAATTAGATTCCTAATTATTGTAATTTCTAATAAATAAAATAAAAACAAAACCGATAATAGTAACTATCATAAAACATGCTCGATATGTCCCCCTCTACACTCCACACATTTTCTACATTTTCATATCATGTAATACATTGTAGAAGAGGTGTTAAAATCCACTATTCGATAATGTATAAATCCAAATAGCGTCCAAAAACAAAAGTTAGAAATGTATTAAATTTTGTAAGTAAAAACAGATAAATTAGCAAGGGTTTAAATTTTTGATAGTTGGAAGTAAATTCTCGTATCATGTGATACATCGCTGAAAAGGGGATAAAAAATACTATTCGATAATGTAAAAATCCAAGATGGCGTCCATATGAAAAACAATAGTTAGTGTATGTATTTCAAAAACAAATGACTGTAGATAAATTTTGGTACTTTTTTTAAAATTGTCTTTTAAAAGTGTCATAATAATGTACAAATCAAAATGTTGTCAGACTTCAAATAAAAGAGCTACAGGGGGTAGTAGACAATGCACAATTTTTGTTTTCTTCAATTATTTCAAAAACAAAAAAAGTTACTTCAAATCTGACTTTACCATGATGATAGCCACAAAATTCTATAAAACTTTCCCCATTTAACCGACATTCTATCTTCAATATTAACGAATATAGCAATACATGCATGCTGAATCTCGGACACACTGTATATTTCCAATGATATGGTTGAATTAAATAGTTATGCTTTAAGTCATTAAAATTTGTAAAACAACTTTATAGGAAATAAATGGAAATGAGAAAAATGGTTGAAGCACCTATAATTACTATTGAATTATTTATAGCTATTGAGCCCCTTGCGAGTCAAAGACGCTACACTGAGGTCCAAGGTTAATAGTGTGGAGCACAAGTAATAAGTCTACCGCCAAATGACGGCTTTCCAGAGGAAATTTCCCAGGCTATATATTAGCTAAGCCCCCAGTACAGATAGGTTCCCTAGGGAACAGCTAGGTATCGAATGTTTCTATGAACCGAGTGCCACAGGCGGAGCGCAAACGCCTGCTCTATACATTTGGGTTAGTCCTAGGACAGGCCTACCTCTTCAACCGATGTAATGTTGTTTTATTAAATTTTAGTAAACAAAAGAATTGATCTACCAGTGCAACTAATTTAAAGAAAAAAAATTAAAACGTACCTTTCCGATATATAATAATAATCCTAAAGTTAATCCCAAAGGCAAACCACTCACTCGCATCACCATTTTATATAACCGAAGAGACAAACGACAAACTTCACTTACGTCACTGTTTTATTATATATATCCGAACCGACTAAATGCCAGAATAAAGATTGTTTTAAGCTTATATGTAACTAAATATGTTAACCTTGCAAAAAATTGTGAGCCATAGGGAAGAATGAAACACCTGCATAAAGTAATGTAGCCTAATATAAATTGCAACCTATGCGTCTAGACTTGCATACTAGATTTTATTTTAAAATTATTCGACCTGTTCATAAGGAAATAACATCGGGTTTCTCTCTCAGCAACAGGAGCAGGCCTTATCATAAAAGTTCCTTGGTACTGGCTGTGGCTCAAAAACTTTTTCTATTTCACTCACACGCTTTCTATCCCACTTACCCCTAGCGTAAAAAACATTAAGTCAGCATTTTCTCATGTATGAAACAGTATGTGTAATTATTATCTCTCTTTACGCAGGTGTCAGATATTTATAGCACTATAATTTTTTGTTAAATTACAAAATTTTTTAGTAAAAAAGTACAATTTATTTTGTTTTAAAATTGAAGTAAGGTAGAGTCAGGTAAGTGGGCCACTGGGGTTAGTGGGCCATGGCTTTTTTTTCTGTGACAGAAATAATCCAGATGAATATTTTTATAGATTGATAACAGTTTTTCGTGTATATTATGCTAAACAAACATTGCAGTTGGCATACCTGTAATATTTTTAGAACTGACAATTGCCAAAATTAAACAGCTGTTCTTGTACTTTACATCTTTCGGAAACAATTGTGACAAAATTAAGGAAAAAAGTAAAAAACCGATTGTGTTTTTGAAAGTAGTTGATCAAGGTAAGTTCACACTTCATATTTTGATAGAATATGACTGAATAAACAATAACTTAATATTTGTAGGTTATAGATGAGGTGGCCCACTTTCCCCAAAAATAAATCAATTTGGGGAAAGTGGGCCATAGCCTCTTGGGTAAGTGGGCCATTGTGACGAACTTACCTCAACCAACATTTTTTTTAGTGTTATTAATTCCACATATTTTTATTTTAAGAACATGGGACGCATATATATTCGGAAAACTGAAAGGGGTGCTGATGGATCTCGCTATACTTCTGAAGCACTAAATAAGGCTGTAGCAGATATAAATAATGGGAAGAAAACAATAAAAGGAGCAGCCAAATATTACAATATTCCTAGAACCACTCTACGGCATCGCCTGAATGAAACTAGAGGCAAAGGAAAACTATCAAATGCAGGATGTGGTGGGCGGCAGACTGATATCAGTTTTGAAGATGAGCAGCGCTTGGCTAATGGACTTAAAATTATTGAAAAATGGGGTTTTGGGTTAACAAGGGTGGAGGTTTTCGAAGTTGTGCAGACCTTTGTTAAAGAGAATAAAATAAAAACAAGGTTCAAAGATGACCGACCAGACGAAGAATGGTATTTGGCTTTTGCGACAATTTGTCATTAAAAAAACCTCAGGGGGTTGAATATGCTAGAATGGCTCAAATTAACCCCTTTGTTATCTACTCATATTTTGATCAGTTACTATAGACAGTCCAAAAGTTGAAGTTGGAGGATAAGCCGCACCTAATTTTTAATTTGGATGAATCAAGCTTTTCCCAAGATCCAAGTAAGGCTAAAGTCGTGGGAGCTAAAGGAACCAGAAGTACAAGGATGATAAGCTCCCCTGGGCGTGAAAACACGTCTGTATTGATATGCTGCTTTGCTTCTGCTGAAAAAATTCCACCTCTTGTTATTTTTAAAGGGAAACATGTTTTGGAACATTGGCTAAATATCAATGAAACTGATAAGACGTTTTATGCTGCTAGCCAGACGGGATGGATTGAAACCAATATATTTTCTAAATGGTTTAAAGACTGCTTTTACCCAATGCACCCCAAGAAAGGCTACTATTGTTATTGTACGATGGTCATTCTACTCACGTCTCTATCGAACTAATCGAACATGCTATAGCCAACTAAGTTACCATTCTTAAACTTCCGCCCCACACAACACATGTGTTACAGCCTCTCGATGTTGCTGTATTCAAGTCATTGAAGAACAACTGAGAAAAAGAACTTGTTTCATGGCAAAGAAAAGTCCTACAAAGTATATGATAAGTTGTCAGGCGATGTTATTAAGAATGGTTTTAGGGCAACAGGGATACACCCAGTTTCGAAAGAAGCTATAAATCCTGACATATTCAAACCCCAAGATTTAAAGGCATACTACAAACAAAAACGTGAAGAATCATCTAAAGGTAAATTCACCGATGAGAATCAACCAACTAGCTTTGCCAATGGTTCCACTATAAGTTCTACCACTTCCGAACATGCAAATTCTAGCGCAGATGAAAAGACTTCTGATCATGACGAAGAACCACAGATTCCTGTAGAACAGCCAACAAATTCTGTTGAGGCAAACCCAGAACTCGAAAAGTTAAACCCAAATTCTGAACAAGTAGAGAATGGTATCGAAGAACCTAATCTCGAACCTCTCACTTTCAACCCTATTTCGAAAAATTTGGATCCTGTTGCTGAAGAGATTAACGCTACAACAGAACATGACAGCCCCAAAGATTTAAACCTTAACAACACAGACATAAATTCATTTGAAAGTATTCTTCTTTCTTTTATTAAAGGAACTTCAACTAAGTTATCATCTCCTAAGGCAGCAACTTCGAGAAACAGAATTTGTCCCAATTCTGAGATAATTACAACGAAAGAATTTTTTGAAAAGCGAAAAATTGATGAGGAAGAAAAGAAAAAAGTCTTGAAAGCTAAAGAAGAAAAAAATCAAGCTGCTCTAAAGAGAAAACAAGAATAGTTACAGAAGAAGCGCCCTATAAAGAAAAACAAAACTGACTTTTTGTCATCATCTGAAAGTGAGAGTGATACATCCAACCACGAAGCAGAAGATGGGTCAGATTCAGCAGAAGACATTGACGAACCGACCGTCGAAGTACTTCTTGATGACTATGTACTAGTATTATATGAAGCAGAATATTATTCTGGACAGGTTATTGAGATAAATGCCGAAAACTCGGAAGAAATTACTGTCAAACACATGGAGAGAAGTGGAAAGTTAGATGGTTGGAAGTGGCCCAAAAAGGATGACATTTTAAAATATGAACTCAACGAAATCCTAAAGGTCATTCCTCCACCCACTCCCATTAACAACAGGGGGGTTTACAAAGTTCCTGCTTTATTTCGACTTCGTAAAGCTGTGCTTACTAATCTTGATTGATAAATAAGTAATTAATGTTAATCTTAATCCTAAAAATGTTTTTTTTTTGTATTTACTAAGAGTTTGATATCGTTCGTTTTCTGTACAGTTTCCGTTCGTAATACTTACATATGAGACTATTTTTTATAGCATAAAGTGTTTTTTTAATAAATACGTTTTTGGAATACTAATGCGTGTGTCTCAATTTGACCTCATATCTTAAAAACTACTTAACATTTTTGAGACCTGAAAAAAGCATTTTAAACAGCAAGTATCAAGCTGTGGCCCAGTTTCCCTTTCATTATACTTGCGTTAACGATACACTGAATAGGAAGGGGTGACATACTTACCCCACAATTTGGGGTAAGTGGGCGACAGTACAATTTTTTTTAAAAATATATATTACAAATACAAACAAAAGCTGATGGCTTCTATGCTCATACATTTTGATCCTAAATAGTGTAAGTCTTTATTACCCATTTCCCAAATTCATATTCTAAACCTACTATAAGATATTTGAATTTAAAATTCAAAAGTTGTAAATTAGGGTCCCACTTACCTGAATCTACCTTAATTGTATTTGACTTTAAAAAATTATATTTTAAAGGACACGAAACTATAAATGTTTTAATAGGATAAAAATAGAAATAAGGCGTTCCAATGTTTGATTAGTTTGTATATATAAAACTAAATTACGTTTTGCTTTCAATTTAGTGTAAAATTTACAATATAAAACTACAAATTGTATGCATACACACGCATATATTTATCTAAAAAAAGTTTTGAAATGTTTACATAAAATTTAAGGTTTCACAATACGTGAATTGCTATTAGAAGCGCTCTTATTTCCGCTATCAGTATACGAAAAATCAGATTTTTTGGATAAACACTTAAGTTGCTAGAACGGAAAATCAGTTGGTTTATTAATATACTAAATGCAACATGCAGAAAATCGTTTTATTCTCATGCAGATATTGAACGTCATTGTTTATATGAAATCCGAATTCATTTGATGACTTGTATTTGACTTTAAAATTTTAAATGATAATTGCAGCTGTATTTCGGGGACTTGTTATTTTATGATAGTAATAAAAATTTAATATTTATTTAAGACTACTTTAAACAAATACTTAATTAAAGAATGAAAAATCTCTATTACCTCTATAATGTGATTTTCAAGTTTCTCCTTTTTGTATTAATCATATATATTTACATACATCATTTTTACAGGATTGCATTGTTATCAATAATTTTTAGGATTCGTTTTCACATTTCTGAGACATGCAATTAATTAATAAAAGTAAAATAGTTTTGTGATCTCGATTTAAGTATAAATACTATGCTTTATCTATCTTGGCAACAATGTTAGACAGGAAGCGAAGAGTAGAGGTGGTGGTTTAGTCGATACTCTAATCAATAAACTTCCGGTAGAATTACATTTACCCGATTACCAATATTGTGGTCTTGGAATGAAAATTAGGTGAACAAGCTGCAGCTTTAGCAGTCCGTACCGCCATGAAAGCAAAGAGAAAATTTGGAATGGGATGTAAACGTCGGTCCAAGAAGAAGAAGAATGGTGGAAATTTATTGCATGTACGAGAAACGATAGCTAAAAAAATTAAAGCTAACGGAGATTTCATAGACACAATAAAGTCAGCGCTGTCAACGGCAAAACGCGTGGTAAAAAGTTTAGGAGGAAGAAAAAACGTTCCCAGAGTAATTCCCTTTCAAGGAGGTGTGTGACCATTTCTTATTCTGTTATTCGCAGGCTTATCGGCAATCGGTGCTTTAGCTGGCGGCGCATCGGGAATTGCTAAAGCAGTCAAAGATGCAAAAAATTGAAGAAGAGACATCGCATGATGGAATCGATCGCTGTAGGCTCCGGCGGCGCACTTTATCTAAGACCATACAAATCTGGCGGTGGTGCATTATACTTAAAACCGTTTCCAAAAAAACTGAATAGATTACCCGAAAGACCGTTAACAGATATAGATTTAAAGAAATACACAAAAAATGTACCCTATTTTAGGGGAATTTGTATGAGAGATAGCATACCTAAATTAGCATGGAAAAATGAATCTGGATTTATTAACTTAGATAGCCAAAGCGGGCCAGGTATGCATTGGGTTTGCTACAAAAAGCGAGATAATAAGGTAGATATTACGATAGTTTCGGTAATCTTCGACCACCACTCGAGGTGATTAACTACTTTCGGGGATGTAAAATTTATTATAATTACAACCTAGATCAAGAATTTAATACTATTATTTGCGGACACCTATGCCTACAATGTTTACATAAATAATCGATACAATATCAAATTTTCTCAGTTATAACATTCAGTTTAGAAGGTGTTGGTAATACAGGTAGCTACAACTTCTATCCACCGATAGAACTAGATTTGGGGGAGAAATACGTTATTGGATTGGTTGGATCCAAATAATTAAACACATCTACATGTAGAGTGCAACATTATAAAGGGATATTATCGAAACGGAAAACCTGCGCAAGTATTATAGTTTCAGTCCCACCTGAAGGAATCAGTAAGAATTCTATTATTACTGTTCCATTTCGTCAATGGGAGTTATATGAATTAACTGCTTTAAAACAGGCAACCTCAGACAAATGGCCAGTAAAAACGTCAACACAACTGGAAAAACCACGTTGGATAATTGTGGCATTCCAACAAGGTAAAAGGTACACAACGTCGGCAAGAGCATGAAATTTTGATCACATTAACATCAGAAACCTTAAAGTACATCTTAATTCCGAGTATTATCCATATGAAGCAATGCATTTGAACTTCACTGCTAACCAATACATGGTGAAGATGATAAACTACTCCGAATTCAAATCAAGTATTTGTAATGGACTGCTCTAAACAAAATGAATCCTAAAAAAACTCAACGGAAATGGAATCTCTAACACCTTTCGATAATGGAATTGTTGTCTATAGCCTGATTCTCCACGACGCTATTGTGGAGTACAACCCACTCAGCGGAGAAGTGAAAAAATTATAATATACATTCTGTATGTCTAGTATATAAATAAAAATGTTGTAATTATTCATTTAGTTTTATTTCACCAACCAAAGATGAAGATAGTTGCTCAGAAGCAAAAACTTCCAATTCAAAATCATGACATTGATGAGGAAAGGTCTAGTACTCCAAAACATGGTGATTTACTTCCTAATAGTATACGTGGTATTATATGCGGTCCCTCGAAATGCGGTAAAATAAACACAATAATCAGTCTGATTACCGAGAAAAATGACTTGCAATTTAAACATGTATACGTATACTCTCAGTCATTGAACCAGAACAAGTACGAACTGTTACAGGAAATCTTACTCCGATGAAGGATATAGGTTACTTTACGTTCAGTGATAATCACGATGTGATCGAGCCTAACTGTGTAAAATCAAACTCTATTTTTATCTTCGATGATATCGCTTGTGAAATCAAATTAACATAAGGGCATATTTTTCTATGGGGAGATATAACGATATTGACTGCTTCTATTTGGGTCAAACTTACAGTTAAATTCCAAAGCAATTAATTCGTAATGCAAATCTAATTATATTATTTGAGCAAGATGAATTAAACCTAAAACACGTGTATGACGATCATATAAGTCCCACCATAAGCTTGAAATTTTCGGGATATGTGTTCAAAGTGTTGGGTAGATTTGTTCGGTTTCATGGTCATAAACAAGGATGGCGAAGTTAATAATGGTCGCTATAGGAAAAGGTTTGATGAATATATAATACCTTAATTGACGCCGTTTAGATACTAACAGCTACCTGTTTAGTGTAAACAGCTACCTGTTCAGGGTAAACCGGTACCTGTTCGGTAAATTCGTTTTGCTACACACTATATAATACCTTAAACTGCTTTCTGTGGTTTAGTAGTTACTCATCCTTTAGGTATTAACAACTACCTGTTCAGGGTAAACCTAAACCCATTTTGCTATAATGGATAATAAGGAGATGATATTAAAGCGAAAAATTATTTAGGTTCGTAAAATAATACAGCAGAAATATAACAGTATTAAAACTACCCGCATTGATAATGAGAGAACATTTAAAAGTACTTATAAGCCTCTAATAGAACCTCTAACTGAAATAATAAATAAAATCGATCCTGATAAAAAAACACCTAAAAAGGAGTCCATTGACGTTAAACCCAAAAACCCACCCCTGTTCATATTTCGAAGAAAGCATGCTACTAACCCCTCTAGTCCGCTAGCTCAAAGGACTCCAGGATTCACTTCACTCTTTAGCCCACTAGCTCAGCTTCCGTTTTTTCAAAGAAGTCCCCCTCCAGGTCTTCGTACACCATCTTCCTAGATACATCTGTCGTAGGAGGGATTAATACTAAGGAAGAAGAAGAAGAACCTATTAGTATCGCAGATGATTCCCGTAATGAACCCATCTCAGGAGAATTTCTCGAGTAGTACCACGAATTACCTCGTATATATGTGGAACGTATTATGACGGATCTTGAAGGTGCTATTGATCACACTTATGGAGTTCACAAAGCAGATAAATGGACAATTGATAGTACTCTCGTTACAATTAAAGGAAACGATATGATTATTAAAGGTGTCACGTATAAAGGGACTCCAGGTGTATACGATCTGCTTATTATGAATTAACTCGATTTAAATCTAGTAAATTCAAAAGATAGAAACAATTATAAAAGTATTTTAGAAGCTACGAATGTTGCAAGGCGAGATTATGATGTAAGTGGACAGATTCGAGAAAGCCGCAGCAAGAAGTATACACAAATAATCAAACCCTTGCTATCATCATCGCCCACAACTAAGGGAGGTGGAGCTATTTTTTTTAAGGAATTAACAAACAGGCCGATTGAATATAAATAATGGAATGATGTACACGAACTAATTCGTAATTTGGACGTATTGTGGGCAGAAAAATTGGCGGGAAACACAGGTGTCGTATATGACATAATATCAATTGTAGAAGAACTACATGAAGATGGATACATTGAGAAACCAGCCAGTCGTATAAATGATAAAGCATTGATGACGACATACCATAACTGAAATGCCCCTTCACAAATTTGGACGTTCACATGCTCAGTATCAATTCAAGAAATTAATCCCTCAGTGTAAACTGATTGATGATAGTCAATTCGATATCGAGAATAAGAGACTCAGCAACGTTGCCAATCCCATAGATCCTCAAGATGTTATCACTAAGCAATATTATTTATCCACAAGGTTTACTTTGGATGGAAACCGTTTGACACAGTTGACGGACCCTGAAGAAGATGGCGATGCTATAAGTAAAGGATATCTATATTTTTCTCTAGAAGCATTTCATAAAGCTTTTAAAAGAAGAAACTATAACGCTTATGAAGTGTTAGAGCAAACACTAGATCAACTTAAAGAAATTGTGGATAAATTAGTGCTATGTCCAAATTACAACTCGTCAACGAATTGCACAAAACCCGCAAGAAAACATTTTAAACGAAGGCGAACAATAATTAAAGGTTTTGATGACCTTTGGCAAGCAGATTTGGCTGAATTTGTTTATTACGGAAATTAAACTAATTAAACTAAACATGTAATTAAAAGTAAAACAACGAACTTTCTTCTCACTCAGAAGCGTCGCCCTTTCACTCCGGTGAATAGCATCCATACCTACATTTCCCGTAGCTTCATTTATTAATTAATGTCTGCTTGACTTAAACAAGGAGTGCTTCCTTATCGAAAAAGAATTGAATTTAATTTATTACTATGTTCTATGCATTAGTCACATATATAGAAAAAATTGATTAGAGTAAAAATTAAGGAACAGAAAGAAAACCAATGTTTGGTAGACAGATGACAAATGCAGATGCATTGTTCTTTTTTTTACAATTGTATATTTCAAAACGAACTTTAGAGTGGCAGTCGTCAATAGTGAACGAATCAGAAAATGAAATTGATTGACTGTAAGTAAACTAATATTTTATAATTATTTTTAACTGAGTTCTAAAGTTGTAGAATAGAAATATTATGGATAGCACAGATAGTGTTTAGTCTTAGGCTCATATGAATATATCCATGTTTCATCACCTATTACAACATAATAAACCGCTGCTAAATTATCTGCCATAATGCTTTCTCATATATGTAAACAAATTTTGACAAATGATATTTTAAGATGATTAGAAGTAGGCATAATAAAGGGGCTAGAGTTTATTGAGTTTGGATTTCTCTATAGTAGGCAAGTTAGATAAATGTGTGGAAGTATACAGTTCGTTTTCAATGAGAAAATAGTTACGAGTGCAAGCTTATGGTTTTGATGTGACAAAACAGACTTCGTGGGGTTTGCACATGGTTGTTATTTTCATAAAAGCATTGAGCTATACCGGTAGCATGTGAAAGAGGTCAACATGATTAATATTAATGGGTACGATTAGTTTCGTGTAACATATTTATGTAATTTCGCATTTTATTCAATGAATTTTAATATTTTGAACACATATCAGATATTGATCACATGGAGTATGATAACGATAAGGTACAATGCATAAACTATTTGAAATATGAAAGAAAGGGTATGATACGAACATAGTATATTTGTAATTCAAAGACAAAATATATAAAACATGCATAAGAAGTGATAGTGACTTAAAAACATAATTAAGAACATGAACAACAATTGTGCAGTGTGATATGTAATATAAAATTGCAAATTCTATACAAAAATTGACAAAATAGTTAAACAATGTGAAAATGTGAAATGACAAAATTAAGAACTATGGAGTACAAGTGAACAGTATTGGTGTTAGAGACAGATATAAGAACACATTTTATTAACATTTTAGTGTTATAAACAGTTATTACACAAAATAAAACTAAATTTATTTAAGTTAGGTTAAGTATTATTTGTAAGAATTTCACAAAATTATAGTTTTTATAGGGTAAGATAAGTTTAAAATAAATTATAAAAACATTTAATAGTAGGTTTCCCTCATTTCAACAAGGAATTTAACTATAAATATGTAATATAAACATAAAATTAGAAAAGTTAGGTTAACTACCTAAATGTTATATGTGAAGGTGGAAATTTTGTAAAATTTAAATAAAATGGGTTGAAATAAATGTATTCTGATACAGTTTTTTATGTGGAATTTGAATATGTAATTAGTTTAGTTGTAGGATGTAAGATTTTTTTGATATTAGTAAATTTAGATTATAAGTTGTCAGAATGAAATTTATCGAAGCAAAATAGGGCTTGTGAGGTGTCTTTTTATGCGAAATTTTGCCCCGATTCCAAATCTGTAATTAAAAACCCGAATTGTATTAAAGAAGATATAGCATAATTTATGTTTTACTTAAGTTTACAATTTTGTTTAGACCAATCAGAAGCTAGAATCTTTTGTGTGTAATGTTAAAAAAAATTGAAAATTTGGTATCTAGGAGAAATGTATAAAAGGAATTGCTCCTGATTTCTCACTCTCTTGCTTTTTGAAAATTTTGTAACTAACAAGTCATAGTGTTAGTGTTATTTGTGTTAACAACAGTTCTCGTAAACATTATCGGATTTGAAACGCGATCGACGTAGAGTTGAGATATCAGAAACAATTGTTTTAACCTATAACTAAAGTTAAAAATAAGGTTACCGATCACAATTGTTCGATAAAATTGTAACTGTTTCGTTTTTCAAGATCGTGTGTAAACATCGGGTGATGTGCAATTTTTTTTGTATGTTAATAAACTTCCTCAATTATCTTGGATTCGATGTTTATTTTGTTGATAGTGATTGAGATCATAAAATAAATGTTCACTTCATAACGGAATCTAAAATAAAGGTGCAAGTGAATACAAAAATCTACATAAAATTAAAATACAAAATTAAATCCCAGAAATTATTAAATAAATAATACGACATTTAAAAAAAAACAAATAAAATAAAGTGCTTGTCTATAAGTATCTGGGCATTGTAAGTACATCGTATTTACCACATGAAGAACAGTCAACAGTTATTTGATTGGATGAAATTATGGAATGTTAAGCAGCATATTTGGAACAGCAAGGCAGTATCACCGATTTATGGAAGTCTACGTCCAATGTTTAATGTGGGCCAACCCGACATGGACATTATTTGGAATTTGCAGCAACACATATGAGTGTATTTCGCTATCATAACCCTATTGCATTGTTTATTTTTTTTGATGTTCTGTATTTAATTTTTTTAAATAATGTATAAATGTTTGTACGAATTCACGTGTCAATATCTGAAACGTAAATGATTCAGTGTTGTTATAAAATTAATAAGTTCACCTCAAACAAAATTAAATTTGTGCTCAATAATTTAGATCAATTGTAGAAATTTTTGACAGGCTACATTTATTTCAGTATTAAGTACGCAACGCATGCGTCTTTTTTGTAGATCTCAACAAAGTTGGTTTCACATTGTAACTGTTTATTATAAAATACAATTTGATCATTTACATGAATATTCCCAGATTTAATTTATTTTGCCAACAACCAATGTTAAATACAATTGAACCCTATTCCCAAAAGAGATTTTGAGCTAGTACGGCGCATAATATATTTTTTATAAAGTTATTATTACATTAAAAACCCTTATCCCCATTTAGTAAGATTGTAATTTTTAGAATAATAATAAATTTTTAATCGCTAACCAGTACAATGAATTTGACACTTAATTAATTTGCCACCACAATATATTTAGTGATCTTAAAAACCCCCCAATACCCGACTTGAAAAAAAACCATGCGCCACTGTTTTTCTTTAATTTTGACAAATGATTTATACTTAGCGATCTTAAAAACCCCCAATACCCGACTTTCAAAAAAATCGGTTTATAAATTAAAAAATGCACAATTTTTAACCCTAGAAACGGTGCGCCACTGTTTTTTTTTATTTTCAAATTAAATAAAAAAGTATTAGTTTGTTTTTTTAAATTTGTAACTTTTAAAAATTTGAATCAATGAATTTTTTTAACCTTCTAAGTCCCTAAAAATGCCCGCCAGTAGTTGGATTTTGCTCATTCACGATTTTGATCTAGATTTTATGGCAAAGAATTTTTGTACCAAATTTCATATCGATAGTTTTAATGGTTCAAAATATATCGCACGCACACACAGACACGAATTTTTTTTTTAATTTGTTTTTTGTGTTTACGCCATCAAACGTCGCTTTATACGTACGTATATGAGAAAACAATAGGGGAATTATGGGTATGATGGCCTACTTTTTTTGTGAAGCTCATATATTGGAAGTTACAATAATAGTAACCATTAATTATACCTGCTACGATTGGTGACTATTGACTATCAACGGGAATACTATAGAGCTGCTAAATAACAAATGAACTATATTATCTTTTTTTTTAGTTGTATAGTATCCCATCATATCGACACTGTTCGATATGATGGCATACTATATTAGTATTGGCTATATTTCTAGATAAAATAATAAAACTAGCATTTTTTATGTTACTTTGTAATTATTGTGTAGATCAAATACATTGCTCTGAGGTGTACATGGGTACTTACTTACAAAGTTCACAGACAAATGTTTTTATCTTGCTACTCACTGAAGCGCATTCAGTGTGACACCAGTGTTTGCACTTCTGGCACCTTATCCATGTTTCCCTGGATCGATACATAGAATAAAGTGAGTTTCAATATAGAGATGAGCTGGATCATCTTCAGATTCCACATCAAATTCAGGAGTATTAAAATCAACACCATTATCACTGGGTTCTTGAAGTTCAAACCTCTTCTTGATTTTTCTTTCTGACTTCCGTTGCTCCTTCGCCAATTTTTCACGTTCCTTCTGTTTCAGATTTTTGATATCAGGGGTGGTATTTAAAACTCCTTGGGCACCTTGTCTGGGTCTTCTTTTTACGAAACTGGAGTCAGCATGAGGAATAGGGGACAGCTCTTGAATTACTTCCTTTAAAGTAGAGTAGATACATTTTTTTCTGGTTGGATGGTGCATTTCAGAATTAGATGAACAACCTGGAGTTGGCTCAGCCCTTGTCATATCAGAGTTGAGTTCAATATTGGTGGTCTTAGCAGCTGTAAACATACAGTCTGGAATATCGCTGTTCAATGAATATATTGCTCCGCAGCTTTATAATGGGTACCGTCTCGCCCGGGATGTGCAGGTAACCATCTACGTAAAGCCTGATTGTAATAATTGTCAGGGGACCGAAGACAGATACATCTAATGGCTGTACCCAATGGGTACAGTGTGGGGGGAAACAGAATATTACAATATTATTTTTCTTGGCAAATTCTAGAACACGCAGATTTTTGTGGCTACTGTGACCGTCCACCAACAGAAGATCTTTATAATTTTTTGTTGGTTTTGCATGTTTGACAAAAGTATCCCCTGTCATCCAACCTTTTTCTTCAGAATATAGCCAACAGATCCTGTAGGTCCTCTATCCATTAGCTCATTTTTCATATTCTTTCTAGGAAATATTATTCCCGGCGGAATAAAATTTCCTACCGCACTCATGCAGCAGATGATGGTGCTCTTTCAGCAGCTGTTAGTGACCCGACTTGTTTCCTTCCCTTGTTCCCTAAAATCCTATCATTTTGAGACTGGACTGTTGACAATCCCGACTCATCCATATTATAAATTTGCTCTTTACTTGTTGCTGATTGAAGGCGTGGGCTCTGGCTAATGAAGTTGCCTCTGGTGTTCTTAGACTAATTGACTGGTTTCTCTTAAGAAAAGCATCCAATCCTACCCAGCTTTTTTCCGTTTTACTGCTGAATTTATGTTTTTAATTTTTGGGCAGGTTGGTATGCTAATTTTCTTACGTCGCTACACGTGGGGCCAAAGATCGCATTTCTAAAGTTTTAATATATTAAACAAGTGCTTGTTCAATTTCCTTGATAAACACAGTAACAGGACCACCCAAAAATCCTGTGGCACTGCCTTTTAATATTTTGTTTTTGTCTGCAAACCGTCTACGAAGAGTTCTCGAAAGAACATTGTAAGTTTTTGATGCTAAAAGCCATTCCATTTGTTTGGTTCTTACAGCCCTCTATTGCTTGATGCATGTTTTTTTCTGCTGTCCATTTTTGACGAGCTGAGGCCGCTTTATTGTTAATTTTTGGCATAATTCTTAAACAAATTAAATACCTAATACAGTTGCTAAGAATCACTTAATAGCACCAGCTTTTTTAAGTATGGGTATGATGGAATACATTTGTCTTTGATGTCATAGTAGTGCTTTTATTAACAAATCATGTAATGGAATCTTTTTGTGTGTTGAATGAAAAACTTACTGTAAATTTTATTATCTTTCAGTAATAACTTCAATCGATTTCACTGTAACTTCATATGTGGAGACAATGAGAAACGCTGCATTGCTGGTTGCCATCCATAAGCGTCCGGCAAGTTTAATGAGAAAAGTGTACTATGCCATCAAACCCTGATTTCCCCTATACAATTTGAACGACACGTAATTTTTTACGACTACAAATCTTCCTGACACTTAAATGTTTCAAAATGGCATGTATTTGTTGTCAGTTGTTCGAATGGTATAAAATGTCAAATTTTACAATTATGATAATCGCAGAACCTTAACATTGTAAGGAGTACTTGATATATAGCTTTCACTTTATACATACGTATATCAGAAAGCAATACAGAATTTGAACAACCATGGTCAAATTTTTTAACCATTTCCTTGCACCATTCCACACGTAATTTTTTTGAGCTTCTGTCAGATTATGAGGAATCCAACGACTACAAAGCTTCCTGACACTTAAATGTTTCAAAATGGCATGTATTTGTTGGGAGTTGTTCGAATGGTATAAAATGTCAAATTTTACGATTATGATAATCGCAGAACTTTAACATTGCAATCAGTACTTGATATACAGGGTGACTCATTAGTGCGCTGTCGGAAGATCCTGGCTTTATTATTAAAAATAAAAAAAATGTTATAGTGCCGATCTATATCAGACTTACAGAGTGATCAATCTCAAGTGTATACCACGTGATCAAAATATTTAAGTTGGTACCACTGGTAGGTTGGTAAGAAGCTGTATTGCTCTAGTTACTCTAGAGCATGGTTCGAGTAAAAAGTATGATGTTTCAAATCTGTATGAAGGTCATTAACTTATACATACCTATTATAAAATATTATCTTAATTTAAATAATGACTATTTTGTATTTGATTAGACTGCACCCTATAAAATACAACAAAATAAATAAAATATTATTTAATGATTGGATTACATCATTACAAAATAATGCATCTTAAGTATTTAAATGTTATAATTTCATTATAATTAAATAAAATTTACAATACATGTTTATGGAATGGCAATGTCTTTTACAAATTTCCTTAGGTACACATTAGTTATCACACTTTGCTTTACAACATATGTTCAAAATGACCGCCATTAAATTGTAAACATAAGTTCACCCTACGTTGCATATTCGCAAATACATTTTGTAACATTTCGGCACCAAGAAAAAACAAAAGTGAAAAACGAAGGTATAAACTGACATAAACTAAATCGACTAAAACCACATTAAAAATATATTTATTTAATTTTATTATTATCTGTCTTGTTGAAAGCTAAAAAACGGTACTTCGTTTTTAAATTTATTTTGTGGCGTTGCCAAGTTAGAGCATTTTTTCTTTAAAAAAGTGAAAATTTATACCTTTACTTAAATTGTTCTGAAGACTTTAATACTAACAGTAGAACTGTAAGGTTTGGCAGACGGGTAAACAAGACCTTGCTCTATCTTTTGACCTTCATACTTCCTGATTATACTACACTGGGTGGTCAATTTTTGCAAATTTGAAATTACCATAACTTTTGTTTTTTAAATGGAACACCCTGTATTTTATCATGTAATATACCTAACGTTACGCGTTCTCGAAATATTTAAGATTTGTTGCAAAATTAATTACAATTGTGACAAACTGGACGGTCTATACAAAAGTAATAAAGCAAACGAAAGAATTTGTATTTGAAAAATCATAAATTATTGAGAAAATTATAATCAGTTATAACTAAATCAAAGTTATCATCAAGGTGTGCATTCTCCTCAAAAAAGAATCTTCAACATTTCGCAGCATATTTTGGTTAACCATTTGAAATGCATTCCGTATTCTAATTTTCATATCTTCTTTGGTGGTAGGAGATTCTTGGTATACTAAGCTTTTAATGTAACCCACAGGAAAAAATCTGATTTTGTCAGATCAGGAGTCCCAGCTGGCCATCCTACTGGCCGTCCCCTCCCAATCCATTTATTGGGAAACGTTTCTGTCTAGATGTTCTCTAACAATGCGACTGTAGTGGGGAGGCGCACAATCCTGCTAAAACCACATCCTTTGACGTACGTCTAACGGCAATTCTTCAAGGAGCGGAGGTAACTCATTTTGAAGAAATTCAAGATAGGTTTGACCATTAATGTTTCTTTCAAAAAAGTAAGGTCCAATTGTATGGTTCCCTACTATCCCGCCCCACACATTCAAAGACCAGCGATGCTGATGATCTATTCTTCTAATAGCGTGGGGATTTGTATTGTCATAATAATGGAAATTATGCCTGTTCACAAAACCATTTTTGTAGAAAGGTTGCTTCGTCGGTCATTAAAATGTGTTTAAAGAAATCATTGTCCTGTCCTAATCGTTCTAGTGCCCACTGGGAGAAGTCCAAGCGTCTTTGAAAGTCATTTGCATTCAGCTCTTGGACTAGTTGAAAATGGTATGGATGAAATTTATTTTTTCGAATAATCTTGGAAACACTAGTTTGACTAATACCTAAATCAGCACTGAGGTTTCTTATGCTGTTTGGATTTTCCACTACACTGGTTAGTACTACAAATACGTTTTCTTCGTTTATAACCCTTTTTTCTCGTTCTTTTCTTTCGTATTCTACATGTCCTGTTCTTTCAAATCTTTCTTTGAGTTTTCAAATATCCTTGGATCAGGATGCCTGCGCTCAGGAAATCGTTGATAAATTCTGGAAGCAAGACATGAATTTCTTTCACCTTCGCCCAAAGCGTAGACCATGTCAATACATTCATCTTGTGAAAATTTCATTTTTCACACTAATTGAGGAACTAGTGAATGACGTTTAAACGAAACGTCAGGAATTATAAATCGCAGGCCTACTGGATGCCCTTTTTACACTTATTGCCATATTATAAAATTATGATTTTAAAAACTCGAATAAGAAGTAAACCTTTGTCCATTAGTGTTTATTGGACCATACTGTCAACAAGACATTTACGATTTGTAAATATTCAAAGCAAAAGTCATGATTATTTTATTAATTTTGCAACAAATCTTAAATATTGCGAGAACGCGTAACGTTAGGTATATTACATGCTTAATAAAAAAGTAAGAGAATTAAAAAAAGAACACGATGACATGATAAAGTACAGGGTGTTCCATTTAAAAAACAAAAGTTAGGGCCATTTCAAATTTGCAAAAATTGACCATATTTTGTAAACACCCAGTATAGTATAATCAGGAAGTATGAAGGTCAAAAGGTAGAGCAAGGTCTTGTTTACCTGTCTGCCAAACCTTACAGTTCTACTGTTAATATTAAAGTCTTTAGAATAATTTAAGTTTGTTGTGAGTTGTTTGAATGGTATAAAATGTCAAATTTTACGATTATGATAATCGCAGAACCTTAACATTGCAATGAGTACTTGATATATAGCTTTCACTTTATACATACGTGTATCAGAAAGCAATACAGAATTTGAACAACCATGGTCAAATTTTTTAAGCATTTCCTTGCAACACTCGACACATACTTTTTTTTTAACTTCTGCAGGTTGTGAGGAATACAACCGCTACAAAGGGGAATCCAACGACTACAAAGCTTCCTCACATTTAAATGCTTCAAAATGGTATGTATTTGTTGTCAGTTATTCGAATGGTATAAAATCTAAAATTTTACGATTATGATAATCGTAGAACCTTAGCATTGCAAGGAGTACTTGATTCTGAACTTTAGCAGTGATCCTCGTACCATTCAGTATGATGTATAATGTTATAAATTAAGGTAAAGTTCTGTATCTACACTTTTTTTCCACGAACCTATGTAAGATGCTTTTTTTATAGTTTGATCTGTATTTTGAGTTTCGCATTTATGTAATTTATCTTTATTAATTATATTGGCCATAACTTTGAGTGACATCCTATGATGTAAGAGTGAAATGGAGCTAGGGAAATGTAGAGATGGATGCTATTCACCAAAGTGAAAGGGCGCCACTTCTAAGTGAGATAAAATTATAAGTATAACATAAAGATAAACGAGTAAAATTTTTTGATTTAACATTCCGTTTATTAGATAATACGATGTAAACGCAAAATTTGTTAAATTTTTTACGGATTCTGAATTGAGATAACGGAGTTTTAAATTTCATTCTTCTGTAAGGCCCATGTAGTTGGTAACGTTTGACAATTGGTTATAACTTTTACTGTACAAATAAAATTGTGATCTATATACGAAAAAATTCAATGTTTCTTCTTCTTTCCGTACATGTGCTTAACTCATTTTTCATGTTTTATGTCTTAATGCATGGATCGATTTTGGACGGCCTTGACCTTTAGAATCAGTATATCACGATCTTTCATTTTTTGTGAATTTCAGCTTGTTACACCAAAACCATAAGCCATAATTTATGTGACCTCTACTAATATGTTTACTAGGCATGACGTATAGATGAAATTTCTACATTTTCCATTAACAAATTCTTCTCACTTACCTGCTTATAATGATATTCTTTTCTTTATAAAGTTTTTTAATACAAGGCCAAACAAGTCTAAAAATTAATCAAAGAAGATTGAAAATGCTTAAACTGTATTATCCATATTTTTATAGAAAAGGGCAGCTTTGGAATTTTTTTTCAAATTAGCATCTGATGTCAATTGACCTGTACTTGACATACAGGTTTCAACGTCCATCTCACTGACATAGATTATTGTTGTTTTTACAATACCATAATACAAAATTTCCACTTTGCAGTTGGAAGGTCATATGTTGTTACATACATGATATTTAGACTTACCATAGTTTCTTTGAGTAGTGTAGTATGAGTAGTTCGAGAACATTTCAAGGTGAATCATGTAGCTCAAGCAATATGCTAAGAAAATTTCCACTTTGCAGTTGGAAGGTCATATGTTGTTACACTGATATTTAGACTTAATGTAGCTTCTTTGACTAGTGTAGTATTAGTAGTTCGAGAATATTTCAAGGTGAATCAGGTAGCACAAGCAATATGCCAAGAAAGTACAAGACTATTTGATTCAAATATTTTGATTACACCTGCTATTATTGAAATTTTCATTCTTATTTGTTTTATTTTGTTATTATTGATTGACATACTTAAGAGCACTTGCCTGGTTTGTTGTTCACCCTCCTTTTAAGATAATGAAATTATTTAAAACAATTTGTTCATTGTAACATTTATTCAACAAGTACGTACAGTAGATCATCATTGCAATTATTGAATTGTTAATTTAAGTGGACATATATTTTATATAAGTGCATTTTTAAAAACAGTTGTCATACATGATGCATTTGTAATAAATTAAAAATTAATTCAATCACACATATTAAAGCAATTTAAGAGCAGAGGTAGCTTCATTAGGTAAGAAAAATTATTTAACTACAATAAGAAAGATGAAATTGTAAAATTATGTGCCAGCATCTTTCCAAAAAAATTTGATAAAATAAGTATTTTTTACTTAAAAATTAAGATATTTGCGTCTATCTAACCCTATTTCAAAATGATCTATATTCTGTTGGATATTTCGATGGCAGAATACTTGAACTATGATGAACAATGTGTTTCCAGCCAATAATATTACAGATTTCTATTGCTTTTTCTTCTGTTTCACGAAGATTTTTTTCTTCTTGGTATTTTTGAACAAACTTCAGCAATCTTCCAAAATGTTTATGGACTGTAGAATGCCACATTGCAAAAATAATCACGTGGGAAGCAGACACCTGCAAATAAAAAAATTATGAAATATCAGAGTGCTTAGGCAAAATGGAATATAGTAAGGGTAGCCAAATTGTAGAAAAACACACGCACATTTTGCCACTTCTTTAAATTGTACCTGTACGCTGTATTCTCGCTTTTATAAATGCTCTCAAGAGCAAGATTTTTAAGTATAAATGAAACAATTCCGTTTAGTAATTTTATTTTATATTATTACATTTTTCATTTATATTGGATTATTACTGATTCTATTTGTAATTAAACATATTTACTATATAAATTACGTACACCAGTCAGTAATTTAAATGTTTTATTTTTTTATTTTATTATGGTTTATTAATGTGTCAAACATGTTTTTTAAATGTCATTAAAATTTGACATTATGTTTGTTGACAAATGTACTTGAAGTGGCATTTCTTAGCTGGCCTCTATTTCGATTTTGAGTAGCAGTAATAGCATATTGAGTATCAAGAACAGTAAGGGACGTTTACTGGTCGACGAGCGAAGCCTCCAATTTGGCCGGAGACTGGTACAACCCTTAATGTTCGTGATGCTCATACTGCTGTTTGCATGATTGCATGAAATTTACCACAATTGAAATTATTTAATTTCTATTAAATACACGAAAAGTCAAAAGTGGCGTTTTAAATAGAAATGTCCAAATTTTTTGTTCTTATTGTTGTGAAATATAGGTAGTATATATAAGTTTACGTTGGTAAGTAAAAGACGTCGGTAAGTAATATACTTTCGACGAGTTGTGTCTTGCAATCAGTAAACATATCATACTGTCTTGGAAACAGATATGGTAAATAAACGAAAAAGCTCAATTGTGCAAAAAAGTGCTTTTAGTGTCTCTGATCAAATTAAGGCTATTTTACACAATAAAAATAAGTTTGAATTATGTTAGAAGCATTTGGAGAAAAAATACTATATTTCATTTGCCTTAGAAGTGACTCATCTGTTCTTGTTCAAATGAACAAATTCACAACAAAAGGCGACATAAAATAATATACTATTTTAACCTGTAAATAAAGTAACGAGACTGATATTTTTACAGTCAATCTGGCAACACTGTAACTCTGACAAGTAGACATAGGTTTAGCCAAATCTTAGAATATAAAACAGAAAGGAAGGAGCAAACCGTAACTCCCACCACTAAAAAGCGAGGGACCAAAGAGGCCATTTTGACCCTCTATCATAGACAACTGTCTATGCCCTCTATCTATGATTCATTGTTTTGCATGTTGGTTATAAATGTTTTTAAATATTGAGAGATTTGCTCTGTTGGATTCCTTGCAAAAGAAGTTATACGTGTGTTTCAGTTGAAATAGTTTTAATTTTATGTAGCATTGTCTGTGTCAATTAGAACATTTCAATATTTGAAGGCGATTTAAATTTATGAACTATGGTTAGTTGTGCATCTTGTGGCTGCTCTCTTACAACGAAAAATAAAAATTCTGATGTAACATTTCACAAGTAAGTAGTTTTGTTGCTAATATATTGAAAAAATAAAAGTATTTCGTTTGAATAAATTTGAAGGTTAGAAAATTCAAAACATTACGTAGTGCATGGGGTAGGTAACGTTTTTGAAAGTTTATCGATTACTTATCAATTAAACTAAACTAGAATACCTTATATGATTTTCACAAAATGGAATTTGTTCGAGGGCACGTGTTTTAACAACAGCACCTTTTCAGGTGTTATATAAGGGTATTCTATGCTAAATTACAGGATATTAATATTGTCGAAATACATGCTCAACTTCGCAATGAATATTATCATTTCAACTTTATTTATGTTCTAGCTTTCCTAAAAATGAAAAGCACAAAGCACAATGGATTGCTTTTTTGAGGAAGCCCAAATTTATACCCAAAAGAAGTAGTGTTTTATGCTCCCATCATTTTGGTAATAATTGTTTCGATCGAACATCAAAGGTGAAAGTAAGACTGTTTCCAAATGCTATTCCGACAATTGAAGTGGACGTTTAAAATATATGAGTAACTAAATATTATACTCAAAAAAAAAGTAGATTTTGGTGAAAATTGTTTATTAAAGATTAATTTATTTTAGGTAAGGACATTTAATCCAATGGTTACGAGTTCTGTGGTAGATGTGGAGAATGAATCTCAAAGCCCAGATATACTGCCTTCAACTTCTACTGGACAACATTTTTCTTCAACTCCTTCAGAAATAGGTTTGTTACATTTGGAATAAACACCTCGTGAAAGAAACTTGAAAAGAAAAATCCATGACTTGGAAAGAACTAACAGTTTGAAAAGTCACAAAATACGTACACTGCAGAAGATCATTTGGCGACAAAAAAGACGTATATCTTCATTGAAGGCAATTACAGTGGAGCTGAAAAAGAAAAATCTATTGCAAGAAGAACATGAAAATGTGATTATAGACCACTTCGGAAAAAATAAAGAGTTGATTCAAAGGCTTTTGAACAAATCACAAAACAAGATGGTAAGCAAATCCTATGAACAGTCTGTACGAGCTTTTGCAGTCACATTACATTATTTCTCGCCAAAAGCTTATACTTATGTTCGCCAAAAATTTACACCCAAAAACTTTGTCCAAGTGGTATTCATGTATAAATGCAAAGCCTGGATTCACTTCAGAGGCTTTTGATTTTTTAAAACTGAAGGTACAATATTCAAATAAAAAAATTATTTGTTCTTTGATTTTTGACGGGATAGGAATCAGAAAACATTTAGAACATGTTGGAAATGAGTATTATGGGTATGTTAATTTTGGTAGTGATTTATATGGGGATTCCATGGATCTAGCCACTGAGGCTTTAGTATTCATGTTAGTATGCATTAATGAACCACGGAAACTACCAATAGGCTATTTTTTCATTGCAGGCATCAACAGCCAGCAAAAAGCATCTCTATCCAAACAAGCCCTAACATTATTACAGGATGCAGGTGTTACTGTAAGTAACATAACTTTTGATGGTTGTGTGGCTAATTTTAGTATGTGTAATATTTTGAACTGCCATTTTAGTCATAATAACATAGTAGCAGATTTTACATATGAAAATCATAAATATTTTTTACTCCCTGATCCAGTGCATATGATAAAACTGGTAAGAAATTGTTTTGGTGAAAAAAGGTTTGTTAATATTGATGGTGAAATGATTGATTTTGACTTTGTTAAAAAACTGAATTATTTGCAAGAAAGGGAGGGGCTTCAGCTTGGAACTAAACTAAGAAAGCAACATATTCAGTTTTTCAAACAAAAAATGAAAGTAAAACTTGCTACTCAATTATTGAGCCGTTCAGTTTCGGAGGCCTTAATGTATTGTAAAAATGAACTGCATTTAAAAGAATTCGAAAATTGTAGTGCAACAGCAAAATTTATAATTGCAATCAATAATACCCTTTGACATTTTGAATTCCCATAAAATTTCAGATTTTGATTTCAAACAGGCAATGTGTAAAAAAAATATTGATAATATTAGAACATTCAATGAAGAAATTACTCAATATTTTAAAAACTTAAAATTCACAGATGGCACTCTCATCCTGCATTCCCAAAGAAAGACTGGGTTTCTAGGTCTGTTAATTGGTCTGAAAGCTGTATTAGGATTGTATGATCAATATGTCTCCAAAGGAGATTTAAAATTCATTCCTACATACAAGCTTAATCAAGACCATATTGAGCTCTTCTTCGGAACAATCCGTTCTCAAGGGGGATACAATAACAACCCCACTTGCAGACAATTTACTGCAGCTTTTAAAAAAATTATAACTCATTCAGAGGTGAGGGAAAGTGGGGCTGGAAACTGTATACCTCTTGAGGATATTAATATCCTAAATGTGAGCTCGAAAACTAAACCTCCTGAACAAATTATCAACGAATCTGTATCGAATGGTTTGGAAATAAATGACCCCCAGGATGACCATATCATAAATAAGTTTTTGATTGATCATGATTACGCCTTAAGTTATGACTCTTTATCACCCTATAAATCGGCAGTAGTAACCTACATTGCTGGTTTTGTTTCCTTCAGATTAGGGCAGAAACTGAAATGTGAACACTGTGTTTCGCAATTATTTGGAGATAAAGAGGACTTCTTAAATTCGTTGATAAAGTATAAATCTATGGGCGGCTTGAGTTATCCTAGCGTACATGTTATCAGAATTTGTAAAATGACAGAAAAGTTTATTAAAAATTCAGAAGGCTGCAGAAAAAAAGTCTTAAAAGAATCTCTTTGAAGGTGTTGAAACATTTGATTGGGGAAAAAATTTTCGAAATTGTTATGTCGTTACCAGAATTCACCATATTTGTAAAAATTCTGTTACTGATGAAAGAATCAGAAATATGTATACAAAACTAATTTTATTTAAAGGACAATAAATATGACTGTAATTAAATGTGTGTATTTTTTAATACCTTTTGTCTTTCTCACAAGTGAAAATCAATAAATTTTATAACCTACGCCACTGCTCAAAGTCGGCCATATTAACCCTCCGTTCTGGTTCCACTTATTTCAGCCAATGCTCCTTCCTTTCTGTTTTATATTCTAAGAGCCAAATACATTCAATGGCAATACGTGCAACTTCGCGAAAAAATCGGCAACCACGCTACACAAGCGTCGTAGCGGTAGGAGTTGAGAACTATCATTCTCATCCAATGTTTTAGTTAAATCAAATACATATTTGCGTTTGAATTAATACTTTAATAAACTTTAATTACAACATGTCCTCCTATAAAGTTGGTTCAGTGTGTGCAATTTATGGCTGTGACAATTATAAACAGCAAAAGGAAGTGAAGTCATTTTATAGAATGCCATGTGAGTATGCGCCTAACTAATTTGTTTTTTTTTGTTATACTGCTTAGTATATAATGAATTTAACGTGTCTTCTTGTTAATTGTCATATAGCTCATATTTCAATTTATTAGCGGCGGTGTGCTCAAAAGATCCGTTTTGAAGTTGATTTTCATGTGATTTGTAATCATAATGATCGTGCTTAAGTTTCTTCAAATCATCACAATCTTGACTTCAGTTTAAAGAAATGGATTGTAGCCTGCAAGAGTTCGAATCTGGATGAACTGTTGAAAACAAAACAACCTGAATATTTTTTTAAGAGTTATGTTGTGTGTTCTGACCACTTTGAAATTCAGTGTTTTAGAAACAAAAATTTACTCAGTCAAGGGTATGTAAATTTTAATTATTATAATAACATCAATCTTATTTATTTTTGTATGTAGTTTGTTTATCGGGTCAACTCCAACTCTTAAATTATATAATGTGACACCTACAATAAAAAGAAAAAATCAAGAGATAGATTCCCAGGAGCCCAGGTATATTACATTTTGTTGCTTATTAATTTCATTTGTTCCTTCTTTACCTAGCAAAAATGGTTAGCAATAATGTGTCCCTTTTTTAGGCAAATGAAAACTAAGGTGGAAATGCAACTAATTGTAAATAGGGATACATTAACTTATGAAACTTGCATCAACTTCTACACAGGACAATGAAATATCCAGTGATGTAATTGTAATTCTAAAGAAAGAAGTGTCTGATTTCAAGTTAGCTGCAAAGAAATCCAGAAGACATACAAAACAAAGCTAGTTTATTGTGCAAATACAAGAAGCAAAACATAATGCTTAAGCAAAAAATCTTACAGCTTAAAAAACAAAGTAAAAAAGTAGGCCCTGATTTAAGTAATCGAATGTCTGTGGTGTGCAAACAGTTCATTGATAACCAGTTCCGGCAAATGAACAGGCACAAAAAGGGAAGACGGTACGAAACTAGTGACAAGGAATTTGTATTGGCTTTATATGATTGTTCAACTAAGTCGTATGTATTGCTACAGAAGTTCTTTTGTCTCCCAAGCTTAAGTTCACTACGATCTTGGTTGAACAATTTGCATGTGGGCTGTGGTTTAAATGCATCAGTATTAAATTTATTAAAAATTAAATCTGAAAAACTTTTGCCTAAAGAAAGAGTTGTTTCAATCGTATTTGATGAAATGGCTTTACAGGAGAATTTGAATTATGATGCACGTCGAGATATGTTTGATGGTTTTGAGGACTATGGTGATCAACGACCAAATTCAATAAAACTGTGCAATCATGCTATGGTTATTATGATGAAGGGTTTATACATAAACTTTAAGCAAGTTCTTGGATATTTTTTAGGTAAGGAGGCTTTAACTGCCGATAATTTTAAAGAGCTGTTTTTTGATATAAAAAAAGTGTACGATACTGGCTTTATTATAAAAGCAGTGGTGTGTGATTTAGGATCCAATAACGTTAAATTAAGGAAATTACTTTCTGTTACTGTTGATTATCCATATATTACTTTTAATGGGGAAAAAATATATATTTTTTGTTTGATACGCCACATTTATTGAAATGTCTAAGAAACAATTTTAAAAAATAATAAAATATGATTTTCACCACGAACACAAAAAATATTCTTGGTCCCATGTTGTAAATTTTTACACAATAGATTCACAACAGATACCTAGAATGGCACCTAAATTAACCAAAAAAAGTATTATTTTACCCCCATTTAGTACCATGAGAGTGTGTTTGGCAACAAATGTATTTAGTCATTTAGTACATGTAGACATCCTGTGTAATGTGACTCTTCATAACTTACCATCCGATGCAATACATACAGCTGATTTCATCAAACAGATAGATACTCTGTTTGACATATTTCATTCAGCTAAATATGTAGATAAGATGGATAGAAAACCACTTTCTGTAAAATCTAATTATCACATGATGAAATTGGATGAATTAAAAAAATCCTTAAAAGAAATCAAGGTATTGAAGACTAGATTAATCAACCCTTTGTGCATCAAAGGGTGGATATCCAACATCAATGCCTTAAAATTACTCTGGGATGATTTACAAAGTAATTTTAATTTTGAAATGTTATTTACTCGTCGCCTTATGCAGGATTGCATAGAAAATTTATTTTCTATAATAAGATACAAAGGTGGTAATAATGTCACTCCAGACAGTGTAAAATTTCGCTGTAATTTAAGGTCAATTATGGCTAACCAGTTGCTACAACCATCAGCTGACAGTAATAGCGAAGTGGATGCTTGCATTTTTTTCCTACAAAAGCAAGAAATATGGTCTAAAAGTATTAATGTATTAGTACAGCCTTCTGAAATTTGTTATATGAGTATTAATACTAATTTAGCCCAAAAAAATTCCGAGTGTTATGTATTAGGTTGGGTGTGCAGCAGACTGCCACACGAACAATGTTGAAATGCTCTGTGTAGCCTACATAACAATTTTGATATAGTTAATACACAAATAGAATTAAAAAAGTACACAGAATTATCAAGGATGTATTGTGATAGGATCACGATTTTCTAGCGATTTACCGTCAAATTTTTGTTGTCAAGTTGAGTTTTATGAATAAATTTGTTTTACGTGTGTGGCGACCTTTAGGGAGGGTGTGTGGCGAGCTTAAGTTTTTTTGTTTGTGAATTATTATTCCGTAATTTAGATTGTTTTTCCTTATTATTCCCCGTTTATTGAATGTTGAGTAGCGTATTATTTGTAAATAGTTGTATATAAGTGTCAATAATGTTTATTTCGTTTGATTTCCTTAAAAATTAAGTAACTTAAACAAAGAGTGTAGATTTAAATGCATTTGATGTCATGTTGGCGACAGGGAGTCAGTTAATTATAGTGGTTCAGATATATATATATATATATATATATATATATATATATATATATATATATATATATATATATATATTGAGTATGTTCGTTTTGAATCGTAGAGGTAGAATGTGGGACTAATTGTTTGTACTTAAATGAAAATATATGGATATTTTGCACGTTGATTCTGCTGATGTTTAAAATTTTGAAAACTATCGAGTCCTTACGGATGAAAACGAAGTTTGTGTGTAGGGGTATCAAATCTTCTCCTTCCGTTTTTTAATTGGTGGAACTAAATTAAATAAGATTTTTTTTGTGAGTTCGCTACTTCTGAAGAAAACCTGTGAAGGGATTTTAAGTAAAACTGTTCAACCACCAAAGGATTAAACCTAGTGCCGATTTCAATTTTACGTAATTAAGTTACCTAGAGATCATCGTCGTGTTATATTAGTGCTTCTGTGACCTCTTTGGTTTATATAGCTTTTGCGGATTTATTAACATTAACGTTCTTGAAGTGCCACTTATTTGCCGTGCAAAGCGTGTTGAAATATAAAGAAACTGTCGCAGTATATTAAAATTATAGTTATTTAAATAAAGTTATTAACCTTTTGGATTGTTAATGTGAATAAAACTATTTAAAAGATAAAAGTTAACAAGCAAGTTGAGCGCACAAATTATTATTTTGAAAGAAGTTTTTAATCAATGCAGTAACATTTTACCGCGATTCAATCAAGGAATTGTCTGTGTACAAAAGAGTATTAGTCAACATTTTCATTCATCATTTGTCAGAGCAGGAAGATTCCATTTCCGTTATAGCTGTAACCGATCACCTGGTTAGTTTTCAATTGTTGTAACACAGGAGAGGTGTTAATCTAGGCATTAAGGTAATATAATATTGTTTTTTTTTTCTTGAATATTTTCAAGGTTTCTTGTGTGTTTCGAATTATTTTTTTTGTTAACGAAGGTTTGAAAGCGGTGTCGTATTTTTTTTTAAAATTAAGTTGTTTTAATTTGGTTATTGTAATTAATCATAGCTCTGACGCTTCGCCTTCACACTTTTTTTTATTTTTAGTAGTAAGGGGCAATTGACCCTGAAATAGTGTGGTTACATAATCCACAAATCTAATCTATAGATTAAGCGATCTAGAACGGCGTTACGCAGGATCCTGGCCAGACATTCTGTCGCCTTTTAAGCCTTTGTATTTTTTTGTTTATACGTATTATCGTATGGTTATATTTATCTTATTTTTTATTTTATTATAGCTTTGTTAGGTTTTATAAATTTGTTTTAATTCTGTGAAAACCCTTTTGTGTTACATAAAAGTTTTTTTTTTGCAAATTGCAAGTTCACCAGTAATTTAGAAGCGTAAAATTTTAACGTAACGAAGTGACAGTTTATTATTGAGTAATAGCGTTAATGATATTTAGTGTTTTATTTGATTTTTTAGTTGAGTATTAATTCATTTAGAGTGCATTCTATAGCTTTTTTTTGTTTTGATTATTATTTAATGCCTAATTATTTTCACTGAGGTGTAGTAACGTAACTTTATTGAGTGCTTATCACGCTTTTATTTGTCAAGCGTGTAGTGCTATTTTGAAGCCCTATTTCAGGTGGTTTGCTGAGCTGTTGTCGAGGCCACCTGGGATTGATTGCGGATAGGTAAGCGTATGTTTTTTGTATGTTTAGACACGCTATGTACTCGTAATTTTGGCACGACGACCCTTATTTTGACTACCAAACATTCTGGCGCCCTTAACCGAACCGATTACGTCTTCACCCCCTATTTTGACTTACGTACGATTTACTATTCTGGATGTGCAAAATTCATCAACATCATACTCATACCCATACGCTGGCTAGTCGGGGCAAAAAGGCCAATTTTATCTGTAATCCCGTTCTACCACCCGTTTATACCGTTACAGTATTTCCCCAATGAAATGGCCAAAAAGGCATCTGACGTTATAAACATAACTGTCTATTTCTATTCAATTTCATAAAAGTTACGGAATCAATCTGACTGTCTATTTCTATTCGATTTACGGAATAAATCTGAATGTCTCATATTGAAAGTTTAGCTAACTTCTACATCATTATAGCAACTTGTATGATCTAGGTTACACAACAAATGTCAACAGCACTGTCGTGAGAATGCTTAACAACACGTTGAATTCTCCAAACGCGCAATTTTTATTCAAAAATTATAACGACACTTCCAAAAAGATGCACGTTCCATTTGTGTTTTTGTTGAAATACGTACGAAATTATGTATATAATACATAATGTTGACGTAGTTCCTAGATAAAATTTGCATTTTATAGTTCCAATAAATAATAATAAATAACTAAATATTTCACTATGCTCATAATACGCAATGTTATTCAAATTGTGTAGTTGTCAACTCAAACCACCAGATGACGCTGTTTCGGTGACTGCCAACATAATGTATGCAAACTGTCAAGAGTTGCACGTATTACCATTGAATGTATTTGGTTTAGCTGAACAGGGAGCATTAATAGTCTATTATTGTCAAGTGACGTGTAAGCAAACTATTTGTAAAACAAGTTTCCATTGTGTGTTTGATTGCAATGGCATTGCGCATTAAGAGTTTTTGACAAACTCTAAATTAATATGTTTACCGAGAAATCCTTAAAAGACTGCAGAAAAGAGTTGCCCGTGTGAGACCTGCCATCAAAGAAAACTGGATGCTGCATTATGACAGTGCACCTTGTCACACTGCACTCTCAATTACTGAGTTTTTGACAAACAAAAACATTTCTGTCTTTCCTCAACCACCCTACTCTCCTGACTTGAGCCCATGTGGCTTTTTCCTGTTCCCTAAATTGAAAAACCACCCATTTTTTGGAACAGTAGAAGACATCAAAAAAACTATAACAGACCAGCTGAAGGATATTCCATTTTCTGAGTTTCAGCACTTCTATGAAGAGTAAAAAAACCCAATGAAGCGTTGTGTGACTTCCCAAGGGAACCATCGTAAAGCAGATAGAATTCATATCGGATTATATGGTAAATAAAAACTGTTATCGAACTAGTATCATTACTTTATTTATAGACCTCGTATATATACATATGTAGGTATAGAAATAATTATGCAATCGACTTTTTTTGCACTAACGCGTAATTGACTTATAAGCTCATTTTCAAACGTTTGGCAAAGTTTCACCATGATTGGCCATGATGTCTGTGTGTGTGTGTGGATGTATGTTAGTATCCACGATAACTCGAGAATGACCCCACAGACATACTTTAAATTTCATATTTAAGCCCGTTTTCATGTCTCCTGTTTTTATCAATTATGTCTGAAACAGATGTATATTTCAAAGATATAAAAATACCAACATATAGACCTTAAACATATTGATTATTTATGTTTGATGGAATTTTTTGATTTAGGGGCAAGAAATTCATAATGTAGAATTTAAATGTTAGAGTTGAAGTACTTTCAGAACAACACAGTGCGCACAAACCAATATTGGTCTCAATTCGACAATTTGCCGTCGCGTGCGCAATTCATAGGCGTAGAAATTTTAAGTAGTTTATTTACATTTTGGTGCACGCTTGAGTTATAGGTTATATTTCTGACTTTTACATTTTCTTTTAATAAACAGTTCTTTTCAGAGCTCTTTTTGACCCTTCGTGTATATTTTGGTAAATTTGCAATATCTGTGCTTTAACCGTAATTTACAAGTATGTTTTTTGTCTTTTATAGTCATCAAACAATTGCAAACAAATCGAAACAGATCGGCGTTCGTGGAAAGATTCTGCATAGTCAAGCTTGAGAAATTGTTGCAAACGTCATAGAATTCATGACAAAAGAAGCCAAGGAGGGAGTGACAATCCCTTTGTCAAACTTTAAGGAGAGAATTTTAGCTGCTACGAAGATAGGCAAATTCACTTATCGTAAAGTTATATCAGATATGAAGGAAATTTCCCAAGGCAAAGCAATAAAGTTTTCTTCACCTAGAAAAAATAAAAACAGACCAAACCCTAAAAGTAATTTGTATCAGGAGGAATTGGAGCAGATAAAATCCATTATACATAATTTTTATATTATTGAAAAGAGAGTGCCTACGTTAAAAGGTAATGAAACAATTTTTACATGGTAAATATAATTACATTTAAATTAACAGGTATCCACAATAAAATTCTGTAAAGGGGTATTGATTTTAAAGGTGGACTTTCGACTTTGGGAAAGATTATTAAAAAATTGGGTTTTCGGTAAGTCATGTAACTATTTGTGACATTCACTCATATTAACTTATTGCATAAATTTGTAGATGGTGCAACACTGTTGATAAAAGGAAGGTTCTGATGGAATCATATGACATACACTTAAAGCGTATCCAATATTTACGTCAACTGCAGCAATGCATTCAAGATAAGAGACCAATTATTTTTACAGATGAGTCCTATATCAACAGTTGTCATACAAACCCAAAAAATTGGACAGATAATTCTACTCTGGGTTTTAAAACACCTATTGGCAAAGGTCCACGTGTTATCATGGTACATGCTGGTGGATCTGAAGGTTTTGTTAATAATGCACTACTTATCTTCAAATCAGGTACGAGATCATTATCATTGTTGATGACAAGTATTCAAGGAGCTCCAAAACAAAACTGCGCCTATTTGTAATCGTGTAAACTAAGCTGTAATTGCTAAATTTCACAAGACATAGTCTTATATAAATTATCGCTTGATTTAACTTAAATTTGTAACATTTCTGTTTTAATCCCATAACCCATTTATGAAATTTTCGTGCAACGCCACTAGCAAACCAGCTGATTTTCGCGCAGCTTTTCATGACTCATTGTGTTGTTCTGAAAGTATTTCTACTCTAATTGTGTTAATTTAACATAATTTTCCTCTATAAAGTTTCTTAATATAAAGCAAACTAAGTCTAAAAATTAATTAAATGGGATTGAAAATGGTTAAATTGTATTATTGATATTTATCAATCTGATGTAGATTATTGTTTTTGATTTTACAATATTGCCTATTTTCTTCATTAACGTATTAAAAAATAGGTAGCATAATTATCCTACAAAAATTATTTAATTTCTTTTAATTTCCACTTTGTAAGTTGGAAGGTCGTGTGTTGTTCCACACCCACACCCAATTTTTTTAAAATAAAATCCGTAATTGCAATAAATTTGATTTTTTTGCATTATTTTATTACGAATCATAAATACATTTGTGTGGTTTAAACTTGTTTTACCTGTTACTATCAAATATAGTTATCTATAACTGAAATTAATAATGATAATAATGATAATGATAATATTTACTATCCCTATCTTCAAAAATTTTATTGTGCAAATCTCTTGTGTTGTCTCATTTTTCCTTTTGTAGTGCTGTGTATGGTAATTGTCTATCTAAACAACTTGTTAGGAGAGTACAGGTTATCCAAAACTCGTGCGTGCGTTTAATTTATGGTCTTAAACGTTACGATCGTATCTCACATAAATTAACAGCTATTGCTTGGCTTAATATGGAACAAGGTCGACTTCTTCACTCAGCTAACTTATATCACAAAATTATAATGAATAAATCACCTCCATATCTGTATAATAAGATTTGCTTTCGTACTGATGTACATCATGTCAACATACGGCGGAAGGATTTAATTACTGTTCCTAAACATAATTTAGAGCTGTTTAAAAAATCATTTTCATATAATGTATGTAATTTATATAATTCACTTCCGCCGAGTATCAAACATCTCTCACCAACTAATTTTAAAAAAACACTTCGTAAACACCTGCTGTGCACTTAGACGCCGATAAGTTACTACAAATATACACGTCCCATTTCATCTCTATTGTCATTTCATTTCCTTATTTAAAACTTTTTCATTGCATGTATTACTCATACTCAGCTCACCCGTCTATTGGAATTTACTATTTGTCGGGCTAAGTGGAAGAGCACTGACGGATTTTGCATCCCGAAAGTGAACTTCGCCCTTTGGACATCGTAATCTGCATAGTAGCTGGTCAATTAGCTTATATATATTCTTGTGTCCAAATAAAGACATTATTATTATTATTATTATTATTATTATTAATAATAATGTAGCCTAAGCATCCCGCTGTCGGGCAACGGCCTCCCCATTTTCTTCCACTGCTTCTTGTCTCTTGTTCGCTCCTTCCAAGTCTTTCCCTCCGCGCTAACTAGTTCATCTTCCCATCTACTCGTTTCCGTCGGCCTCCTGTTACTTTCCAGCTCGTTGTTCTTTTTGTCCACCTGCCATCTTGTAACCGTATGACATGTCCAGCCCAGTTCCATTTCAGTAGTTTACTAATTTCCAATATGTCCCTTACACCCGATCTTCTTCTAGTGGAATTTTATCGAGGAGCCTTATATTTAACATTCAGCATTCCATTTTTGTTTGGTTTACTCTTAGTTTATTCTTTAGATTTTTATTTAGGCACCACGTTTAGGTCATACTCGGAATTACACAACTATCAAAGACTTTCCGTTTAACCCACACTGGTAATTTTGCTTTAAAAATATGTTTTAAGTTCCAGAAACATTTCCATCTCGCACTAATCCTCCTATCTATTTCCTTTCTCATGTTGTTTTCAAACGATATGGTTTCCCCCAGATAGATAGCCTCCTTAACGTAATTCACTACCTCACCATCCGCTGATATGTCGCTAGCATTCCTGTTTGATAGCGCATGCGTCTTATGGTAATTTATTACTAGACCTGCTTCTGTACTTGCTAGTCTAAGATCTTTTATCATCTTGTCCAGTTGGTTTCTGAATTCTGCTAACTATTAACACTACATCATCTGCAAAGCGCAGCTTTGATATTCTTTTTCCTTCGATGGCTAGCCCATAGTTCTACCACTTCAATTTCTTAAATACTTCTTCCAGTGCCCCATTGAATAGGTTCGGTGAGATTGGGTCGCCTTGTTTTACATCCTTGTTTATACTAAAAGTAGGTCCTGTGGTATCTAACCTTATTTTTGCTTTGCCTTCTTTATATATGTTTCGTATTAGTCATATATTTGTGATCGACATTTTGGTTTTTCAAAGCTAGCAGCATAAAATGGTGTGACTGACTGTCGAATGCTTCACAAAAATCTACGAATACTAGATGGATTGGAATGTCAAATTCACAGCACTTTTCTATAATCTGGTTGATACTTTGAAAGTGGTCGTGTGTCGAATAACCTTTTCTAAAGCGTGCTTGTTCTATAGTTTGGACTAGGTTCAATTTCTGAGATTCATTTCTTGATTATTCTCATGAATAGCTTATATAGAGTGGGGGTTAGGCTAATGGGACTATAATTATCGATGTTATCCAGTGCTCCTTTTTTATGTAGTAGTATGATGACAGATTCTTGCCAGAATGTTGGGATTGTTTCTGTTTCTATGACTTTGTTAAATAAAATTCGTATTAGTTCTTTCATTGTTTCTGGTATGCCAATCAAGTGTTCTGGCGTTATTCCGTCCTCTCCTGGTGCCTTATCCTTTTTTAGGCTTTTTATGCTCATTTCCAATTCTTCCATCGTTATTTCAGGTATTACTTCCTTATGGGGTAGTTCCAGATCTAATAGCTTCTGATTGTCGTTGTTTTTTCCCTTAAATAGGTTCTTGTAAAACTCCGTGGCTACTCCCATTATTTCTCTGTGTTTTCTTTTTAACTTGTTAGTTGTATTTTTTAATTCTACGATCCATGAAGTACCCCTTGATAGTTCCTTTTTTATTTTTTTTAGTAGATCCTGATTCTTCTATGATGTCTGTAATCATTTTTTCTTGCATTATTTCTCTGTGTTTTCTTTTTAACTTGTTAGTTGTATTTTTTAATTCTACGATCCATGAAGTACCCCTTGATAGTTCCTTTTTTATTTTTTTTAGTAGATCCTGATTCTTCTATGATGTCTGTAATCATTTTTTCTTGCATTATTCTTCTATCTTTCCTAATTGACCTTTTTACTGCTTTGTTCATTTCACAGTATTCTATTTTTGAACGTGCGTCTTTCTTTAGTTTTTGTTCTTCTCTTTTACTTATCAATTCTTTCGTTTTTTCTGAGAGAGCCTGATTTTTACTGTGTTTGTAGTTATCTGAATATTCTGTATTCCAATCCTGGCATAGTTCATTTAGTTTGTTTATATGTTTCCTGTAACCCATGTCCAATTTTCCTTATTTGGGAGTTTTTAAATTTCTTGGTCCTATCCTTTCCAGTATTTATTCTTAGACACGTTCTTAACATTCTGTGATCTGTTTCGAACCTGAACTTATTTATGTACCCTGTATTGATTATCCATTCCCTTTTGTTAGTTATTATATAGTTGATTTCATTCTTATAATCCTTGTTTGGAGACATCCACGTCCACCTCTTCCCTTTTCTTTTCTTGAATAATGAGTTGGTTATTCCCATTCCTTGTTCTCTAACAAATTCAATGAGTCTTATCCCAGCCTTATTTATTTTTCCGTAACCATATGCTCCCATTACGTCTCTGTCATCTGCGGTTGGCACTCCAACCTGACTGTTAAGATCGCCCATCAATATAATGTTGTTAGTATACTTTTTTACATCGCTGATAGCATCACCTACTTCCGCATAGAATCTCTCAATTTCTTCTTCGTCCGCTGTTATTGTAGGGGCGTATACTTGTAAATTACTTTTTATTCGCATTAGCAGTGTTGCACATTGATCGGAGTATCCTCTGAATTCTTGAATTTCGTTTTTTCGCTCTCGTTTAATCCAAAAACCTACTCCATACATACCTAACTTCTGAGATTCCCACAATGTCCCAGTTAAGGTTCTCCACTGCATACGCTAGTTCTTCACATCTATCGTCTGATAACAGTGTTCGTACATTAACAGTGCAGATGTGCAAATCCAAAATTTTGTTAGTGCTAACTTTCTTTGGTGTTAGCATGTTTGGGGGGTTTTGGCCTCTTTTCTCCTTGTAGACCAAACTTCTAGGAGGAGCAAGTAAGTTTAAATTAGATTTAGTTCTAGTTAATATATTGTCCGTGGTTATGCCGTGGTTGTCCTATGGTTTTCTATATGTTTTATTTTTAGTTACTTTTTTAAGTTTTTTGGAGATTCTCTTACATCTTTCAAAAGGGTTTGTATTAGTGATTTTTTATTTTCTTTTCCTCCGACTGGCGTATTTCCTCCCCTAACTTCACGTTCTCTCATTTTCTTTTTTTCTTGCTCTATCACTTTTTCTGTTGATGTGGGCGAGTCATCAATTGGCCTTTTCTCTCCGGTATTTACCATTGTTTTGTTGGTATTTTCTTTTAACTGATGCAGTGTGTATTCATCACTGCCTAGCAACAGCTTGTTATTGCGGATGATTGCTTTATAACCTTGTTTCCTTGAGTCCAGCATGTACGGTTTCAATTATTTTCTTACCCCTACAAAGTCCTCATTTATACCCATTAAATTCTTTACATTCTTAAATATTTTTCATGATCTCAGTAGTTAATCCTATCTTTACTGGTCTTATTTTCCCTTCTTGTTGTTTACCCACTCTGTATATGAAATCTAAATCCTTCTTTGTTAGCTGTACCTTCATTATTTCACATATTCCCGTAATAGGTTGTACTAAATCTTCCATCTTTTCGTTAATCTGTTCTTCTACATTAAAAAGGATAAGATTTTTTCTTGCTTCCATTTCAAGCGCTGTTATTCTAAATTCTTGTTTTTTAATATTTTCATTAAGTTTATAGTTTTCCTCTTGCAGATTTTTTACATCCTCTGTATCTTCTTTTTTCAGGTTATCCATTTTTTCGTTTATTTTAACAAGTTGTTTCATTATTTGTTCGAACATAAATGTTGTATTCTGCTCGCTATTTTGTTCGTTATTCTGCTCATTATCCTCCATATTTCTGTATTTATATTATTTTTTCTTCTCGTTACAAATTATGCTCAATTAATAGGTTATTTGCCCTTTCAATGCCAGAGTTACGCGAGCGTTCTTGTTTTATCTGTTGTCCTCGTTACTCGAAACACGCGAAAAACGCCCTTACGCTTTGACAGTTGTTTGTACGTTTTGCGTTATTTTGTGCTAAATTTTATAATTTTTGATTTAATTAGGTTTTTATGCTTTTATATTATGGTTTAATTGACACTTTATGCAACTTGATTTAATTTTTTCCGACAATTATACACTTTTCCCCAATAATTGAAATTAATCGTTATTAAACTTTACCTTCTGGGCATTTGTCAACTTTACATTATACCTGTATCACTTAGCCCATTATGGTCTGAACTTTTTTATTATAAAATAATTGTAAATGGATTATGTTTTCAAGTTTAAATGAGTGTTAACATTAATATCAGTAAATCTGATACATAAGCCTACATCACATTTACGACACTGAGTGCGCACCAAACTGCCAACATGGTTTTATTCAGAGCATCGTCGGCGTTTATTGTTTGGTACGTATTTAACTAAATAGTCTTTTCCGCCAAGACGAATATCTGGGGAAATCCTAGAATCTCTTGAAAAACAACCGAGTCTGCCTGCTGATTTTGGCAAGTTTTGAAATTTTTTAAAATACGTTTTTGCTATTTCTCGTCTACAATTCAATTGAGTGGTTTTTGGATTATGAATTTTGTAGATAATCCAAGCATTTTGAATGGCAGCCTCTAATAACCAAGTAAAAATGGGCCACCACTATTTCTTCCCTCTTAACTCCTGTTCTATATACATTTATGTTGGCATCCATTTGGTCTGTACCCCCATAAACATACTGTACTTTTCAAAATATTCCGATCTTTTTATGGCAATTCTTTATCAACTGCTGAGTATCGCTGCGCATTTGTCAGTGGAAAAACCGATTGTATTGTTGACCTAACAGCTACTACTGAATTATCCATCCATCTGGAAACAATAATCTATCATCTATTGCGGCACACTTAGCTTTCTTCATTAATTTTACATTTAAAATTGGGCAATCTTTGGGAAGCCTATTTTCTCTTATTTCCAGTTCCATTGTATCCACATCCTTTTAAATATGATAAAAATTTGATAGATGTAAACAAATTGTCGAAGTAAAATCAATATAGTAATGTTCTTTTCTCGTCTGGAAACTCGGCAATAAGTTAAATCAAAGCAGCACTTGTTTTTCCAAATTCTTTTTGATGTTGAGCATTAGAATTACGCATTGAACCATGAAAAATTTCAAAATTTATTAGGTATCCGTTTTTTGAATTTATGCACCAACATTTGTACCCAAAGAATATGGGTTTTCTGTGAATGAATTGTTTACAGTCATGTTTACAGGCGGTCGCAATTTAGCCATCTTGTCCTTTGGGTCGAGGTATGTGTTATCGGTTCCATATATGAAACGGCGAACTAAAGAATATAAATTGGGTATATATATATATATATATATATATATATATATATATATATATATATATATATATATAATTTGATTCTAACGAACATTATTAGAAATATAAAAGTTATCAAATCATAATTGAGATTCAATATAAGTATTTTAAAAATTAATAAAATATATACTTACTCAGTTTTCCTTGCCATAATCACGCATTCATGATTCAAGCAAATAAACAAACTATATTATAAAACTATTTAGCACGAACTAATAATGCAAATCGATCACATATATTTTTATACAGGTATGGAAAAACATTATTGCAGGTCTGACTTATAATATATATATATATATATATATATATATATATATATATATATATATATATATATATGTATGTATGTATGTATGTATGTATGTATATATATATATATATATATATATATATATATATATATATATATATATATATCCAAAGCAATTAAGATGATGTTGAAAAGTCGGGTGTTCTTTGAAACTATTAAGTAAATACTTTACACTTAAACATTGATCATATTAATCAAACATCGAAGTTTATTGTAATTGCGAATTTATGACATGGTTTGATTACTACTCGTAAGAAGAAACTTACGAGTGCTACAAACAAGAACATTAACATTTACATTGATAGTATAACTTAAGTTTAAGGTTTAACTTTAGCATTACAATTCTTATTGAAAAACGAACTATTTTTAAAAATGAACAGAATACACTTTTTTCAAAACTCTACTTTATAAGACTTTTCGCAAAGACCTCCACCTTGTGCAATAATACGGTTAGGGAACGTAGTTTCCAAAAACTGTTGCACTCTTATTGCAGTATGAGCAGGACAGCCATCTTCTTGACACCAAATGTTATCAAAATTTACATTGAGGCGTTGAACAGCTGGAACTATCTGGTTTCTCAACAGTTCTAGATATTTGGCAGCATTCAAGTTTCCGTTGATAAAAAATGGACCAATTATGGAATAGCCTAAAATTCCTGCCCACACATTAACTTTCTGGGGGTATTGTATCCGGTAAGGAATACTAATGTGTTTGTTTTTCCGAAAGTAACCAACAGCGACAGACGGATTGTGATGGCCATGTAAGATAAAAGCACACTCGTCGGTAAACAAAATATTTTCAATAAATCTTTCGTTTTCATTAGCCCGATTCATCATATCTTCACAAAATTCCACACGCTTCTGATGAATTTCTGGAAAAATTGCTTGTGTAGTTTGCAACTTATAGCAACGGTATTTATTCCTTTTCAAGATAGTGCGAACTGTTCTTGGTTCAATATTCATTTCTTCAGCAATTTTTGTACTATTGCACGGGAAATTAGTTTCTGCTAAACTTCATACTGCAATTTGTTGGAGTTCGCGCTCTTCGTTTAAGTTACGACCAGGATGCTCACCATCATTACCATCAATGCTACTGCATTTTCTACAATTATTTAAACATCCACATCTTTCAAATTTACAAACAGTACGCATAATCGTACTTTCTGATGGAAAAAGCAAACCTGCCCATTATTTCTTCTGTAGTGCTTCCTGAATAATACCACTTAATAATTTGTATTTTTTCTTCAGTGGAATACATGAGTGTTGGGTCGGAGTTGCAAAAACACTGATTTTCAATTCTTGTTGACAGTAGCAATTAAATGTGTCACTGATACTAGCCTACTCAAAAGACGCATGTATGGCATCAGCGCTTTAGTTTGTTGTGTATTCTATCTCACTTAGCACGTGAACTGGTTGTACTGTCTTTGTTGTACTTATTATAAGTCAGGCCCGCGATAATATTTTTCCATACGTGTATATTTGAAAATCATTGTGTACATACACATTTACACGTGTAATAAAGTATATTATTCATATTACAGGCTAAAATCTCATTGTCTATTGTCTATTATTCAGTGATACAGTGGTAGTTTAGGAAGTGAAATAAATTGGAAAGTTTAAAGGTTAAATTAAACTATAAAGTGGAAGCAGGCGTTACAAGTGTAGTAGTACAATTAAGGCTCCTGGGTCAAGTATTATCTACAGAAATAATTACAAAATGGGGGAAATTTAATGGAAGTGAGATTTGAGAGGTTAGGTTGAAGCTAAGGTGCCGCGAGGCAAGTCGAGTAAAAGAGCGGCAATTAAGAGAATTCAAATTTAAAAATAAAAGACAGTACCCTGAGGCATAGTCCATTAACCAAGTTTAAAATTCAATTTAAGACGTAAGAATCATACAAAAGGAAATTAAGGGAAAGGACAAGCGCGAGCCTCAAAATCGAAGAACTATTACATGAAATAAAGGCCAAACTAGATAAAGTAGATGACAGAAGTGATAGAATGGAATTGAAAATGGATGCATTCCAGAAAGAACTAACTCATAGAAAAAGAGAAAATGAAGCAACAGGAAGAAAAAGTTGAAGAAATGGAAAGAGCACTATGAAAAAAAAAGGATTGTAATATATGGGATTGAGGACCAAGGGGATGAGAGAGAACTGATCCTAAGAGAGAAAATAATACTGTTGAAAGATAGGTATGTGCAGCTAGAAATTGAAAAAGAAATCAATGGTATCAGAAGAATTAGAAAGTACCGAAACACCAATGACAGACCAATCTTGACGGAAGTGTACGAAACTGATCCAAAAAGTAGAGATATTAAAAGCTGTTAAATATCTCAAAGGAAAGAACGTTTACATAAACGAAGCTTACTCAAAAGATGTACTACAAAGGAAAGAATTAGTAAAATTTGTGAAAATGATTAAAGGAAATGGAAATCAGGTTACGATGAGAAACAATAGCTGAAAGTAAATGGAGTGAGTTTCTCCCTCGAACAATTAAGGTCTACTGAAATAATGGTTTCAAGGAAAGAAACAGAAAAAACAGCGAATATAGAAATTTATTGTAAACATTTTTGCAGTTCGCGGTAATGAACTATGATTTTTAACATTGAAGTAAATGGCATAGGTTTTGATGTCTTTGACGAAGTTTCCTAATCATAAATGGTACTTTCAAATTTGCCACTTTCAATCAATTCTATGCTAAACTGTAGTGGCGCCTGAGACTTTATTAAACATAAAATTGTCAATGATTGTCTGCTACGTTTTGACCCACAGGTGCTTTAAGTCAGCAGATCACTAAGGGTCGGTTGTATAGTCGTTTTTTCAAGCGGAGGTTGGCCAACTGTCGGTAGAATATCAACCAGTGGTTAAGTATTTTATTACTTAATCTCATAAAATAACAATCTCATGACCTACGCTCATAACCTTTTATTGCTTCCTCGTGTTCAATGGTGTTATTTCACGTTATTATCATTATTAGTTTATTATTGTTATTCCTTAAATATTAGTATTTCTATTAATAAATCCTGCTGTCAACAACAACCAGGTAAGATCATGTAGTTCATAAGATTAATAAGAAACTTGATTAAAGCAGATGTCCACCCATAAGAGAATATCGTTTACTGATTTAGATATGCCCAGATTGGTCGATTTAATGCAAAAATATTCATCTATTGTAGGATCAAAAGAAAAACTGACGCAGTTACATGGAAACAGAAGGTAATAAGTTTATGCGATTATTGTTAAATATAATTTTATTTTCACTTGTTTATTTCATTACCTATTGCATTAAATAGGCAGCTATTTGGGACACAATTCGTGAAGATTTTAATTGTTGCGTTACTGACAAAAAAAGTACAGATCAACTACGAACAAAGTTCGACAAATTTAAAAAAAAGAGACAAGATGGTACTTTGCAAAGCAGATGCAGATGTTGTACAAAACAGGAGGAGGTCCACTTGAAGATGAAACTAAGGATGCAATTAAAAATTTGTATGTCAAGATAAGGGGCATTATAAATTTTTCAATTGAGGGATTACCGATGAATGTCAATAGCGATTATCTTGGAAGCAAATTTGCAAAATATAATTAACATAATCTTTTAGACTGTGGAGGGACAGAAAATATTTTGAAAAGAAAAATAAATCCTGTTTCAACAGCGGAGAAAAATAAAAAAGCAAAGACATCTTTAGAAATATTAAAAGATGGAACAGCTTCAACGGCAGACTTAAATAAATTAAAACAAGACCTATTAATTTAAGAAGATATGAGAAATGAAGAAATCCACACAGAGAAGCTCGAAGGGCTTCTACTGGATAGTGAATAAAAAAGATTAAAAATTTGGGCAGTAGATGTTTTTAAGAGTATAATATTTCAATTTAAATTAATGTAAATTTGAAAAATTTGTTATAAACCCTTGACGATAATCGACTACTTCTTGCTGAATAAAATAATTATCATCAATTTCAAGCGGTAATGTATATGATACTCATCGTCTGGTTGTTGTTCTTTTCTAGAAATTGCTAGATTATGTAGCACTGCACAAGCCACTACAGCTGCTTGTGCTGTGCGTACAGACACATTTCTTCCTAATGATAATATTGGAAAACGGCATTTCCTTACTCCAAACAATCTTTCAATTGGGTTCCGAGTTCGTATATTGTCATGTGGCCGTGATTTTTGGAAAGCTTTTGATTGTAACGTTTTATGTTTTTTTTTGTTTACGTATTTGGAAGGTATTAGAAATTTTTACAAATATCTTTTCTAAAAAACGCAATATAAGTTTTGTTGTTTATCGATGGAAGTTTAAATTAAGGCAGGTAGTGAAATCTTACTTACTTACTTACTAATTTTGTTTGAGAATAGAATAGTTATTTTCCATATTTTAGGTATTAGAAATTTTTGTTTGCTGAAGGGGAAATTACGTTTTATAAAATTAAATTGAGTATAAAATTATTACTTTGTATGGAGCATCGTTCAGTTTTAGTTTTTTGACTGCTTCGTCTGTACAGCTGAACCGATAAAAAATAATTCGCTGTAAAAAACATTTTGGGCTTAAGTACAAAGAGTTTGGATTTTATATACGTGAATTTAACGTTGATTTTCGACGATTTTCTTTGGCGCAAATATTGGGTTACTTGATAATATGGCGTGGGATAGTAAGGAGTGGAATGTTTTCTTATGACGCAGTTTCTCTCGAACGTATCGTTTTTACCGTGTTTGTAGTTTGAATAAATGTGTTATGTGATTGGTTAATTAACATAGAAGGGAGATGATATTGAAGATGGCGTGAAATAAAGGTAGCATAGGGCAGTCTTGATAAGGATCCCGTAGCGTTAGGGCTCTTGTTTGCGGCTCCACCCCATTCACGAAGATTTGTTTGTTTGGAGACAGTGAACTATTTACGCCCATATCGGGAGGTTTAGTGAAGTAGATCGTTGGAAGTTTTTCCGTTACCCTTAAGTTGGGGGATATTTTAGTGACTTCGTTCCTACCGGATTAGTTTACCGTTATCGTTGTGGCGCAGGCACATTTTCTCGTCCAGTGAATTGGATTCGGTGTTGAATAAGTGCCGGTCTTTAATTATTCTTGGAGTTCCATGGCACCTTATGTGCGGAGAAATAGTAATATAGTTCACGTTTTAGTTTTTTGAGTGCTTCGTCTGTACAGCTGAACCGATAAAAAATAACTCGCTGTAAATAAACTTTTTTGATATTTTAAAATAATGTGTTATTCAGAACTTGTATATAGGTAGAGTAAAGTGAACAAGTAACGTGGAAGCATAAATATTAGTGAAACGTACAACCAATTGTGATATCAATCAAAACGCAACTTGGAAGTAGAGGTATTCACGAGTTAGGTCATATTTTGAGTTTCGAGCGCACTTTCAACTTCGATTCTATTGTTGAGGCCGCTGCAGAGGCCATGCTCTGGGTTACCACCAGGTGTCTGTGCAAAAAAAAAGGTAAACATTTATGTTTTGCCGCGGTTGACAAATGTTAATAAACATTTGATTGTATTTTATTATTTTGTATGTACGAACGGTTGAATACGCTGTATTTTGAGATTAATATACCGTTTAAATTTTAATACAAGCGTACTCATCCGTGTTATGATCCAAATTTATTTGAGTTTCTTTTTAATTGTTATACTGACGAATTAGTACTGAAATTATATGTCGAATGCGTTACAAGGAGAACACAATGTATTTGTTATAACCATTGGCTATTTTGGCTCACGAATAATAATTGCAATAATTTTTAGTTAAGGCCGACGTTGAAACTAGGTCTATTAAGTAAACTAGGTGATTTAATTTGAATAGAACGATATGATTAATGTAACAATTGTGTTGACATCTCGATGGTGGTTCTTTTTATATACAGGGTGTTTCATTACTGATTGGAAATATTTTAACTGTAGAATCCCGAGTTAAAAATATGAAGATTTAACCCAAATGACCTAGATAAAATGTGTCTCCTGTCTGAGTTACAGGGTGTTCCATTTAAAAATCATTTGTGCCCCGTACTTTAAAACTATTTGACGTTTTATTGCCATACTTGGCGGGAAGTGTAGGTAGTATACACCCTACTAAATTATGTTAAATAAACGTTTCTGGCTATTACCAGAGGCGTACGACAGGAGCAAGTAACTGCTTGATCCGTTCCGAATACTACGCCACTGGCAATTTTAGCACAATTTTTCGATTCTCCAATACTTTCTACGTAAATATAATACTCTTTCTTCATAACGATAGTCATTATTTTTCGAGATATTTTAAGTTAAATATGACGCTGCACAATTATTTTGATTTTAATGTATTAATTATGTCGGTGTTTTGGGTCATTGGATTGCATTTATTAGACAAATGAAACTGTAATCCGTATTAACAAAGAACATAATGTTATTTATCGAAATTTCTTGAAACGAATAGATGCATTAAACAATTAAAAACAAATTGTGGTTCTGAAAATGTTATAATCTAAATAAAAAACAATTTTAACAACAAGAAAATATCAAAAAGCACATCCATAAAACTTAAAAATCTTATATAAAACGAATGTTCAATGTGACATCCGTTTACCTCGATAAGTTTATGAGAACTATGTCAGCAAAATGTAAATTTCGTTAATTTTATTGCCAATCAGCCAAACATATGTTTTGAAGTTAGAAGATTGTTTAGCGAAAGAATGGATAAATAATGACTTTATCGTTCTGAGTATGATATTTACGTAGTGTAGTAATTATTTTTGAATTTAGCGGGTTTTAGTTTAGTTAGAAGTTAAGTTAAGTTGGCAGTCGTTGGATTAGGAAAGCTAGTCTAAGAAAAAGATGGTGTATAAAATGAGCGTTTTTATTTTGGTGATTTTGTCTAGAATTTATTCTGGACATCCTTACAATTTTTCAGAAGTGGGATAGAGAACTGAGTGGAATTGGTGATAAAATTATCGTGTTGTCAACGGTTTTGAGAAAATGTCGACCGAAGGATATGCGTAGTCAGTTTAACGTTACGTTAGAGGAATTAGTGGCTACAACCGTGAGAGCAGTAAATCTTAATGATTCACAGCGTATTAAGAACAGTGAGTTGCAAAGTATGATACCGGATTTTAGTGGAAGCTCGGAAGAAGATATAAATCAATGGTTTAAAAGAGTGGACAAGGTACAGGAACGTTTTAATGTGGACGAAAACAAATTAATGTTAACTGTTGTTACCAAACTAAAAGGACATGCATTGAATTGGTTTCACAGTAAACCTGAATACGTTACTTTGGGATATGGAGAATTAAAGCGAGAAATGGAAAACATGTTTTCAATAAGAGAAGATTTCCTTACATTAACGAAGAAAGGCAAGACGGTGGAAGCGGCATGAAAAGTTTATAAATTATTACTCGGACAAGATTTTATTAGGTAATAAATTAAATATAGCTGAAGACTATTTAATTACTTATATTATTGATGGATTTGATAACCCTCATTTACAAGCATTGGCTCGTATGAAAGATTTTACCAGCCTCAACCAGCTGTTAACCAAAATGAATGAGATTACTGCAAGTGAACGTCATCAGGTGTCGATGACAGCAGGAAAACCGCCAATTCGTAACGTGGGGCCCACAAGTATTACTACAACAAGAGTTCGATGTTTTAATTGCAATATGGATGGATGGACACGTTTCTACAAATTGCCCCAGCCCAAAAAGAGAGCAAGGTAGTTGCTATGGTTGTGGTTCGAGGGATCACATTAAGAGAGACTGCCCTGAGCCACGATGGAATATTACCGAAGGAAGGCAAGCAGCATCGTCAAATTGCAGGCCACCAGCAGGCAGACAGAACACGTACGATTCAAGACAGCAAGTGCAGGAATGGAGACCAACAAGGGACAGGGAAACGAGAATCGCATGCAACACCAGACAGCACCACAATGGTGATCTCCGAGAAGAAATCTGACATTTATGAAGTTCCGGTGGAATTACACTTTGACGAAGATGGTAGTAAGGTAAAGGTACATGCCACGTTAGATACAGGAAGCCCGATTAGTATCATTAAAATGAAATACTTACCTTCCTGTGTTTACTCTACTAATTCAGATCATTTAAGCAAAGAATTTTATGGCGTTAATGGTGTTAGATTAAATATTGTAGGAGTATTCGATAAAAAGGTTTTAATTAATAATGTATGTGTGCCAATCATATTTTATCTTGTAAGTAAGAATTAGATTATGAAATGAAAATCACATTAAAACGTGATCAGCCATTTTCATTCAGACCTAGAAAATTAGCTTTTTCTTAAAAAAAAAACGAACTACAGAAGTTGAAACTCGTTACCATAGTTATGAACTTGAAATGTTAGCTATTGTCAATGCCTTAAATCGGTTTAGAGTTTATTTATTAGGGATACAATTTAAAATAGTAACAGACTGTAATTCTATTAAACTGGCCTTAAACAAAAAGGAAATTAACCCACGAATCAATAGGTGGGCATTGGTTCTCCAAAATTATAATTATACTTTGGAACATAGGGGTAGTAATAGAATGAAACATGTTGACGCATTGAGTAGAATGAATACAGTTATGATCTTGGAGGAAAATACTTTCGAATAAAATTTATCAATAGCTTAAAATTTAGATTTAAACATTAAAAATTTAAAAGATGAATTATTGAAGCGCGAAGATAAATACTTTGAGCTTCAGAATGGACTTGTGTTTTTTTTTTATGATTGTGGACCTGAACAGGCTAAATTAGACCTATCATGCTAAAGCACTCAGGAACACTTAGGAGGATGGATCGAGGGATAATGAGTTGCCAATAGATGCCTATGAACAGCTACCTTAAATTTAAATTTAAATATAGGAAAAAGAAAGATAAAATACTCTTTTATGTTCCTTGCTCAATGGAAGACAAAGTTATTTATAATTGTCATGATGCTTTAGGACATGTAGGAATTGACAAAACAATAGAATACTTATCACAAGTGTATTGGTTTCCGAACATTAAAGATAAAGTGAAGAGATATATTCACAATTGTATTCAATGTTTGACCTACTCTCCTTTATATGGAAAAGTTCTATCTGAATTGCATAATATTCCGAAGGGTGATAAACCTTTTGTCACAGTTCACATCGACCATTATGGTCCGTTAGGTAAAACACCGACAAACAAAAATTATATCTTTAAGGTGATCGATGCATATGCAAAGTTTGTAAAGTTATATGATGTAAAATGAACAAAAAGTCAGGAAGCAATTAACAAATTATTAGAATACTTTAATAATTATAGTCGCCCACTAGAATAATTTCTGATCGAGATTCTTGTTTCACCTCACAACAATTTGAAGAGTTTTTAAGACAATAATGTCACACATGTAAAAATAGCTACGGCGTCCCCGATGTCAAATGGGGGTTGAACGGATAAACCGTGATCTAACCCCAATGTTATCAAAACTAACTTGTGTTAAAAATAAATGGCATGTTTGTTTACCAGAGGTAGAGTTTGCTATAAACAACTCTTATTGTCGTTCAATAGGAAATTCTCCGGCAATGCTTTTATTTGGTACTAACCAGCGGCATAAGTATGATGTCCTTAGGAGTTATTTAGAGAAAAATTATAACACTGACAGCTTGGATGAGATTAGAGCGGATGCCCAAAAGCAGAATTCTAAAGTACAAAACTATAATAAACGTTATTATGATGACAGACATATGATTCCTCATAAATACAATGAAGGCGATTTTGTGTTGATTCGGAATGTAGATGTCACCCCAGGTGTAAATAAAAAGCTTATTCCTAAGTACCGTGGACCGTATGAAGTAAAAAGGGTTCTTGAGAACGATAGATACGTGATAACTGATATAGAAAATTTCCAGGTGACGCAAAAGCCTTTTGAGGGCGTTTGTGCTCCAGAAAATATGAAATTATGGTTAAATGATACTTAGGATAAATGTATTAATTGTATTGATCTTAATTTGGTAGTTATAAGTTGTGTTTTACTGTTGTCTTTAAATTTTAGTAATATTTTATATGTTGTGTTCACATTGATCGAGACGATCAAATGTCAGGATCGGCCGAACTGTAGTAATTATTTTTGAATTTAGCGGGTTTTAGTTTAGTTAGAAGTTAAGTTAAGTTGGCAGTTGCTGGAGAAGAAAAAGATGGTGTATAAAACGAGCGTTTTTATTTTGGTGATTTTGTCTTGAATTTATTCTGAACATCCTTACAGTAGAAAGTATTGGAGAATCGAAAAATTGTACTAAAATTGCAATTCCGCCAGTGGCGTAGAATTTGGAACGGATCAAGCAGTCACTTGCCCCTGTCGTAGGCCTTTGGTAGCAGCCAGAAACGTTTATTTAACATAATTTAGTAGGGTGTAGTACCTACACTTCCCGCCAAGTCTGACAATAAAACCTCAAATAGTGTTAAAGTACTGGGCACATAATTTTTTAAATAAAAGACCCTGTAACTCCAGACAGGAGACACATTTTATTTAGGTGATTTAGCTTAAATCTTAATATTTTGAGCTCAGGATTCTACAGTTAAAATATTTCCAATTAGTAATGAAACACCCTGTATATCTTTAGGTTAATGTACTTGTCGTGTTTTTTTAAATATCAACCCATGTATTATATAGCCCAGCATTTACGCACATTTTAAGTGTTTGTTTTTTATGAGATTGAGTCATTGAATTATAACGTAACCTTTAAAGGTTGATGAGTTAATGCATTATATTGTTTTCTTGAATTTGAGCATATTTTATGGTGGATTGATTGATTTAATTTCATCAAGTAAGAACCCCGTCCACACCACTGAGCTATGCCGTGGCACCAATTGCCTTTACGGGTTTGACGCTCTAATGGGTATTTGGCCTGTAACAATATGCGATTCATTAAAAATACGTTCACCTCTCGTAGCGGGATGCAATAATGGTGTTATTAAATATCTTGTGAGTACATAACCCGAGTCTCCTAACAAAATATTATTAAACTCGTTTCTGTCAAAATGACCTTTAATTCTTGAATTATTAAAAATCGTCTGATTGAGTGTTGCACCGGCCTGCCTTGCTACAACATCTCTACTCTGTAGATTAGTCTCCAACCACTTGCACGTCTAATGAAAAATACCCTTTCCGATTCCGGAAATATTCTGCATTATTGCTTCCTACAAACAATTTTATTTGTAAAAGAACTACTGCTACTCTACTATTATATAAACCTTGTGATTGTAACTTAATATGGGTAGTCAATTGAACCGACGACTTGTGGCAATCTGGAAATGTTATGGAAATCCAATGCGGTACTTATAATTTCATCATTTCGTCGCATATAAATATGATTAGGTGCTAGCAGTGTAATTGCATTTGTCACTCTCTTTACAATTCTGCTAGCAGTAGATTTATCAATACCTGCGAAGTCACCTACATATACTAACATACTGCCTGTTGCATACAAACGTAACGTCAGCAATAATTAATGTAATGGTGAAATTGCTTGATTTCGGAAATTATTCCCGTAACTGTCAGTAGTCAATATTAACACAGGCATTCATTTACCTGTTTGTGTTTGGTATCAAATGTTCCTCAATTTGATGTAGTAGAAATACGACAGTATCTTTTGTTAGACGAAATCTAACAAAAAATTCTTCTTCTGACCAATTTGCAAACTGATCAGGCCATCGACTGGGTGAAACGTAACTATTTGTTAAGAAAATGGTCGGGTTTTTTGTAAAGGAAAAAGGGACTTTCATATCAGATGATTTTTTTAATACTTCCTACCTTCAGTATCATTAGCACTATGATGAATATTAAAATTCTGAAAACCCCATAAATTTTATAAACATTATTTTACAGTACTTGTGGCATTTATGATCCCACTACCTGCCAGAAGTGCGATTAATCGATTAAAACGGAAGTGACCTTTTTAAAGCTCTTATTGTTATCTTTTCAACATACCTCAATTTTTATTTCTGGACTAATAGTTGTGAGGAAATTCCGTTTGAAGATTGCATTTATTTATTTATTTGTTATTCACAAAATAATACTTGCAATTGTGAATTTTGTTTTTTAGTTGAATAAATACGTAGTAAGTGTAGTTTTGATATGGACAAGTGATAATAAAGTGTCTAAATTATTATTTTGGGGGGACTATTATATCACTAACAAACCATAATTAAATTAGAGAGGAAAGATTGCATGGTTTGGAATTACTCTGCTCTATTTATTTGTTATTCACAAAATAATACTAGTATTTGTGGATTTTGTTTTCTATTAAATAGTAAGTGCAGTTCTGATATTCACAAGTGATAATGAAGTGTTCAATAACTATTTTGAGACTAATTAAATTAATAATAAATAAAAGTGAATAATATCACACATGATTACCAATATCAAACGTTTGCTAATTGTCCAAATGAAAAACAAAATGAACAATGCAAGGATTATTTTATAATTAATGATGTAACATAATTCCAATATGATATACTTATAAAGTGGAAGAAAACTCAGAACCGAAATTCTCAATTATTTTTTAATTATATATTGTGTAGTTAAAAAACATATATATATATATATATATATATATATATATATATATATATATATATATATATATATAATATTTCGGTCTATTAAATAATTAAGACCATCATTAGGGAATAAACCCTACACGTTCAAAATGTCAGTAATTATAAAAGATAAATAAAAATAAAACTTACTAATTTAACACACAACAAAGAAATCAATTCATCTTTAAAATCTGAATTGATTGCGATATCACCTTGATTTAGGTGTTAACTGTAATTTCTTTACTTTGAAGACATTATCTTTCAGGTAGTGCTTTATTCATAGAACATATTATTTGTATCATTAAGTTGATAATACTTTCTGTATTTTTAAAGGAAAATCATGCGCTAAAAGAATTCCTTTCTTACCTCAATTCTTGGCACAACATTAATTTCACAGATGAGACAGACACTAATGGTTCACTTCTATTCTTAGATTTTTTAATCACTCAAGCTCATGACCACTTAGAATTTGATGTTTACTGTAAAAACACACATACTGGTAGTATCGGTTTAGTGTAGAAATAACTTTATAAACGTTTAAAATAAAGTTAGTATGATTTGAATTTGAAAATGTGTTACATTAGCAAAAAAATCATTAACAGTAGGCATTCCGGGAGGATACTTCAATCTACAAAAATGATACAGGAACATATACCAAAAATTATTCAGTCAGTTGAAGGTTTAGGTATAAGGTAATACGTAATAGAGTAAGCTAAACGATAAGCGTATAAAATACAGGGTGTTCTATTTAAAATAAGCCGAATATTTCAGTATGAATGTTCTACTAATTTAACTAAAAAAAATGAACACCTTGTAAAGAGGTGGTTACTATTCAGTCAATAAATAGATTAAGGGAACAGTATTTTACTTAAACCTAAGAGTAAATTTGTTGGGAGTTAATTTTATTAGGAGATATTTAATTTTTCCTAAAACTCGACGTTTTCAGAAAAATTAATATAACTTGAAACACTCTGTATGTAGGTATAGAGAACCCTTATGAAAGTACTACTTATTTTTTATGTAAAATTCGAAAATGCAATAATATACGGAATGTGTCATAAAAAAACAACTTTGATGTGCCACTTTTTTGAAGCACCCTGTATATTTTTAAAATGTTGCTCATATTGACTTACATAATATCACTGTATTAGAAATTAACGATTATATGCCGCTTCGCCGTAGAACTCCGTGCGTCGGTTGAGATTCACCCTGTGTATATATAAGGTGTCCTAAAAAGAATGGGACATACGTTAACTGGGGATTATTTACGTTAAAATAAGCCGATTGGACTAAATTTACCTTAGTCCAAAAGTTGATACTAACGGAGTTACAGGGTGTCAAAGTTGAAAAAATAAATCATATTTCCTTTAATATCTTTCGACTACTTACAGCTAATTTCATGAATTTTGTATACGAGGTTTTTTTAGGATAAGAAATTCAAATTTATTATCAATTTCGCTGTATCTTCTAGAGGACGCCACCGGCGACAATTTTGAATCCTTTAAACCGTTACAACTTTTTTGTTCCACCCTGTATGTTATTTTGGACTAGAAAAATGTGTTTCCCTGTCTTTTCTAGTTAAGAAAGGTATACCTTATTGAAGTCGCTAGAGCCAACGGTTTCCGAGAAAAACGCATCTAAAAGTGATGATGCATACAAATTATCGAAAAGTAAAGTTAGATTATGGACATATTTGACTGCTATCCACAAACACAAAGAAATAACACTTCCAGTAACACTAAATGGACGTACATCATTACCTTTAGATGCGTTTTTCTCGGAAACCGTTGGCCCTAGCGACTTCAAGAAGGTATACCTTTCTTAATATACACAGGGAAAGAGATTTTTCTAGTCCAAAATAACATACAGGGTGGAACAAAAAAGTTGTAACGGTTTAAAGTGTTCAAAATCGTCGCCGGTGGCGTCTTCTAGAAGATACAGCAAAATTGATAATAAATTTGTATTTCTTATCCCGAAAAACCCCCGTATAAGAAAATTCATGAAATTAGCAGGAAGTAGTCGAAATATATTAAAGGAAATTTGATTTATTTTTTCGACATTGACACCATGTAACTCCGTTGACTAAGGAAAATTTAGTCAAATCGACTTATTTTAACGTAAATAATCTCCAGTTAACGTATACATACATATATATATATATATATATATATATATATATATATATATATATATATATATATATATGAAACTCGGTTAAAACGAGATCTCTGGGACTGCTAATTTTTGCTCGTTACATTCGTTAAACGTTATATCCGAGAAACTCTAAAAATTAAAAAGGATACTACATTTTTAAAAATATTGTTTATTACGCATAAAAATACATTATTTTGCATTAAAAAGCGCAATATCTCTTAAGCATTAGGCGAGTTATTAAAAATTTCATTTATTTTTAGCTGACGTTTTGGTTTAAATTTAACATTATTGAGACCACCTCTTAAAACACTTATAAATTTAAATATTTGCTCACTACTATCGTTTTCTTCAAAAAACCGCGTCAATAATACCAATGCGTCGCCTGCTTTAGCGAGTGTAACAGGCATGGGTTTATCACACTCATTACTGTCTACATCACCTTCATCACTTTCAGCTTCCCGGTAAAATTTCTTCGTCAGTTTTTAAACCCGAAGTAATCACACCGGCATCAATATCTACGTAGTCATCTATGGACGCGCAATTTTGAAAATTATTGATGTCTCTACTTTCTAACCAAGTAGATAAAGGAAGATCGTCTCCGTCTTCGAAACTTTCATTTACAGCAGAAACAAAACCAGTTTTTTTGTAACAGTTCTGAATTGTTGTGGGGGTCACATTATTCCACGCATCACTCATTAGGCGAATTGCATCTAACACGCTTATTTTAAGATCCTGTTTATTTTCCATTCGATCCATTAACTGTAACACTAATAAGCGACGGTGGAAATTTTTAAAACTCCTGATAATCCGTTGATCCATGGGTTGAAGGATAGACGTTGTGTTTGGTGGTAAAAAAATAAGGGTGATGTTGGTTAAATTTTGCAATTCAGGATGCGCTGGGCAATTATCAACCAATAATAAAATCTTTCGATTGTTACGTCGTAATTTATCATTCCATTTTCTAATTTCCTCTTTAAAAATTGTAGATGTCACCCAAGCTTTCTTGTTAGAGGTGTAGTCAACTGGTAGGCACTTAACATTTTGAAAACAACGAGGATTTCGTGATTTTCCGATTACCAACAATTTTTTCACTTCCCGGCATATTTGCGCAAATTAAAACCGAGAGACGATTTTTCAACATTTTTCCACCAATACATTTTTAAATTTTAAAGTGGTATCTGGCGTTAAATTGAAAAATAATCCGGCTTCGTCGGCGTTGTAGATGTTTTCATCTTTAAATTTTCGTCGTAATTCTGGCCAAACACTTTTTAACTTTTTAACCACTCACCTGTAACGTTAGTGTCCACTGATTTCGCTTCACCATTTATTTTTCCATACACAATGTTATTGCGGTTTTTAAAGCGATCAATCCACCCATTATTACACTTAAAGTCTGTATAATTTAATTGTTCCGCGAACTTCTCAGCCTGCGCTTTTAAAATGGGCCCATTAATGGGTAAACCGGCACTTATTTGGTTTTTAAACCACACAATTAGCGCTTTATCAATATCATCTCTAGTATACTTATTTAATTTTTTCACGTCAGTTAAATTGTTTCCGAATGTTGCAAGTGTAGTTTTTCTGTTTTTCCACAACGTTGACACGGTAGATGATGGTAAACAATATTTTTTGCACGTCGCGGAATTTTTTGCACCATTTTCTAGTTCCCGAATTATCTCAACTTTCTAGCGAATTGAAAGTGTTTTGCGTTTTATTGAAGCCATTTTTCAACCTCACGTCTTGCTGTAAAAGTAACAACTGACCTGAAACTACATACCTTGCATTAATTTGCATAACAGGTACAATGTGTACAATTGGTAAGGCGGAAGGCATAAGCGAATTCTACGCAGTAGGTAATCTCTTAATCTATTTTAAGTCTTTTAAAATGTGTCCGTCTTTTCTGTGAAACGTAATTACGGAAATCCCAAAAATTCTTAACAAATATTTACTTGAAACGGCTTTTAGTATGTATATAAAAACTACTACAAAATTTGAAATTTGCTCGTCTTTACCGTGAAACGTGAACGTAATAAGCGAGAAAAATTAGTACGTAAACTAATACAATTTCAATCAATTTACCTACGAAACACTCGTAATATATATATATATATATATATATATATATATATATATATATATATATATATAATTGACAACTTTGGTTATGAGTGTTTTTGCACTTTATACTTACTTCTCAATTTTTGAGTCATTGATTTATCTCATTATGATATACTTAATGTTTAAAACACAATTTCAAAATTAATAAATATTGTTGAAAAGGTAAATAAAGAGCTTTTAAAAAGATATGCCGCACTGCCCCGCTTCCTTATTAAAATTTTAAGCGTTGACCTCCTTTTCGCTACAGCTGAGATTGTTAATGCCACAAGTACTGTAAAATAGTGCCCCCCTCGATTATAAAATTTACGACTTTTCGAACTTTAATACAGTGCCAAAGATATTGAGGGTTGAAAAAAAAATCGCCAGGTATTTGTAAGTAAGAATTTTGTATTTTATGAGAATTCTGCAGGAGTCTCTTTAACTCAAACGAAATATTGACCTATGACATCTTTTTTGCTAAAAAAAATTCTATTAATATAATGAAAGTTTCCCCAGAACATTATTCCCTAAGGTATACACATAACTATGATAAGCTGCACTAATTGCCTTAAGCAAGTAACTGGATTTTGTGATTTTAGTGGTTAGGAAATTAACAGATTTGGTGGAGATGAGTAGCACATAGTAAGGATCAACTATAGTTGGTGTAATGATTTGACATGGTGTGCATTGCCCTTTCTGTTTTAACAAACAAAATACACCCACGTACCACATAAAATTAAAAAATACCGAACGCGTTTCAATAGCTACGCTACCATCATCAGCGGCCGACTAGCTGATGAAGATAGCGTAGCTATTGAAACGCGTTCGGTATTTTTAATTTTGTGTGGTAGGTGGGTGTATTTTGTTTGTTACAGATCCTACCACTGTTCCAGTGTTCCACATTTTTCAACTTTCTGTTTTAGTTATATTTATGGAAAGATTGTGCTTGTGGAACCAGTTTTCAGGTTGGGTAATGGTCAATTTGATTGTAGCAATTAAGTAGTCCTCAGTATTCGCCGAGTACACAACATATATATTATCAGCATATAGTACTACTGATGAAGAACGATGAAAGGTAGATCATTAATATACATAATGAAAAGGGGAGGGTGAAAAATTGTGCCTTGTGCTACCCCGTTTTAGTTTCTAGTTGGGTATATAAGTATTTCCATCTTGGTCTGTAATCTTTATGAATTGACGTTTTTTAGATATGATTCAACAAGATCTTTGCATAGGTCCATGTAGAGTTCAACTACATTCTCGGATTCATTAGGATTGTTTAGAGTTGAATTATTTACATGATAATATGAAAAGTGCGTTCATCCAGGTTTTGGTTATAGCATTGATTAATAAGTTGAGAAGATACGCAACCTTATGGAAAGAAATGTACTGTATGTATCAATCGACCGCGTGGTGGCGCATAAGCGTACATTTATCGAGACCCCGCTTACTACAGCTTCGACTTCGTTGGTGTTTACGTCGCTCGTTCTGACAACTTTTATTGTGGTGTATTGTGATGTTTTACCATGGCAGCTGGTAGTATTTGTGTGTATATAAATTGTAAAAATACTTTAAAAAATAGAAGAGACTTAAGTTACTTTAAATTTCCTATTAATGATGAAAAGAGATGCGACGAGTGGAAGAAAAACTGCGGGAATATTAAAATAATTGAGATGGACAATAAAGACTTAAAACAAAAATTAATTTGTGAAAAACATTTTAGTTCCAAATTTATTTTGCAGAATTCTGTTCGTAAAATATTAAGTAAAAGTGCAATACCTGAGAAATTCATAGTTCCCGATGAAGGTACGTAGTTATATAATATCATTTTTTAAATCAAAGTAGATTAAATTAAATTGGCTGAGTGATAAATTAAAAATCTTAGTCACTAACAATCTTAAATTACTTGAAAACGATTCAAAACAAACCAAGTTCTAGCATGTGAGGATAATCTTACCTCAAATATTGCCTCAGAATATAATTTTCAATAAAAAAAAAACAGTACTTAAATAAGGAATTAATAATTAATTGCTGCTATCATTTACCCTTTAGATTCTTCACCTGTGATTATAAAAGAATTACGTACCTACTCCAAAAAAAAACGACCTCCATCATTAACGGATTCAGAGCCATCATCACCTTCACCTAAAATTAGAGTAACGGAGAACTCTTTCCTCGTAGGACAGGACAGTGATTCGCGCGAATCCTGCGTCAGTGACAGGATTTTGAATATGCCGTCCTCAAGCACATCAGTACCTTTAACACCAAAATGTAGGAAACTTAAATCTCAGTTACGTATACTGCAAAAAAAATTGAAAGCAAAAACCATTCAAAACACCAGGTTCAAACTGAAAAGCAAGAACTTTACCACCAAAAACGTTGTTGAAGGTTCGATGGTTAATAAAAGTGTATCTGTAAAGACTTTTATAAACATGCAGTTATTTCACAGAAAAAACACTCCATGGTCATATAATGAGAAACAGGTAGCATTATCTCTATATTATAAATCACCAGGGTGTTATAAATATATGCGGAATAAATTAGGTTTTGTTTTACCATCTGAAAGAACAATTCAATCGTGGTTAAAAATTTCCAATTTAGTAACCGGCGTCACAACAAATCTAACACAAAGGTTGATGACAAAAGTAAAAACAATGAATGACGACGAGAAGCAATGTGTGGTTATGTTTGATGAAATTGCTCTAAAAAGAAAATTAGAGTTCAATAAATTTCAGGATATCGTTGAAGGTTACGAGGATCTTGGTCATTTAGGGCGTGATGACAAAGTTGCTAATACCGCTATGGTAGTATATCTGAGAGGGTTATTACACATTTGGAAAATCCCCTTTTGTTATTACATATCTTCGGGACCAATCAAGGCGGATAATTTAAAAGATATAATTGTTACTGTTATTCAAAAATTATTAGATATGTATTTAAAACCTGTGGTTCTCATTTGCGACCAAGGAACTAATAACAGAAGTGCTTTGACAAAATTAGGTGCTTCAAGTGAAAACCCTGTAATATACATAAACAATACAAAACTTTTTACATGTTTTGACACCCCGCACTTACTGAAAAGTCTAAGAAATAATTTCATCAATTCAAAATTAAATTTCGTGGTTAACGGAAACGCAGTATCTTGGAGCGACGTGTTGAAGACTTATGAAATTGATAGGAGTAGTACAAACTCTAGAGCCTTGAGCAAAATAACTCCAATTCACATAAATCCAAACACCTTTCAAAAAATGCGAGTAAAACTTGCTGCGCAAATTTTTAGCCACACCATGTCTTCTACAATAAGAACTGTTTCAAAACTACGTCAGTTCGACAGTTCAACGTGCGAAAATACTGGGAATTTTATTGAAGAAATTAATAATATATTTGATTCCCTTAATAGCAGAACATTAGAAGATCCTAATCCTCATCGAAGACCCTTGTCCATATATAGAAATACTTCATTAAATAATTTGGAAAACGGGTTAAAGTACTTTAGTAATATTCGCGTGTATAGTGATGGAAAAATGCGTAATAACATTTATTGCATAGATGGCTTTAAGTGGACTATTCGATCAATATTACTATTGTGGAATGATTTACAAAAAGGAGTGAAGTATTTAATAACAGGGCATATTAATCAGGATGCGTTAGAAAATTTTTTCTCAGTAGCTCGCAGCAGAGGCGGATACAATCCAAGGCCTTCTGTTCGTCAATTTAGAATATCTATGCAACAAAATATGTTCATAAGATTACAAACGGGAGCTGATTCTGCAAATTGCGAAATAGATGAAGCCGAAACTTTTGAATTGGATAACCAACCGTTGGAATAGTACTTCAAACACACATCGACATATTATGGAAGTGAGTGCTAGTGACGGTGGCAATGATAATGAATCTATCATACAAACACAATCAGTTAGTCCTACGAATTTGGAATCTTGTAGTATTGTGTATCTAGCTGGTTATTTAGTATTCAAGCTGCTTAACAAATATAATTGCACGTTGTGTAGTGAAAGACTAGTGAAGTGCGAAGAAAGTTTGCTTTCTGAAAACGAACTATTGTTATTGTGCAAAGATTATGGAACGGAGCAACTATCCCATTTAAAAAGACCATCCGACTCTTTTGTAGAATTTGTATCTAAATTATTGGTATCGTTTAATTTCTTTTTTGAGAAAAACAAGTCCAGCAAAGGTATTGCCAAAAATACTTATATATTTTTAAAAACAAATTTCGCGAAGGATTTTGACAGTTTTTGCATAGAACATATAAACGACAGCATACATCTACTCATAAAAATTAAAATTTATGCAACATTAAAAAATGACTCTGAGAAACTCATTTCCCAGAAATTAAATATTAATCATTGTAATTCCCATAAACAGCATAGAAAACTACGTGTATTGTCTTCAACCACACCTCATAACAATTTCTAATTTTTTTCAAATCCCATTTTCTTGTATGTATTCAAAAACGACGTTTGAAATGTATTTTGCAACTTCAACAGAACAAAGATAAGTTATATCCGCGCATTGAATTTTTTTTATAGAAGTTTTAAAAATTAATAATCTAGTTCATTAAAGTCTCTTAATTTGTTCTTGAGGAAGAAGAACAAATGCTCTAAAGCTCTTGCCCAAAATAATTACACATTTTTCCAAAAAATGTTAAACCGTTTTATAACTTTTTCAACAAAACATAAACGTTGGACATATCTGCGAATAAAAATCGAATTGTATTCAACTTTGACAAACAATTAAGAAAAAGTCACTTTAAATAATTAAGATAGTTTTAAAAATTAATAATCTAGTTCATTAAGGTCTCTTAATTTGTTCTTGAGGAAGAAGAACAAATGCTCTAAAGTTCTTGCCCAAAATAATTACACATTTGCGAATAAAAATCGAATTGTTTTCAACTTTGACAAATAATTAAGAAAAAGTCACTTTAAATAATTAAGATAGTTTTAAAAATTAATAATCTAGTTCATTAAGGTCTCTTAATTTGTTCTTGAGGAAGAAGAACAAATGCTCTAAAGTTCTTGCCCAAAATAATTACACATTTTTCAAAAAAAATGTTAAAGTGTTTTATAACTTTTTCAACAAAACATAAACGATGGACATATCTGCGAATAAAAATCGAATGGTATTCAACTTTGACAAATAATTAAGAAAAAGTCACTTTAAATAATTAAGATAGTTTTAAAAATTAATAATCTAGTTCATTAAGGTCTCTTAATTTGTTCTTGAGGAAGAAGAAGAAATGCTCTAAAGTTCTTGCCCAAAATAATTACACATTTTTACAAAAAAAATTTTAAAGTGTTTTATAACTTTTTCAACAAAACATAAACGATGGACATATCTGCGAATAAAAATCGAATTGTATTCAACTTTGACAAATAATTAAGAAAAAGTCACTTTAAATAATTAAGATAGTTTTAAAAATTAATAATCTAGTTCATTAAGGTCTCTTAATTTGTTCTTGAGGAAGAAGAACAAATGCTCTAAAGTTCTTGCCCAAAATAATTACACATTTTTCAAAAAAAATGTTAAAGTGTTTTATAACTTTTTCAACAAAACATAAACGATGGACATATCTGCGAATAAAAATCGAATTGTATTCAACTTTGACAAACAATTAAGAAAAAGTCACTTTAAATAATTAAGATAGTTTTAAAAATTAATAATCTAGTTCATTAAGGTCTCTTAATTTGTTTTTGAGGAAGAAGAACAAATGCTCTAAAGTTCTTGCCCAAAATAATTACACATTTTTCAAAAAAAATGTTAAAGTGTTTTTTAACTTTTTCAACAAAACATAAACGATGGACATATCTGCGAATAAAAATCGAATTGTATTCAACTTTGACAAATAATTAAGAAAAAGTCACTTTAAATAATTAAGATAGTTTTAAAAATTAATAATCTAGTTCATTAAGGTCTCTTAATTTGTTCTTGGGAAAGAAGAACAAAAATGCTCTAAAGATCTTGCCAAAATTTAATATAATTATGTATTTGGAGATTTTGTTTGAAATAAAATTTAATATAAGTGATATAAGTTTGAGCCGCTATTGTCAATAGGGTTTCTTAATTATAAATATGTATTTTTAACGCATGATTGAATACGATCAATGTTGGTAAGGAATAATAATGTATATATGTAATTTATGCTTTAAAAATTTTTAAATGATCATAAAAAAATTAAATTTCACACTTTTAAAAGAAATAAAAATGATTCTATCGACTTGTTTTCTTAACTGCTGTTATTCATGTAACCTGCTGACTCGTCAAACAGATCGAGCATTGTCAATTAAATTTGTAAACCGAGTTATAAGCTAGTTTTAGAATGGTTTACAGAGGGAGCCACTTTCTTAGCATACAGTTTGTGGGCTGCGGGGTGCGTTGCGGTAATATACTAAGCAGGAAAGTGGAAGGAGACTAGGTACACTTTGAAGCGTTACCGTTGCGTATCTTCTCAACTTATTAATCAATGGTTATAGTGTAAATATTTTGAACAAGTAAAAAAATTCAATTTATTTCAAAGAAAGTACGGAAACGTTTAAATATTTTTTCGAAAACTTTAGAAACGCTGAACATGATTGCGGTGGGTCTGTAGTCGTAGAATATAGTCTTTTATGTCATTTTTTGGATATTGACATAATCAAGTTCCTCCAAATACGTAGGAAAATGCATTGACATAAGTTGCAAATATAATTTAAAGATATGCACATTGAGTGGGCTACATCTTTTAGTATGTATGCCAAATTATATTTGAATTAAAAAAAAATGACAGAGAAACTGCTCATTTATCAAGACCATGAACATGCTTATTTTTATTATTAAGTCCACATATCGCAAAAACTATAAAATTTCAATCGACGTTCTGTATGACATAAAGCGTTTTATTAAACGTGAAGAATACATAAGGTGTTCCATTTTAAAAAATATTACTTTTTCCCATATCAGTTTTTTGACGCATAATATGTATTTCCAAATATTGTTAAAATATCATTGCTACCTGTACTCTATGTAAGATAAACTGCAACCGTAGATAATTAGTATCAAATAAACATACATTTTAAATGGTATGATTATCACACGTAATAAAATACTTTTTCTTTTAGATATTAAAATGTGTATTTTTTATGTATCTTTACATAAATTTATACGTTTTGATAACAATTTCAGTTATCGTCCTCAGTAAATGTTAATATCTTTAAGAATAATTTAAGATGTCAAAATAAATTCATGAAATATGAAATATGAAAATTGAAAACGCAGATATAAGTCTGCTATTAATGTAATAGTTTGATTTACACATAATGCCAACTATGGAATCTAATTCTATTTTATTATATTTTAGCAAAGAATATTTAGATGTTTAATAAATTAATAGTTATTTAACCATCAAGTGTATTAATGAAGGCGATTAACAATGAGACGTTATAAACGACGCACGCGTTAAAAAATTCGAGATTGTTAATCGCGCATTAATACACGAGTTGTTATAATATTTTTCAGAGAATCGCTTTCTTTAACTTTGTAGTTTTTCCAAAGTGAAAATTTTATGTTGACCAGGCTGCCATCTCGTAATGAAAGTACAGAACGTCTGACATACCAATTAAATTTGCATCTGTGACAGGTTGTAGTAAAAGTTACTATTTTATGTAACAAAATTCTCCAAATACAGGAAACTGTTATACCTCAAACATACATCATTTAAATTATATTTTGTATGCATCAAAGCGATGAATTTTCAAGTATACCTGGCCGTAAGTACCTATAGTAAACACTTATATGCCAAAAACCTCATCAGATCTTTTAACTAGATAAATTAATTTTTAAGACCTATTCAGTTTCATATGAAAATAATAGTTTGAAATTTTTTCAGATATTCACAAAAACTACTTCAAGAATTTTCCTTTTTTACATATAATGCTAAGTGAAAGTTTAATATTAAATACACTACCTTGTCATGCGGATCTATAAATTGCAACAATGTTTTCCAGATTTCGGATATTTCTTCTAAAGTAATTTTTTTATGCTCTTGTGGTAGAGCCTGCTCAGTCAATTGTGATAGTTGATACAAACGAGACAAAGCAATACCCTTCTGACATAAACACTCAACTAGAACATTTTTTTGACGTTCCATATTACTATAAAATAACAAGATGTAAAAGATAAGCTATAATTGACAGTTGCTACCTCTTAATTTTTGATGCATCAGGTCTCTGATCATTCTTTATTCCAATATTAATTAAAAGTGTCTCTTGATTCACAATATTTATAACTTTGTTACAAATACCAATAATTTTTTCTAAATCAGCTTTGTTATAATTTTGAATATCTTTATCTTCAAAAGTAGGAAGTACATATTTTGGATCGGAAGGTATAATACTTTGTAAATATGCTGTATGTACTTGAAGGTGTTCGGGATATTCAGTACATAATTCATTGTAAAGGGTATCTGCCATTGAACTTATATCTACAATTAGCTTTATAAAATATTATTGGTTTTTAACTAAGAAAAATTACCTAATTTAGCAAGCCACGCTGTTTCTAAATCTCTTAATGCCTCTTTGTACTCCTCACATTTTGATTTATCTTTATCTGTTGATTTGGCAGTCTTTTTTGCAGGTTCATTAATTATATATTTGATGGGGTAACTATCTGCTTTCTTTCCGTACTCATCCTTTGCATATGTCACATTTCCGATAAGAAAATGAGCAAAATTGTTTACCTTTAGAGAGAATCTGAAAAAAAAAAAGTTATGAGTTGAGCAGTTACTTAATAGTGCACCTTTTGTGTAGCAGTAATAGATTTACCTTTACATAAAATAGGCAATATTTTACAAATTTCTACGATGATAGTTACAAGTTGAAATGGTAGCGCGCCTTTGAATACATTAATAGTTTCGTTTTTTCATTATTGTCTCATATTTTTAGTTAGAATTCGCTTGCAATTGTCTTTGATTGAAAAGTGAAATCTACATTTTACAAAAAAAAGTAACATTTTCAATGTTGTGACAGGTACATTCAATTTAAATTTTGTTACACATATGTTAACAAAATGTTCCATAGTTACTAGAAAAATTATTTTCGTTAACTCGTTTAATTCACAGCTGTAAATATAGTTATAAAATGCAAGTGACAAATATACAAGCATTTTGGCTAAATTAGCGGTTGTCTTAGTCCAACACATGGGCCTAATAAATCACGTTACTTTAGTAATCTAGGGACTTATGTCCCACTAAGGTAGGTATTGTAACATCGTTCTTCTTATAGGTAGGGTATTGGCGCTCCATTCTTCTTATGGATAAACCTCCAAAATGGCCGCCTAAACAATAGTGGTATCCCCTTAACCCTACATTACGCTATTTTCTCATTTGCCATAGAAAAATTATTTTCAAATGTAAAAAGGTATTGAATATAAGGAAAAATTATTTAAAAAAATCAGAAGTCAAAAAATTTTTTAGTTGTAGCAAAAATGATACATAGTGTGTTTGAATATCTTTATTCAAGAAGTATGGAAGTTTACAAAACAATTATTATTTTTGTTTAAACAAAAGTGTAATCCACATTTTTGACATTTTATAAACGAAAATGATTTACATCCAGGTAATTTGCATCTTTGGCGGCTATTTTCAGGCAAAGGCCAGTGACATGAACCATCAAGTCTCACATCTTTGGGTGGAATGTATGATGTTGTGGCAGAACGTTGTTGTTTAAATTGTATTTTCTTTTCAACGTCAGAAGGTCTACCTCTTTTATTAGGATTTTGCATATCTATTTTGCATATGCAATAAGCTACATCTGCACGAAATTCGGCAAGTTTCATAAAATTGTTTTCGCCTCTCTGTACGTATTTTGGAAGTTTTGGAAGTTCTCTGGTGAAAGTAGGCAAGAGGTTTACAGTTTTATTATTTTTCCAGCAAACACACGAGACATCAACACCATCATAGGTGCACACATATTCACAAGATGAACCTCTTGACATCTTTTTTGAATCTTTCTCATTGGGAAGTTTGCAATTTGGAATTCTTGGTCGCCTAACTGTACCCAAAGAAAATATTCCATTTTTTGCTAGGCACGATACTAGGGGGAGACTGGTATAATAATTGTCAAAATAGACAACATAATTTTTGTTCCTAGGAACAATCCTGCATAACCTTTGAACCTGATTTCCAGTAATTCCCAGATCTTCTTCACCATTACTTAGAATGATAGGAGTATTATTTTTACCAGTGTAAATTTCAAAGTTGTATGCGAATATAATAATATACACAAGCTAAAATAAATAATTTAATGCCCCACTTATGAGGTTTAGCTGGCATATACTGTTTCAAACTATGCCTATCTTTACTGGCACACATCTGTTCATCTACTGACAAAGATTTTTCTAAACTTACAGATTGGTATTTCAATAAAAAATTATCAATTATTGGTCTAATTTTATACAACTTGTCATAATTTGGATCTTCCTTTAGTAACATTTTACTATTGTCATTACAATGTAGAAACTGACGGATTTTTCCAAACCTCTTTTCGCTCATCGTTTCCTTTATATGAGCAAAGCCTAATTTTGGACTCCAGTTAAGATCTGATTGTTGGCATATGTACAATAAACATATAATATATATATATATATATATATATATATATATACATATTCCTAAATATTTACGGATATCCTGTCCTGTCAAATTAACAGGCTTATTTGGATCAGCTATGGCATACAAATTTGACTCGGTAACTATTTTTTCTATCATTTCATCAGTAAAAAAATATTTGAAAAATGAATACGATGTGCTCAGGTCCATAATTTCAGCTGGTAATTGTTCACTACCATGGAAAAATTTTGCTTCATCATCTAGTACTAGATTTTTCTTTTTCCATGTAACTGGTGTACTTGAATTCCTTTTATGTGCTGCTTTAATGTTACCTAAATTGTCTTTGTCTGTTTCATTTTCATTTTCACTATCGATTTCTTGTTCCTGCATTTGTTCACCAAGTACAACAAATGTTTTCTGTTTTAGCGGAAATGTAACATAATACGATTTTCGACCTTATTGACTTTGGAAATAGAGACGTATCAGATATGATACATTGCGATTGTGTAACAACCCTTTTTCGTGTTGTACTAAATTATACTTTAATTTAAGATCTTTCATTCATTTAGTAGTAAATATGAGAAAAAGTTTTTAAGTTTTGCATTTCATAGTACATATCTTTTTAAGTGTAATATTTCGTAAAGATTTATATTTCCCTTTCCGTAAGCAATTAGATGCTGACCGCGCAAAGCGTGATAACTTAATTCTATGAGCAGATGCGTGGGGGGACACCTACTTGAGTTATTCGGAAAGCCTTCATTTTTTTTTTCACTTCCTGCTGAATGTTGTAGCATGAAGCTTTGTTTTTGGGGGTGTTCCCTAAATTTTGCGTAATAGTGCCATCAGTTTTGATGGTAAGTTACCTTTTAATTCATTATATTTTTTTAACTAAAGCATTTGCTCTTTTGCAGGCACTATTTTTTTTAACTGTGGCACTTTTATAAGGAACTTACTTTTATATGGTATTTTATAATGCATTTTTAAGATGGTATTTTACTATTATTACCATTATTATAACTATTATTTTTTTAATTTTAATGGAACTTAATTTGCTTTACTTACTTACGCACGTTTTCTCTTTAATCTTATTGTATCAATTTGGATGCTACTTTAATTGAACACTGATTACCTTTTAAATTGGAATTTTTGATACAAGAACTTCAACGAATGCCATAAAAATTATTGGGTAGAAAATTTTCATGAATAAATTTAAGAATAGTTCCAGTTTGGCAGTTTGGCGGAGTGGCTGGTAAAGATTGCACAACATTTATGCAATCCTGACCTCACCTAGTTGACAATTCCGACTCATGTGAATTCTAAGGTTATAAAATGTTAAGTACAAAAATTACGAAGGTAATTATTTAATGATTTTTTTATACTTTAAGAATAGTAATAAGACTTCTTATTTGTTTAATCATCCATCAAGATGATAAATAAACTTAATTGCACGTTAATACTTCTTTTATTGTCATAAACACTATTATTGTTCATTAACTAGGTTTAACTGTTCCTATAACAAAGATAGTTTGGCGCTCGAGGTATCATTTTATTGTTTTTATTTACCTTACATTTTTTTATTACTTAGTATAAGAGAAAATAATTAAGCAGATTGGAATCAAGCAGCATTTTAGATATTTGAGCAAATCAGTTTATTAGAACCTGCCCTTTATTAATCTACCGATTGGAGTCGACGGCACAAATTAGTGATGAAAGGTAAGTATCTCAATTAGTTATATGATTTGTGTTTAGGGAGAATTTTACCTAATTTCATTATTACTTTATTAGAATATTCAAATTACATCATCACAATTGAGTAGTTACATCACCACGTTTTGTTATTACAATTTGGCGTTATTTATTGTTGTTACAATTTTAAGAAACATATGCATAGTGCAGTCAAATAAATAAGTGTTTTAATCAGTTGTAGCAGATATGATACAATGCGTAATGTAGAGTTAACCACAAATTCCCTAAACATTTGTAGGAAATTTTGCAATTGTTACAAAAAGTTGGTATTTTTCTGAGATTATCAAGATCTATTCTAACCTTACCTTTTATAAATATACTTAATTTAGTTTCTGCATTTCTAAGATCGCATGGCAGCCGAAATTTAAAGTGTAGCAGTAGTTGTGCTATTTTGCGTGATTCTGCAATATCTTAAAGTTTACTTTACGTAATTTTAATAGTGGTAAAATGCCGCAAATTTGTGCCGCAGTGCAGTGTAGTCATTCGTCTAAAAACTGTATTTTAAAACGATTTCCAAATGATTCTGATAGATTTCAGAGATGGGTTGCAAATATGCATAGAGATAATTGGAATCCAAAAGAATGGGACAGGATTTGTAAGGTGGGCTAATCACAAGCTAGTTGTTCCTTTTGCTTCATTTTTTAACAATCGGCAATGTTTAATGTTAATTTTGAATATTATTACATGCTTATTAATACATAGGTTGGTTACAAAACTATTCCTTCAATCCAAACTAATTATGTAAATAAGTTAAATAAGTGATTGCATTTAAGAGTTACAACCCTTAAATACAAGGCGTTTATTATACATTTCTTTAATGGTGACTATTGTTACAGTGCCATTTTGACGAAGCCCAATTTAAGCAAATGAGAGCAGACAATTTGAAAAAATTTCAATCCGATGCCGTACCTACCAATTTCACAACACACAGGTTACCCAATTCGACATTATCTTCAAATACTAGTCAGGTATAATGAACAATGTAGTGTCTGCATAATTACTATTATTGACACATATTTTAGATACATCGTAAACGGAAGCATAGCGACATAGAGACAGAACCGGTAAAAACTGTAGACTCTAACGCAAACAAAGGCCATGATTGCATTTGTAGCATTCCAGAAAACAGTTTATTAAATATTAGCCCTCCTGTGGATCATACAGAGAGAGAGAGCCGATTAAGGAACAGTAGATTCAAGCTTTCATAGTTTTGCTTAACAGATTACTAATCAATTTTTATATTTTAGGATGAAAGAATTAATGAATTACAAAAAGAAATTTATCGTTTGAAAAAGGAGCTAACAAAAATTAAACAGGACTTGAGAGACAAATTTACAAAACTACTGTGACCAGATCAAGTTGAATTGATAATGAAAGGGAAAATAGCAAAGTGGTCGAAGGATACAATTAAAGAAGCCCTTCAAATTAGATATTGCTGTGGCATAAGTGCTTATAATTTTTTGCTGAGTTTAGGTTGGCCCTACCCATCCTGTTTGACACTTAATTAAAGATAAAGTGTCGTTAATGCCAATACGTGCAATGCACTATGTGCTGTCTGTAAATGGAGTTGTCGCCCAGATTGGAATATGATGCGACAATGAAGCAAGTTGTTGGTAGAGTGTCACTAGGTAAGAATTCTTTTTTCATGACACAACATTATATTATTGGCACTGATATCAATATCATCTAAAATCAGCTATATACTCTTAAAATCGCTATTTTTGTTTAGGTAATACTGCTGATCATGGAAATAAACTCCTAGTCATGACGTCCAGAGGATTATCAGTTAAATGGAAGCAGATAATTGGTATACATATCTATAACCAGTGGTGGGAAGATACTTCTATAAAAGCATCTTAAGATAAGATAAGATATTAGGCTGAAATAAGTATCTTTTTGAAGGTAAGATACCTATTCTAAAACAATACCTCAGTAAAATACTAAATCCCAATGTAAAGTATCGAAGATACTATGAAGATACCTACTAAAAAACTACATTTTTTTTTAATTTATATATTTAAGGATCCTTTCAACAAAACACAATTCTCTAAATTTGTATCTGATAATTTGCCTCTTTTCTTACTAAGAATAAGGCCACTAGTAGTAAATAATCTTTTGACAGCTGTGCTGGATAGAACAGCTATATTATATTTTAAAAATAAGTCCTTAATTAAAGGAAAAGTCCTTTTCAGAAATATAAAAATAGTTTGATAAATTCACCCACGGTAAAAAAATGTTCTCTTCCATTGTTACGTTAACAAGACAGATGGCCTCCGTATTCTTAAAATAATAAATAATTACTTCTTTACTCACCTAAATTAGTAAAGAAACTGTGCGTCAACTTCCCAAAAACGTTTTAAAGTAAATTACATCACAGTATATATTCCTGTGATTGGTTGAATCATCAATCAGTTGAATGAAATCCGACCAATGGGTTAAAGTAAAATGTGTAGGTATAACCATTGACACTAAAGTCAATGGTATAACATTGTACTGCTTATTATTTAACTATAGGTACTATATTGAAATCCTTTTCTTAAAATTCGCAAAAAGGTGAATCATCACCGTTTTATATCGTTTTCCTGTAATCTGCTTAATGGCGTTTATTTTTACACAGTAACCAATTTTTACAGACTTGGAACGAAGTTTTAAAAGGGATGTGAAATTATTTTTTTAAGAACTTTAGTTTTTTCCTTTTTTATTTTGTAAGAACGTGAATTTTTTTGCGAACTTTTCCTAATTACAACGTTTTTCTACAATTACGTAAGTTTTCAATATTCATATTTTTTATATATAGATATAAATACTGTAAAGATGGACATAGATAATAAAATAAATAACGGGAAATTGAATTATTGCATGACAATATAAGTACATTGCTGGTATTTATTATGACAGCCTTGCAGCGGCTTTGTTAAAAATCTCAAAAATATACATCTTGTAATTTTAATCTCTTTGCGGAATCTGTATTAGATATTCAATTTTATTAAAGACCAAAGGTATTACGTACTTCCTACTACAACAGGTATTTACTATTTACCTGATTAAATTGTGGTAGGTATACATTGCTTGTATTATTAAAATTTATAAACGAATATGTTTTCAACATTCGGAACCTTAGAAGTATGATTTATTTGACTCAGACATTACGTGCAGTACAATACCAACTTGTATTTAGGGCTAATAACTAATACCTACTTATTTAATGTACCTACCTACGCATGAATTAACTTCTGGAAATTAGTACAAAAAGATCCATGCCCTTTTAAGAATTCTTAAGCCGGCGACAGCAAGTGTCGGCATTTTTGTAGAGGAACTAAAAAGCAATAAACAAATTTTTAAAACTTGATTTGCAAATTACAAAAGATTTTCCGTCAAATATTGCAATAAACAAAAACACGTGGATGAAGTAGAATCTAGGTAGAATAGATGCTACTCTAATTGAAGATTAGGTAACGTGGATTATTTAATTCAAGGATTGTAAATAAAAAATAAAAATAAGAAAGAATACTGTGACACTTCCTTACATTATTTATTCAACCTGTATAAATGTACAATACAAGAGAACAAAGTAAGCTTAACGCAGCGGGCGACAGTGTAGCGAAATAAACGTATGATGTTCACTAAAATTTTAAATCAATACATTCCAGTTTTCAAACATTTTTTCTTTAATGGTATCTTTAAAAATTCAATAAGATACATAAAAAAGTATCGAAAGTAAGATATCGATACAATTTCAAAAATGTATCTTATTCCTAGCTATTTTCATAAAAAAGTATCTCGATACCGGTATCGAGATACTTGAAAGTAAGATACTTCCCACCTCTGCATATAACCAACAAGTCAGTAACTGGAGAACTGTTATGGAACTTTGTTCTAGAAAGTATTACAGTTTTGGAACAGGCAGGCTTAAAAGTCGTTGGCGTTACTTCAGATATGGGACCTACAAACATATCAATGTGGGTCAAATTGGGGATCTTTTCTTAGAAATGTGGAACACATAATACTTTCATTCCACACCCGCTTCGACAAAATGATGCATTTTATATGTTTTCAGATGTACCACATCTATTGAAAAATTTAAAATCTTTATTTTTAAAACATGACATAATATTGTCGAATGATGTGTTTATGAAATATAACCTTTCCTCTAACATAGTTTCATCGCAGCACATAAGAATGCTTATTGAAGTGGAATCTTCACCATGTGTTTTTAAGTTGGCACCGCAATTTTTTAAAAATAAACGTTTATTAAATCCCAGCCGTTTTGAAAAAAATGCGAGTTACATTTGCGACAGAAATATTTGCAGAAAATTTGGCAGCAGCTTTAAAAACCGCTAGCACCTTAAAAGTTCTACCACCTGAAGTTGATACAACTTAACAAATTAACAAATGGTTTTCTATTATGACTAGTCGACATTATAAAAATTGTATATCAAAACAAACACTGGCAGAAAAGCACGAGTTTTTGAACAATTTTGTTTATATTATTCAAAAAATGAACATTGCGGACCTCAAATGGAAACCTTCGCAAAAAGGTATCGTTATAACAACTAAAAATGTCATTGCATTAAGTTTGCATTTAATTTCTACCATGCAACTGAAATTCTTTTTAACTTCTCGACTAACACAAGATGCACTGGAGAACACTTTTTCTCGTGTACGAATAAAAGGTACTGTTTCTCTATCCTCGCTTCAGGCTCTGCGAGCAGTACGATTAATTTCTATTGCTCAGTTCACATGTGATATACATCACAGCAACTATCAACAAGCAAATTGATCACTGTTTTCTCCAGTTTCTATCTTCTCCAAGGAAAGCAAATAAACAATTAAAAAATGACTCATGCGAAGCAGAAAGTAGTGAACCTCCTGAAAATCTATCTGTTGATATTGAATTGCACCCATTAGCAATAGATGCACTGCACCACTTCAGTGGTTATATCGTAAATGCAATATATAAAAAAATTTGTGAAGGTTGCCAAGAATTTGCTACGCAACCTAAAGAATATGGTTATACTTCAGTAGTTACAGCACTAATTGATAAAAAGGATTTAAAAAATCCATCAGTGGCTTTACAATTAGCATCCAAATACATTGAAACATTTTGTATACATAACATGCGACACTATGGTCAAGGAACGTGAATGTGATTCAGATATTATCTCATAAAGTTACAAAGTACCTATGTGGGTCGTATCTACCTGTATGTGATTGTCATTTTGCCAACAAATTTTGTTTTGCTTTTATTAACGCTCGCCTACAATTTTCGTTGAAGCAAGAAGACAAGGAACATGTTGCTAAAATGTAGTTCTAAATCTGTTAGTGCATGTGTATCCAAAAAACTATTTTAATTTGTAATTGAACCTTTTTGTCTATTGCTTTTAAACTTGATCCCAGCAAACATACTGACGTCAGGAGAGATGGCTTTGTTTAATTTAAAGCTCTCATTGGTTTATTATAACCTTTAGTTTAATATCACGCTTATAATGAGTTCCATGTCAGAAAGACGTAAGTTTGTTTGCTAGGATATTTTGTTATATGAAACATTGATTTTGATAATGTTACATAAATTAATGAATGGTGTTATTGACAGTTCACAGTTCTTCTCTATTGTAGTTAATTAGATTTAATATTCTTCAAAAATGTTTGTTATGTTAAGTTATGAGTGCAAACGATTTATTTCATGCTTTTTTTCATAGAAATGCATATGGCCAGTTTACAAGTATTAATCTGATGGAGACAACCCACTGTATAACTGCATAAATTTCTCCGGAAAATAAATGTATTTTATTAAAGTATTACTAGATATTCATATTTAGGAAAGTCTCGTCAATGCTTTAAATGAATGTTCATTTTTAAGTTTTTAATTAGAAACTTTACCTAAAATGAAATTTCGAAGGTTGACTTATTCTTATGATATTTGCCCTTATACACTCTTCACTGAAAATATGTCATACACCGCTAGGGCCCACACCACAGGTTCAGTCTAGGGCTCTGTAAATCCTAAAATCGGCACTGTGTACAATGTGTACAAAAAAAAAATACAAATTTCTCTCATTCTTGCTATGTAAGTTTACAGTATGTATAGGCACTAATGTTTATTATTGTAACTATCATGGAAAATGTTTTGATGTTTATATCTTTGCTTTTTGCATATTATAAATATTTGTAACATTGAAAATTCGTTTTACTTTAATATAATAGCTAGTAATGTTATTTGGATTCTAATATAATTATAGCAACATCTGAAAATTTGCCAGTTCATGTTATATTTTACCTGGGGCTCACAACCGAATAACAATATATAATTAAAAAATTCCATTCGGCGAATCCTTACAAAAGAGATGCATGTGGTAACCTATAACAACATTTTTAAGATAATGTTTGGAGCAAACATGCAATTTGAGCATGCTCGAAATTCTTCATAATAAGCGCCTCAAAATCGTAGGGATTTTACAAAAAAAGTATTGTTATTGTTCCAAAATGTGTGATATTAATGAGAGCCATTAGTACATTTGACCTATTTATAAGTGATTTTTCTTTACATCAATAACCGAATTGTACACCCCTACTTGTAACAAATTACCAAATAGGACTATGTTTGACGAAAAGACTAATCCAATTATAATTCTCATTAAAATGTAATTCAACTTTTAAAATTCCCGCCACTTTTAAACCTACAAAATGGCGGTGTGCCAATACCCTCTTTTTATAGTATACCCTACTTATAGGAGATCCTACAAAATGGCGGAGTCATACCAACAAAAACAGGAAATGTTTAGTTATTTTTGTTTATTCTGTTCAATTTATAATTTGTGGGAACATAACCAATCTTTTTAGTATTTTGTGTTCATTAATGTAAACCTTTACAGTTTAACATATTTTCATACATGAGCAACAAAACACGTGAAAATTCCTAGTTTATGTTTTGTGAATTCGAATGATGCCATAACTAAAAAACATGCGTTAAAAATGCCGCAAGTGTGCTGTGTAGAGAGTGCAGTCACACTAGAATGAACTGCAAATTAAAATGATTTCGTGTAGAACCAGAAAAGAGGAGTAGATGGGATACATTCCACGAGACAACCGGGCGGCTCAAGAATAGCATCGAATTTGTAAAGTAAATAAACTCATCTGATTAAACTATTTTGATAACTATTAATATAATTGTAGTGTCCCTTTGACGAGGTCCAGTTTGAAGCCCACACGCAGGATAATCTACGAAAAATAAAGCCCAATGCGGTTCCTACTATTTTCAAAACGCATAACCATTGGAAAGCTCTGTAGTAAAAGTTACTTACTCTTATTTCTATAATAAGCTCCTATGTCATAATATTTTAGATTAAAACAAAAACATGCTTCGTAGAAAAAGCTGGTCTAACAAGGGCAACCACTTGCGAAAACATTTTTATATCTTTAAATGAAATGTAACCAACACTTCGGTAAGTTATTTGTTAAAGTTTACAATGTGTTCTTATACAGGGTGTCCAAAAGTAAGAAATATTCTATATATATCGGTAAATATTTATTTTGTCATAAAATGTCTGAAATAAAAGTTGTCTAGTGTTTAGTTCTTCATGGCAGGAAGATATTTATTTAGTGGTTTCTTAAAAAACAAAGGAGCAGCGAATATCACTACAATTTTTTTAAATGACAAGGTAACCTTATATTGTACTCATTTGATAGAGATGTTTTTTCTCTTTTCAACGATATAAAACTTGTAATACTTTTGCTGAACTAGTTTTTGAGAAAGAAGCGAAAAAGTAATGGTAGAGTGATGTTAAGTTTATTTTAATAGTCATTAATCTGGACACTTATGTTTGCTTTTAATTGTCAAAACAGTTGATTCCGTCTTAGATCTGTCAAGGTAGTACGTGCACTTGAAGAAAACAGTTACTTATTTACATTGGTTAACATCTATTTGTGAGTGAAATACGATTTTGGAGTAAACAGAAATGGCTCATTTATCAGAAAGGCGACGTACTGAAATTTTAATGATGCGGGGATATGGAGAAAGGAGGGCGCAGAGAGTAGTTTGCAATTTATTTAATAATTTGTACCCCTAATTTCACATTACGTAATCAACGATAAGTAAAATTTGGCACAAATTTTAAGATACGGGCTCTGTCAAAGATTTACCAAAAAACGGGTAGAACTACTGTTTTAAATAATGGGGAAAGTGAAAATCCACATGTTTCCCTTAGACAAATTGCACGAGATCGTAGTACAAGCAAATCCGGTGTACACAGCATCCTACAAAAGGAAAAGTGTTACCCATACAAAGTGTATGTAGTTCAGGAGTTATTTGCAGACGACTTGGATAACAGATTGGAATTTTCTGAAGAAATTACGCACCAACTTGAAGGAAATGCAAATTTTCACAAAAATATTTTGTTTACTGGTGAGGAAACGTTTTGCTTAAACAGCACAGTTAATAAGCAAAACACATGATACTGGTCTTCAACAAATCCTAATTGGTATCTAGAAGGACACAACCAGTACGAGCAGAAAGTTAATGTGTGGGCAGGAATCATGGGAAACCTGATTTTCGGACCTTTTTTAAGGGCAATTTAACGGCAGAAGTTTATCTAAATTTTCTGCGATTTGAGGTAGTTCCTGCATTAGCTGTTTTATACCCAAATGAATACGATCAGGACATACCTCCACAACGGAATATGGTTCCAGCAAGGCGGGACCCCTCCATATTTTGGGATTAATGGCGCCAGTACCTTAATGATCGTTTTTACAAATCGTTGGATAGCCAGAAGAGGTCCGATGGGGCGACTTTAAAAGTAAGGTTTACGTAAATAGGCCGGGAGTGATTGAGAGATTAAAAAATCGCATTCGTACAAGGCCATCACACCTGAAGCTGTTTCAAATGCGATTGAACAATTTCAACGTAGAATTTATCACCACCAGGCTGTGAACGGTGCTCAATTTGAACATTTATTGTAGTTTCCTTTTTGTTTGTTGTGTCCAGATAACTTGTTATTTCAGATTAGTTCAGTTATTATGTTAACATTGTAGATTTCATAATAAACTTAATATCACTATACCATTACTTTTTCGCTTTTTCCTCAAAAACTAGTTCAGTAAGAATTAAAGTTTTATATCATTGAAAAGAGAAAACCTTGGTCATTTAAAAAAATTGTTGCTCTTTTGTTATTTAAGAAACCACTAACTAAATATCTTTCTGTAATGAAGAACTAGATATTAGACAACTTTTATTTCAGACATTTTTTGATAAAATAAATATTTACCGAGATATATAGAATATTTCATACTTTTACGAAATATTTACGTATATTGGTTGCTTCCGTAAAGCAACACATACAAAAAAAAATTCTTATAGATTAAAGACCCTACTGCTTATTCTTTATAACATACACAAAAAGCAATACACAATAAAGGTGGAAATTGATCGTCCGAAAGACATAATTACAATTTGCAGTAGTAACACTGGCGCCTTTATAAGTCAATCAATCTCTCACTACTTAACAAATATCTAAGATTATTCTTACATATAATTCCCGAAGCCCTATACCAGGTGTAATGTCCTATCCAATGATGTTCTTTAATTAATCCTCAGTAGGTACATTGACACCCCTGATATCACGGCAACACGGCCCGTCACACTATAAGCGCTTTAACTCACGTCTTTTTGTTTGTCACAGAATGTTTTAATTACACTTACATTTACCTCAGTATCATTAATGTCCAATACTGTCAACTTCCATTTACAATACTCAACAATACTTTAGTTATATAAAGGATTACTTTAAAAGTTTCTTTTCTATGCGCAGGTTTTATACACAATACTTTTCTTAATATAACGATTGTTGTTCACCACAATTCTGTTTAACCACCTTTAAAAAAGTGTTATAACCAATTCACATTAATTACTGTACGTTTTAAGTACTTAGCACATGTCGTTATGTCTTCAAAGTAACCTTACATGTACGGTCGCCCTTTCTAGGGGTTCGCTCACTTTACTAAACTTCATCAATATCTATCCCGGCAAAACAAACCGGCCTATTCCAGAAGAAATACTGTCCTGCATCCCGGCCCTAGCGCACAAGTCGAGATCATATATCCACGCCATCTTAAATTTTTTACAAAAATCGAAATAACTCATTGAAAACCAAATTCATAACTCCCAGTCATTCAGTACAACGTTCACAACTAAATTTACCTTTTTATGAAAGTCCACAGATGCGAGAACCTTTCTTCCGCAACATCCAGCAAACTTCAACAGCATTTGCCCTTGATCATACATAAAATTTTGCATTTATACAAATAAAAATATACACACACATTCTTCCTGCACACTTTAATATAATATCAACATATCATAAATTCACACGCTACACATTTACAGCAATTTTAATCTCACGTTCCTTAAAATACAGTAGGTAGCCTAATACAGTGGCTCTCATTATCGTCTCAACAGGGGTGTTAATAAAATATTATTTCTCATTTAATTTTAACACTTCCAACTCATAAATCATTATACATTTAAACATGCTTTTACATAATATTCAGCGCTTTACTAAAAATTCCAGTCGAAAATTCACGTTCGTACTTTTTCAAAAATGCATCCTACCCACAACACCATATGTACCCCATGCGTCAAAATAATCTCACAACTTAAGCCTGGGAAAACTTAATATTGAAGTGTCATTATGTGACAGTTGCACATTAGCGTAGCATTAAAGATATCGATTTTCATAAAACAAGTTGGATAAATATTTTTTATCTATTTTTTACTGGATCATTACAAATATCCCCAAAAAGATACATTTATTTTCTTGGTTAAAGTACTTACATAATGATCATATTTAATGTTGTCTCTATAGAAAAGTAGAATTCACAAAACATTTTTGATTGTACTGTAGGATTTAAAACCACAAATCTATCGGTTATAGCTGAAAATTAAACTTGCTTATTTTAACAAATTTAGGGTAAATTTATTTTAAACAAAACGTAATTTTGATTTAGCATGTATGTAAAAAAGAAATATGATTATTGTATTATTTGAAGAGTTAAGGTTTTTTACGCTACTAAATCAGTTTATGTTTTATTCCTCAGGTGACTACTTCTAACAGTAGCTCATTTAGGAAAATTTTGTATCGAAAATAAGCTTCACAGCGTTATTCAAACACTCTCTGTAACTAACAATCGCAACTATTTGTACCAGTGAAATTTGCAAATAATAATTAAAATATCTGGTGTGGAACAACACACGACCTTCCAACCTGCAACGTAGAAATTAAAAGAATGAAATAATTTGAATAACATTTTTTTAGGATAATTATGCAAACTCTTTTATAATAAGTAAATTACGAAAATATGCAACACTGTAAAAAGAAAAACAATAATGTATGTCAAACAGACGTTTAAAACTTCATGTCAGATAGAGAGTAATAGACAAATACATGTTAACTTACAAAAATTCCAGGACCGCCCGCTTCTATAAGACATTAATAATAACGGTAACCATTTTCATTCATATTTTATTAATTTTTAGACTTACCTTGCGTTATATTAGGAAACTTTATAAAGAAAAGTTGTGTAAAATTAAATGTTCTTTAAAAAATATGTCTACACTATCTCTTATAAACCTAATCGTTATTCAGATATTGAAAAAATATGAACTTAAATTCTACCTTAGGAATTTTTTTGTCGCTACATTACCCGTCGTATTAAAAAATTGCATAGAACATAATTAATCTATATGTTTAAGGTATATACCTAGGTATAGAGTCTACAGGAAACCTACGCACACGGACAGATACATCAACGCCAAATCCACACCATCATCCAAGTCAACTCAAATCTGTCATCAAGACGCTGATCAATCGATCGAAGAAATTAGCAGACGCTGACAACATCAAAGAAGATATGACAAAAATAAGAGAGGCTTTGATTAGAAATGGATTCCACCACCACGACATACAAAGGATTTTGAGGAGCCTTTAAGTAGAGAAGACAAAAAACCAGCTGATCCTGCAACTGCCACGGCATACCTACCATACATCAAAGGGACAACGGACAAGATTACCCGTATTCTTAAAAAACATAATATCGATACAACTTTCACGGTGTATCGAAAAATTCATTCGATCTTACGAAATCCTAAGAACAAGATCTCGTTGGAGAGTCAAGGAGTGTACGAGATTCCATGTGGAGGCTGTGGGCTATCGTATATTGGACAGACCATCAGAAAAATCAGCGGAAGGATAGAAGAACATAAAAACGCGGTTAATAAAGTTCAAGCGACATCCTCCTTAGCTCAACACGTAACCACAACAGGACACAAAATTAAATTTGAGGACGCAAAAAATTTGGTAAGCATCAAGCGACTTTACAGCTAGAATTATCAGAGAAGCCATAAAGATAGAGAAACACCCACATAAACACAAGAGACGATGCTCTGAGACTACCATCAATATGGAAAACATCATTAATCCCTAGACAACTAAAATCCACAACACCTAAAACAGAATCAACAAAAGAAGAAGTGAAAACACAGAAGCAAACAGTGAAATCAGTGAAGGTAGTGAAAGCAGTGCAAGCAGTGAAAGCAATAGGGTACATAAGCAGCAGCACACACAACAGGAAGTTAGTTCAGTTCGAGTAACTCGAAGCAGGAGCAGACAATTACCAACCTGAGGATGCAAATGAGAGCGCCGAAATGCCGTTTTGCAATAAACGGTCTTTTGGATACCAGAAGAGCTACGCATATCAACACCCGATAAACCAGCATTACATATAAATTAAATAATTAAATTAGCAATATTGGGCCTAATTTCAAGACCAATCAAATGACGTTTTGAGTTTTGACCAGTGTTGCCAACTTTCGCAGTTATTTAGAAAAAACTAAAAATGAGCCGAATTTTCAAACTCAAATATCTTTGAAACCATTACAAATAAAGCTAAAATACAAGAGAAGTAATTGATAGATATTTTTACGAACTTTAAGATAAGCCTATTTTTAAATTTATTTTGCATTTCATTTTTAAGATATAACACAAAGTTACTTTTTTTTTTAAATGGAACGTATAGTTTATTTTAGGCCTATTAAATAGCATATTTTTTTACTGATTTCAAAAATGGATAGTTTACCTTATTTATAACAAGTAGTTTTCTTGTAATTTAATAAAAACTATAAAGTTAAAATCGAGTATCAGTTTTAAAAAATAGAGCGCCTTGGAATGAAATAAAACTAAAGAAATCTATAGCACAATAATCGTCAGTTGTGAAAAACTTACGAGTACGAACTTTATTAATGCTGAAGTTTATCAAATTTCAACCAATCATAAATATTTATAAACAAAAGAAATACCCAAGTACTACATTACAACTAAATTACAACAAGATTTCAAAATGGCCACCATGGTTTTCAACACATACGACATCTTTGTAATATATTATTTTGCAGTTTTAACATGGTATTAGCTCTAAATGCTGCAATAGGTGTTCTTATTTTATCTTTCAGATCTTCGACATTATGTGGTTTAGTTTTATAAACGCTGTCTTTAACTGTTCCCCACAAAAAGAAATCCAGAGGAGTTAAACCTGGAGATCTAGGAGGCCATGGAATAGTACCACGAGTACCAATTCAGTTATTGAATCTTTCTGTTAAAAAGTGTGAAACGACATTTACATTGTGAGCAGGAGCTCCATCTTGTTGAAAATAACGAAAATCGCGTATTAAATTTAATGGAACTTCGTCCATCATATTTTCAAATTCTTTTCATAAAAACATTAAGTAGCGTTCAGCATTTAAATGTTGTTCAAAAAAATATGGACCAATGATTTTAGTACCTTAAATACCGCACCATACATTTATTGAGAAAACATGTTATCTTGTCTCTCTACAGTTAAACGAGGATTTTGTTGAGCTCAGTAAATGTAATTTTTTCTATTAAATAAATCATTGTTGGTAAACTTGTAAACAAAATTGATTTAGAAAAGCCATTGTTTCTTCGATGCTTTTCAATAAACCAGGTAGCGTAATTTAATCGTCTTTCAAAATCTGCAGGATACAATGTATTTCCAACGTGGTGATGGTAAGCTTTGAAGTTATTTTTGTTTCAAGATGATGCGTGCTTCTTCTCTTGACGTATTACATTCGAGTCCAATTTTCCGTACAGATGCAGTCGGTTTGACATTATTATAAGCCAGAATATTTACTTCGGTTTCCTCAATAAATTTTGTTTTTTGGTTTTTTGAAAGACCTGTATTGCTTTAAATTAGTTTCCAGTTTACGAAATAATCTTTTAGCAGGTTGCCTTCTTTCCATGTACCTCTGTATATACATTTCCGATGCTGCATTTTCATCACGATTAGAAATATAATAGCAAAATAACATATCGTTCTTTTCTTCACAGGAATGCTCCATATTTATTTTTTAGAAAATCACCTTTTTTAAATAAGGAATACCATTTAAATTTTAATTTAATTAAAATAAACATAAATAAAAATGCAAGTGTCAAATTTGTTTTGTTGTATTTCATTATTTTTTAAAACTGATACTCGATTTTAACTTTACAGTTTTTATTAAATTACAAGAAAACTACTTGTTATAAATATGGTAAACTATACATTTTTGAAATCAGTAAAAAATATGCTATTTAATAGAACTAAAATAAACTATATGTTTCATTTAAAAAAAAGTAACTGTGTTATATCTCACAAATAAAATGCAAAATAAATTTAAAAATAGGCTTATCTTAAAGTTCGTAAAAATATCTATCAATTACTTCACTTGTATTTTAGCTTTATTTGCAACGGTTTCAAAGATATTTGAGTTTGAAAATTCAACTCATTTTTAGTTTTTTCTAAATAACTACGAAAGTTGGCAACACTGGTCAAAACTCAAAACGTCATTTGATTGGTCTTGAAATTCTGCCCAATACTGCTAATTTAACCAACTCTTGTTATTGGTTAAAGGTTAATTTTTTAATGAGTGTCTAATTTTTAATACTTTTATAGGATTATTATCGAAAATAGAGTTATGTGGATTTGCCTTTTACAAAAGTTTGATAGCTTTCTTAGTTTTACGGGAGTATGTGAAACTTTTCAATTTTCAGACATCGCTATTGTTTCAGTTTCTATACCATTTATTACATATGTAAAAATTTGGTTCAATATAGATTTTTTCATAAAATTAGTGACGTGATCATTGTAACTTCTTTATTTGGAAAACAAAAATAAGGTCTTTTTATGGAACACCCTATATATTTATAGACTATTTAATTTGTCTGGTGTTTATCCTTTCAAAATTATATGTCTGCACTTCTTTAAAAGTTTCAAATAAATGGAAATTTTCTTTGTTTAAATACATAATTAAATAGTAAGCCAAGCATGGAACTAATAAAACAAGAAAATGTTTTATGTAATTTTTTTTACATTGTTACTACAAGTGTAAAGTTTCTAGGAAAAAATATTTCTCATCACATTATGATTTTTTGCTCATAATTAATTGTGTTTATTATACTTTTACGAGATCAAAAACACAATTTAATACAATTTCTAAATGTAACTATTCAATAGGTATATATTAACAAATTAACGAAATATGAAATAAACCAATGAGTTGATAAGATACTTTTTGATGCTCGAAATGGTTACCATATTCCCTAATGCACATAGATAATGACGATGTGTTTTATAGCATTCATAAGTATATGTGAACCTCCAAGAAAATTTACAAATGATAATGTGGTAGCTTGACGTAGATGTTTTATGTTCATATGTCCATTCTTGAGGAAAGGCATTTTCCAAAAAAGAGCATATTGTTTTGGAATTATTTGCGGGCGCACTATCTTGTTTGAAATGAAAGTTGTTTAAATATCTGGAAGGACCATTATCTAAAGTTCAGGAATCACATCTTGGAAATATTTACACAGCAGTCTGCCAAAGACTCCCTTGATATATTCCATAGGTGACTTGCCTACCCAAATAAAACAAGTATCACTGAAGCCATCACTTGAAACATAAGCTTCATTGCTCAATATTACTGAATCAAAATTTATATTTACTCGCATTTGATTTAAATACCAATTGCAGTAAATTAATTGACATTTACCATCTCCAGGGTGCAAATGCTGGACGATTTTTATTTTTATTTTATAGCGCCTGAATTTGTATTTTTTGAAAATAGAAAATTTATTACCTCCACTTCTGCCTCAATTTCCCTAAAAGATGTTGGAGTTGCAGCAACCCAGACTTAACGTCTTCGACTTTCCGATTTTCTACATTGCAGCTTTTTGGTCTTGGTTGCAAAAAAGCTCCATTGTCATTTAAATTGTTCGTAAGTTTTAAAAACCTATCAGGAAAAGGGTTGTATTCTTTCAGGATAACTACAATAAGCAGAAGGCGTCATGCTAATAAGCTATTAATAAATTAGATTATACCTGTTAAAATGTAGTTCTGCAACCTCATGGGTACTTTCATTTGACTTTAACATATACTTCTCAAAATTCTAATAATTTCTCATTCCAGCCATTTTTATATAAAACAACAGTAAATAAAGCAAATAATTTGATAAATGATTTCGCTATTTGTCATTATTCATACAACTATTTCGCTTTTTTCATGCATGCTGGTGTCATGGCCTTCTATAAAATAATGCGTTAAAATATGGAATTGCTGCTTATTGAAACATTTTCAAGAATAAATAAATACAATTACAAAAAAATTTGTGAATCAAATAATTTATTTATCGAAATATAATTAATACAATTACTATAGGTATCTAGTTAAATTTACGTTTATAAATCACTGGTATGTTAGGTTTAAAAAATAGTAATTTATATTATACAAGACAATAAAGGGATATCTTAACATGAAGTAAAAGATGCCAATTCATGGGCGTCGTTAGCCACGTTATCATCGTGTGTAATATTCTATTTTATTTTGTGCTAGTATGGAAATGATTAAGTATTTAGAATTGCTAGTTTTTCCTAAACGTCTAAAGCCAACATTAAAGTGCCCATGGCAATTTGCTTTACATAAAAGTATGCAGGGTGCCTGAAAAGTATGAAATATTCTATATACCTCGGTAAATCTTCCTTTTATCAAAAAATGTCAGAAATAAAAGTTGTCTAGTATTTAGTTCATTACTGCCTGGCAGTGATCGCCCTCATGTCTGTACGAATGGGATTTTTTAAGCTCTAAATGTCTCCCGACCTATTAGCGTGAACCTTACTTTTAAGGTCGCCCCAAAGGAAGAAATCCAGCGAGCTTAAATCTGCTGACCGAGCTGTCCATTCTACTGGACCTCTTCTGACTAATCAACGATTTGTAAAGGTATCATTAAGGTACTGGCGGACATTAACCCCAAAAGTGGAGGGGCGCTGTCATGCTGGGACCCCGTGGCGCGGTATATCCGGATCCTCTTCATTCGGGTATAAAACAGCTAATGCAGGAACCATCTCAAACCGTAGAAAATTTAGATAAATCTCGGGCGTTTAATTACCCTCAAAAAAATAAGATCCGAACATCTGGTTACCCATCATTCCTGCCCACACATTATCTGTTGGTACTGGGTGTGTCCTTCTAGATACCAGTTAGGATTTGTGAAGACCAATATCGTGTATTTTGCTTATTAACTGTGCCGTTTAAGCAAAACGTTGCCTCGTCAGTAAAAAGAATATTTTTTTGAAAATTTGCATTGCCTTCGAATTGGTGGATTATTTCTTCACAAAATTCCAATCTGCGAACTAAGTAGCCTGCAAATAACTGAACTACACATACTTTTCCTTTTCCCACGTTTTTTTCCTCCTTGTCATCAACGACGTTTCGACCAAATCTTACTGGTCATTTCAAGTCTTGTTTTCATTGCTCTTGTTACTCGAACAAAACTGTTGTTCAAATTTCGCTGTTTCAAATTTGGCTAACGTCGTTTGTTTTCGAGCTATGGGCCGAAATTCAAATTTTCGAGTTTTCATTTTATGGCACTATCTCGCTTATTTATGGAAATAGAAAAAAATAATATTCTACTTTCTTCAGACACTTTTTTTAATACGAATGCAGTGGTGTAGTCAATTTTTTTTAAATAATCTTTAAATTCGAGTTATAGCATATAGTTGTATTTTTTTATCTGGAACGCGTAACTGGTCATGGCAACAAAAAATTCCAAAAGATTCCAACGATATATATATATATATATATATATATATATATATATATATATATATATATATATATATATATATACATACAGTGTGTCCCAACGATTTGGGGGTGGAAGATTACGCATATACTGTTGATTTAATAGAAAATCTTATAACAGATTATTGTAGTCAACAACAAGGAGCATCTTATAAAAATATTTTTGTATATACAGGGTGTCCCATTTCGAGTACTACACTAAACTTGTGTTTTTTTTAATGGAACAACGTACATATTTTTATATATTTGAATTCTCTATTAAATGCTGAGCAAAATGATATACGGTGCTATGGGCCTACGACTAACGGTTCCTAAGTTATTGATATTTCTATGTAAAAAATTAGTCAATTAAGTAGGCTCCTGTTCCGCCATCTTGAAAGATATCGAAGTGAAATTTTGTGATTTGTTTTTTCAACCTGTTTAGTTTTAACTTCTACATTCAGATTTCAGGTTCTTTTCTTTGCATATACAGGGTGGTCCATTTTGCTCAATGTTATTTTTCTCATTTTTTTAAATGACACCCTGTATTTTATTACAGAATTGAATAGCATTTTTTACGGGCTTTCAATAGATACTTACTTTTTACTACCTATTCCTAAGTGTTTTTGAATTATTTAGTGATAAAGTTGAAAATTGTAAACATTTTTTATTTTTGTTGAATTTGTCAGAACACAAAATAAATAAAGACAATACCATAATTCACTGAAAAACAAAAATGAAACAATGTTAATTGCTATAAAACCGTGAAGGTATAGGTTTATGACACAATTCAACATTTTGCCCTATAAAAGAGCAACGCTTAATAATTATTTACTCACAGAACTGCAAAGCTATAAACTTTAAAATGGAATTAAAGAATACAATGAATAACAGTAGTTTGGTTTTCAATTGTCTTTTCTGTTTCTTAACAACTTTACAAATGAAAGCCACTTATAAATAATTCGTGAAGAAATGTTAGATAATTATCTGATAGTGACTTCGTTATTTACGTAGTGTGCGATGAACTTTTCAAAAGGAGATCTGCTTCTTATGATCTACGTTTTCGGACAAGCTGAAAGGAACTGTTTGTTGGCATCCAGGATTTATAAACAAAAGTACAAAAAAGAGATGTAGAAAATCGTACAATTGCAAACGAAGAAAAGGAGTTGACAGTTTTATTAAATTTAGAAGAAAATCCGCACGTAAGTGTTCGCCAGATTGCGGTACAAGTAGATCGGAGCAAAAGCTCAATTCAAAGAATTATAAGCAAACATAAATATCACCCATACCATTTGCGTTTGGATCAAAGCCTACGAAGGCAATATTTCGCAACTCGTGTCGCATTTTGCAATATTATTCTGGACAAAATTAACCAACAAGCCAATTTTGTGGACTTTGTGCTATTTAGCGACGAAGCAAGTTTAATAGCATAGGAGTCTCTATTACTCCGTTGAAAATCCACACTGGTTACGATAAGTAGATTACCAGCATCAATGGACTGTGAATGTGTGGGTGGTATTATCAATACTGATGTCATCTTCTTTTTATGATTCCCTGACAGGCGAAAGATATCTGCAATTCCTTCAAGATTTGCCACAGTTTATTGAAAATGTGAATCTACATACTCGACAAGTTATGTATTACCAACAGGATGGATCCCCGCCGCGCTACCATAATCGGCTTTTACAAAATTGACGCGAAAATCGCTGGATAGGTCGCGGTGGACCTATTGTTTGGTCAGCGAGATCACTCGATCTCACTCCCCTAGACTTTTTCTGTGGGGATATGTGAAACAGGAGGTGTATAGGGATTTGCCTACTACACAAGCCAATATGAAACTTCGAATTACTGAGGCTTTTCGAAGTATTCGAAGAAGCACCCTTCAAAATGTCAAAGCAACCTTTACTAGGCGGTTGACAATGTGCATTGCTGCAAATGGAAACATTTTTGAACATTTAATATAAAATTTGTAATTCATTGTGTTCTTTACTTCCATTTTAAAGTTTAAGTTAAGTTTTAAGTTAAAGTTTATAGTTATGCAGTTCTACGAGTAAATAATTATTAAGCGTTGCTCTTTTATAGTGCAAAATGTTGAATTGTGTCATAAACCTATAGCTTCACGGTTTTATAGCAATTAGCATTGTTTCATTTTTGTTTTTCTTTGAATTATGATATTGTCTTTATTTATTTTATATTGTGACAAATTCAACAAAAATAAAAAATGTTTACAATCTTCAACTTTATCACTAAATAATTCAAAACACTTAGGAATAGCTAGTAAAAAGTGAATATCTATTGAAAGCCCGTAAAAATGCTATTCAAATCTGTAATAAAATACAGGGTGTCATTTAAAAAATGAGAAAAATAACATTGAGCACTACCCTGTATATGCAAAGAAAAGAGTCTGCAATCTAAATGTGGAAGTTAAAACTAGACTGGTTGAAAAACAAATTACAAAATTTCACTCTGATATCTTTCAAGATGGTGGAACAGGAGCCAACTTAGGAACCGTTAGTCGTAGACCCATACCACCGTATATCATTTTGCTCAGCATTTAACAGAGAATTATATATATATATATATATATATATATATATATATATATATATATATATAAATATATAGGGTGTTCCATTAAAAAAAACACCAGTTTAGTGTAGTACTTGAAAATGTATATTCAAGAATATTTTCACAAGATGCTCCATGTTGTTGACTACAATAATCTATTATAAGATTTTGTATTAAATCAACAATATGGGCGTAACCTTCCAACTCCAAATCGTTGGGATACCTATATATATATATATATATATATATATATATATATATATATATATATATATATATATATATATATATATATATATATATATATATATATTAATTTTATGTTTCCGCGGATTGGTATGATATTCCGTTCTTCCGGGTATTATCCCACGTTTTCTTCCTTCTTCTCATCAACGACGTTTCAAGTTTTGTTTTCATTGCTCTTGTTACTCGAACAAAACTGTTGTTCAAATTTCTATGTTTCAAATTTGGCTAACGTTGTTTGTTTTCGTGTTATGGCCCGAAATTCAAATTTTCGAGTTTTCATTTTATGGAATTATCTCGCTTATTTATGGTAATAGAGAAAAATAATTTCTACTTTCTTCAGGCACTTTTTTGATAAGAATGCAGTGGTGTAGTCAATTCTTTAAAAATGTTCTTTAAATTCGAGTTATAGCATAAAGTTGTATTTTTTATCTGGAACGCGTAGTTGGCCATGGCACCACAAATTACTAATTTTTTCTGATTCCAACGATATATATATATATATATATATATATATATATATATATATATATATATATATATATATATATATATATATATATATATATATATATATATACAGGGTGTTTGGAACTTTTATGCTGAAAATTTAGCCACATATCCTACGTCGAAAAATTAATGCAAAAATATCATATTAACTATGGTTCAAAAATGCCTCATAAGGGTGCTACGGTCCTCTAAACATGGGGTCCAAAATATCGTTTTTAATTTATCACTCTTGAACCGCACATGGTACAGATTTGAAATTTCGTACACTTACCATACTTTTGATGCTAAATACAGTCATCAAGTGAGATTTGAAATCTGAAGACCAGGGGCGTCGCAACTGGCGGTGTGAAGTATAAAATTATCTAGAACTTTTCCAGATTAATTTTTTTACATTTTTGAGCAATAATGATCGATTTTCAGAGTTTTTAACGTAGAAAAGCTCTCTTAATATTTTCTCGAAAAATGAAAGATTGTTAAATAAATGGGACTTCAAGTCTATCATTAGATTCCAAAAACTATTTAAAGGAATATTGATGTAGAAATTAGAAGAAGGCAGACGAAGTTTTAAATAAATATTTTATTTAAAAAAAAAACATTTCAAACTCAAAACGTCGGAAAAAAATTAACCAAATTACAACAATTGCTCAAAATGCATTCCATTTCTCTTCAATGAACTTCTGTCAGCGTCGTTGCATAGAATTTACAGCGGCAATTATTTGATGTCTGTTCTGACGAAGTGCTCCAGATGTTTCATTTATTCTATATATTAGTTCATCTCGTGTATTGACTAGTGTTGAATACACTAAATCTTTAAGAGTACTCCAGTAGCCACTTGCAAAAATTAATTCTTTTAGGAAAATCTTCAGGTTTTAAATCCTGCACTGTTACAATGAAGGGTGCGAAAAACTTTCGTTATTGAAACCCTGATATTTTGTCCTCGTAAACGTCCAACGGCACGGCGGATACTCAGATGTTGATTCTCGTTAAACAGACGAAGAATATTATTCCTATGTCGCTCGTTCCTACGATCGTCTTCCCACGGAACTCTTTTCAACCCATATTCCGTGAAATATCGATGGCTATTGACGAACACTCGGGCATGAGGACATCTTCTATTTGGAAAACGCCTTGAATATTCTCTACGGGCTACTTCAGCATTACCATCACAGAATCCATAAATGTAATGAATATCGGCGTATTCTCCACTTGTAAATAAGTTTGGCATCTTTAAAATATCAAAACTTAGAATTAAAGCGAAAAAAATATAGACAATTAAAACTTACAATTAAGGTGAAACAATAGAAACAATCAAAACTTGCAATTAAGGTGAAACAATTAAGTCAGAAAATAAATCTATTTAAACCTTAAAAAAATGTCAAAATGAGAAATTATTACAATTCGTCATTTTGACATTTACCCATGTACTAATAGAGTGCATTCAAATTTGAATAATTGTCGCTTGATTTAAGTGTTTTAATTTACAATTTTTAATATTTTTACAAAATATCAGGGTTTCAATAACGACAGTTTTTCGCACCCCTCGTCGTGACAGAAGGAAGGCATATCATTTGTAACCAGTGCAGGATTTAAAACCTGAAGATTTCCGTAAAAGAATTAATTTTTGCAACTGGCTACTGGGGTACTCTTAAAGATTTAGTGTATTCAACACTAGTCAATACACCAGATGAACTAATATTTAGAATAAACGAAGCATCCGAAACCCTTCGTCAAAACAGACGTCAAATAATTGCCGAAGGTAATTCTATGCAACGACGCTGTCAGAAGTGCATTGAAGAGAATGGAATGCATTTTGAGCAGTTGTTGTAATTTGGTTAATTTTTTTTCCGACGTTTTGAGTTTGAAATTTTTTGTTTTTAAATAAAATATTTATTTAAAACTTCGTCTGCCTTCTTCTAATTTCAACATCAATATTCCTTTAAATAGTTTTTCGAGTGTAATGATAGACTTTATTTATTTAAGAATGTTGCATTTTCGAGAAAATATTAAGAGAGCTTTTCGACGTAAAAAATTCTGAAAATCAATAATTATTGCTCAAAACTGTAAAAAAATTTAATCTGGAAAAGTTCTAGATAATTTTATACTTCACACCCCCAGTTGTGACGCCCCTGGTCATCAGATTTCAAATCTCACTTGATGGCTGTATTTAGCATCAAAAGTATGGTAGGTGTACGAAATTCAAATATGTATGGTTCCAGAGTTATAAATTAAAAACGATATTTTGGGCCCCATGTTTAGAGGGCCGTAGCACCCTTATGATGCATTTTTGAACCATAGTTAATATGACATTTTTACATTATTTTTCGACGTAGAATATGTGGTTAAGTGTTCAGTATTAAAATTCGAAACACCCTGTATATATGTGTTTAATTTTATGTTCCGTGGGTTTGGTATGATATTCCGTTCTTCCGAGTATTATCCCATGTTTTTCTTCCTCCTTCTCCTCGACGACGTTTCGACCAAATCTCACTGGTCATCTCAAGTCTTCTTTTCGTTGCTAGTGTTGTTCTCCGTCAGGTGTAAAGGTTTCAATACTGCTTCACTTTCTCTTTTTTTCACCACTTTCTCTTGCTTTCCCTCGGTTTCGTGTGATTGGTCCCTGTTGGATTTCTATTTCTGGTTTTCTATTTTCTTTTTCTTTTCTTGTTGTAATTATGCATGACGTATTTTGCTTTTTTGTTTTCCTTTGTATGTTGATTTAATGCTGTTTTCCATGTTGGAGGAAGTCTTTGTGTGTCGTCTCGGGTATTGAGGTGGTCTGGACGCTTTTCAATTTCTATTGCTTCCCTTATAATTAGTCGTCTTGTATGTTCTCTGTTGGCAATCAGTCTAGTATTTTTAAAGTCAATAGCGTGTGATGTATTTTTGACATGCTGTGCTAAGGATAATGTCTTCTGGTATTTATTCACCGCATTTTGGTGTTCCTCCATTCTTATTTGAATTCTTCTATTTGTTTCTCCAATGTACGAATTTTCGCAATCGTTACAAGGGATCTCGTATACTCCTTGGTTTTTGGATTTGTAAGTAGATTGCTGATTTTCTTCTCTGTGTTGAATTTTGTTTTTATGTTATGTCTGTTCAGAATTCTGTTTATTTTATCTGTCGTACGTCTCACATACAGTAAAAAAGGAGCCGCTAGTACTCTTTGGATTCGTCTTTGTCCGCTGATTATTTGTGTTTGTATGCTTAGTTATTAGGTAATTAAGTTTTCTTGTCAGTTAAAGAATTTATTTGCCATTCGTATTTTGTTATTTGCTCTGGATTTTGTTTTATTTATTCTTCTACATGTCAATATTTTCAAATAAAGCATCAATATCTCAAGAAGGGTCTGCATTATGGCTATGAAACCTATTATCAATTAATATCTACTTTTCACGGGGAATCGAAATGTGAAAAAATATAAAGGGCGTTGCATTTGAAAAAATTGAGAAAAATTACATTTCGCGTAAATTAATCAATCTGTATAGTTTTACATGTTTTCGAAACAAATCCTAGTTTGTTTGTTAGTAGACTATTATTAGTAGCCGGTGGTATAAACAGATTTACAAAATCGTGGTGACAACGCTCACATGGCGGTTGCAAAGTTAACTCTATTTCGGTACTAAAGTGACATCTGCAGAATGGTTAGTGGATACAGATACAAATTTCTGTACTTTTATTCTAAATGTAACAGTGCATCAAAAAAATACAAAAAGATATAGGGTGTTCCACTTAAAAAAACACAGTTTTGGATTGGCATACATTTGTCAATCACCCTGTATATACCTAAATATTTTTAGAATGTAGGTCCAATGATCGTGTATTACCACACCAAAATTGGTTTTGATATCTCTAATAGTTAAGGAGAAATCCTCTGTCCACGCAGTAGGCACCCACCCTGTATAAAGCCACTTAAAACTAAATTTTCAAATGAATGTCCATTATTTGCAACACATCGCTTTGAAACATTCCGAATTGCAATCGTAGAAATTATTCTTCTCTATTTTCATATATAAGCGAGATATGGCAATAAAATGAAAACTCGAAAATCTGAATTTTTGACCATAACTCGAAAACAAAAGACGTTAGCTAAATTGAAAATGCACCGGTGAGTTTTTCTCAAAAAAAGAGATCGAGGATGCGAGGTTTATTTTTTCATACGAACTACAGTTTATCTAAACTAAACCTCGAAATTGAGCCACCCTGTACAGTGGAATTGCTTGTATAAAAAAATTATGCGCAATTTGTGTAACGGAAACATGTGGATTTTCCACGACGGCCAACGTCACATTTTCACGTTCGTCATTATTTAAAGCTGTAGTTCTGCCCATTTTTGGTAAATCTTTAACAGAGTCCGTATCTTGAAGTTTGTGCCAATTTTACTTACAGTTGATTGTGTAGTGTGAAATTCGGGGCAGAAATTGCAAACTTCTGTCTGCGTCGTCCTTCTTTCTTTATATCCCAGCATCATTAAAATTTCAGTACGTTGTCTTTCGGATAAATGAGCCATTTCTGTTTACTTCAAAAGTGCATTTCACTCATAAATGGATGTTAACCAATGAAAATAAGTAACTTTTTACTTCAAGTGCGCGTACTACCTTGACAGTTCTAAAGCGCAATCAATCGTTTTGATAATTAAAAGCAATCATAGGTGTCTAGATTACTGACTATTAAAATAAACTTAACCTACCATCACACTTTTCGCTTTTTTTCTCAAAAACTAGTTTAGTAAAAGTATTAAAGTTTTATATCATTGAAAAGAGAAAAAACATCTCTATCAAATGAGTACAACATAGGAGTACCTTGTCATTAAAAAAAAGTGATATTCGCTGCTCCTTTGTTTTTTTTTAAGAAGGCACTAACTAAATATGTTCTTGTAATGAAGAACTAAATACTAGACAATTTTAAATTCAGATATTTTTTGATAAAATAAATATTTACCGAGATATATAGAATATTTCATACTTTTTAGACACCCTGTATATACAATTAATTTTACCTACATAATATTGTATTTTAACCGCAAGCACAAAATAAATATTAATTTTGAATATTTCAAATTGTTAATATAATGTATATTTATTAAAACATTAAATTTAGAAAAGTTTTTATATAGCACGCTCTATTATTAAAAAAAGAAAAATACAAAATACGAGCAATTATCAAAGCGTGGACTTTATGTTTTAATGGTCCAAAACGCCGAATCGAACAAAACGACGATGATCATTTCGCCAACTACGCCATTCTGTCGAATTTTAGAGTTGTGCCATTACGCCGACAAACACCAAAATGCCGAACGGGATTTATATCAATTCGCCGAATGCCCAAAACGCCGACACTATATTTTAAAAGTCAAAAAGCTGAACGTGAATAAAACGCCGACGACTATTTCGCCAACTGCGTCCATTCCCCGGATTTCAATATTGGAGTATTACACCGAATGTGATCAAAACGCCGACGAGCATTCTGCCGCATGCACCCATTCAGCCGAATTTTAAAGTTTAACCATTACGCCGACAATTTGACCAAAGCGCCCAGTTCTTTTCTAATGCTAAAAACAAGATTCCTGTATATCGTAAACATTTAATATCGCGGATATGTTTTACTCTTTCGTTACTACAAGGCACAGCCTAACGAATTATTTGTGCTTAAAGAGCTGCCAAATGTCATCCAATATTTAGGTTATCTAAAATAACGGTAAAATTTCTGTCTGTGTAAGAAGCATCGTAAGTAAATACTTTTATGTTAATCCATATCCTTCATGTTAAAAAATGTTTAAAAAAACATGAAATACACAGTGAAAGAAAAAAGACGTTTTTATTTGTATATGATGACTTTTTCATCTTTTTTTAGAAAAAAAAAAACTAGGAGCTCAATTACTGAACAGAAATATGTGTTATTTTCCAGTAACTGATCATACTGATCAATTACTAGTTTTTACGCAAAAATAGATATTTTAAAATTTTGTTACTTTGTAAATATCTGTTAAGGTGAATTTCATATATATGCATACATACATATATATATATATATATATATATATATATATATATATATATAATACAGGGTCCGCCAATAGTGCGTGGACGAAGCTTTATGAGTTTATACAATATCGTTTTCAAAATTATTTATTGCAGGATGGTGTGGGATCTTTCGGGTTACAATTAGAAAATATTTTCGCAAAAATTACTACTCGTATACAGGGCGCTGAATTCAATTTTTTGAAAATTTAGAGGTTGAAAAGAAAAATTGTAACAACCGTATTGAGAAATGTGTAACACTAAAATTTTAACGGTTGATTAGTCATAGACTGTGCTACATAAAATCGTAAAAATAGTAATATTATCTTTTTTAATTTTCGAGATATCGTAATGCAAAGTTTAAGATTTTCAATCATAGATAACTTGATTTTTTTAAATGGAAAGGTATACATTGTTTTACATTGTTAGATAGGAAATTTAATTACATTTTTTTTGATATAACATTGTTGGTATTTATGTTTTGCCGTTTTTTGATAATCCAGCTTTTTTACAGAATTTGCAAAGTTTAAGAGTTTTAATCATAGATAACTTGATTTATTTAAATGGAAAGGGATGCATTGTGTTACATTGATAGATAGGAAATTTAATTACAATTTTTTTGATATAACATTGTTGGTATTTATTTTTTGCCGTTTTTTTGATAATCCAGCTTTTTTACTGAATTTGTCGATTTTCGTAGGTTTACATATGTATGTATAATTGTTTAAATCACATCAAGCTATGAAAACAAAAGAATATTAGAAACAAAATTCAGCAATAGTATCTGTTTTGTCATTTCGCGTGTATGTTCAAACGTAACTGAGTTAATTACTTTATTGCAGTGTGAATGTTTGACGGTTAACTTTACGAACATCATATACGTAATACGTTTATTTAAGAATTATAATGAGTAATTTTTTGCAAAATGAATTAGTTGAGATGATATTTGTGCTTGGAGAATCAAACAAAAATTGTTTATTGGCCCGTCGTTGGCAGCGTTATCTTGATCGAAGACAACCAAGAGAAGAACCGTTTCGCAATCTTTTAGAAAGATTTGAAAGTACTGGAAGTGTTGGATATCCTAAAAACGAAAGAGCTAAAGTTGTTACAAATGAAGAAAATGAATTTCGTGTAGATACTTGTAGCTACAGTTGAAAACCCCCACGTTAGTATTCCGAAATTAAGTGACAATTTCGAAATCAGTCAAACTTCCGTGAGACGAATGTTAAAGAGCTGAAAAAACAAGATTTTCAAAATCGAATTAATTTTTGCCAGTGGGTTCAACAACAGTTAAATGCGAACGAAAATTTTATATCGGGGATATTATTTACCGACGAATGTACATTTCATCGAAATGGATTTGTGAACAGACATAATTTTTTCATACAAACGAGGAGAATTTTGAACTCGTAGGCTAAAGAAAAACCTCTGTTAAATGTAAGACAGAAAAAAAATAGGCTGATATGGGCAAAATGTCATTAGAACCGGTCACAAATAAAATGGGATAGTGTTATTTGGAGTGACGAGTCAAGGTTTGAGGTATGTGTTGGAGAATACCGAAGTAAGGCATTAAGGACCAAAAATGAACGATAGCATCCGGATTGTTTGCGCCGGAAAGTAAAATTTCCGGCTTTTGTAATTGTTTGGGGCTGCATGTCGGCTCAAGGGGTTGGAAAGTTGCACCTGATAGAAGGGACTGTTAACGCTGCTAGGTACATTAACATCTTTAGAGACAGCTTAATGCCATCCATTAACACCTTGAAAACTACATAAAATGAGTACATCTTCCAACAAGATGGCGCTGCGTGCCATATTGCTAAAATAGTAAAGGAATGGATGTTGCAAAATAATATTCAAATGCTAGATTGGGTATCCAGTACCCCCAACCTATCACCTACTGAAACACTTTGGTATAACATGAAAAAGAAGTTACGTGTTTCACCTACTAGAAGCGTTCCTGAATTAAAAGTGAGACTAACTCAAATGTGAAACTTGTTTACTGCTGAACACAGTAAAAAGTTAGTAGACACATGCCAAAGCGAATTCAAGCAGTTCTGAAGCAAAAGGGAGATGTTACGCAGTGGTAAAATCACTGAATCCCTAATATGATTATTGAGCCAAACGAAATGATTCAATGTTACATTATTAAATTCAGTGTTCTGTGCACATATCTAGTTTTCTTATATCAGTTTTAGTAAAAAATGTTTAGATGAATGTTTTAAATTACAATAATAATAGTTGTATTCAATAGATTTCCCTTTTGTGTTTATCAAAGTCTTCTAAAATAAAATAAAAAATAAAACAATGGCTGGACCAAATGATACGATTCTGGGCTCATATACGAGAAATCATTATGGCAGATAATTAGGCAGCGGTTTTATGTCTATAATATTAGTTTTAAAGTTTTTGTCTATTGGGGTCTTAGTTTACACAGCTTTAACACTTTTTTTAGCAAAAAAATATTCGGAGTGACTTAGCACGCTCTAACCGCACCTATAATGTGCCTCATTCAACAATTATTAACATGTTAAAAGGTAAAACTCATGAGAAACGAAAAATGGGCCCTTGGACAATTTTGTCAGAAGTAGAATATGTACCTCAGATAAATCGAGTTTTTCTACAAATTCAAAAACTGGTCTTGTACTAGGACCAAGGGGAATGAAAAATTTCTACGAAATAGTCTGGTTCAGAGGAGAAATTTATTACTGCTCTATTTACAATGTCTGCTGTTGGAGAAATGTATCCACCCATGATATTCTACCCATATGAGCGAATCCTAGCAGATATCGTCTGTAACACAAATCCTGATTGGGATATTGGTAAGTCATAATATTTTAATTTAAGCCGATTCTTATTCTCGTCTAATTTCATTTTAGGAAGATCTAAGAAAGGATAGATGTCAAGCCAAACATTTCACTGTAACACTTTTCTGCCATTCTTAAAGCAAAAAGGGGCCAAGTTTCCAACAATTTATTTTTTGGAAGGTTACAAATTTCATTCAACGTATAACCTTAGCAGGTTTTATACAGAAAATGGCATCTTTACTTATACCCTTTTACCCAAATGTAACACACAAATCACAACCAGCTGATGTTTCTGTATTGCTCCCCTAAAATCAAACTGGAAAAAATCACAGATAACCTATATCCCAATAGATGTTTTACGCAAATATGACTTTGGACGGTCACGTGATATTTATGTTTTTACTCCCAATCAATAGATGGCAATCTTAATTTTAAGCGTTCTGTCAATTGCACAGAACACACAGTGTTTTGTGGTTAATTGTCTTTAATTTGTGAAATGTCATTTGATTTTTCAATTTGCTTCAGTTAGTCATTACGTGCTTACTGTGTATTAGATTCTTTATTTATTGTCAGTTTATTGTTGATTTTGGTTTTTTAATAGTTTAGGTATTATTATTGTTTATAGTATAAACAATGGTATTATATACAAATATAATATCTATAGGAAGTTTTTGAATGTGTTGGAAGTTACAGTGACTGTGTGAAATAAGTTTTAACTTTTAGTGTAGTGGATTAATTTTTAAGACTTTTAGTATAAAACATTAAAGTTTGTTAAATAGGTAAAGTAATTTAGAGTAATTAGTTGATTATATTTTGAAACTTAAACATCTCTTCTACTTTGATTAAGAAAAGTATATATTTCTTTTTTTGAGTGTATTGTAACTCGGAGACAAACCGAAACCCCTGACCTGAAATCAGTACATGCACATTCTGAAATTGAAATATTTTATCATATGTTCCCAAGATATCCCATTGCTTGTACAAGTTTACCTACCGTTTAGGATTTCCTGTATGGCAAATTGTATTTAATGGGTGGTTGTTTTTGAGTTTAATAAAGGTTGCTAAACTGCATAACTAAATACAGTGTATTTTTGTAGTTTAGTATACATATAGTTGTAGTACTGTTGCAATAATGGGTTATGTAAAATGCAGTGCAAATAACTGGATAAAAAACATGGATAGGTTTAATGAATGGTTGAAGTTCATTAAAAATAAGTCTTCTGGAACTTGACCCTTTATATTTATACAGTGTGAAGAAAATTTGTCACCTGCATTTTGAAGAAGGACAGTACAGCAAAAGTTCTACAAGGGTCCATCTGAATGCTATACCTATTCTACATTTACCAGGTAAGTAAAGGTAGACATTTTCTTATGACTGTCAGAATTCCGTCTTGTTTATCAAACATTATTTTTTTCATAAGGACTCAACTTCTGAAGTTTTGTCATTTGAGTTTTGAATTACTCAAAATTTGTAATTTATCATATGTAAAAAGGTTAATTGATCAGTGAGGAATTTTTTACCAATTTTAATTTCAATTGGTAGATTCTTGAAAGAGCACAGTTGATACTTGAGGAGTAACTACAACTACAACGACTTCAGAATTTATACTTGAAGAAGCTAACTCAAGGGAACCTACTTTGCAGAGCTGCAGCACTCCACAGGCTCCAATCATAAAAAATGTGTCACCGTGTTGCAACAGTTGATAATAATATCGGTAAATGTAACATTTATTTTCAAATTTGAAGTCAAGTTCTAATTTAATTCATTTCAGCTGTCACGCCTATATTGCGGACTATGGGCTACCATTCCATTGTCGAAATGACTCCCAAAAAAAAGCACTTCATATAGCCACGTCAAAATGTTACGGATAAAACCTTAAAAGGTTGCAAAAGGTGCAAAAAACAATTTAAAAAAAGGCTAGCAGCTGCAGTCTGCAGAAAAGTTTGTTTCTACAACAGGCTTTGAAGAAGCTATCTCAAAGCTGAATTACTCAGCTATCCAGCTGATTAAATGTCAATTGCGAGAGGCAGGAAAGAGTACAAAACAACGACGATTTTTACTCAATGATAAAATATTAGCCTTAGTTTTATACAAAGTCCTAAGTGCTGTAGATTTTTGGCAAATATTTATTTTACCTAGCAAAAGTACATTGGATAGATTGGTGAATACTATGTACTTTGAGTCAGCAATAATTACTCATGTTTTTTCTTCTTTAAAAATGGTCTGCAATTCCTTAAAGTCATCTGAGAAATATGTTTCTGTGATATTTGATGAAATGGCAATAATGCCGTGTCCAGTAATGTTAAAGTTATGGATTTGTATGTCGACTTAACTAAGGCTTTTGACTGTGTTCAACATAATATATTATTATCGAAACTAAATTCCTTTGGAACCAGAGGTAAAGCAAACAACTTATTGAGGTCGTATTTAAATATAAGGAGACAGTTTGTATCATATCAAAATTGTAATTCCAAAGTACCCACTGTTAAAGTTGGAGTTCCGCAGGGTAGTGTCCTGGGGCCTCTGCTTTACCTGTTGTATATTAATGACATCGTGAATGCAATGTTCTACAATAAATTCGTTTGCTTTGCTGATAATATAACTGTGCTAGGTGCTACTAAAGTTTTAAACGATCTGTGTAATGATCTTAAAGTGGCACTATATAATATTACGGATTATTTTAGTTCTAACCAGCTTACTTGTAATCAAGAAAAAACTCATACTATGCAATTTTTTTCTTAACAAAATTAATATTCAAATAGCTTGCTAATAAGTTTAAATTCGTTTGCTTTGCGGATGATATAACTGTGCTAGTTGCTAACAAAGTTTTAAACGATCTGTGTAATAATCTTAAAGTGGCACTATGTAATATTACTGATTATTTTAGTTCTAACTAGCTTACTTGTAATCAAGAAAAAACTCATACTATGCAATTTTTTTCTAAACAACATCAATATTCAAATAGCTTGCTAATAAGTTTAAATAAAAAATGTATTCAACAGGTAACAACATACGAACTACTTGGAATTAATATAGATTTATCTCACATGTTGATGCACTTTGTAAAAAATTATGTAATTCCTGCTTTGCGTTAAAACGATTAACGCAAATTGTGAATACCGAAGCTGCATTGTTTTTATTACTCAAATCTAGAATCAGATTTAAGGTATGGTATTATTTTTTGGGGTAATTGTACTTCTGTCCACCGATTATTTATATTACAAAAAAGAGCACTACGATATATAGTTGGTTTAAGAAATATGGATTCATGTAAGCCATTGTTTATTAAGCACAAAATACTCACGCTCCGTCTCTATGTATTTTAGAAATGTTGTCATTTGTACATGCTAATATTGACCAATTTACTTCTTTAAATTCTGTACATACCAATAACACTCGTTTTAACCATCACTTACCAGGCAGTTCACATAATCTAAAACTATATGAGCAAAACCCATACTATATTGGTGCAACATTATATAACAAACTACTAGACAATCTTAAAAGTCTTGCATCTCACAAGCAATTCAAAAAATTAGTTAAAGAAATGTTAACCAAAAACAGTATTTACTCAGTACATAAATACTATAAATGTATTAGTTGACTTTAGGATGGTTCTGATGTTCATTATATTATTGTTAAATTAGACATCCTATATTTCTCTGAAGATCTTTGGATTAATAAATAATAATAATAATTATTATTATTAACTTAAATGAAGGAAAAGGTATTATTGAAGGCTTTGAGGATATGGGAAATGGTGAACGGTCTACAGAACTAGCTGACCATGTACTTGTATTTATGCTATGTGGGATTAAGAAATCTTTTAAACAGCTTCTACATTATGTTTTTTCGTCTAATGGTGGTGCAAAGTTTGGACAGATTAAACAGATGGTAAAAATTTTAAAATTATTAATTGAGATTGGTTTCAAGCCTACAGTTGTGATTTGTGATCAATCCCCACTAACTGCAAAGTTATCCGCTCTCTTTTACTAGATACCAAAGAGGTATATTTAAGAAGGGGAGAGGAATACAGAGCTTGATCTTTTGAAGTTGACGATATTAAAATTTTTCCCATATATAATCCTCCTCATTTATTGAAAGGAATACGAAATAATTTTCTTTCTAAGAACATTATTTTTGGTTCAACTAGAAAAATGGCAAAGTGGGAACATATACGTACATTGTATGAATTGGGCAATGGTCCTAATATAAATGATGAATTGCGAGTGCTGTCACACCTAACCGAAGAGCATATCTATAAGGATAATAAAGAAAATAAAAGTTAAATATGCTGCTCCAGTTTCTAGCCAACGAGTTGCATCTACAATGAGGCTTGCTAGCATGCTGGGTAAATATTATTTTTAGCTTATTTTGAATTGATTGTGTTTATATTTATATGATTTGGACAACACTGCTGATCGCCTTGCAAACTTTCGTGCTCCCCCATTACATCCTTCAAAATGGGCTTGTAACGTTAATAACTATTAAAATCCTACTGAGATTTGAGAACCTTTTTAACATAAACCTGAAAATCACTTTGTAAACTTGTCTTTCTGAAAGACAATCATAATTGTAGATTTTAATGCATATGCATATTTTGAAATAAAATATAGTGTCAGTAATACTCCTAACAATTGTAAATAGAAAGGATGTTACAAGTTTTAATATCTTGTTTATACTTTCAGATTCTTCTAATCATTATGGTTCGAATTGGGCAGATACAGATAATTTGTTGCTATTTTTTGACAAATTATTTTATTCAGTAAATGGTAGCCAAAAGGAGTCGGTAAGAGGCAAAGTTTTACGTTGTGGGATTTCACAAACAAGTGACCATGTCAGTTTTTGGACACAAGAACCGTTAACAATGTTGGCTTCTATGGAATTTGAACAGCGCTTGCCTAAAGACCAGAAGAAACCGCCTGGCCTAAGTAACTGGACGTTTACTATAAACAATTTTCTAAACATTTGGATTTATCTAAAGACTAGGGATTTTCAATATCTTCTTGAATCCAATTGAAAATTTATTTGGGCAGATTAGAAGTCGTGGTTCAAGAAACATGAACAAAACAGCTGTCAATTTAGTTGGAACTTTTAAATCTGTCTTGATAAATAATATGTTCAATCAACATAAACCCACATTCAAATGTGAGGACGACAATTGTGCAGCAGTACTACAAAATATCAAATTGCTGATAAACACAAGTGATAAGATTCCTACCATTGGCAACGATTTAGCTGTTCAATTACCTTTGTCATCCTTAACCTCGCAAGAATATGTTTTGCCACAAACACTGTAAATAAATTCAATAAATTTGGAACTTTTGCAGTACTTTAACATTTTTCAAATAATTATGTTGCTGGGTTCATTCTGAAGAAAGTTAGGAGGACATTGCATGGTTGCAAACAGTGTATTGGTGATTTGTTTTCTAACCAAAACAATGATAATAAACTTATCCCAGAGCGAGAGTATGGAGGTAGTTGGGGCAAACGTTTGATGTACCAGACAGAAGCTTTTGCCACCGCATTTCATACTATACATAAAATAATTACAGCATTTTTAAAAACAACTGCAGCTAATATCAATTTTTTTAAATGATTGCAGCAGTCATTACACCGTGAAGTGACTTTTAAGCTGTGTAAATCATATTAATGTCGTAAAAACGTTAGTTTTTAAATTATCTATCAGAACCATGGTTCATGCTTATTGCAGAGACATTAACCGCAAAATTACTGGTAGAGATTCGAGAGTCTATTGTGATTCGGATAATATAAAATTAAAGGCACTGAAAAAATCTCTAGAAAAAAAAACAAAACTACTTGCAATTAAATATTTAGTACTAAAGTGATTTACTACGTAACATAAATATTAGCAATTCCTACAAGTGAAAGAGATTTGCTTTACTTTCAGTTAACTTTTGTACAAAAAACAAGTTCAAAACGGCCTCCCGACGGCGAACGGGTGATCAGATCAAAAAATCTACCAGAGAATTTCCCATAAGACACCACTTCCAGCTTTCTAAATCCTGTAACATTGTGCAACGCACCGACACACAGACAGCCAGACAAATTTATTAACCAACTTTTTGAAGTTGGTTGATTATCCATATCCATTGATTTAAATAAATTTAATACAGTCTTTATTAATTTTTATTTTGTGATAGTAATATTAAAATCAAAAGTACTATTAATTTGCAATGCATTCCTCACCATTGCTCTTCATGATTAATAAGTAATAATTACCTCTAAGGATTGGTCAGGTTTTTATTTATTTATTATAGCATTAAACTTTATAATTGGTATAATATATCAATCTTAAGTATTCTTTATTTGATACAATTTTCTGGATTATCACTATTTTATAATAGTGTAATAATTACGCTAATAATGTAATTGTTCACACCCAGTATTTTGCAAAATAATATCAACATAAACTGTGTTACTTTTTTTTTTTAATTAGATTTAGTTTTATATAGAGGTATATGCATAATTCTGTAACACATTGCAGATTTGAAATATAGAGCTTTGTTTCTGCTGTTGAAATTTGCCAAATTTGCATTAGGCTACTTCAACTGATAAAATTGCAAGTTCCCGGCCTTATGTTTTGAATTTAAATTTACCGCCGCTGTAGTTGTTGCTCCCAACCATCAGGGGGCGATAGTGCGCTTTTTCACAAAAATTTCTATTACCGTGATGTATCTATGGGGTATGGGTTATTTGTGAAGAAAAATACAGCTATAAATCGAAAAATGTCAAATAACAATAAACAACTTAACAAGGCCACCTTTCCTTCTTTATTAGAGAAATAAATTGATGTGGCCACTGTAAAAAAAAAATGGGTTTTGTAAATGCGAGCCAACTGGTTTCATTTCCTTTATCTTGAATCAGTAATACCCTAAAAAGAAGAAATGATTTAAAGAAGCAGAAAAGGAGGAATGGATTGAAGATGAATCAATCGAGTTGTTTCAAGTTTGGAAGATGCAAAAAAGAAAATACTGAATCATTGTATCTGAACCTGGAGAAGAAGATATAATTAGACATAAATATGAAAAATAAAACTCATTTAGGGGAAAAATATTTTGAAGAGAAATAACAATTAATGAACTGCTTTTAACATGAACATTTTTTAACTATTAATCTTATAGACAATAATAAATACTGCTGAACCTCCTGAAGAGAAGAAAACGGATTGGAAGGATACTTAAAGTAAAATTTTTTTATCCACAGTGATGTGATCAAAGAACCAACTACTCCAGGACCATCTTCAACCAATCTAATGTAACACACAAGCAAAGGACTAGCATTCCCTTCTTACATAATATCTTTTGGTAAGAAAAATCACCAGATAAAAACACAAGTTGTCAAAAGAGAGTGATTTCCATATGCTAGCTGAGCTAGCATATCACCAAGATGGCTTTTATATCAGGAAAACAAAGAGAAGCAAAAATTCAAAAAGAAAGGATGGGACAGGAAGCTAGAAACAAAATCAGACAGTAATGAAAACCAAAAATGGTTTGATATGGAACAATATAGTGAGAATGAAACCTTAGTGACTATTTTTAATGAAGAAAAAACAATACCAAGGGAAATAAATTTCTATTTAATTAGTTTTCCAGACAAAAAAGAGTGCACAATTATGTTTCCTCTATTTTAAAAGTCATAAATGAAGATAAATTAAAATCCAAGAATATAGATGGTGATATAGTGTTATTAGTGAAACTCTGAGCAAAGTCTACAACAACAAAAATCATATTTGGTACAGAAAATCGAGTCAAATACAAGTTTTCCTTAGAAATTAAGATTTAATTACCTATACCTTTAAACCTTGTGTTCAATTATTAGTAAACGCAAATATTTTTATAATAAAACTTATAATAAACAGCTCTGCAATTTTATTTAAAATTTTTTATATCTGGTCAAAGTTTCAGAGATATTCATCAAATGCTGTTATTAGACCTAGCAAACTTATCAATAGTTTTATTTCAAAATTGTCAGATCGTTAACTTATTTGCAATAATGCAAATTCAAGAACAACACAATCGCTAAGTGATTTATCTTGACTTGACTGACAATAATGTTACTATTACTCAAATTAACTGCCTGCCTTACTTTGACTTTCCTGGCAATAATTAAAACATTAGAATTTATTTACAAGTCTGATATTTAATTACTCGCAAACCTCAAATCTGATCAAACGAATTGGCCGTCTGGCAGGTACGTTGTGCTATTTGAATTAGATAGGCTGGATGAGGTTAAGTGTTGCATCATGTGGGGCAGGTAAACAATGAAATTACTCAAATTAAAATTAACGAGCTGTGCGCAATGACGTAGTTCAAGCAGTTTATATACTATTATGGGAAAAAACCACCAATAAAACCCACTTTATTCATAAATAAGTAATTACACAAATACATTAATAAATCAAATAACATAAAAAAACAACAATGAAAGGGTTAAATATATAACAAAACACCATTAAATCCGGTTAAAGTGCGTACAAAATTATAATACAAGAGAAAAATAAATAACGAGCAATTTAGCTACACATAAACACAATAAAAAAAGAACATGTAGTCACACCCACAATTGTGTCATAAATAAATCAGAATGAAGGTCGTAATACCAAACATGTGGCCCTCTAAAACCAATCATGTCGATCTTTAAGTAAATAAGCAAATAAACCAATAAGGCAAATTAAGGTACATATAAAATACAATAACAGTAGAATTGCACAGGTGATAATAAGGCAAAGGCAAGGACAAAAGAAAATATACAAGGAATTTACACGTACACCATTGTTTAGTGCCTATTACAATTATAACCAAGGCCTATCCTGTACCCGCTCGCCTGGCCCACCTCTACACAAATATAAATATAAACAACAAACACTGATTTCAGCGTAACGAGCCCACGTGCGAATGAGATACCTTTGCAAGGCAATGTTTGATTTTTAATACGTTACATAGGCTTGTAAAATTATTGGCTGCGAGCTTTCATTCATATAAAAATACCTACTTACACTTGAATATATTCCATTTAGTTAAACACTTTACCACCAACACGATGAGTTACGATACGCGATTTAAAACTCGGCGCCGCGGTGATTAATTATTGGAAAAATTTACATTAAAACATGAAAGAAGAAAAGAACGAATTAGCGTTTTAGTTTTGCTAAAAGGTACATGACAAAATATTTATAGACCGAATGGGTTACAAAGGGAGTTTCTAATTAAAACAATAAAAGCAATTCGGCTCCCTCGTTTTTCAAAAGTAACAAAAAAATAAAAAATTATTACGTTGGAACAGTTTCATATCAATTAATGAACGACATCTTAATTTTAAAAATATGCATTCGCCCATAACAAGCGCTACATTTAGGTCTCAAGTTTCAACGTACCAAACAGAGACGTCTTTGATTGCAGTGTGTACTCACATAATTAATTATTAAACTAGTGGCATTTTTACATCAAGAATGTGCGCATAATAATTTCCATTGATTCGTTAAGCCCCTTTAGTAAAGCAGTTTTTAAGCGTACACCAGCAGGTGTACGTTTAAAAATTGCTTTACTGAAGGGGCTTAACGAAACAATTATTATGCGCACATTCTTGATGTAAAACACATGTTGGGTTTAACTAGCAAGTTAAACCCAACGTGTGGTTTTCAACTCTTAGCCAAATATCAGTTACACAAATTCCCACATTTCTTACTTAAAATACATAAAATAAAATATTCCGAAAACATTGGCAAATTACGACGTATTATTAAGATATTAAAAATTCACTAATTATCTTTTCGATCGCGGTAACAATGGCGATTTGACAAACGTTTATTACAATAATAACATTTTTTTGCGGTCCGCTACCTACAGTATAAATAAAGCTTTTGATAGCATTTCAAAATCTATTGATTAAAATACATGTTCCATATGTCTACCGTTTAGTTGAAGGCACAATTGAAGGCGGTTTTGAAAAGACCTTGCTACTCTTCTTAACATAACACTCTCAAACGCGTTACTTATTCTTTGCTGTATATCTTCTTGTGTAGTTGGCGGCTCTTAGTAAACGGTTTCCTTAACATATCCCCACAACAAGAAATCCAGTTTAGTTAAATCGGGGGATCGGGGTGCCAGTTACAAGGCCTTCCTCTGCCAATCCTACGATTTGGAAAGAATGCATTAAGATGGCCCCTGACGTGAACGGAATAATGAGCGGGGGCTTCATCGTGTTGCAGCTAAATTCCATTCCTCACAGTTATTGGCAAACTTGCACATAGATTTTGCAAATCAAGATACACAGCTCCATTCAAATGCCCGTTAAAAAATAAGGTCCAATAACATGTTGGCCAACAATTCCGCCCCAAACATTTATTGACCATTTGTGTTGATAGCCAACCTGCCTGAAAATCCTCGGGTTCTGATCTGAATAGTAATGAAAGTTATGGCGGTTCACGAATTCATTGTTGTGGAATGTGGCATCCGAGAATAAAACCCTATCAATCACGTCGCTTCAAATCCATACCAAATAGTTGTTGATGAAACGGAATATGATACGCATGAAAACGGTTATCCTTCAAAATCCTTTGAACGCTTCGTTCACCAATACCTACAGTAGAACAAATTGCTTTTTGACTAAATCGAGGATTTTCGGTAACAGATAACATTACAAACAATTCATTTCTTCAATTCGAACTGGTCTACTCTTAACTGGTTTTGTATAGTCTATATGTCCCGTTTGTATAAATCTTTGTAATAAATTTTCCAGGCTTCGCTTGTCTGGATGTCTTCGTTCGGGATAACGCTCTGCATAAACTCGACTTGCCAGAAAAGAGTTTCTTTGGCATTCCCCTAGTATAAAAATCATATCTACGAGCTCATCTTTCTGGTACTCCATCACAAGAAGCACTTTTATCAGCAAAAACCACTTAAATGAATAATTACCGCTTAAAAAATAGTTGTAACGCAAATAAATAATAATATTTAGCAACACGTAACTAACAATGTACAAAACTTATAGTTGATAAGTAAATTAAAACGTTATTTATTAAAAATGTAAAATGTGGTATTAATACATTTCTGTAAAATTAATTATATTGTCTTGTAGTTTGAAGATAAAAATAAAGTTGTGTTTTTAAATGGGGCATCCTGTACATTTTTAAATTGTTTAAGTGGCCTTATTTTTACCTTTTCAAAAATATATAATAGTGTGCCTTATTCTTAAAAATGGCAATTCTTTTTAATTAAATGCATAATTTAATAGTAGGCCTTATCTGGAACTAATAAAAGAAAATGCCACATTAATGGTGGATAGTCACATTGCTTTGTAATTTTATTTAATTTTTTCCATTACATTTTAACTAAATATTTAATAACACTAATGCCTTAAGTACAATATAATTCCACAATTTCTTTCAAAGAAATTGTGGGACAATATTGTGTTTAAAACATTCTTCAAAATGAGTGGACTTAAATAAGTGAAAGGTCAAACAAACTTGGCCTAGAATCGAAGATGGATTTCAAAATATTAAAATTTATAGTGTTTTTTATATTGATTACGGTCCTGAATAAAAATGTCTAGCGACCTTTTCTCCTAAAAATAATATTAAAGGTACGACAAGTGGGCTACCCTGTGTATGTATGTATATATGTATGTATGTATATATATGTATATATATATATATATATATATATATATATATAATTTAATATTATGTTATGTATTATTATATATATATATATATATATATATATATATATATATATATATATATATATATATATATATATATATATATATATATATATATATATATATATATATATATATATATATATATATATATATATATATATAGCCAAAAAAGTTTTGCAGAATAAGCTCACAAGCAGTGGTAAAATGAGATTTCAATTGTTAAGAAACATTGTAAATAAATGTTAACAATTGATGGTTTTTATTCAAAATTACAATTATTTATTATGAAAACTAATGGTAAAAACACCGATTCGTACTATTTTGACAAATATTAATCGACATTGACGCTGTAGTAACAATTAATGCCAGTGATTATTTCCCTTGCTTTATATTAACCAATGAAATGTCATAAATTCAGACCAAATTTTAAATTTTTTAAATTCAGACCAAACGGAATAAAAAATATCAGCAATTATTGAACTCGCTACACTCGTAGCCAAATCTTCACATCTGGTACGAAAAATACGCTTATTTTGCAACTTGATATACACGAGGCATGTCTTTTAAGTGTTGCATACAGGGCATAGTAGGCGGCGGTAATCAAATGTCACTACTATCTTTAGTATAACCTAAATCCTAAATCTATTTTATAACTGTAATAAATTAAATGTGCTAAAAAATGATCTTATTAGAAATTCCATTAAATGTTGCAAACTTTTAAATAAAAATATTAAATGTTATCGGTTCTAATCGGACTAATTCTGATTCCAGTTCTGTAGTGCTCCGCGAATACAGTTGTGGGTCTGAGAAGTTTTTACTATGAAGACGCGACGTTGTTCTCATTAATGCTCTGTTCAAGCCTACATTTCCATTTGCAATGGCAAGAGAGAACATAATTGCATCTTAAGTTATGTACGACGGAGATATCAAATTTGCATTCGAACACGAATTTTGAAATAATAAAGAAACCATTCGATTATTTCAACAATTATTTGGGAACCACTGCAGCTCCTAGGAATGTTAATTTCGTGACTGAACTTTTACCTTTTGGGTGATTTTCGTATTTTCATTAAGTATCCAACCTGTTATCAGATACACACACACACACACACATATATATATATATATATATATATATATATATATATATATATATATATATATATATATAGTATATATATATATATATATATATATATATATATATAATAATTTAATTTGAAGAGGTTTCCTGTTTAGTATACAGGTATTAAACCAAAAACTGAACTGGTAGGTTTATTACTGATTAAGTAAAGCCAAAACTAAACAATAAGGTTTTGGACTATCTACCGTTCTTTTCTTACCCATGTCTAGTTACGCGACAAAAGAGTGAGTCGGTATGACGGTTAGTAAAGTTGTTGTGCAGAGAATTATAGTCAAAATGAAGCCATGACCAATCCCCTTAAAACATTGGCACGTATTTGAGTGCAAGTAGCAATGATCCTTTGTTTCAAATGGTCATACACCTTATTTTATAAGGCTACCCACAGAAAAAATATCAAGAGGGGTTAGATCTGGGGCTCTCGGAGGAAACTTTAAGGGACCATTAGTCCCTAACCACTTATTTTCAAAATGCAAATTTAAATAATTTTGAACAATTGCAGCGTTATGGTAAGGCCAGTCCAGTTGAAACCACAGGTGTTTTTTAATTTGAAGAGGCACATTCTTTCATAAGAATAGGAATCTCATTCACAAAGAAATCCCAATATCTTTGCCCGATTAAGACACCGTCATAAAAATATAGACCTATTAACTGCCGTCTTACAATTCTGCACCATACATTGACACCAAAGTGACCCTGTCTTTGAAATTGTCTAGTATTATGTGGCTTTTCGTCCGACCAATGTGTATTTTTCCGGTTGGAATGTCATGACTAATAAAATGACTTTCGTCTGTCCACAAAATGTGATTATACAAAGTAGGACCATCATTTAATGCAACCATGAACTGAGTAATAAAATTTTCTCGCCGTTAAAAATCTCCAGGATGTAACTATTGCACATTATATATTTTAGTCATTGTTAATTTTTAAAACTCTTTGAACTGCATTACATGTCAAATATAACTGTCTCATAGCCTCTCTAATTGATGCTCACGATGATTTTGAGAATAGTTTAATATAATTGTCCATTTTCATCAGTTGTTACTTTTTTGTCTTACTCTGTTAACTAAAAATGGTTTCTTATTCTGACAAAGAACATTCTCCAATTTGGAAATATCTCAGTACATACAATCTTCTTGCCCGTAATCCTTTTTCCCGGGATTCTTCGTAAATTAACAGCTTATGCACGTTTTCGTCGTGAGAAAATATTGTACCTTCCTTATTCGAAAAATAAAATTGGTCTGACGAAACCCACATAATACTAGAGAACTTTAAAGGAAGGATTACTTTGGTATCAATGTATGATGTGGAATTTCAGGACGCCACTTAATATGTCCATATTTTTTATTGTAAATAGAACTTTGATAATTGATATTTTATATACACAATTAAATTCTCACTTATTCAGTTAAATCGATCATCCTGTAGATTGAAAATCGTTTACAGGCGGATGTTTTGCCTTTTATCGGTCATATTGGATGTGACACATTTGCGCTGATGCAATATAATGCACTTCCCCATATCGCTAGAATAGTGAATTCAACTGAAAATGCAAAATTTAGTATTTTAAGAAACATTCAGTTTCTTTTTTTTCATAACATTAAGAATTTTTTTTCATAATTTGATTCTCAAAAAATTTTAAATTATTTACTTACAAATGTATAAAACAAAGTATTTTTTCTGTTTCAAAATATTTTGCCAACTTAAATTGTCATAAGATTAAAAAAAAATTGAAAATATTCCATATTTTTGTGGACTTTCGATTTAAAATGTTTGTGATTTTTCAGGTGTTTTGGTGACTTTTGGGTCCGTTATTCAATTTTCTGCAAATTTGGTCCTCTTGGTTGAAGTTGGTAAAGTGAACGGTTTACGAATTATTTGCAATTTCATCAATAACGGTCAATTGAATACTACCGCACCAAAATTTAGTAAGTGGGCAGTGGACCAAAAGTCATAGTTGTCATATTGTGATTTTTGATCAGTTTTTATACAATTTCCTTATCCATAATGAATAATAATCGGTATTCCAACTCCGAAATGGCAGATATGCACATAATGTATGGCAGAGCTTTTAGGAATTGTGCTGAAGCTGTTCGTTTATATTCCCAGGCATTTCCTAATCGGCGGATACCGAATAAAAAGACGTTTGCCAACATTGACCGTCGTCTTCGTGAAAGTGGTACATATTATCAATTTATACAAATTCTATTCATGTCGGGTTGTCACAGGTTGTTTGAAGCCACCAAAAATTGACAGTGGTAGGAGGCGAACTGCAAGAACACCAGTTTTAAAACAAAGAGTGTTGGATGCAATTGACGCTGATCCAACAACAAGCTTCCGTCAATTGGCAAGAGAAAATAATTCAAATCAGTCCACGATATGTGGAATTATTAAAACGGTACTCTTGCGACCTTTCCATTATCGAAAGATACAAGCTTTGACCATTAATGATTTTCAAGCAAGAGTGAACTTTTCACGTTGGTTTCTAGAAAAATTCTATAATGACCGAAATTATCCACCGATTATCTTATTCACTGATGAGGTAGGTTTCGCCAGAAACGGAACTTTTAACTTCCATAACAATAATTACTACGATTATAAAAATCCACGCGTTTTCATTGAAACCAATCATCAACAGCAATTCAGTGAGAATGTATGGGCTGGTATTATTGGCAGTAATTTAATTGGTCCATTCTTTTTGCCACAACGTTTAAATGGTAATTCATACACAAATTTTTTGGGTAAAGATTTACCAGAGTTACTAGAAGATGTCCATCTGGATGTTAGGGGTCGGATGTGTTTCATGCATGATGGTGCGCTCCTCATTTTGAACCCATTGTTAGGCGGTCATTGAATCGAACTTTTAATGCAAACTGGATTGGACGTGGAGAACCGGTTCCTTGGCCTGCACGTTCACCGGATCTAAACCCTATGGACTTTTTTTCGTCGTTTAAAAGACATGATGTATTCGGTGCCAATTACAAACGTCCAACATCTCCAGCTACGAATTTTTGATTGCTCTAATTTAAGAAGACATGATCCGCAATTATTTTTCAACGTACGTCAGTCAATCATGAAAAGAATTCGTAAATGCATAGCAGTCAACGGTGAACAATTCGAACATTTAATCAACTAATTTGTCCACGGCCCACTTAATAAATTTTGGTGCGGTAGTATTTCATTGACTGTGATTGATGAAATTGCAAATAACTCGTAAACCGTTCACTTTATCAACTTCAACCAAGAGGACCTAATTTGCAGAAAATTGAATAACGGACCCAAAAAGTCACCAAAATACGATTTTCAAAATTCAACTTTGAGGGCCTGTCACTTTGTAGCCATACATTTTAAGGAAAAATTTTATCTGATTTTTTGTCTTCAATTTATGTGTAGAATATACACTTGAACCAGGGGTACGTTTTTTTTTGCTTCACGTTGTACATACATTATTCCTAATTGAACACTAACGCTATCTTAAAAATAACAACATAATATCCAACAAATTTCACTACTCTTCATTTCGTAAATAACCAGCAGAAATCAATCGAAAGACAAGAAAACAGAGAACCAACAAAAATAATAAAATGAGCGACATTGAATTAAGCGAGTTGTAATAAGTCACAGTTTCAGTGGTTTGCAACCTATTTTTTTGTATTCATCTATTTTTATTTAAAATACCTACGTAGCTTTCTGTTTTTTTTTAAATGATGTATATTTGAATTTATGTTATACAAATCTAAACGATAGCACTTACTGTTATCTAACAAAGAGGAACACATGAGAGGTATTATGAGAAGAAAGAAATGTCTACATATAACACAATATAACAGTACAACATAAAATATTGTTCTTTTGAATATGCTAAAAAATTCTAGTTTTTCATATTAATCTGTTGTACCCATCTAGTCAGTAACAACATATATCAAAATTTTCATAAGTTAGGGATTTGAAAAAAATTTATTATCGAATTTAATTACACTCACTAGAACATCAGCCGGCAAAAGCAAGTGTATGGTACCGACATAGCTCAGTGGCAGGGTGGCGTTCTTACTCAACAATCCAAAAGGCCACTCATTACAATTCACAAAGTCACAACCAGTAATAAAATGCACCTCACTTTCAATTTTCAAATTAATCACACCATGAAGTAGATCTCAAGGTCCGCATGAGTCATGAATGCAAACTGTTCACTCAAAAGTCCGACAAAGCTACACAATCTCCAAAACTCCTCACATCCAGTGTTCGAGCCATCACAACACCCACCTTACTTTTTGGCTCAATCTGTAAGTCATTTCAAACTCACTGTTATAATTTAATTGCTAAATACTCTCTTAATTTTCCATCTAAATTCTTTCAAAATCATAACTTTTCCCATTAAGATCTTGAATCTAATTACTTACACTCCAGAAATTTACGTTAAAAAAATTCATTGGGAAAATAAAATGATCTTAACTAAAAATCTGAACGTAATGGTTCAGAAAACTTAAAAATATAACATTAATTTAGTTTCAATCTCTATAAACTTGACGTTAAAATCAAATAAGAAACTCGTTATTTAAATTAAAAAAAAATCATAGCTTTTACTTAATAAATCGCAAAATATTACTCAACCATTAATGCTTTTAAATCTAAAAAACTGGACGTGTTCTAATTTCGAACTCACAAACAAACTCGAAAATTCTTAAAATATACAAATATAAACGCGCCGGTTTAAGGCACTGAACCCACAGTACAAAGCAAAAGGTAAGGGGAAATACCAATTTCCTCAACGAAAGGTAAACGAATTCGTTACCTGTTGTTACGTTTCAACATAAAAAGAAACTATAAAGATCATAACACAAATAATGCAAATTTCGAAATATTATTCTGAACAACCAGCAATTATAATTAATTTTAAAAACATGAAAAAGAAAAAAATGAACGGTACGTAAATTTAAACTATAAATCAAGACCTCTGCGGAATTTCACATGAAAATATACAAAATAATTGTTGACATATTTCCTGTAATCACAGGGAAACAAAAATCAGATAAACAATAAAAAGTTCTTACTTTATGTACTCCGTTAACGATAATTCCACCCCTCAGTTCCAATTATTTAATTTTCAAGTTGCAAACACAACGATGCACTTCTCTTTCAAATTTAATAAACCTTAATTCCTTATACTTATACTCAAAACAACCAAAGTACTATTTTTGCACGAAACTCCAGCGCAACATAATTGTGAATTGTCCTTTTAGGAAATATCATTAATATTAATCTACTTTAACGCGCAACTATTCATCAATATACGGCATTTATTAATCGCGTCTTAAAATAAAATTGACACAACATAAAAATTCAAGTCCGAGATTTCCATAGTTCAATCACCTTCTTAAATAAAATACCGATTCTCGGAGGGATATCTACTCAATTCTCAACTGTTTAGGATGAACGCTACAAAAGGGTTGAGCCAAAAAGGAAGAACCGTAAACTCCACTATTTCCAAAATACACTAGGTTCTTAATAGTCTACAATAATAACGGGTCGTTGATGTTGTAAATAATAAAAAATACGCAATTTCGAATCGCCTTAAAAGAGCCACGATAGATTACAGAATCAACTACCTTCACCAGTATCCATTTACCACACAATTCAAACACCTTCCGCTACACCACTAAACCTCGGCCCTCAGGCCTGCATCACTCAAAACTACATTTCTTCTACTTTCGACTTCCTAACTCTCAAAATCTAAACTCCGACTCTAATTACGAATAATCAGTTTCCCCTGTTCCTGCTCATATAAGAAAAATATTCATACAAACGATATCACACATTGACACTTCATCTCTTGCTAACTCATGGACCCAAACAAGGAAAGCTGAAAACGATAATCCACTTGCGTCATTCATAATTCAACAAGTGTCGTTTCATGAGAATGACTATTACTTAATACTTGCTTTGCAGATGACAGACCAACTAAAGCCATTAAACTGATATATTCACAACATATTCTCTCTTTCGCTCTCTCTCTCTCTCCCTCCCTCTGTTCCTCCCCCTCCTCCCTCACCCCTCCTCTCTCCCTCTCAAACTAATAAACAAACATTATATAGAACGTAACTCATACTGCTGATCTCAGTATAGGTCTACCTACACAAGTGCTGAATTTTTCCTTTATTATTCTAAATTTAAAATCAATCGATCTAAAAGCTTGATACACACTCAATCACCTATTATAAAAACCCAAACAATTGCACACGCGTGACAGATTATAGAAAAAAAGTATTGACACAATCCATTTACAGTGATGTGCTCGAGTGTACCGGGTGGCCAACTAAGAATGGAACGCGGTTATATCTCGGGAACTTCTGAGAACATTTGAAAAAAATACCAATAGGTAAATCGGCCAAGAGAAAACACTGGAAATTATTTTCAAACTCGAAAGATGGCCGCTAGAGGGCGCAACTGTTATGGTCAAACATGCAATGCAAGTAAAGATATATTTTAAATATGGCTACAATAAATACTGGAAAATTTTTTTATTTTTGCTTAGCGTATTTTGCTCTGCCTTATAAAATGTAGTGGTGGGGGAACGTCAAACATGTTTTTATTAAAATGGCAATAACTCCGATATGAGTTAATGGAAAAATAACAAACTAAGTCTCGTTTAAAAGAGCTCCTCTTACTTAATAATCTGCTGCATAAACATTGTCCGAATAGATTTTGCCGTGGTAGCTAGAGGGCGCTGTTTGACATTACAACAATTATTGCGCATTATCATGACACTTTTAAATAGTACGCTGTCTTTTTTTTATGTAGTTAAACAATAGAGGACAAAATTCCTAAAAAGTCAGCGCAAACCGCAATTTCCTATCTTTTTTTTCTAACCGAAGATATCAATAAGACAAATATTAGGCCGCTGGCTGTGCAATATCTATACTATATTTTACTTGGGAAACGAATTTAAATGAATTGCCACAATTTAATCAATGCCGCCCTAAATGTTCAAACTGCCGTAGACCAAACTGCACTCTCTAGTTTAGCAACTGAAGTTTGCATACAGTCCAGTCGCAAAAACCACATCTTTTACTCGACCCCAAAAATAAAAATCCAGGCATGTTAAATCTGGTGATCTACCCGGCCATGGAAAGATGCCGCCCGATGCCGAAGTGAGTTGGACGGCCATCGTGCTGGAACAGCGTTCGTTATCAAATTTCAAGGGGGACACAACACGAAAAACTCGAACAATAACACGAAATAAGATTTGGAAAATCAAGAACAAGCTTTGAAAAATAGCAATTAAATGACACCGACAACAAACTAAAATGTTTTAATATTTTGACGTATTCCTTCCAATTTTGTTTCCACAGCCTAATCATTTTTATGACAGATGCCTTCGCTATTTACCTAGGTTGCATTTTATTCTCTTCTTGTGCATAGATTGTCGGTTTTGAGAAAGATGACGGTTTTCGCCAATATGTTAGGGCTTTGATTTTCTATGTATTACCTTAGAAGGCAATAATACCGTAGTTAATTTAATTTTTTAGAAATATTGTGTTTTCTGTTGCTTTAAATGTCGAAAAACTTTTTTAGATTAAGATTACGGTTAAAACTAGGGTTTGCTTATTTTTTTACTGGCCTGTCGCGCTCGTATTGTGTTACCACAATATTATGGCTAGAAAGGTCTCTCACTACGGATTCCGGAGATATTGCATAGCCAGCGGCCTAATATTTGTTTTATTGATATATTCGGTTAGAAGGTTTGCGCTGACTTTTCAGTAATATTGTCGTCTATTTAACTATGTAACAAAAGACAGCGTACTATTTAAATGTCAAACAGTGTCCTCTACCTACCACGGCAAAATCTATTCGGACAATGTTTATGCAGCGGATTATTAAGTAAGAAGTGCTGTTTTAAACGAGACCTAGTTTAAAAATTAATATTAATTTTATTAAATACATAAATAAAAAGTTTACCTCGAGTAGGATTTGAACCTACGACCTGTACTTTGCTAGAGTACCGCGCTAACCAACTGCGCCACCAAGGTTCAAGCCCCAATCGATGCAAATTTTGTCTTTATGTATGTAGAACTGATGTAAATTCTAAATATTATGAGATTACAATCAAATTACTTATATTAATGGAATGTGAGCCTGCAATATCGCAAGGATTCGCACATACCAAAGCAACTTGACCTAGTTTGTTCAATTTCATTAACTCATAGCTGAGTTATTGTCCCGTTTTATGATTGGCCATAACAGTTGCGCCCCCTAGCGGCCAGAAGTTGAAAATTATCTCCATCGAATTCTCTTGGCAAGATTTACGCATTAGTATGTTTTTCCCAATGTTGTCAGATTAACAGTTTTCGAGATATAGTCGGCGTCCATTCTTAGTTGGCCACCCGGTACATTAGAAAATGTAAGCAAATCTCCTGCAAGTTCAAACTATTTAGTCCATATAAAAAGTGCAAGACACACCCCGAAAAAGGCGTTCGCTTCAAGAATAAAATACATTTAATGCCCTTAAAAAGGTAAATCCACCACTACATATAACATAATTCTAAAATAAATGTATACTTACTTGTCAGATGATAGTGGACCTATATACAACGGAACTATTGAAGAAGTAAGTGCATGCCCAAATGAAGCCTTTTTATCACCAATAATAGCTTGAGAATGGCTGCTATAAACATCTAATGTGATTGCTGCTGGTAATTTTTGATTGAGAAGAATAGAAGTGTCTGTTAATTTCTCTAAATAATCTTTTTTTTCATGTCGAACCTGCAGCTTTATAGTATAATCGCCCTTTTCTAATTTAACAGAATACTACAATGCAAGTAAATAACAAAAATTAAACGCATTTTAGAAATTACCTTAGAAGGATAAGAATCTCCACAACCCATTAATTGTTTATTATTATCAAATAACAACCATAATTGTGATTCAAATTCTGACTCATATAAGACATCACTTAAAATTGCATAATTTGGAGTTACCTCAGTTCCTTTATTAAGATGAAAACTGTAAGATAATAGTAATTCGTATATTTGACGTCCTTTTGGTACAACATCTCTGGCAGTTAAAGGGCTTATTTTTGTATCTGTTGGTCTATTAAGCAAAATTAGCTAACTACCATCAGCAGATTTACACTTACCTCAATATTTGGGCGGAATTTTTTAAAGTAACGCAAGGTAAAATTTCTTCACCTTGCAGACTAGTAACTTGAAATGAATAAATTCCTTCAGATGCATACATACAGATGGACGGTTGACTAGGTTTAATACCATGAAATGAAATAGAATAATCAATAGTTGTATCACCTAAATTTGCCCAATATTTAGCTACCACAACTTCCAATATAAGTCCACCTCGTACTTGAAAACTCTGCACTGTTTGCATGTTAGCAATAACAGTTAAATTTTTGTTTGTTTCCAAGCTTTTACAATTTTGTTTAGGTAATAATTGCATACAGTGTAAAACAAAGCGACCAGTTTGTTCATCTTCTATACCTCTCATGCGTACAACCCCCCATGTTGCGTTTTCAGGTACAACATAAAAATGGCGTTTAATAGTATTTGGTTTAAATATAACATTATCAAAGTTGGCTATATAATTAGAGGTTGATAGAGGTTCTGCTTGGATGATAGTTATTGGTATACAAAATACAGGGCCTTTGGCTATACAATCTACATCAAATGCTTTTATAGCAGCATGATGTACCCCACATTGAAGTTCAGATGTGTTGATCTTGATAGAAATTGTTCTTGCCATATTGGCAATATCTAGATGACTAGGATAACTCACATAGCTTGCATTACATATTAATGTTAACTTTAAGTTAAACTGGAGCTTAGAATTAACTTCTGGTGATTCAATGTCTTTAAAAAATGGTTCTATATTAATAGAATATTCATAATTTTTTCTTTCTCCTTTACAACGTATATAGACTCCTTTAGTATTACTAGACCCACACGTGACATGGAATCGAACATCACGCTCTTGTACATCACTATAATTAATTAAAAAGTCCATTGATTTATCAATTTGAACGAGTCCTCGACCTTGAGCAAAAACCTCTACATTATCTAAATAAGATGCGCAATTTTCTAATGATCTTTTGATACTGTACGGTGAGTACGATAAATTGTTTTGTTGAAGACCAGAAATGAGAAGTGAAACTGCTCCTGCTACATGAGGAGAAGCCATTGATGTACCATTCATTAGCTGTGAATTACGTAAAGTAAAATTAGGAACTGATGTAATTGCACCTCCAGGTGCACACACACTAACACCAAAACCACCGTCAATTGTTGGTCCTCGAGAAGACCATGTATAAGCCATACCTAGTGAAACACTGCAATTAGTAATTAAAACAAAAAATAATTTAAAACAAAATATAAATTATATTATTATGTAGAACACACATTACAATAAATTGAATATCTACACAAAGTAACTTTGCTACCTACTAACATTTAGTACATTCACATTAAAGCTCATGGAATTTTGATACTTGGTAGGAGCATAGACTTTGTACCTCTCAGTCATAATCCTAAGATTGCGACCGTTCTTTCGAAGCAATTACACTCAAAATCACATTGGGAATATAATTCCGTTTCAGTGAGGTTTTTCGAGAAAATATTACTACCTTGAAAGTAGGACGATTTTTTAATCGCAGAAAAACAATTACCCGCCGTATCTTATGTAGTTTTATGTAATAAAGTAATGAAAATCAATTCTTCTATCAAGCAGTTACCTTCCATGTGGTACAATTGAACGATGCCCTTTTTTACTATGGTAACTCAGTACGCTTAGTCCACAATCCCGAGTTATGAGCAAAATAAGCCATAAGAAATGTCTAACAATAACTGAGTGCTCTAATATTGTCCTACTTGGTCTCAAAAGTCTTTAACACTACAAGCAAATATCACTTTTGTGGCGAAAAAATCTGCATCGTTAAAGTATTGTAAGGTTATTTTGACGCATCATGTGTGTGCAGTATTTTAATAACGTATGTAACGTATTTTGAGTGCAGCTGAAGTGAGTTTGCATGAAAAGAATTTTTTTTGTGTATGCGTAATGTAAGTTGGTGTAAATGATACGCCACTTGATTTTTAATGAAGCCTTATTTATCGTATGAAGGAATATTTGAACATTATAGAAAAAATTTCGTGCTGAAAGCGTTAAATTTGGTTGAGAAATAAAGATTTCGCGAAAATGATGCGGAAATAAAATTTGCGCACATGCAAGATATGTATGAAAAGACGAAGAACGGCTTGGTGAATATACTGAATGAATATTGTATGGTGATGATATATGATTTACTCGAGGAGATTTTATAAATTTTCACGTAAAATAAAGATGGTGGCGGGTGCTGTACAGGGTAGCGTGGTTGAGTCCATGTTGCACATTGTGACGCGATGTAGAGACGCGATTATGATAGGTAGATTTTGAATTTAGCGCGAGATGCATTTGAAAAGGAGGGCTAAAGGCATATAAGGGAGTGTCCATCTTGAGATAGGGGAGAAGCTTAAGCGTTGACGAGAGTAGACGTCGCGCGCGCTTAGTTATGATTAACGCTTAGAATGTTGTAGTGCGGGAGTTTTGTTTATAATAAAATAATTGAAAATAGATTAAGAAGACAAATTGATACGCAAAGTGGATTTCGGAAAAACAAAAGCACATCAGATCATGTATTTGCTTTAAAAGAAGTTATCAACAGAGTTTTGGCAAGGAATAAAGAAATATACACAGCGTTCCTCGATATGAAGAAGGCGTTTGATAAAGTTCTAAGATAGAAAATATGGGAGGCACTAAGTAAAAAGAAGGTGGGCCCAAAACTAATCAAAGTAATTAAATGTCTATATAAAACAACAACAAATTGCGTAATAAGTAAAAATAAGATCTCTGAGGAATTTGTCACTAAGGACGGAGTAAGACAAGGGGGAAGTCTAAGTCCTTTATTATTTGTAACATATATGGACGATTTAATCAAAAAGACTCAAGCATATACAAAACCAATGTTCTTAAGCTACAGAAATCTGGAACCAGTAAGCTGTTCTAAGCTAGTTTTTGCAGATGATATTGCACTGGTGGCTGCAAGTGGAGAAAGTTTAGAAGATAACATAAACGCATGGAATAGTGCTAACTGAGAATGGGGTGAAGGTAAATAAAATAAAAGTAAAGTTATGGCCATATCGGAAAAAAGTAAATCAGTACATATAAGTACAGAAGGCGAACTAATAGAACCTTCAATATCTAGGAGTTAAAATATAGAACAAAATTGAAGACCGGATACAGCACTAAATAATAGAATAAAAAAGGCAAATTGAGCGTATTATGCGTCTCAAAGTGCTTGATTAATAAAAAAGTGTCAACACAAACAAAAATGAAAGTGTATAAAACTATTTATAGGCCTATTCTGACTTATGGATGTGAGTCGTGGGTGTTATCATCAAAAGACAAAAACAAGATCACAGCAACTGAAATGAAATAGAAGACGCTCAGGATATTCTTGCCAATAAACTCGTTCGGTTTCCGCTGCATTTTTGGCACATTGTCCATACATAATAAGTATATCAACCTGCTCACTCTTGGTAAACATTTTTGTTAATTTTATAATTAAACTAAATACAAACTTTAATTTAATTTTTAAGTAAAATATTAGATTTATGTTAATAAACAACAACTTTTATTATTACCTGTCAAACTTTTAAATTTACCATAGTGTTTCCATGGCAACCTAGCCACCTATTGTTTTCATGGCAACTCTGATGTGCTGTGACATAGGAAGTGTATTTTATTAATGAGTAAGACGTAAATATAAAAATAAAAATGTTTTAAATCGAAAATGGGTAAAAATGACAAAACGTGTTATACGTCATTAAATTCGTTTTAAAATACTGCATTTAGTAGTTTTATGAAAGTGGTATGCTTCCATTTAATTTTTTTGAGCTACGGCAAAAATAAAGTTTAGAACGTTCTAGTAAAAAAGTTAACAAATTTTAACAGATTTTAAGATGGTCATGGCACTCTGGATGAGAAAATAAAATTCAATTTTAAAATTACATTTGGAAAAAAATCTATTTAAATATTACGCAATCGGCCGTAAAATGACCTCCAGAATCCGAAAACAAAAATATACAGGGGTGTCATTTAAAAATCAAAAGTTAAGGTCATTTCCGGTGAAACCGAAGTCAAATGCTTGTCAAAAATTCCTAAAATGACGTTTGGTTAGAGTAACAACCCTGCCAAGTTTCATTTAAATCGATAGATAAATAAAAATGGCAGCCGGAAAGTGATCTCGTGGGCATCCGGTATATATATATATATATATATATATATATATATATATATATATATATATATATATATATATATTGGATTCCTCAGTAGTTCAGCGGTTAAGGTGTCAGACTTGTAAGTGAAAGGTACCAAATTCGATCGAATCTGAGAGTAGTCAACTGACAACTGCTTGGGAAAAATCATAGTAAATGAATTCCACTCAAGTGGGAAATCAGACCTTCTCCAGGCTAAGCCTGATGACGGAAGCAGTCTGCTTCCGAAACGTCGCACTACAAAGGCAAAAACTGCGGAAATAAGGCGATCAACTCAACTAAAAGGAAGATATGTTAATGTTGAATAAAAAAATCGCTTGCATTGTCACATTTTGTGAAAATTGTAATTAACGCTTTATGGAATTGCGGAGTGTCAAAAATGTCTTAGATTGCAAAATTGAATTGACATTGTACCTTTTTTTTTTGGAGCTTTTATTATGAAATTCATGATAGAGGTTGTTTGTGCTTGCGAAATAGATTTCTTTGTTTTTGAGGTGTCAGAAGATTTAAAATGTTTTGTTTCCAAGAGTTATTGTTTTTAGAATTGAGATTGTAAAAGTTTTCCAAGGTTAACATATTCAGAAAAGGGCACTTAAAATTAAAAACGTAATTTCATGTTGATTTAATGAAACGTGTTATCGGAAATGTAGATGGGGACATAAAGTTGATTTTCGCATTATGGGACGTTCTGATAGCATAAGTTAAGATTTATTTTTGATGTAAATAGTGGTTATTACTATTATTTTTGATTATCGTTAATTGTGGTTGAATGACTTATATTACGTCTTATCTTTAGTATTAAAACTGTTACTCTGTATTAAACACAGTTTGCAGATTGTCGCTATTCAGGTCGATATAATTTTTTTTGAAAGACAAAGAGGTTGGTCGTTATTATACGTTAGTTTAGGGTTGATTATCAAAAGGTTTTAGCTGTCGAAAATAGATCCAATTACTCGCTTTCGGTTTCCGAAAATTCATATAGTTTTTATCGCGCTTACAATTTTGAAGAAATTATTTTTGTGATTGGTGAATTGACGCGGGATGCATCATGGCTGAAACTGAAAGAATGATTAATCAGTCTTGGTTGAGATGTAGAAGAAGACTCAAGTTTGTTGCGGGGTTAGCCGTGTGTGCGAGATGTGTTGGAGGTTGGTGGAACTTATTTACGTCATGCCGGGGTTATTTGAATGTTACCATAGGAAATGTTTCCCGTGCACCCTTTTTGGGGATTTTTGAAGATTCGTTCACCCCGGTATCATTGCATCGTTTGTCAGAAGTGACAGCTTTACGTATTCCACGAATAAGGTCCAAGTGTTAATGTTAGTGCTGGTCCGGATTTTGGATTGATTATCGTATTTCTTTTGCGGATTATTGTCTAGTAAGTTCCTGGTTATTTGGTATTTACATTCGCGCACAGTTATCCCAACGAATAATAAACTTGCTGTAAATAGATAACGCTTTAATAAGTTTTGTGTAAATCAAAGCAAAGAACGCTTGTAAATTAAGCAATATATGTGCATATATGTTAAACCAGATGGAAAGGTGATCGAAGCATATGGTTTTTGATTTAAATATTTTTCGTTACTGAAGTTTGTGTAAATAAAATTTAAGAATTGAGGACATTAAGAAGATTGGTTTTCATCAATCAAATACCGAAAGGGTCAATTACCGTCACCGTTGTGAGAAATAAGGGGAAAGTTTCGATTGACCATTTTGTTTGTTTTATTCTGATTGCGCTATATAAAATTACGTATTATAAAGTTGGTATTTCAAATTAAGATATTTACAATATAAGGTTGTGGGAATTGAACTTGCAAGCGACATTCCAATTCAAGCAATAGATTTTACGAAATTGTTGATATTTTTAACACGCTGATTGTTTATTGTCATTCTTAGGTTAATATATGAATAGTGGTTTATAAAGTTGGGTATTATTTCTTTAAGTGTACATACTATTGTAATCTCATCGCTTTCTCACAACGCTATAGTGTTTACGTTTGATAAACAATTAAAAGATTAGATATTTTATTTACATTTAAGTCGCGGAATAATTTTACTATTTCATGAGAACTTTGGATTCTTGCAATTTTAAAAAAGACTACTTTTCAATATTTTAGTACAAGCTTTAACGTAATAATTTGAGGACGATTTCTTTATTAGATAATTTTGAATTTTGGTGATATAAGTTCATTTTAAAGGATGTTTTGAAATTTAACGCTTATTTGCACGCCAGTGTTTTGTTTTGCGAGTATTCGCAAATATTTTGAAGATTTACAGGAATCGACGTACCGTCTGTAATTTCACCGTTTTATCTGGTTTGCAATTAAAGGTAAGCAAGTTTGTTTTTATTTGTTTGGGTAATCAGCTGTTTAAAGATTACGACCCCTATTTTGACGTTATTAAATTATAGGGTTTTTTAAATATTTGATCGCATTTGTTTATTTTGTTGTGACGTATATTCATTTTTAAATTGAATAATTGCCGCATTGACTAGTCATTTTGGTTATTTGAGCCCGTAATTTTACGTTGAAGTTTATCGTAATGTATGAGATTGAGTTTTATTGTCGCCATTTAGCGGATTTTAAACGAAGCTTACGATTTTATTTAAGTTTAAGTGAACATTGCGTAGAATTTTAGGTAGACGTGAGTGTTTTCTTTTCGTGTTAACATTACGATTTCCTGTTATTTTAAGATTTAGATCATGACGTTTTCCCGCTATAAATTTATTTAACAGGTGGCACCTTTGTGATACATTTTTCCTGATTCATGACATACCCTTATTGTGTTTACGTATTACAGGCTAACTAAATGCAAAATTAGTACCACACCCACTGAGCTACCGACACCTATTCTTCTATCTGTTATTCCCGTTCTAGTGCGATTTTCGAACGGCATATCAGGGGCAAGTGGCTCAATTGATGACGCTGAAGATTGTCGGTATCCTTCTGAAGAATTACTTAATGGAGACGCACGCGCTTTTGAAACAGAAAACTGAGCTTTTACGGCAAGAGAGACAGTACTATTACATATAATAGAAAACAAACAATTTTTTACTTCATCCGCTCAGCGGATAAAGCACTGCATAAAAATAGTATTATGCGAAGTGCTCATGTCAAACATAAGACGAACTTGTTATGCACAATGATTTACTCACACAGCAATGGTTTAAGTTACACCAATTCCAATAAATTTGATCTACACAAGGAGAAATTAGTAAAGAATTGTATCTTATCATATCTATGAATAAGAAAGAAAAATGTGATACATAGACTAATTCTGTTATGTTATGAACTGTAACGTACATGTCGGATAAATTCGGATAGTGTCCATTAATTTAAAATTAAAAATGATCAATCAATCAATCATCTTAATTTGGCATTACGCATTCTGTATTACATGTAATATCAGAATTATATTTAACCACACCAATAAAAATGACAACATATAATATCTATTAGTGACAAACAATATTAAATATCACAGTAAAAATTTAACATACGTAAATTAATAAATAAACGTATAATATGCATTAATTACAGAAATTCAATATCACAGTGAAAATTTTAAGAATATGTCAACGTCTCATTAAAACAATAGCAAAAATCACTAATTTCATATAATGGAGTATTTAACCTTTTACCTGTCATTGTTCGCTTTTTCGAACAATATTTAACTTGCGTGTTTTTTAATGTTAAATTATAATTAGTTGCCCACACCAACCATATAAATTTTCAGCTTATTAATATAATCTATAAGTCTATATACTAGTATTTGACCTGTATTGCTTTAATTCTTATATATTTCTACTAACAATAGTTTTTTTTATAAAATATTATCACAAACAAATTTCAACTTCTTAAACAGTGCAAGAAAAGTGCATCGTTCGAAAATACAAACAATGGCAGGTCGCAGTAGCAGGTGGCCTATCCATGGTGGCTTTATTGTCTGACCGTCTACACACTAGCCGGCACCAACCGCTGGTTCTAGTTGTTGACATTATAGGTGTCTGCAGTTTTATCAGTAGTGTAGACCTGTTTGTGAAAGAGGATTTGTAGTGTAGTGTTTTACACGAACATTCTTTTATTTATAAAAATATATAAATTTGAGTTATTTTATGTGTGTGTTCAACAATTATGGAAAAAAATTTCTAACAATTGAAGAAGCGATTGACTATTTTCACTCACTTAGCGAGTTACCCTACAGTTCTGATGAGGAGCTTGACGTCTGTCAGGTACCACCTGATGAGGATTATCGTGTGACGGACGAAGAAAATATTGATGAAACTGTTGGAACTGTTCAGCCTACAGATGCTTGTGGTGAAGTTAGTGTTATAGTAGCATCTCAAAATATTCAAGAACCTAGTTCTCCAGAGTCTATAACTCACAAAGTTAAAAAGGTTAAAAAAAATTACAGAGCGAAAAAAAGCAAAAGACAAATTGGACAAAAAGGACCGATTTCGACAAATCACTTCTTTCTAATGATATACCAAAGGTGAGCGACAAATATCCTAATTTGGTAAATTTAGAACCTATAGAATTACTTTTTGAATACCTGTCAAACCAGTATATTTCCCACCTGCATGACAATGTATGCAGCACAGCATGACACATCATTGATAGTTGAATGGACTGACATTGCTCAGTTTCTTGGATTGTTGCTATTTAGTGGGTACCACACAGTTCCAAGTGAAGATTTATATTGGAGTTCAGCTGAAGACACAGCTGCTATCACTCATGTGCAGAAATCGTTTTCGTGAATTGAACAAATTTTTTCACATCATGGATAACACTGCTTATTCTCCAGTCCCGGTCCGGACGATTACAACCAACGCAAGGCGACTCCGCCGACCCCCTTACATGTTATTCGTGATTAATTGTTAAAACGATAACGATACTTTGCGATTTTTAATTATTTTAAAATACATAATAAAGATGGATGTAAAATTATTACGGAGACAATAGACGACTACAAGTGTCCCGGAAAGCTTATTGCCCAAACCAACGATGAAGCGGCGGTGTTATCATCAGACAAAAATGGGGTTCAAAAGAAAGTGCGCAACTCGTCCGGATGCTATATATGTTTGGTGTAACGCACATATTTTAAATTTAGTTAGTAGTACAGGGGCACCTTGTCCGCCATATTGGATTTTGACGTCATAAGACCGCCCACGTGGGAGACCGCATTTTCCACCCTTATTTTTACTCGCTTACGTGTAGGACGTATTTTTTCACCCCTATTTTTTACACACCCACGTGTGAGACCGTATTTTCAACCCCTGCTGGAATTTTCATCCCTAATTTTCACACACCTACGTGTGAGACCGTATTTTCAACCCTTTCTTTTCAAAGGCCGTTTTTTCAACCCTAATTATTTTTACTCGCTTACGTATAGGACGTGTATTTCCACCCCTATTTTTTACACACCCACGTGTAGGACGTGTTTTTTTACCCTATTTTATGACAGCTCACGTATAGGACGCGTATTTTCTACCCTATGGGTCAACCCTAATTAAAGCCTTTCTGTACTTGCGCACGTGAGGGGCAGATGTAGGCATTGGGGCTGGGGGCTGGTCTTGGGATAAGTCTTAGGGTTGGACCTGGAGCTGAACTTGGACTTGGGGTTGGTATTAGGGTTATTTTTGATGGTATTAAGGTCCTTCTGGCTATATTAAGAACAGTGCCCCTGGAGGTTAGGCAATTGCACGTGTTCTGATTGAAAAAGATTTTTATTTAGTCTATTTAAACGAAGCTGCTGGTGGAGTATCTGTTAGTATCGTTTAGCGATTCAAGATGGAAGGTCAGTTTAAGCACCCCTTTTCGGCGATAGTTGCAGGTCCGTCGGGATGTGGAAAATCGTATTTTATCGTTGATTTTCCAAAAAATATCGAAACCGCCTGCGATGCAGGTTTTGAAAAAATTATCTGGTTTTACAGTGAGTGGCAGCCTTTATTCAAAGATCTCTCTGTGGAGTTTCAAAAGGGTTTACCTGATATGGAACAGTTTGACGGGGAAAAACCTGTCTTAATAATAATTCTAATCTAATGCGCGAAACTAACGGCTCTGTGGTTGATATTTTTACAAAGGGTTGTCATCATCGAAATCTAAATGTGTTTTTCTTAACGCAGAACATATTTCATCAAGGACGTGGACCGCGGGATATTTCTCTCAACGCACATTACATAATTTTGTTTAAGAACCCACGTGACAGGGCTTAGATACAGCATTTAGCAAGACAGATTTCGCCGGACAACCCAAAATTTTTAGAAGCCGCGTACCAAGATGCTACTTCAAGCCCGCACGGATATTTATTGTTCGATTTAAAACAGAATACACCGGATGTGCTACGTTATAGAACAAACATATTCGGGCCTCAAGGTATCTGCCACGTATATATATATATATATATATATATATATATATATATATATATATAGCGAAAAAAGGGTTTAAGTCTCACAGTCATAAAGATTACATCATATATGATGGGTGACGTTTTAAGCGAGAACACTGATATCCTACGTGCATTAGCCAGATTAAGTAAAAGTCAACGTGACGCTTTATTGAAATGTTTGGATAGTAAGCAGGTAGAGTGTATTTGCGAGTGTGTACATAACATTTTAAAAGGTCGTCAGCTGATCAGAAGCAGCGACTCTCTCAACATAAGCACACTTTAAGACGCTTGGCACAGAGAGGCGAATCTATAAAAAAGAAGAAACAGTTTCTTGTACTGAAAGGTGGTGCATGTCTACCACTCCTGTTAGGACCATTACTCGGCGGAATTCTGGGTAATCTGTTTCAATAACCATGGACCACATTCTGAAGAAGATGATTATTCTACCGATGGACTTTATACAGCGCTTACAGGCACCAGATGTTACACAAAACAACATTTTAACGCAGCTGGGTAACGATATGGATAAAGTTTTAAAAACTAAAATGACCATGACAAATGGCAGCAGTACAACCAAGTTTTTCAAAGGTATCTACACTTTTCCAATCAGTTACGTCAGCCCACCAGTATAACAATTAGCGGTGACGCTGTTGCTGATGATATTAGAGATTTACCGCAACGCAAAGGTCTGACAGACGACGAAATAGTATCAACGCTTCCGCCTTCATATAAGAGAAAAGGCTCGAATTTGTTACGTATACTGAATACGAGCAGCGACGTTTTTTGGGACAAAAGGGGTACTGTCACAATAAAAGGCGAGATCATACCACATTCCAACATTATCGATCTGGTTCACGAGACGTTAAGAAAACGAAAAACCACAAACCCGCGCGGTTGGCGTCAGTTTGCGACGTACATTAAAGAGATAAATATACCACGAGAGTTTATGGGAAATACGCAAAGGTATGATGTTTCTGTATCACCCGGCGTGGAGCGGACCCTCACAACTATAGGTGAAAATTACGATGCTGATAGTGAAACGCGGGAAACACCGAGAAGAATCTCACAAAGAAGAAGAAGAGGACTTTCACTAGATTGGGATTCGTGGCGGCCATAACATGGATGCTGCATACTATGATCCCTCTCACCCTGCAGTCTTCGCTGGTATAACACCCTTAACTAATGCTGTAAAGGGTAGATATGGTGAAGTAAAAAACTGGCTGCAGACACAGGAAGCTTATGCGGTACATAAACCAGTCAGAAAAAAGTTCCCACGAAATAAATATATTGTGAGTAACCTTTACGAATTGTGGCAAGCGGATCTTTGTGATATGCGAACTTTAAGTAAACACAATAGCGGATACAACTACATACTAACGGTAATTGATGTATTTAGCAAGAGGGCATGGGCGATAGCACTTAAAACGAAGACAGCCTCATCTGTAATTGAAGCATTCGCGGATATTCTTAAGGACTGCGACAATACCCCGGCAAATCTACAGACGGATAAAGGCAAAGAGTTTGTGGCGAGCAGCGTGCAAAACTTTTTCAAGAAACAAAATATCAATTTCTATGTAACAAATAACCCTGATCTAAAAGCATCTGTAGTTGAAAAATTTAATAAAACATTAAAAACAAAGATGTGGCGTTATTTCACTTACAAAAATTCCTACAGATATATATATATATATATATATATATATATATATATATATATATATATATATATATAGTACTCGAAAGACTTGTGACTGCCTACAATAATAGCCCTCATTCAAGTATAAAGATGGCCCCCGCGGCTATAAACGATAAAAACATTTTGGAAGTGTGGAATAACCTGTATGCGAAAGGTTTAGGTCCAGTACGCTACCCTAAATATAAAGTCGGCGAGCATGTCAGAATCGCCAGAACTAAGTACACCTTTGAGAAGGGATATGAAACGAATTGGATCGAGGAAGATTTTACAATTAGCACGGTGATAAAAAGAAGACCACCAGTTTATAGAATAATCGATCCTAATAACGATCCTGTTGAGGGCACCTTTTACGAAGAAGGATTGTAAGTTGTTACGGTTGATAAAGATAATCTATTCAAAGTCGATAAGATTCTAGCAGAGAAGGGCCGTGGGCGAAATAAACAATACCTGGTCAAGTGGCGTGGATATAGTGACAAATTTAATAGCTGGGTGTTAGTTTCGCAGTTGAGAGATACATAAAAATGGAGTTTTATCTTACCTTATTGAGTAATCGCTCTATGACGTATTTTCCAGGTAATATGACGTCAAGTTTTATTACGCAACTGCCAAAACGAATAAGATTAACGGGCTCGTGGGTTGTAGGGATATCGGAAATTCAGTACCCATGTTCTTTTGCCGCTGTAAGTGCAACAGATAATTTAATTTATTATAGAACAGAGCCACCTGGCGAGAACGTGTTAGAAACGATATTAAAAAAGGCCGCAGAATATTTTCAACTCGACAACGAGAAAATCATTTATATTGAAGATGGCTGGTACGTGATACGATTCGCTTCGGGAAATTACGTCAGCATAGAAGAAATTATCAGCGAGCTAAATAACCATGCACTAATAAGTAAACTGCTAACAATCGAATATCATAATCTAACTAAGCGCGTCACTACGAAATTAAAAACTCAGCTCTCGCTATTCGGATTCTCACAACGTCTAGCCTTACAATTGGGTTATCGACCGTATCAGAACATAGCCATGGAACCAATACCCCCTCACCCCGCTAGTATATGGATAGGATTACAAACTCAGATGTTTGTTTATTGCGACATCGTTGAACCGCAAATTGTGGGTGATGTTTTATCTCCGCTTATGCGTATAATAAATATTACTTCAGAAAACTATGCTTACGGGGGTCATAAAGATGTGGTCTTTTCGCCTGCACACTACATACCGGTAATGACACGGGAATTTGAAAACATCGAGATTAATATATAAACAGATACGGGTGCAGCAATGCCATTTGAGTTTGGAACGTCATGTCTGAAGCTACACTTTAAGAAAGTACAATAATGGTTTGCCCTTATCAGCAATATTACATGAATCAGGGCGGTAACGGTATCGGCTCTATTTACAGAGGTGCGCCCTATCGACGTGGTCATGGAATAGGGAGCTGGTTAGGTGGTATATTTAGAAGTATAATACCGTTATTTAAGTCTGGCGCAAAGGCTATTGGTAAAGAAGCTCTTAGAACGGGTGCTAATATTCTTGGTGACGTCATAGAGGATCGACCTATTAAGGATTCGTTTCAAGAAAGATTTCACGAGACAGGTAGAAACCTTAAGTGTAAAGCCGACGAGAAAATCGATAAAATGATGGAGGGTTTGGGTTATAAACGAGTACGTCTGGCCGATATTAATCAGTCTCCACTGAGAGCTGCTGCTAAGAAGAAGCCTGCTTACGACGATATATTTTCAAGATAATGGCTTTTCTACATGCACAATCGTGTGAATGCGTCAAGTCCGAATTGGATTTGTTCGCTTTACCATCGACGCAGACAAGTATCGAGAGTGGTGAATGGATATTTTACAAGCCCTTATCAGCTCTGAGTGATGACGCCCCAATAGAATTTGTAGTCCCCGGAAATGGAAACGATTATATAGATTTAAGTCAGACCATGCTATATATTACAGCTAAAGTTCTAAAGCATGATGATTCAGCACTTACAGATGCTGATGTAGCACCGGTAAACAATTGGATGCATTCGCTTTTCTCACAGGTGGAGGTTTACTTAAATCAGAAGATGGTATCACAACCAAACAACACCAACGCCTACCGTTCATATATCGAAACGCTGCTAAATTATGGACAGGAGGTCAAGAGTTCACATCTAGGATGTACCTCCTTATGACACAATGATACAGCTGGAGAGATGAATACACTAGGAAACGCTAATAATGGTTTCTCGAAACGTCAAGCACTTGCGGCTACCGGGAAACAGGTAGAGATGATTGGTCACGTGCACTCGGATTTGTTTAATCAAGAAAAGTTTCTCATAAGTGGTGTTGAGTTAAAGGCTAAATTTGTACGATCAAGATATACCTTTAGCCTGATGGCGGCACTCGCTTCAAATTACAAGACGTGAATTATAGACGCTAGTTTACTGGTAAGACGTATGCGAATCAATCCAACTATTCTAATTGCGCACACTAAAGCTTTAGAAACAACAGCCGCAAAATACCCTGTTACAAGGACCGACGTAAAAGTGTTAACTATACCTGCAGGTATACAGCGAAAATCATTGGATAATGTTTTCCTAGGTCAGTTACCTAAACGATGCATCTTAGGCTTTGTAGCAAATAAAGCCTTCAACGGTGACTACCCCTCAAATCCGTTCAATTTTCATCACTGCAATATTAACTACATGTCATTATATATTGACGGGCAACAAATTCCTTCGAAGGTCTTACAACCAGACTTTACAGCTAATGGTTTATACGTAAGAGCGTATGTGTGCACTGAAAAACGCCTTACTACTGCAAGACTGGACGCATACCAATTCCAGAGATGTATGCGGTACAAGTGTTAAGATGCTTGAAATCGATCCCCAGCCACAAGAAGAATGTGTTTCGGCTTGTATGTGCTTCTAATCAACTACCGAGTCATGCACCTCGACCGTGTGCAATTATCGTAAACACGGATCCTGCAAACAAACCAGGTCAGCAATGGACCGCTATCTACATTGACGAGAATGGTAACGGACAGTATTTTGATTCCTTTGGACGACCACCGCAAGGATATCATTTACGTTTTCTAGAGAAGAATTCCAGATGCTTCGTATACAATAAAACAATATTACAAGACTATCATTCGGATGTGTGTGGACTTTATACCTTAACGTTTCTATATTTTCGATTACATAATTTACCTATGTTTGATTTTGTAAAAAACTATTTTAGTACATGTTTAATTGTAAATGATGAGATAATCAGATTATTGTTTAACGCCTGTTACCCAACCATTCTATTCTGATAAATAAGAGATTTTTAGTGCTTTAATTGTTTTTAATCAAGAGCCCTGTAATAACAAAAATAATCCCATTGTTTTTCTTTTAATTCGGCATGTGTGTTTTAAAAATCGTGTTATAAAATTTATGATTTAGTGTTTTTTTTAAAAAGAAATTATGTTAACCATTTATATTGGTAATCAATTTTTAGACTATTAAATTTAACAGAGTTATATAATTACACGGTAATTAGCTAAAGTAAACATGAACAGTGATTTCTTACTACATATTGTTGTGGAATTTAAAACATGTAACTTTCCAAACTCTTAATATGGTTTTTTTAATAAAACAATTTGTGTGTCCGTATGTACAATATGAATATTTTTCAAAATGATTTATTTTAAGAGAAAGGTAAATACGAGTTGCAGAAAGTGTGATAAAGATAATAAGGTTGTTTGTATATTTATACTCTAATTATGGGGGAAATCAATAGGTAGTTTTTACACAACCCAGAAAGTTGTTTTTTAGTTTGACATGCAGCACAAAAGCAGTGACTATCACTCGGGAAGCAGTGCCTCAAAAACGTTCTTTAAGTGCAGAGCTGGTAGGTGTGGTGTTAACCCTTTATTTATTTACAGATTTTTAATTACAGTTATAAAACACATCTAAGCATCAAGTTTCTTTAAAAAATATTAAGGCGTACAACACTTTAACGGTCGGATGGATATTAAACATATTTCAATGCAGGTAAACTATGTTTTAATATTCGTTTTAGAAGACAATATTGCTGTTATGTAATTAATTAACTTAAAAATTTGTTTCATTAGACCCGAATGTCAGTATTTTTTTTTTATAACTCATTGGGGATTTTTTAATTGTGACATTTACAATAAAAATAAGTGTTCTATAATTAAATTTTACTGTCATTCAAATTCTCCCACGCAAGATCAATCCTTAACACAGCTGCTATCTTACATCCTTATTAGAAAATACGTTTTCTCGTATAGGTAAAAGATCATCCAATTGCATTTGACCATTTTAAAGCAATAGGATCGATAATAATATCTTATTAATTATGCAATTTCCAACATTGTATGCGTGTACAACCTCCAGGGGCACTGTTCTTAATACAGCCAGAAGGACCTTAATACCATCAAAAATAACCCTAAGACCAACCCCAAGTCCAGCTCCAGGTCCAACCCTAAGACTTATCCCAAGACCAGCCCCCAGCCCCAATGCCTACATCTGCCCCTCACGTGCGCAAGTACAGAAAGGCTCTAATTAGGGTTGACCCACAGGGTAGAAAATACGCGTCCTATACGTGAGCTGTCATAAAATAGGGTAAAAAAACACGTCCTACACGTGGGTGTGTAAAAAATAGGGGTGGAAATACACGTCCTATACGTAAGCGAGTAAATATAATTAGGGTTGAAAAAACGGGCCTTCGAAAAGAAAGGGTTGAAAATACGGTCTCAGGCGTAGGTGTGTGAAAATTATGGATGAAAATTCCAGCAGGGGTTGAAAATACGGTCTCACACGTGGGTCTGTAAAAAATAGGGGTGAAAAAATACGTCCTACACGTAAGCGAGTAAAAATAAGGGTGGAAAATGCGGTTTCCCACGTGGGCGGTCTTGTGATGTCAAAATCCAAGATGGGCAGCCAAGGTGCCCCTGTACTACTTTAGTTCTATCTAAGTCTTGTGAGAGAATCGTTGAAACCAAGCATTTTTCTCGACAATTAAAAATTTGGCAACATTTTTTCATACTAGTACCAAACGCTCAAGTTTCTATAACCAATTCTGTTCAAAAAAGTAGACACGAGTTGTACAAACTCGATGGGCATATAATTCACGAACAGTAAATGTGATTTATAATGAACACAAAAATTTGGTTAACCTGTTCTCTGACATGAATGAAAATGGAGCAAATTGGGATGGAGAATCACTTTCAGCAGCAAGAACATACCAGTTTATATTAAACGATTTCGAATTTAATTATTTTTTGGAAATATTTAACTCAATATTTATTCAAACCGATACACTTTATAATATCATACAATCCAAAATCGTGGATATTGGTTATTGTGTGAATAAAATTGAAGATTTCAAAATTTTTATCGAAACGTTTTATAAAGATTTTGATAAAATATACGAGAAAATTGTAAATTTTTGTGAAGCACCAAAAATTAAGAGAAACATAAAGGACCTAAAAGTACATTACAAAAGAATTTTTAGGGGAATAGTAGATAATATTAAAAGCGAAATTTGCGATCGGTACCAAGAAATTGGGCAATTACGTTTCTTGAAATTGGGCAATTACGTTTCTTGAAACTGTTGGATATGATTCCTTTTCCGTTTTCAACTCAACATTTCCAGAAGCGTTATTTTCTGAATTAAAAGTAAAATATATAATTCAAAATTTGAATATGACAGATTAAAGAATGAGCTGATTTGTTTGTATTCTTTTTCTGAATTTTCTGGTCTCAATGCATATGAAATTGTAAGGTTTTGCGAGGAAAAGAAATTGGTGCACGTATTACCGCAATTACTTAACTTTGGCAAAATTAATTGTGAATATTTCAGCTAGTAGTGCATCTGCAGAAAGGTCTTTTTCAGGTTTAAAAAGAATTCATACCTATTTACGCAATACTCAAGGACAAGAACGATTAAGTGGCTTAGCAGTTATTTCTTTAGAAAAAGACCTTCTGCAAGAGATCAAACGCAGCTCCAGTTTCTATGATGATGTTTTAATAGAATTTTTAAAAGAAAGATCGCCGTATTGACTTAAATTACAAATGAATGGTCTAGAATTAATATATTTCATAACCATCTTTGAGTTCTATGTTATATGAATATGAAAAATTATTTGTTAATACACGTTTTTTTTTCTACTTTCATGTGTAAATGACTGTTTTGTCTACCCTACTTTAATTGCCACTGCACGCCACTGTGAGCTGCATAACAAATTCGTAAAATTTGGAATACTCCATAAGCAAATCAGTATCGACTAATCTATAGTGTCCTACTACGGCCATCATTCTAGCAAAATGTTTATTCGCGGGAAACCAATTCTGTTTGGGTACAAGATTTGGATGATGAGCTCTGCAAATGGCCATCCTTATAAAATGGATATTTATTGCGGTAAAAATACTGACAGTCCTGCAGAACCTCTTAGTACTCGCGTTGTAAAAAATCTACTCACTGCTGTAAATGACCCTTTGCAAGTAGAAATATACTTCGACAATTTTTTCAACTCTTACGATCTGTTAGAAAATTTACGAAAAAGAAATACAAAAGCTACAGGAACTGTACGAGACGGAAAAATAGCAAAGTGCAACCTGACTGGTAAAAAACAAATGAGCAAACTCAATATATGCCTGATGGTTCCGTTTATATTTACCGCTGGAACGACAACTCGGTAGTCACCATGGGTTCGAACCATCATACTCATCTGCCATTGAAAACAGCAAAGAGGTAAGTATTTGTCATGTCATATATTGTATTTTTTCTTATTCTGTATTTTACTTCACTTTTATAATTTTTTTTTAATTATCAGCTATTCTCGTGAAAAAAAGAAAAAGATTGACATAAGCCAACCCCATTTGATCAATCAGTATAACATTGGCATGGGAGGCGTTGATCTGTTAGACAGGATGTTATTCTCTCATCGGCCAAGGCTTCGCTCGAAAAAATGGTGGCGGAATCTGTTTTCAAACGCTCTCAATATGACTGGAGTTGCAACTTGGTTTCTGCACAAAGAATTTCATCAAAAATTGCCACTACTAATGGACCACCTAACTTTCCGCCGACAGGTTTGTCTGTTTTATTATTCTAAAAAGATATTAAATCAACTGTTTGCGTCAATTTTACCTAATTGTTCATGTGTAAAAACTCAGGTAACCATGGTCCTAATCAGAGCAGCACCAAGTAAAACAGGCCCAAAGACAGGACCAAAAGTAGCCGTCGCTAACTTTTTAAAAATGGCAGATTGACACTTTTTAAAATCAACCACCCAGTGCAAAAAAAATACAACTCTCCAACAACGAGTGCCAAATACGTATGCATTCAAATTTCCCGGTATATCATGGACTTGTATAAATATAACACAACTTCTGTATACACTTAAATAAATTAATACATATTAAATATTGCCGTTTTGTAAATATTTTTATAACTAAAACAAATTTTGTGTATTTATTAGCTGTTCATATAGGCTAAACCCATTTTTCGGATACCCTGAACCCGCCAATGTTCGAATTTTCGAACAGGCTGGAAAACACACATGTTAAAAAGTTCATAATTAGGCATAACTAACGAAGAATCTATTTAGTAACAGATTAATATATTGCTGTTTCTGGGTTCGGCGGGTAAAAGGTTAATAACTGCCGCTTGATGTTATTTTTAAATGCTAGTAATGGGAGAGATTTTGTTTCTTCAGACAATAAATTACACAACTTTGTTGACCAATTATTTAGACCATTGAGAGATTTAGACAAGCGTAATATTTATAGTCTTAGGTCATGCTTAAAACTGGTATCCTAAATGTGAGGAGTACGTTTATGTGGTAGTACCTCATTTATCTTCGCACGAATTAGGCATTCACCCGGTACATCCGGCGCCCAATTGTAAGGGCGTAATATAATATAATGTAATGTATGGTAATGTAATGTAATGTAATGTAATATAATGTAATATAATGTAATATAATATAATATAGTATAATATAGTATAATATAGTATAACATAATATAATATAATACAATACAATACTATATAATATTATATAATATATTATATTACAATATAATAGATTATAATATAATATAATAACAGTAATAGATTTCATATCATGTAAAAAAATAATTTATAATCTCAATACTTAAAATATCGAATTTATCCTTAACAAATTTAAGCTGACAGCTTGCCATAAAGTGATATTAATATTGTCATGTTTGAGTACGTCATTTTCGGTACGTCTGTCACTGAGGTGACAATAGTATAAATTAAAGTGATAGTACTTGTCGTTTTTTTGTGGGTTTTGTTACGTGTTGCAAACGCTCAAACTATTTGGATAAGTTTTGTAAACATACAGTCCTCTGACTATTCACGTTTTTTAGGTCCACATTAAAGTCCCCCCTAAGAAGGCAGTAACTATTCCTCCAAATGCTCGTCGCCCCCTCCTTTCTTGACCAGTTAGAATTCTGTCGAACACTTCTTCAGGGAGTACCACTCGAATGTCAGCACCAGTAAAAATGTTCGGTTTTATTTATGCGTCACTTAATTTGGAATTTTTTCCGAACAAGAATAAATGCGGGTTTTGTAGTGTCCATTAATTTAACAAACATTTTAATAAGGCCTAATTTTGTATGCAAAAGGGAAATTTTAGCCGGTTCAACAAGTGGAGGATTTAGTAAATTTTTTTTTCCAGGACGAAATGTTTGTAGAAAGGGCCACGTAGTTTTTGCATTCCTTACTTTCCTTATTCCTGCTATTCCATTCGCAAAAAAAAAACAACAAAATTTGGTATACCACAACTGCATTCCAAGAAGGAGAGCAACAACTTTTAGATCCGAACACATTTTTCATTAATATGAGGATGTATTGATATCTAGTTAGCCTAGACCGGTTCCGTGGATAAAGAAAATATTGCGTTACCATAGCAACGAAGAATAACTTATTAGAAGTGTCAGTGTACAGGGTGGTTCATTTTCGATGTTTTGTTATGGAGTACCCTTTCTATTACAGATAGACAAAAAGTAATATGGGGTCCTTGTGCTCGATGTTGGTGTTATTTAAGAACCAATAGCCATAATCAAGAGAGCTCTAACCGTTATTGCGCAATTAGTCAAAATTGAAAAAATGGCGATTTTGAAAAACGAATAATTTTTATTTCTAAATGTATCGACAAACTGTAAAAACATTATTAAGGCATTGTTTTAAGTAGAATCCGTTAGTGGATTCAGATTTTTAATACCTCCTTAATATAAAAAGATATGACATAAAGTTGAATTTTTAGCAATGAAGAATAACTTATTAGAAGTGTCAGTGTACAGGGTAGTTCATTTTCGATGTTTTCTTATGTTAAGTACCCTTTCTATTACATATAGACAAAAAGTAATATGGGGTCCTTATGCTCGATTTTGGTGTTAATTAAGATCCAATAGTCCTAATCAAGATATCTCTGACCGTTATTGTGCAATAAGCCAAAATTGAAAAAATGTCGATTTTGAAAAACTTGAATAATTTTTTTATTTCTAAATGTATGGACAAACTGTAAAAACATTCTTAAGGCATCTTTTTAAGTAGAATCCGTTAAGTGCATTCACATTTTTAATACCTCCTTAATTAAAAATGATATGACATAAAGTTGTATTTTTTTATATGGAAACCATAGTTGGCTATGACATTTTTTTTTGTGCTTTTTAAAAATATATAACACCTCTATGCTATTTTAATAGTTAATTGATTTTTTGAAGTTTTTCTTAATTGGTATATTTATTAAGGATAACAGTTGGCTTAGAAAACCAGATATGAAGTTGAATGAAGATATTCTACTCAAAAAAGAAATTTCACTTCCAGTAAAATATTTTAGAGACATTTTGTAATTAAAATATGTTTAATTGTAGTGTTCTTGTGGAATGGTAACAAATTATAAAATCTAAAGATTGAATATAAAATTACAAAAAACCCCAAATGCAAATTGAAATGAATAAATTTAAGGTAGCTGTTCATAGGCATCTATTGGCAACTCATTATCCCTCTATCCATCCTCCTAAGTATTCCTGAGTGCTTTAGCACGATAGGCCTTATTTAGCCTGTTCAGGTCCACAATCATAAAAAAAAAAAAAAATGAAAATAAACAATATAACATCATCAGAAATTATGAAAAGGTAACAGCAAATCAATTTTTATACGTATGTAAACATCTAATTCTATAAACGAACAAAAATATGAACACAAGATATCAATATAAAAAACACACTAAAACTACAAATATTTTTCAAACTTCGCATCATCTTCTAATTGAATTTATAGTTATATATAGATAATGGTGTTAATTGTGGAAAAGCCACACGAACACTTTCTTTTAACTCATTCACAGTATTATTAGTTCTTTTGTATATAATGTTTTTCAAAAAACCCCACAAAAAGAAATCTAGAGGCGAAAGATCGGGTGAACGAGCAGGCCACAAAATTGGTGCCGTCATTCCCATCCAGCTATTAGGAAAAAGTAAATTTAAGTAGTCACTAACTACACAGGAATTATGTGCGGGAGCTCCGTCTTGCTGAAATATGACATTGCAATATTGTGCTAAAGGAAGAATCTCTAATAAAAACGTCCGTTTTAATGCAGCAACACACATTTATTCCAAATGTCCCTTGCCTCCTGCGGACAACACTGACATGAGCGTTAGTATCTGCCCAGTAAGGTCAATTGTGATTATTAAAAATACCATCACTACTGATATGAGCCTCATCTGACCATGCAATAGTTTGAAAAATTAGGTATATTTTGGCACTGACTTATATACCAGTTACAAAACTCAGTACAGCGCATATAGTCAAAAAATGTTCTTTCCAAAATCTATAGCAATGGTATTTGTGTTTCTTTAAAATTCGATGGGCTTTTCTTCGAGATACGCCTAGATTAACCATTTGTCTAGATGAAGTTGTTGGCTCTGCTTTGACGTGTCCTAAGACGACCATTGAATTTCAGAATTTCGTTTAAAATAAGTTTTTGGCCTGGGATTTTTAAAAGAACCGAATTTAATTAAATTTTTCTGTAACCTAAAATTAATTAAGATATTGTTTGAGCTAACAAAAATTTTAATTTCTATTAACTATACCGTTCAAAAATATTTTTATTTGGCTGCTGCCTTTCAGGACTATTTTGTAAATATAATTCCGATGCCACATTTTATCACCTTCGGATAATATAAAACACTTTAACATGCAAAATTTTTCTGAATTTGTATAATTAGGCATATTAATAACTAAACTCCAAGATCACTTTGTTGCACATTTCTAATTTTTAATTTATTTACTTATATTCTTAATATAAAACGTAAATAAGAAAAACTTAAAAAATCAATTAATTAAAATAGCATAGAAGTGTTATATATTTTTGAAAAGCACAAAAAAAATGTCATTTAAAAATAGCATAGCCAACCATGGTTTCCATACAAAAAATACAACTTGATGGCATATCTTTTTAAATTAAGGAGGTATTAAAAAAATTGGGAATGAACTAACGGATTCTACTTATAAAAGTGCCTTAAGATTGTTTTTACAGTTTGTTGATACATTTAGAAATAAAAAAGTTATTCCAGTTTTTCAAAATCGCCATATTTTCAATTTTGGCTAATTGCGCAATAACGGTCAGAGATATCTTGATTATGACTATTGCTTAATTAACACCAAAATCGAGCACAAGGGCCCCATATTACTTTTTGTCTATCTGTAATAGAAAGGGTACTTCCCATAAGAAAACATCGAAAATGAACCACCCTGTACAGTTCTACGTCAAAAAGTCAAACCAGAGTTGCGCAATAAAATTTGAAAAAAAAAGGATATCAAATGAAATTGTGAAAATTGAAATATTGGAGTATCGAGCCATCATCAAGTACCGGTATTTGAAGGGGTTGAGAGGTAAGCAGATTTACGAAGATATGCTTAATACCCCTGGAAATCTATGCCATTCGTATGCGACCGCGAAAAATTGCATTGCAAGCTTCAAAAGAGATAAATTTTCCATTGAAGATGAAAACCGATCGGTAAGGTCAGTTTGTGCGTCCAGATGTAGTTCATGACATGATTTTATCAGACCTTCGTATTGGGCTAAAACGAATATCTGAGGCATTGAATTTTTCATATGCATATGGTTGACTAAAAGCGTGCAAGAGTAGAAGCATCACGTTCGATCTGTGCTCGGTTTGAAATATGCAAATTTCTTAAGCTGTGTTGTTACTATGGATGAAACTTGGGTACATTTCTACGACCTAGAAACAAAGCAGCAATCGATGTAATGGAGGCACTCTGGTTCTCTAAGGCCTAAGAAATTTCATGTTCAAAAATCTGCTGAAACATCGAACACCAAATTGTGAACTAGAAAACACTGTAAAGTTTTTGGGAGTTTACCTTGATTCTACCTTAAGATGTGAGTATCATTGTAATTACTTGGTAAGTAAATTAATCAAAGTTACATATTTATTAAAAAACCTCATCCAAAATAGTTTCTAATAAAGTCCTTAAGTCTGCCTACTTTAGCTTAATACATTTTCACTTATAGTATGCCATACTGCCTCGGGGACATTGTCCTGGCAAGGAACGTATTTCTAGACTGCAGCGCGGCGGGCGGTGAGAATAGTAGCAGGCATGGGGTATACTGAAGACTGGAAAAGTGCTTTTAAACATTTCTGTTTACATCTATGAATGCCTACATCGTGCGAAGATAAATGAGATACAAAAACAGGCTCCTCACAATTAGAATACCCGTTCTAAGCATGACCTAAGACTAGAAATATTGCGCTTGTCTAAATCTCTTAAGGGTCCAAATTATTGGTGAACAAAGTTGTTTAATTTATTGGCGAAAGAAATAGAATCTCTGCCATTGCAAAAAAAATGAATTCCAGTTGAGAAAATTGAAATTTATTTGAAGGTTTTTTTGGTTTCAAAAAACGTTTTAAATTTCAATTTTACACAAAGAAGACGAACTTTACTTCACAAAATGCAGAAACTTAGGTTTTTTGGCATGTAGTAAGAACATTGTGTATTTTTCACACTTTGGAGTATGATTTTGCCAAGACCATTTAACTGACCCTTTATTAAATATTCAAGTTTCATCTAGAAACACGACGGGACGAGGTGTTTCTTTTTGAATATTTTGGACATATTTTTTCCAAATTGCACTCGTGTAAATACCACATATCTCTTTTCGCAAAGTGCTCTGCGGTTGCAGTCCCTTTTATATTTAACCCTGATGTCGAGGATGTACAATATTTTTTATAGTTATACATGTTGCTTCCAACCTTTATTATATAATAAATTTTTAACTGCTTGCATTGTGACATGTACCTTTCTGGCATACATGTCATATACAATATATCTCATTGTATGTTTTAATCCTTCGGGCATATCTTCACTTTGTAATTTTTTATGGGATCCCTTAATTGTTGTTGGTAATGGATTGCCTGTCTGTTTGCTCAAAACCATCTTTCTAATTGTTTCATCAGAAACTGTTAAAGCACTATCTAAACATTGGCCAAAATACCAAAGTTATTTCTTTCACGGCAAGTGTTCCTAAACATCAAAAATAACACCTGACAACGTTCGTTTAAAAACTTAACAGACATAAATTTTATTCAAGCACAAAAATGACCTAAACGAATTATAACTTATACACAACTAAAGAAAATTTATTTTCCTTGTTTAATTTATACCATTCCTAATTACTTGATAGCCTATTCATCCCTGTGTAGGGCAAAGGCCTCCCCCTGCTTCTTCCACTTCTTCCTGTCTTTTATGTCTTGTTTCCAGTTTCTTCCTGCAAATTTCGTTAAAAGAAACGCGCCTCTAATGCAATGTGGTTTAATCATGATCTTCCTAAGTTAAGAGCTCAACTTGACTTAACCAACCAACTGTATTCCAAATATCATACTCATAACTTGTATGAAATAAAAAAGTTGTCTGTAAATTATAAAAAAGAAATTAGACGGGCCCAAATATAGGCTAACGATAACTTTATATCACATTCTAGGAATTCTGCTAAAGCAATGTGGTCTTTAATCATTTCAAATAAAACTTTGAATGATGATTTACATTGCGGTTTATCAGCAAATGGCTTTAAGCAAACTTTATCTGAACTTTCTGCTAGCATTATTAATAATGCGACTCTGGACTATAACTTTACTATGAAAAATGGTATTGTTTTTGAGTTTAAATGTATTTCTCAAGTGCAACTACGTGATGCTATAATCAGGCTTTAGCTTTAGCACAAATTTAATCAAACGAAACGTGAGCGTATTAGTTGGAGCATTAATAAAGTTAGTAAATATTGTGATTAAGTCCGGAATGTTTTCCGGAATGTCTTAAAGAAGCATTAGTAGTACCCTTTTTTAAGAAAGGAGATGATTCTAATGATATCAACAACTACAAGCCTATTACGATTCTTCCTGTTTTTAGCAAAATAGAAAAAATTCTTTATAAACAGATAAGTGACTTTTTTTAAAGTAATCAAATTTTTTATAAACATCAGTACGGTTTCAGGAAGAAGAGTAGCACATCTGATGGAATAAATGCATTTGTTAACAACACCCTAGAATGCTTTGAGAAGGGTCAATATACGGTGGCAGCGTTTCTTGATCTTTCCAAGGCTTTTGATTGCGTAGCTCATACAATAAGCACGGAAGTTAAAATCTATATAATTTCAGTGAGATAAGTGTTGCTTTAATTGCATCCTTTTAAAAGATAGATTTCAATGCGTACGTTTAGGGAGGTTTTATCCAATAATCTACCTATTAAACATGGTGTTCCACAAAGGTCTGTTTTTTTTTGGTCCCCCTAGTGTTACTTAATAGTATAAAATGTGTACTATATGCAGATGATGCTACTCTGATTTCCATCCGCCCAGATTACAATTGTGCTGTTTTAAATGTTCAAGATGGTATCTGAAATATAAAAAAATTGGTGTATAAACAATAAGTTAGCTCTTAATGATTCAAAAACCACTATCATGGCATTTTCTTTAAAAAGAGGTAACACTGATCTTATGAACTCTCAGGTCTTGCATTTGGGATGAGCAATTGATTCACATTTGAAGTTTTATACTCAATGCATTAATATAATAAAAAAAGTCAATAAATCACTTTTCTTACTAAGATGGTTACAGAGTTGTGTGTCACTGAAAGTTATAAAAACTGTATATTATGCTCTAATACATATCTTATGCATCTTGGTATGGGGCCAGAGCATTCACTGGCAAAGTGTATTTAGGCTACAAAGAAAAGCAATTAGATTAATAGCTGGTTTGGATTACAGAGCAGACTGTTGCAACTCATTTGTTGATTTGAAAATTTTAACTTTTCCATGTTTATACATTTTAGAAACAGTTTGTTACGCAAGAAAAAATATACATGCAGCTGTTCTACAGTAGGATATCCACCAGTATAGCACTAGACAGAGGGAACAAATCAGAATCAACTTTTGTAGACTAAAAAAAACCCAAAAGGGCTCAATTTATGAATCAAAATTATTATTTCATTGCATTCCTGCACATATTAGAGTTCTATCTGAAGCCATGTTCAGGCAAAGAATGAAATGTTTTTTAACCGAGAATGCATTTTACTCGATTAATGAATTTAGGGAGACAAGTCACAATATTAATTAACTATGGCTGTGTTATATATGTAATACTGTTTTTGTAGTGATGTTTTTGTAGCCATGTTGTTTATATTGTACTGTTTTATTTTAACTATATTGATCAATTAGTTATAACTTATTGTAATTGTTACAATACAGGGTCCTTCATTTCAGCTCCCATCTTTTGTAGCTTAGTTATTATTTAACATAAAGTTTTAATATTTTGCGCACTTTATCTGTGACCTAGGGAGCATTTTAGGAAAATGTGATTGATTACACAGGGTGGTCCAAAAAGTGTGACGTCATAATGGCATATTTTTTTAAATGACATACCTTATATTTTTTGCAGATTTAATTGGCTTCCATGATTGTCTACATAACCCTAAAATTGTATAGAAATTGGTTGGATAACATTGACAAAAAAAAATGTTAAAAAATCAGCTTTACACAACTGGTTTTAAAAATGGAAAAAATGGAAATAGTGGCTCGTTTTCAGATAATAAGCCAGGAACACATTAAGTAAGGTTTAACAATCAAGCTGACCAACTTTGGGGAATCTAAATTATAGAGGGTGAACATAATTTATTGTTAACCTTTTGGGAATTTAAAGATGTTTTTCTTTCTTATTTTAAAAATAACACCATGTATAATTTGATGGCATACGATGCGGAATTAAAAAATAAAACTTTTTTTAAAATATGTCCCTATCAAAATTCCTAACGCTTTAAAAGATATACGCCAAAAACTCGTTTTATCAACTATTTCATTAGCAATTTTAATAAAAAAAATTAAGGTAGTTGTTAAATCAATCTAATGTCATGAGTGCTATTTTGACAAGTATTGCATGACATTTGTTACTATTGTAAGATCTTGTTTAAAGTGGTTTGCTTCTAACTGTGCCTTTTATTATGAAGTACAGTAGGGAAGAGCTTGTGGATATGATTTTCAGATTGGAACAGTCCCAAAAGAACTGTTTTTGGCGAGTCGGCTTTATGCAGAGCGTTATCCAGAACGACGGCATCCGGACAAGCGTAGTCTGCAGAATTTATTGGAGAGATTCACGCAAACGGGAAAATCAATTCGAAATAAACGGGTTTGAACAGAAGAAAAGGAACTGCAGATTACGGAAAATCCGTCCATTAGTCAGAAGGTAGTGGCTGATGCAGTAGATGTTAGTGAAAGTACTGTTCAATGTGTTTTAAAAGTCAATCGGTTCCATGCGTATCACATTCAGTTTCACCAAGAACTTTTCCAAGAAGACTTTGATAAAAGTATGGAATTCTGTAATTGGGCACAGGATAAAATAAGGTTCAGTTTTGATTTTTTCGATAAGGTTTTGTTCTCCTATGAGGCCACTTTCCATAAAAACGGATTTGTTAATTGGCATAATTTTCATTACTACTTGGACCACAAGCCGAGGATATTCAGGCAGATCGATAGACAAGGTAGATGGTCTATTAATGTGTGTGTGTGTGTGTGGGGGGGGGCATTGGAAACCATGTGATTGGTGCGCACTTTTTCAACGCCCATTTAAACGGGGACATATATCTACAGCAAGGTGGTAGGCATGTATACTCCATGCCAGCCGGGGAGGTATCACCACACTTACCATGGGCTCCTTAATATTGGGTCTCCGATTTTCTGAGCTCGGTAAGGGCTGCCGGTTACCTTTTCCTTCATTCTTAATCTACTCTCATCCTTATTCTTCCTTCTCGCCCTCATTGTCTTCCTATCCGATTAAAAGTCCCAAATTAAAAAATAAGATGGTTGTGGTTTCTAGGGTAATAAATTCCGGAAATAAAATCCTGCCCCATTCGGATGTCCGGGAGGGCAGGGCCCAAGCGACCTCGTATCAACTTTCTGATTCACTACTGCAACATCCGCGGTATCAGGTCTAATCTTAATGCTATTCACCAACATCTTGAATAATTACAACCTGATATTTTGTTTCTATCTGAAACACAAGTCTCCTCTGAAAGGTACGAGTCACCCGACTTGCAATTTCCTCAATACCACCTTCACTCTAACTTTCGATATAAAGGAGGCGTATGTGCCTACATCAAGGACAGAATTGCTTGCAAGAGGGTTTCTTCCTTAGAAAATAAAAATTTTGACGTGATTTGGTTTAAACATTCTGGTCCTAATTTTGTGAAATTTTATTGTTGCATTTATAGGTCTTCTAATGACAGTAACTTTCAAGACTTCTTCGATTATCTTAGTATGAATGTTGACTATCTCCTGTCTCAGTTTCCATCTTGCGATATCTCAATTGTAGGCGATTTCAATGTTCATAACTCTAATTGGCTTCAGTTTTCATCTACTACAAATCCCGCTGGTCATAGTGCAGAAACATTTGCTATTTCATGTGATCTCACACAAATGATTTCTGAACCCACAAGAATCCCCGATAACCCTAACCATACTCCACATCTTCTAGATCTCTTTCTTACATCAAACCTTCTTGTTTATAAAACTTCCGTTCTTTCGCCTTTAGGTCTTTCCGACCATTGTCTAATAGAAATCATTTCTACTGTACCTAATTCCACTGTTGTTCGCAAAACCGATAGAACGTTGTGGTGTTTTAAGTCAGCTCGATGGAGTGATTTACGGGATTTCTTTGCAACCATTCCACGGCGTGAATATTGTTTTAAGTCGCCCTCTTCTTCGGACATCGCTCTTTCAGTATCTGAAGTCATCCTCATGGGAATGGAGTTATATATTCCCAAAAAAACAGTACCGTATAGGTCATTCACGTTCCCAACCCTGGTTCAATAAGGCTTGTGCTGATGCTATATCTTTAAAAAATAAATATTACATTAAATGGAAATCTAATAAATCGGTCTACAGTCATGTAGAATACGTTGGTGCTATCTGCAAAAGTGACATCACTAAAACTAAAAAGTTGTTCGAACAACGAAAATGCAATGAACTAGCTACATCTCCTTTAGGCAGTCGTAAATTTTGGTCTTTAGCTAAAGCCACTAGTAAAAACTTTGGAACATCTTCATCCCCCCCCTGACATGTATTGACGGATCGGTAGTTGCTGATTCTGTAGACAAGTGGATTTGTTTGGATCAAACTTGTGTCTCAATGATTCTGGAAAAGATGTGCCCCTAGTCAACTCTTCTTCATACGCTATGAAACCAATTCATTTTCGGTGCAAGCTCTTGGAATCGACCATCAGTCGGCTTGATCTCAATAAGGCGACTAGCCCAGACGGTATCCCAGCTATTGTCTTAAAGAAATATTCCCCCGAACTAGTACCAGTCCTATCTAAGCTCTCTACCATCTCTATGTCTTCTGGGGAATTCGCTTCATCATGGAAGTTAGCAAATGTTCAACCTATTCCCAAAAAAGGCGATAAGACTGATCTCTCAAAGCACCGACCAATTGCCATCACTTCCATTTTGTCTAAAATCATGGAAAAAGCCATCAATCAGCAACTGCTCACGTTCCTTGAAATAAACAAACTCCTTAGTGACCACCAATATGTGTTTAGGCAAAGTCGTTCAACAGGTGATCTTCTTTCATATGTGACCCAAGTTTGGAACAATACAGTAGAGCAGTCCGGTGAAACAGTTGTAGTCGCTTTAGATATCTCAAAGGCATTTGACCAAGTATGGCGTAAGTGTTTACTTGCCAAACTCACCTCGTTTTGGTTAAATGATATGCTCATCAACTGGGTTTCTAGTTTCCTTGATAAAAGACGAATACGTGTCGTAGTTGATGGCTTTTTTTCAAAAGAAGTTAGCATTAACGCGGGCGTACCACAGGGATCTGTTATAGCACCTACACTGTATCTGCTATACATAAATGACCTTATTTCTTCAACAACTAACCCCATCCATTGCTTTGCTGACGGTAGCACTCTTCACTGTAGTTGATCTCAGTCTACTCATAGTGATAATCCACCTTCTATGTCAAATCAAGAAATTAAAGCTGAAATGGCAAATTCAATCAACAAAGACATTCAACGTATTCTCGAATGGGGAAGCAATAATCTAGTTAAATTTAATGCTAACAAAACTCAGTGTTGCTTTGTGTCCGCCAAAAACGATCGATCATTTCTTGTTGTAAGTATGAATGGCACAGTTCTAAAGTTTTCAGACTCTATTACTCTGTTGGGTATGACAGTATCTTCAAATCTCTCATGGGTTGACCATCTTCTGTCAGCTACCAAAACAGCTGCTCGTAAAATAGGCTTTTTGTACAGATCTAAGCAGTACTTTACGTCTCGACAACTCCTTCTGCTGTATAAGGCCCAAATTCGGCGTCATCTGGAATATAATTCTCACCTCTGGGTTAGTGCTTCCCAATACGCTCTCGATATCGTTGATCGTATTCAAAAGAGAGCGATTAGGCTTATAAATGACCCGTCCTTAACTTCTCACATACTGTCCCTTGAGCATAGAAGGATGGTTTCAGTTCTTTGTATTATCGTTATTACAACGGCTATTGTGCTGGTGAATTACATTCCTTGATACCATCTCCGGCTATCTTTGCGAGAAACACTCGGTTCGCTCATTCACATCATCAGTATGCAGTACAGATCTCCACTTGTCGTACCAAACGGACGCAATCCACATTTTTCTACACGGCTTCTAAACTCTGGAATGATCTCTCTAGTTCCTGTTTTCCTCTCACTTATGATATGGGAAAATTTAAGGTAGCTGTTCATAGGCATCTATTGGCAATTCATTATCCCTCTATCCATCCTCCTAACTGTTCCTGAGTGCTTTAGCACGATAGGCCAAATTTAGCCTGTTCAGGTCCACAATCATAAAAAAAATACTTTTTGCAAAATGAGTTGCCCCGTTTGTGTCAAAATTTACCGATAGAAATAAGAAATGCAATGTAGCTGCAACACGATGGCGCTCCAGCACATTACTCATTGCAAGTCAGGAACCATCTGGATAGAGCCTTTACAAATCGCTGGATTGGAAGAGGGGGGTCATGTAATTGGCCGCCACGGTCACCGGACTTAACTAAGTTAGACTTTTTTTTTTGTGGGGCTACGTTAAGGAAACCGTATACCATGAAGCTCCAACGACCCCTGAAGACATGCAACAAAGAATACAAAATGCATTTCGAAAAATTACACCTGCTGTATTAAGAAGAGTGGCAGGTCTTTCAATACACGTCTTCGTTTGTGTTTAGAAGAAAACGGAAGCCATATAAGTAATATAAGTTATAATAAAAAAAATAATTTTAGTAACTTTTATATTAGTTAAGAAACCCAAAATAAGTGTTTTTAATTATGTGTTTAGTTTAGTTTTGGAATGTTCTTAAGTGTTGAAAAATAAAAATAAATTAAAATAAAGTTATTTGAAATTAAAATTGCTACAAATGTCATGCAATACTTGTCAAAATAGCACTCATGACATTAGATTGATTTAACAGCCATATTATTTTTTTAATTAAAATTGCTAATGAAATAGTTGATAAAACGAGTTTTTGGCGTATATCTTTTAAAGCGTTGGGAATTTTGATAGGGACATATTTTAAAAAAGTTTTGTTTTTTAATTCCGCATCGAATGTCATCAAATTATACAGGGTGTTATATTTAAAATAAGAAAGAAAAAGATCTTTAAATTTTCAAAAGTTTGACTGTAAATTTTGAACACCCTGTACAATTTAGATTCCTCAAATTTGGTCAGCTTGATTGTTAAACCTTATTTAATGTGTTCCTGGTTTATTATCTGAAAACGAGCCACTATTTGTATTTTTAACCATTTTTAAAACCAGTGATGCAAGGCTGATTTTTTTAACATTTTTTTTTTGTCGGTTATCCAACCGATTTCTATACAATTTTAGGGTTATGTAGACAATCAGGGAAGTCAATTAAATCTGCAAAAAATATAAAGTATGTCATTTAAAAAAATATGCCATTATGACGTCACACTTTTTTTGACCACACTATATAATCAATCACCTTTTCCTAAATTGATTTAACCCTATCTCACAGATAAAGTGTGCAAAATATTAAACCTTTAAGTTAAATAATAACTAAGCTACAGAAGACGGGAGCTAAAATGAAGGACCCTGTATATAAATGTTATTGTGACCGCCTTTTAAACCAAGTGCATAGACTTTGTGGATGTGTCTAATATCCTAACTGTGATAACAAGACTAATAAAGATTATTATTATTATTATTCTGTTAGATAGCAGTTTTGTTTTCTCTACATTTAACCGTAGGTAAGGTCTTCAAACATGATCACCAAAGATTTTTTGCTTTCAGCCATTATTAGTACATCGTCTGCGAAACGAAGATTGGTCAGTCTCTTGTCATCAATTTGTATACCAAAGTTTCCCACTTAAATTTGTTGGAGACGAGTTGTAGAGCACAAACAATTTGGGTGATAACGGATCTCCCTGTTTAATCCCTTTTTTTACTTCAAAGTATTCTGCTTCTTTATCTATACTATTCCTGTATATATTACCAATTATCCTCACGTATTTTGCCGGGATTTCCTGGTCTCCTAATGCTGTGGTCCTCTTTTTTATTATTGTTGAAAATAATTTATACGTCACTGGCATTAAAGTTATTGGCCTATAATTTTTGATTTCATTTCTGTTTCCTTTTTTATGCTGTTAGACAGTTTAAGCATTATTTCTTTTGTTTGTGTTGGTAGATCTTTTATTATTTCGTTAGTAATTTTAGCTTCTCCTGGTGCCTTTCCATTCTTTAGTTTTACAACGACCTCCTCTAATTCTTCCATTTTGATGGGTAAGTATTCTTGTTTCTCGTCTCTCTTTGGTATTTCACTAGGTTTCCAATCTGTATTACTATTATATATATTTTTATAATATTTGGTGATTTCCTTTACCACTTCATTCTTATCTCTTACTATTATTCCCTGGTCAGTCTTGACTTCTACTATCCAACGGTTTCCCATGTTTAACTCTTTGTCTATTCTTTTTGTTGACCTGTTTTCTATTAATATCTCCTCTATCCTTTGTTTTTCATATTTTCGTAGGTATTTTCTAATTTATCTTTTTGTTTGTTTATTAAGCTCGCTATATTCTATAGCTTTTCTCTTTTTTTATTAGTTTTTTTGTGTTAGTCGATAATTTTTCTTCATTTTTCATTGTTTGTTTCACTGTTGCTTTTGTTTTAGCGGACAAGAATATCTTTTCCAACAACTTGTTTGAGTCTTGTATACCCTTCTCTTGGTACTCGTTTTTCCATTGTTCTGATAGCTTGTTCCTGATATTCCTCTTTACAAAATATAGTTTCGCTTTCTCATATATGTACGTATAAAGAAAAAGCTATGTAATCGGTTTTAATTTTCAAACACCTTTTTTTACATATCTCGAGGTTTTGTGGCCTAAACAAAATGAAAAACATATTTTTAGAAAAAACAATTTCGTGCCTGATTGTGTGAGTGTGCGCGATACCTTTGAATCATTAAAGTTATCGATAAAAAAACCATGTTTAGAAAAAAAATTTCGGGCCTGAGTGTGCGGGATATCTTTTTAAACCATAAAGCTATCGATATGAAATTTGGTGCAAAAATTCTTTGCGATAAAATCTAGGTCGTTCGTTAATGAGAAAAATACAACCAGTGGAGGGGCATTTTTAGGGGATCAGAAAACTAAAAAAATTTATTGCTTCAAATTTAAAAAAATTACATAATTAAAATAACAAGCTAATACTTTATTATATAATTTCAAAATAAAAAAATATGTAATAGCCAGAGGCGCACCGTTTTTAGGGTGCAAAATTGTACATTTTTTAATTTATCAACCAATTTTTTTGAAAGTCGAGCATTGGGGGTTTTTAAGATGCCTAAGAATAAATCATTTGTCAAAATTACAAAATTCAAAATGGCGGATCAAAAATGGGGGATTATCGTATTTATTTAATTTATCAACTGATTTTTTTGAAAGTTGGGTATTGGGGTTTTTTAAGATATGATATGACTCAAATTCAGGTATTGTGGGCTTTGAAGTTATTTATTTACATATCTGAGAAAGCATTATGGCAGATAATTTGGCAGTGGTTTTTTAGGTGTGCTCATTTTTCTTCAACCATTCCACCCTTTTGTTGTAATTCTTGGTAACTACCGTTGCTCTTATTAGTCTATGATCTGAGTTTATTTCAAAGTGATAGATTACTTTGAATTTTGTTATATTTTGTCTATTGTTCGTTAAAATATAATCAATCTCGTTTTTGCATTTCCGATTTGGAGATCTCCATGTCCACCGTCTTCCTATCCGTGTTTTAAAGAAATTATTCATAATTGATAGTCGATGTTTTAGCGGAAAGCTTTTCTATCCTTTCACCTTTCCCAAATATTCCTGTAACTTGGCCATCCTTGCTTTTGTGTATCACTATTTTACAATTAAAATCGCCTATGATAAGTAGTTGTTTTATTCCCTTCCTGGAGTCTTCCATTGCTCTTTCTATTGTATTATAGAATTTCTCTATTTCCTCTTGTGGGGCTGTTTCAATGGTGTATTATTGATATTAGTTGTTTCTTGCTTCACTCCATTTCTAAAACTGCTATTTTTTCTGAGTGTCCTTTTATTTCTTTTATATATTTAGTTACTCTCTTGTTTATGTAAAATCCTACGCCCAAAGTTCCTTCTTTTTCTCCATAATAGTACCAGATTTCCTTAGACTTCTGTTCAATTATGTACTCGCCTTGTCTTCTTATTTCTGCTAAACCTATTACATCATATTGTAATTTCTTCAAGGCTTCTTCTAATTCTATTACTCTTTCTTCTGATTTCAAAGTTCTTACGTTTAATGAGCCGATATTAACCCTTGGGATAATCTTAATTATTCTTTCTTGGCTATATTTGTTGACCTTTTGGGGGGTTTTCTTGGTCTCTTACACCCCTGTTGACCAGACTGATGGGGCGTGCTACTTCCAAAAAATTTGTCCTGCTTTTCTTATCCTTCGTTATCGTTATTCAAAATCAATGTCCGATGTCTAGCTTTGGTTGTTATCTTATGTTGCTTCCTGCCCTCAATTAGTATTTTGGTATTATGAGCTCAGGTTGTCCATCTCCTTCAGCAATGTTTATTGTTGGAAAGGCTTTTAAGAGGCTTTAGGTCCAAACTGTTTTATTTTTTGGCTTTTCTGTTCTGTTTGCCCTGCCTTGCCCTTATTTTTCTTTAATACAGCATTATCTGTATTTATGATCAGTTTCTTCGTTTTCCTCCTGGGATGATTCTGGCCTTTTAGCATTATGACCTTCTTCTGTCGCTTCCAGAAGCTCGTTCAATTGTTCGACTGTATGTAGTGCTTGAATAATCGGAATTCTCTCATTATTTCAACTATATCTATGTATTGCAGCAAGTAGTTACTAACATATCGTAATGAAGGCATTAGAAATTGAAATTTCGCGCTATTAAATTACATTAAATGGTTATTGGTTACTTGTGTGTAGATGCAATTAATGTTAAGATGAAAAGCTTGAGCTTGTTTCGACGAATTAAATTGGAGCGCTTTTAAATATACGCGGTAATTGGCGGGTATGACTGTTTTGTAAAAGATGGCAAGTAGAGACGCTGTCATAATAACGTTTTTGTGAGATATCGCATGATTAAGCGTTCAGAAAAAGTCGCATTAAAGAAACGATCAGACTTCGTTGAAAAGCGATTGCCGCACCTTAAGTTATGCTGCAATTAATATTGGGAAAATATAACGAAAATTGTTAGTATTGTGTTAAGAGAATATAAGTGATATTTTCCTTATCAGTGAGAAAGAAAAGCTAAAACATGGGCGTAGCATGCTAAGGGCAGGGAGGGGCAACTGCCCCTTAAATAATTTTTAAATTTTAATAAACAAAAAATTAAATCTAAAATATACATATTTTTCTGTTCTGCATATTTTTTTTATCTGTTATTAGTTTAATTTAAGTATAATTAAAATCTCAAAGTTTTGTTTTCATTTGCCTTTTCTTTTTATCCTAAAATTTTACATTTTGAACGACCATGGACCATGGTTTGCCCCCCCCCCCCTGTTATAAATCCTGGCTACGCCCTTGAGCTAAAACGAATTAAATTGTAAATGTTATCAAGTTGGTGGTAATAAAAGGATTACACAACCATTTACAATCGCGTTTGAAGTGCGTATTAAAAGTGTTCTAAGTTGATGTTTCGACAGCGAGTGATAAATATAAAATAAGACAATCGATCCAGTACAACTATAAAGTATAATAATTAAAAAAAACGTTGATAACTAAAAGCATGGTATTTCGTATGTCGCTTGCAGTTTGTTGTGCACGCTGTTTGTAATTAAAACTGAACAATTAAGTAAAAACTGTATAGTGTAAATATATCGAGCAATTATTTACTAAAATCATTAACTGATGCAAGAAAATTAAAATCGTATTCATCCAAAACAAAGATCCAAAGAAGATTTTGAAAAGAACAAAGAGAGCAAGGCGCCAACAGTCTATAACCTATTTGAGGCCTCTTCACCGGTCCAAGGAACGCAAGCTTTACGTCACCAGTTCGAACGAAGTGATAACAAGTAAGAAGGTAAGAACCTTTTGATAGTATAAATAAACGAAAATTGGCGTTTTTTATTATTTTTAAATTTATGTTTAGATACAAATGCTGAACAAAAATATATTTCGTTGATCATTTATAAATGATTGTTTTTGCACGTTAATATTAAGAAAAATACTATCATAGAATTAGAATCATTTTTATATAAGGCTGTAAATGTCACCACTTTTGATTAATTTTTTATTATTGACTGTTAGAAGCGTAAAAAGCTTATACAAACACCGAATATATAAATACTGAAGAAAGCAAGTTCAATTGATTACAAAATACAGGTAATCAATATAAGATTGAGGATAATTTTGATGAATGATAAAAATAACCATTTGTTACATTATTAAGTTAGCTGGAGCGTCGCGATGAAAGGAAAAAGGAATTTGTTGAGTAATTATTAAAGTTCATTTACACAAACAGAAATGTGATAACAATAAAAGTAAAGTTTAGTTAATGAACGTTACCTTTGTAAATTAAAACCAATTAGTTAAAGATTGAAAAAGAACCCAAATATATTCTTTGTAGCCAGGTGTATACAAGCAAAGTAATAATCGCAGGTAACACACCTGTTACAAAACGATTCCCTACGTGAGAACTGTTACAATATTTCCTAGCAGTCAGACATTTTTGATTATACACTCAAAATTTATTTCTGATGTAAATTTACTTATTTACTCTTTAATAAAAAGTTACCTGTTAATTTTTGTCTCATTGAATATTCAGCAACCATCATCTCAGGTGAAACATAAGCACCAACACCAATAACAGTATCTTGATTAATATCAGGAGGTGTACCAACAGTACTAAGGGCTGGTCCATGGTTTCCTGCTGATGCCACCCAAACAACACCATACTTATTTATAACTTCATTCATGAGATCCCCGATGCGCCTACATATAACAGAATAGCAATACAACATAAATTTAAAATTTCAGTATTTTCTGTACCCGGTATTAGACCAATGAGCATGTTCCCCATAGCTCATGTTAATAATATGAATTGGTGTAGTTTTCTGCATTTCCATTACTTTTATCATGGCTCTAACTAATGCAGTTCCAGTTTCCATTGATCCTAAACGTCCATCACCTAAAAAAACCATTCACATTATTTTTTTCTTAATTCCAGAAATCATCAGAAGTTTCATAAAACTTTACATCAATTATTATTGCAGTTATCAGAATCACCCATTATTAAAATTTTACAGTAATACAAATAATTCCATTTTTGATCAATCTCAGCAAAGGGTAAGTTTTAGAGTTTTTTGTTTTATAAAAATGACTACCTTGACACTTCTTTTACTTTTTTTCAGAAAATTTTTTAAAATTGAGACTACCGACATTTGAATTTCGTGTCCTTCATGTGCATTGATAAGAAAAATCATTATTTTAATAGATCTGTACTAAGAATGTAGTTTATAATATTTGAGCCTGGACTAATTAAATTTTAGGAATATTGGAAGTTCTTTGTAAAAAAATTTGAGGCATTTTAAAGAGGTGTACAAATAAGTTTCTACCGTTTGAAAAAAGTTTGCGTCACCAGTAAGTTAACCTGCGGCTAAATCTCGATATATGCGGACCAATCACACGTTTCCTTGTTTGAAAACTTCGTAGTTAGGTATAAAAACCTAAAATCTACGGTATAATAGGAAAAAAAACCATAAACAAAACTACTGTAACCTAACAGAAATAGATTAGATACACAAAACTACAGTAACCTAACAAAAGTGGATTAGATAAACAAAAATACTGTGGCCGCGAGTCAAACGAGCAATAATACCACTAGTCCAACCGTGCTTTTCCAGTTTGACGTTGAAACTGTTATTTAAACCATTTACAAACTATACAATCAAAGCTATTTTCTATTGGTTCGCATATATCGAGAATTAGCCGCAAGTGTAAGTTATCGTTAAAATTGTAAGATGTAAAACGTCATTATACTAAGGTTGGGAATCTATCAGCAACATAACCTTAAAATATTAGTGATTTTTTATCAGTATATTATATTCTTTTGTGAGAAAATGGCGAGTTTTGAGCGGAATAAGCGTTATTTGCGGGAACTTTTGATTTACTTCTTCAATTTGAAGCAATTTGCAGCTGAGGCGCACAAGTTGCTTGTAGAAGCATATGGTGACGCTGTCTTAAGTGAGAGAAGTTGTAAGTGGTACTAAAAGTTTAAGAACGGTGAATTTGACATCAAAGACTGAGTATCTAGCGAAAGGCTGAAAGTTTAAGAAGACGCAGAATTAGAAGCATTATTGGATCAAGATACATGCCAAACAAAAGAAGACCTTGCACTTACATAAAGTGTGACTTAACAAGCAATTTCACATCGGTGAAGTAATTGGGAATGATTCAAAACCGAATGAAACCATTACTGGAGCTGTCTACCAAACACAATTGATGAGATTGCGTCATTAACTTTAAAGAAAAGAGCGCCGAATACTACTCCAGATACGACAAAATTATACTCCTGCATTACAGTGCACGTCCAAATGTTGCACCGCCGCACAGTAGGGACATTTGCATCCAAAGTTGGAAAATATTTACATAAATCGCAATTTATAGAAATCAGACGAAATTTATTTAATACAGAGAGAGACAGACAGAGTGAGAGAGACAGATAGAGAGAGAGAATGATTGATTATTTATTAATAATCTTGTTTAGATTAGATCAGAATGAGTCCTCTTTTACATCTCCACGAGATACTCTTACAAAGTATAACTCTATAAAAAACAATTACATAAGTAAGTCTAACAACATCATTTGAAACTAGAATAAATTAATTGGTTATTTTTAAAAAAGGACTTAGCGCTTAAAGATCTGAACTTAACATTATCTAAGTGTTATAAATGTTTATCAAAAATTAATTAAATAAGGCTATATCACAATTTAGATTAAATGCACTGACTGTTCTTAAAAAACGTAATGTCTGTATCTTGAAAGGAATGTCTTTAATTTTTTTCTTAAAACTAACTACAGAGGTAATATTTTTGATCTATCTTCTAAATCATTATACAACTTTGATAATAAAAGATTTTTCATAAACTGTTACACGATATTTAGGTATAATAAGCTTGTTGTTACTTTGACTGTATTGCCACAAAAAATTGATTTTATCACTTATGTAGGCAGGTGTATTACTTTCATTGGAGTTTGAAGAATGCATAATATTGTAAGATGTTGTAGTTCCTTGATTTTAACATTGAAAGTCTAGAATACTTATCATATCATCAATTTTTTAATTCAGTATGTATCTCATACCCAAGTTTAGTGATCGTTGCAGTTTCTGAAGTTGGGTGTAGTTTAGATCGGTCATCACCGAAATGCAATATATAAAATTTGGAAAAACAAACGCGTTAATTATAGTACTTTTAACTGCTGAAGGCAAGTGAGAAAAACAGTTTTTTAGTTTGTAAATTTTAGCGCTCACTCTATCAGAAATTACATTCATTTGGTGGGTCCACGACAAATTATTTTTGATCGTTATTCCTAATAACTTTAACCTATCCACACGATTTAAAACTATTGCGTTTAATTTTCGGTATGAGATTTCCCTATAATTCAATTTACAGAGTTGCTTGTTGTGTCCAAAGATGATATATTTGCATTTAACCGGATTTAGAGCAAGTCCGTGATTTTTGCTCTACGTGTCTATGTTATTTAGATCTTTTTGGATCTAATGGATAGCATCATCAATGGTTTTAACTTTTGCACTTTTATATATGCTAATGTCATCACGAAACATAACGTGTTTACACTTTTTTATTACATCTTTTATTCTATTCACATATATTGTAAACAACAGAGCTGCTAATGTTGATCCTTGTGGAATTCCTTTAATTACTTGTTTCCAATCCGATATGATACCAGAATTGATTCTTACACACTGAAACCTATTAGAAGTATACGAATCAAACCACTTAATAGAATGTCCTGTGAAATTTAAAGACTTTAAAATACTTAACAATACTTTATGATCCACATTATCGAATGCTTGGCTAAAATCTAAGAATACTAAAATTGTTATTTTTCCTTTATCGATGCTCTTTCGAATATCATCAGTTAATTTAATTAATAAGGTTTCAGTACTTCTATACACTGACTGGTGTTTATTTAATATATTATTAGAATTAATATAAGTGGATATTTTATCAAAGACTTTACCTAACACAGGTTTTATATTAATTGGCCGATATAAAGCACATTCGGTTGGTGGATCTATTTTCTTCAATGGCAATATGTATGCTTTCTTCCACATGTCTGGATGTATACCACTTTTGATTGATTCATTGAATAGGTGACACAAAATTGCACAATATCAGTTGTATTATTTTTATGAAGTCTATATGTATTTCATCATATCCCACAGATTTTGATTTTATTCCACTTAACATTTTGTTAACATCGCAAGCACTAATCTCGCTAAATTTGAAGGTGTCCGTATTATTAAATTTGTTCATGTTATAATAGTTTATTAGGTCTAAATTCTGCCAAGCAGGTGTACCTGGTGTACATTTATTACAAAAAAAAATTATTAAGATCCATTAATAGGGACAGAATTCTTTGAACTGAGTATTGATATTATTAAACTTCACATTTCGTGCGAGATTTTTAACTTTGTTTCTTAAAACTTTATCTCGATTCCCTTTTTCATCAGTTCGTTTTTTCCATATTGGTACAGTGATTTATTAGGTTTCTGCATTTATCGTTAAACCACGAAGATGGTCTCTTTCCACTTTTAAATTCTTTTACAGGAAAATGTTAATTAATTATCAATTGACACAATCTAGTAAATTTAATTACCTTATCATTTACTGAAAGCAGATTATAAATTTTATTAAATTCACATAGCCTAATATCTCTAATTTTTTCCGTATTATAGTTTTTGAAAATTTGACGTTTTATAAGTATGTTAGTTTTTTCTGGAGGACATATATTAAGACAGCAACAAATTATGTCATGGGACGATATTCCCGCTGCTACACATTGATCAGTAGTGTGTATATTATTCAAATCGTTGGTGATTATAGTCTAAAGTAGAGTCTCCATTTTTAAAGTGAAAAGTAGGTTCCAGTTTAGCATATATGAAATTAATTTCATTTAAAATTTCTTTCAATTCAAGCTTGTAAGTGTTGGTGGAATCAGCATTCATATTAGCATTAAAATCCCCGACAATTAAAAATTTATTATAACTTACAGAAACGCTTTGGATAATTTCAAAAAAGTCTTTTAAGCGACGCGCTTTTGGTGGTCTGTAAACCACATTAATCACGACATTTATTATTATTTGAAGAACTTATTTTACACATAATATATTCTGGCGCATGTGAATACACCCCGGAGATTCCTGGATAATTTCACATATCAGGTTCTGCTTAACATACAAAGCAACTCCTCCCCCTTCTTTCCCAAGCCTATCCTTTTTAAAAAAATTATATCCAAACAAACTAAACAATTCTGAATCTGATGGTTTTAAGAATGTCTCGGTAATTGCAAATACGTCTAGATTACTATCTTCAAAAATAAATTTGAATTCATCCCAATGAGCAGGCAATGACACAATTTTTCAAAATCAATAAACGATACTTTTTAAAAATGACTAAAATTATTTAAATTGAATTAATTAAATAGATGTATATATATATATATATATATATATATATATATATATATATATAAACTTTAACGAGATAAGTTTAATTATGTGCATTATTAACATGAAACAGTGCTACAATATCAAGGTATAAAGTGTTTTAAAAGGTAGGCCATAATTCGTTTAAAGTGAAAGAAATATGTCCAATTAAAAAAAATTAATAATAAAGTGAAATGTTACTGTCGCAAAGTGCTATAGCGTACTATACTAGCAGTTTATTATACAGGATGTCGCATGTTGCAAAGTACAATACCGTATTAATTATACAGGGCGTGAAAAAAAGGTTTTACTGCTTCTAAAGAAACTAAAATTAATAACAAAGAAAAATCTTAAAATAAAATATTATTTAACAGAATATTCAGCAAGTGAAAAAATATTATATAATTGTAAGAATGTATTATAGCTCACAGAATAAGAAATATTAGTCCAGATGCTTATACTTACGTACTTACAGCTTCTAACAGATATTTTATTATTTATTACAAGAGTAGCCTTGACTAAACTTCGCGAGTTAGGTAATTATGTCTCTTTTGTACGTTTGAATTTTGAAATAAAAGATGACAAGGAAGAAGAAAATATTTGTATGAAACAATAGGTTCCTGTCTTTTAACAGAAGTGATATTTATTTATGTATAGAAGGCAAGGAGTACTTTTTGCAGATGTAGGGAATATCACAAATTTTATATGGGCTTTTACTGTCCAGAATCATTTAACGGTTCTTCTACTTTCGAATCTTCAGATAATTTAACATTAAAATGAATCGGGTGTGTAATAAGATGAGATGCTTTTAATAACTTCGTTATTTTTGTATTTAGAGATAGTCCATATTCTTCACTTGCTACTACTACTTTATTAAGTATTACCTGTAGGTCTTCTAGGCTAGTTGCTATCAGGATTGTGTTGTCGGCGAATCTTATATTGTTAATTGGTATTCCATTTACCTTCACGCCTATTGTTTCGTATAAAAAAGCTTTCTTGTGTCGTTTGTTGGTGACAACACACAACCCTGCCTAACGCCTCTTTTTATTTCTATTTGTTCAGTGCTATTTCCATCTATAACTGCTTTTTGATCATAGTATAAGTTACTAATGATTCTGATGTCTTACATGTCTAGATTCTTCTCTTGCAGTACTTTAGTTGTTTGTGGCGTACTTTGTCAACAAAGGCTTTATTGAAGTCAGTAAAGCATATGTATAGGTCTTTATTCATATTTAGACAACCTATTAGAATTTTTAGTGCAAACAAGGCTTCTCTTGTTCTAAGTCCGTCTCTGAAGCCGAACTGTGTTTCACTGATATCTTGTTCCAACTTTTTATATATTCTGTGATATATAATCTTCAAAAACGATCTTCAAGGTATTCTATGATTGTACAATGATCTGTGCACAATTTTGCATTTGGTTCATTGGGGAGGGTTGACGAAACCCTGGTAAACATTAATTGAACCTCAATAAATCTTGAAAATGTGCATATCTATACGGAATTGGTGTCGCAACTTCTAATATTTTTTGGTAGGTACGACTTGTACGTATAAAAACTTTAAACATTCAATAATGCACGCCCAATTTTTTCAGCATTGTAAAAGGCAAGCTTGAGTTAATAAAAAAAACTAATTTCTAAGCTTTGGCATAAACTAAATTTGTAGATTTTTTGAATGATTTTGAAAATAATTTAAAAAATACTTTCTGAACTAAAGTTATTTTATTTAAAATTATTCTTAAATTTAAGTAGCAATAATTTATGATTGCTGTTTTCATACCTATACTACATTCAGGCATGATAATCACAATTATCACTTTAAACTATCAGGCTAAAGTATTAAATTTTAATTCAAAAAAAAATGTTAATTTTTATGCAGCGGCAATGCTGACTTTAGACCTGTCAAACAAGCTACCAAATAAAAATACCTGAACATATTCAATCGGATGTCCAGTGCCTACTTCTCAACTTTATTATTCGAATGAAAATGTGTAATTAATTACTAATCCATTTTTTCCATTGTTTGTATGGCTGTGTTAGTCAAAACCTATTTGGAAACACTCAGCCTGTCTGAGTAACACTATACATCATATGAAGATACCAAAAATTGGGTCGGTTCGTGGATAGCCTCAAAAGATGAAGCATTTTTCTGACACAGTATCTGAATGGTTCAAGAAAACTGGGAAAAAGTAGAGGTAAACGATGGACAATACTTCGAATAAAACAGTAGGTTCCTTTCATTCACAATAAATGTCCAATTTTTGATAAAAAAAACAGCAGAAAATTACTTGTACACCTAATATAATGGATAGATATTTCCCATAGAGTACTGATTGAGTTTATTATTTTTGCATTTTTCAATTTTTAAATAAAGTTGTTTATAATATTTCATACAAACGGTTTTGAATTTACATAATTCTAACAGTTCTTATGTGACCTCCAGAATTGACAAAACATCTTTTGAAACTTTCTGGCAATCTTCTAGAAAGTATAGTTAAAGTTGGGACCACCAGAGGTGTCTCATAAAACAAAAATTATAATATATACTTATTTCTGTTCCTCATAAATAATATACGTATGGAAAAGAGAAGGGAGATTTTAACGGAAGTCTGTCGTTATAAATAATGAAAATGCTGAAAACGTAAGACACAACTTAACCTCACAATTTGTGTGCTTTAATCAGTCGCGTCCATTTATTCCGTTTTGTATTCCCTGAGTTATTAAAACAGTTTTTATTAAAATGCTGGAATTCTTTAATAAGTTCTTGTATGATATCCTTAAAGGGTCAAAACAAGGTCATGTTAATTAATGTTCTTTGGTATTTTGAAAGGGAGCGTGATTTAAATGCACTGAATTTGCCTCACAAACCATTGTTTATAGAGAACTGCCAAAGCATGTGGGGCAATGACTATGAACCATCATTGATGTAGAGTTACAGAAAAATCTGTGACATGTACCAAAGCATGAATTGCTGCAAGTCAAGAAGCTAGTCAAAGTGTACGTAGTATACATCACAAGAAAAGACAAAGTCACAAAACGCAGCATTGATGTAGATGACTACATAAAAAACGTGGTTAAGAGAAATATTTATGATATGCATTTGAAGTGTTAGAGACACGTAAAATACTTACTACATAAACTGACTAATTATTTTAGTGTTGCCAGTTACAGTAAAAAGGTAAACGTACGAGTTAAAGGAGGATAACATTTATTTATTCAGTGCAGCAAGTTTAAAGCGACTGTTATATTCTACTGGTTTCCATTTTAAAATGGAATGTGAAACTGAAAGCAGTAACATGTACCTAGACATGAAATTTATTTCACATAAAAACTATTAGGGTGTCCTCATGAGTGCAATCACTGTAAAAATGAATTATTTGATTAGTTAAGAATCAGCCATATTTAATATTTCATTGTCGTTACACAGAAAGTTCGTTTATGTTTAACTTTTCGTGGATTCCGTTGCTTATGTTTAAGGTTATGTTGGTTGTTTTGTTTTTATAATTGCTGCAAAAATTTTGTATAATTACGTATATAATTGAGTAAAAAGACAGATAGATTAATATATTTTCTTTTAAATTGGAACTAAAAATGTTTACTTTTTGCAGTAATACAAAAAACAGATCACATTGGTACATTCTACCCTTGTTTATATACATTATAGTTAGTCAATGAGATAGCTTTATTTGGAAACACATTTCTTAGTCCTAATAGATGGCGATAGTAAAAAATAAATACAAATTAAATGCAAAGTCGCAAACCGGTTCGGATTATAAAAAAATTACACATGATGGCAGTAATTAAGCACGCTGTGTGTCTCGACACACGTACTAAACAATTTCTTGACAGATATCAGCTTTAATTCTTAGAACTCTAATGTGTACGAAACAAATCGCGGTCGAATGTATATTCCTTGTTTATATACAAAATGTATACAATCAGTGCTTATAAACAATAATACAATTTTAATGCAAATGCAATTTTAAAAAGAGTGATTTAATAAATAAAAAACGAGAAGTTCTTGATCTGCAATTTATTGAAGCATTTAACATTTATTAGTAGGAAATTAATCTATGAAATTTATTATTTAACAATAAAAGTAATTCATTATAATTACTTAATTACAAGGTACCAAATTTTGAAAGTAATAAATTAAAACTACAAATTACTTATTAAAAGTAATGCATTCCTTTTCCGATACTTCTAGTCTATCCTTGTTTATATACATTATCTAAATACGTTACAGGGTTGCACTTGCACTCAAAACACTGTTATTATTGTAACCTTACAATTTCACTTCGTATTGCGTATTACAATCACAGTAACTTATTCTAAATTAGTTTCAATTATTATCATTAATTTTATTTACTTAATTAAATTATTCTCTTGGTGATAATATTCTTAGGTATTTAATAAAATAGTAAAGATAATCTGCTAAATAAAAACTTGCTGCGGACACACACGATTTTCTCGTTATTTACTTATTTCTAGGGCTTTGTCGATTTAATAAAAAACACCGTTTGATTAACATTTTTTAATACTAGGGTAGCGTAATTAATAATTTCTAATTAATGGTCAAGTCGAAGAATTCATTAAATTAGAAACACTAGATTCAGGGCCGGCGATATATAATTCTAATACGTATTAACACCGAAGTATTAGGGCATCCAATCAGAAATACTGGCCAATATTAGTATTTGAATTTCTAGAGATGAAGAAGATACGGTGTACTTCAAAAATGTTCTTACAATTGAAAATAATCTACATTTAAAAGTAGCATAAAATATGTCCGTTTCCCAAAACCAAAATCATAAATCCTAAAATCCCTTTGAATCATCATGTACAAAACAAAATAATTAGGTGTATGACATTCTGTAAAACTCTTGAAATTCGCAACTGTAAAACATCCTAATTTTATGGTTGACTACTTTTTACGATATCAAAACAAATTATTGTATTAAGTGCAGGTATACCCTTCCTGTTCCTATGTTTCTAAAGGTTCGCGAATGCCAAGTTACACTAACTTAATTACAAAGGTAGTTGTAAACTTAGGTATGGTCTAAGGTTATATATGATGGAAAGTAAACGAATATTAGGTACGAAATAGATAATATAGGTACATATAGCGATTACAATATCGGAATCCGGGGGTTTCTAAAACCGGGATCCCGGACAAAATTGGGCCTGGGCGCTGAGACTAAAAAGAATCAAATTTCATTTTTTATCTCAAACCGTTTCTGAAATATGGCTATGTAAAATTTACAAAGCTAGCCCAAAAAGCGTGACCAGACGGTTTTCAAATCGCTCCAGGAGCTGTCCTAATTGAGCAACAGAGCAGAAAAAGGTGTCATTTTGCAGCATTCTTTATGATCTTCCCAGTGATATTTAAACTATTAACCTATTAAATATTATGGAAAAAAAAGACACAAAATGTATATTAATTAATTTACTGCACCGGTTTCGGGACTACAAACGTCTCAGTATCAGCAGTCACTAATTATCTAAAATATACGCTACATAGAAGTTCATTGGATAAACAAGCCGTGTTTTTATGAAATACGTTCGAGATTGGTTCAAGAATAAGCAATGCTGAGTGGTTAATTTTACAGAAATGATACAATCTGTATTATTTCCTTCTAAGGTGGATAATTAAATCTCAAAACTAACTTTTCTCATTTTACAAATAGGGCAATAAAACTAATGATTATATTAAGTTTACCTGAAAATTGGAGTATCAGGAAGATAAGGAATGACTTTAATGCTCCTGATTACACTGTTCGGTAATCCAAAAAAATTTTGAAAGAAAAAGGGTTTATGGAAGGGATATGTTTACCAATAGAAACTTTCAAAACTGTACAGCCATTTTACGAAAATGATAAAGTTAGCCGGTCACTGCCAGGTATTAAAGATTGTGTGACGATCACAGAACCAAATGGAAGTTAAGCAAAAATATCAAAATGATTTATTTCGTGTAACCTTAAAGAAGCCTACATTTCAAAGACAACTTTCCTAACATAAAAATGTGTTTCTCTAAATTAGCTGAGTTGAGACCAACACATGTATATTAGCTGGACAGAGTGACACACACTCTGTGTATACACAACTCACCAAAACATAAAATTAATAATAGACAACGCCAAACTAAATTCGGTAACGAATGGCAATGCATTGTAAAAATGCTTTGCAACCCATCATCAATTGATTGTAACATGGAAAATTGTGAATATTCCCCAGGAGAAACTGTAATACGTAAAATTGTACAAGACTCTCTTGATGAACATTTAATTGAACGAGTTGAATTCCACCAGTACCCACTATGAATGTACCAAATTTTACCAAAATCTAAAATGGTGAGGTAAAATGGGTGCGTTGATTTCACATGGAATGACCAAAAAGGAAAGGAAAACAAAACACTCATACAATCAAAGAGCAGTAAAATTGCAAGACCAGGGAAAACTTTAGGAAAGAAAACGGAACATGTTGAAAACAGAAAAAGCTAGGAAACACGGTTTGAAACAGACAAAAATGGGAGAACTGGTTGAACTTCCAATAACCGACACCATAACAGGCAAACGAGAAACGAAGAAAAACAGAAAGATACATTTTTTACAGTGGCGTAGCCAGGGGTGGGCCCCCCGAAGGTTGTCATAGCCTTGGATTTTCAATCAAACTCATCCACGATGAACGCTGATTTTTTCTGCATTTCAGACAGGGCAATCTCTCATTCACTCTTCGACGCCCTTTTACAAGCTAAGAGATAAAATATTAGCGGAAACAGACCATAAAGTAATCAGGAACGAGAATGACTTACACACATACTATTTATAAATAAGGCCCTGTTAGTGTTACTCACACAAATTTGCTATAACTTTCCAACTAACAACTCGCAATGCATACATGAAACGGCAAACGCGAAAAAAAATGCAGAACTATACATACTTATAACAAACTTTAAAATAGAAATTCCCGGTAACCACGTTTAAATTTAAGATTCTACTTCTAGATATACTTTTAATTTTAATTATCCTATTATAATATTCGAAAAAAATCTAGGACATACATTATAAGTTGATTGCAGTTTCGAATGTCTGTCCATTTTTTATAGTTTTAAATTGATTGTATGTCATGTCAATTTTGCAATTGTGATAAGCAGATTGAAAATATAAGTACATAATGTTATCAGTGCCGTATTAACAATGGCGGCCGCGGCCTCACATTTTGGAAGGCTTCAAAATTTTCTATTTAATAGAAAAAATTTAAATTACCTAGATAAACACATTATCACACAGTTGTTGACAATTCAAACAGCATTCAAAAAAATTTAAACATAAATGGAGACTTTTCTAGTAATTGGTCAATAGTCACGGCAGATGGCAAGGATTGTCGATTTATGTACTTCCGGCATACCACAATAAACAAAAATGTGTCGGAATTTAGGGACCTAGGTTTATGATCCACACCGCCTCTACTTTAAAAATGAAATTTTAAATAATGCAAAATATACATTTGGTGTTTTTCGTTTAATCCAAAACAAATGACTAAATTTACCCAGAAATCGTAAAAATATGTATTTATTAGGGTATTTAAGTGATGTACAATAAACTTTGTTCATGTTTCTGCATTTAAATGGTTAATACTTTAGTGCCAGATGCTTATTTACCAAGGGATGCAAAATTATATATAATTTTTTCATTATTATTTACTCGTAATTATGGCATAAAAAATCTTAAACTCATTTTATATCTGCCCCCACAAGACTAAATCCTGGCTACGCCACTTTATGTATCGAAACTTTATGATAATAGTCTCAATAATCTATACCTATATTTGTACTCACCACAGTTTTAATCCATTTTTTTGAGCGTTTTTCGTCCTTCACTCGAAATCTGTGTATTACTAGACGTGGATTCGTTCTTCTACTTTTGCCACATTTATAATAAACACATTTATTTCCCGACATTATTATCCGCGACTAAATATTTGATTATTATATTACCTACTTTAAGAAAAGTCGTTTTTAATTCCAGTACTTTTATTACAATTATTCACTATTAACTCCCGTAGAAATGTTTAATAAATACTATTGAAACGAATAAAGATGTGGTTTTGTTATTTTTATAAAATTACACTACTGTAGGTACTAACCATAAAGTGAATCTGAATTCTGTTCAATGTCATTGGGCCGTTTTATAGTTCATTTTACCCTTGTTTATATATATATTATATACATACAGAAGGATTTTACAAAGAACTCGAAATGGGGAAAGAGGTCGAATATCGACCAATGCAGTTTTGGCAACCCTGAATGGGTTTTGCGATCGCAAGCAAGCGGTGCGTCTAGTAATTCGGTAGCTAACTTCACTCAATACAACAAGTTGCTGTTAAATAGGTGTTGTGTTGTGATACCGGTACGTTGTTCGGTTTTGTGCCGATTTTAATAAAGGACAGGCTGTTTAGTTTAAGGTAATTCAGAGTTTTAATGGCACTTAGATTTATTATTTTTATGTAAGATACAAGTGACACGTCTGTACTTACATTCGTGCTACCAATGTTGTGAAATTCTAACCTAATTTTTCTTGACGATTGAAATATTCTTCTGTAAAAACTTCGGGTAATATCGACCACTGTGATCGATATTACTTCACGGTGGTCGATATTACACTGCTACGAATATTACTTGTTTTAAATGCCACGTGAAAGATATAAGCGTAAGAGTAACCGTTCTTCGTGGACAGAAGAAAACATGCAGCGTGCCGTTAAAGCAGTACAGGACAAAGTTACATCTATAAGAAATGCCGCAAAGATGTTCGGTGTACCATACGGAACGTTGCAAGATAGAATAAAGGGAAGATTTGATCCTAAGAAATACAAGTTAGGTAGGAAGTCGGTGTTCACCGTTGAACAAGAATCAGAACTTACCAACCATATTATCGCTATGTCTAGACTGTTTTATGGACTTACACCACAATGTATCCGACAGCTTGCTTATCAATTTGCCGAAGAGAATGAAATTTCCCACACATTTAACAAGGAAAAAAAGATGTATGGGAAAGATTGGCTTTACTTGTTTATGCGTCGCAACCCAAATATAAGCTTCCGTAAGCCAGAGGCTACTAGTTTAAGCAGAGTTTTGGCTTTTAACAGGGTGGAAATAGATATATTTTTTAATAATCTTGAAAAAATCTATGACAATTATAAATTTGATGCTCATCGGATATTTAATGTCGATGAGACTGGCATTAACAACGTACACATACCTAGCCGAATTGCAGCGCCAAAGGGCCAGAGACAAGTTGGGGCTATTACAATTGGTGAAAGGGGCAGCTGGTCACTGTTGTCTCTGCCAAGAGCGCGGCAGGTCACTATGTTCCGCCAATGTTTATTTTCAAAAGAGAGCGGATGAAAGAAGGCCTTCAAAAAAATGGTCCTACTGGAGCAATATATAGATGCTCTAAGTCGGGGTGGATTACTGAGGAGCTTTTCACAGAATGGATTAAGCACTTTGCATCTTACACAAAATCTAGTAAAAATGACCCTGTATTATTAGTGCTTGACAACCATTCAACCCACTCTAGCTTACCGACATACAACTTTTGCAGAAAAAATGGTATTACAGTCATTTCAATTCCCCTCACACATCGCATCGGCTTCAGCCCTTGATGTATGTTTTTCGGACCATTAAAGATAGCTTACAATCAGGAATGCGCCAAATATATAAAATTAAAGCATCTTCAAAAATCCTACAAACTGATCTTGCGGAATTATTTAAAAATGCCTTCAATAGGGTAGCCACAATCGAGAAAGGTGTACGAGCTTTTGAAGCAACCGGAATATTTTCCTTTAACCGTTTTGTGTTCAGTGACGAAGAATTGACGCCCTTAGCGGACGGAGTAGAGCACATTACCGCAGAAAATGCAAATCCTGCAATTCAACGTATTGAAAGAACTCCATCGCCAGTGGCTGGGCCATCCACGTCTATCTGTCGATCTCTACCTAAAATGATCCAAAATAAACGTAAACGTAACCGTGAATCTTCGTCAGATTCTGATTTGGTTTTAGAAGAGGTTGCAGAGGATGAGTTAAGTGATGATACTGACAAGACTCTTCAACCGAAGCAGGCTAAGAAAAGTTTTACTGATCTTCTGCCCTTGCCGAAATCAAAAATCAAAAATATGTCACGAAGAACCCAACATTCCAAAATTATGACTTCGACTCCTTTGAAAGCTGAACTAGAAAAAAAAGAACAGAAAAGAAGATCAGGCCGCAAGATGTGAGAAAAGTCAAGAGAAATGTGGTTTCTGTCCAAAAAAAGAAAAAGAAAAATACTGCAACAACCGAAACATGCAGCGTTTGTGATAATTTTGGAGGAAATAATGACTTATGGTGGAGGTGTCGTTCGTGTGGTTCTTGGGCCCACGCCGACTGCACGAATATTGAAAATGCGGATGAATATCAGTGTGAAAACTGCTTAGCTTTGTAATAAATTTTTTTATGTGTTTTCTATGTTATATATTTTGTTCAACAGTCTTATTTCCAATAAAATGTTTGGTCGATATTTACCGACAATCTGATCGAATTTACCCGAAAGGTCGATATTACCCGTTAAAATAATTTTTTCTAAATTTTGTGATAAAACAAGAAAAAATGCAATGTAAGTAAAACCGAAGTACGGGTTGTTTAGATAAATGTTCGAAAGTAATTGGCTATTAAATCCAGACAAATAACTCCCCACGTGAGCGAGTAATCGGGCTTCCTTCTAAAGTGGTCGATATTCGACCACTTTCCCCTAATTACGCATAAAATCTAGACACACAAATATTACACAGGGGTGTTAAAAATTAGGAGCCTGAAAAGTAAAAAAATATAATTAACCCTTGTTCACAAAACAAGAATCGAATTGTAATTGGAATTTCCTAATTATTATTCCATGTTTGTTTAAAACGCTTACATATATAAACGTTCATTTGTATACGATATATAATTAGAAATCAGATGTTTTATTCACTTTATAGAAAATAAATAATATAAAATTTTTACTAGGACATGACTTTTATGGTATTTTCGTTATTGACTTCTGGAATGCAATAAATCTGTCAGCAATATTATTCTTAATTAGAATAATTCATTAACTTTTGTTCCAAATGAGATGTTTTATTTTCTTAATAGTGTTAGAAATATAACGATTTTTAATATGCCAATGTTTGTAAATTAATACGCCTAATTTTGGCATGTATTTAGAAATAAGAGAGGATGGTGGACAGTCAATCGTAAGATTTTCCGGTGCTCGGATATATTGCCGCTCTCTAAGTGCTTTATAGAGTTGAATAAAATCGCACATGTAGTTTGAATTTTATGTTTTACGCTTTTTTTTGTTTGCACCTTTCATTGTGATTTTAATTTAGATTTTCTAACAATATTTTTTCAAAATAGTTTATGTTTACAAAACATAAAACAACCTTCATTTCAATCTGTAAAGAAATATTTAGAAATTAGAACTGTCCATTTCATTAAATGTATTGTTTTGTAACAGAGGAATGATGTAATTCTCTTGAATATCAGTTGTTTACGTAGACGGTGCTTTGTTACTTTGCATATAATGCTCCTTTAAACATCAAATAAAAAGAACGTATGTCGTTTACAAATATTTTCAACTTTATTGTTGTAGATAACTGTAATAAAAGTTACTAATTTTCAACCTAGAAATCTGTAATATTGGTACAAACAGCGCCAGATATGCGAATTTAGTGTTTGCATCCAAAACTACTCCGTTTGCATCCATATAAATGTTTCCAAGTTTAACACAGTCATTGACTAACTATAATGTATATAAACAAGGATTCTACCTACAATAGCGGAAAATGACCATAATAAGGTCATTACGCTTTTCCAAATCATTTACGCTTATGAGCCTTATTGAACTTATCATTTTATATATTGTATTTGATTTAAATAAAAGTAAAAGTAACAATGTCAAAATTGTGTTTAAACCAACTAATGATTAATTGAAGAAGTGCTTGTAAGTTGACTTCTTATAAGTTCTTTGCAACTAATTCAACTTCAAATTACAACAAAAAAAAATGTAGGTACACGAACAATTATTTGCAGATAAATTTGTTTATATAACCAGCTGTTGTGTTGATTAGTAACTTATTTTTGTTACATTTGGTATAACTAGGTACACTTCTGAAATTATTAACGACATACATTTTCTAAAAATGAACTGGTACATTTCGTCGAATGACTCATAAAACACCTCTCATGGTCTTGACTTTACATCACTTTTCAATAATCTTACCTATAGTAAGTGAAACAATTTGGGCACCAGGTGCAACTCCATTTTTTTCAGGTGATTCAGGAAAATAAGCAGAAGCAATTGAAGCAACATGTGTTCCGTGACTTGCTAAAAATATGGCTGTACTGAAAAGTCATTGATAAAGTTTACAGTCATTACAACACAATCCAACAAGCTCCAAAACGTTGCCTTCATCATGCACGTTAATACTAAAATTTAACTGATCAGATTCAGTTAATGGAACAAATTCTTTTGTTATGCTATATTCTCCTACTAAAGAACATTTTTCTAAATCCCCTTTTTCTGTTGTATCCACACAGGCTAGCCATTTTGACCCATCATGAAATAAAACACAATCATAAATAAGACCAGAATCAGAATATTTCTTTTCATAATTTGTTAAAATTTCAAGTTTTGCTTCTAAATCTTCTTTTTCTAATTTTTCTAATTCACTTAAATTTTGTTTATCTAAATCAAAAATTAGAACAATAACTATAAATTAATTGAGGAATAAATTACTTGAATGTAAAGAATCAAATTTTGCTAATCCACGATTTGCTTCAGCAATAGCTAGTTTATGTTGATGATTCCACAGCTTTTCTTTTCTTTCTTCTTGAATTCTTTCTTGAAGTCTTTTAGGATATAAATCAAATGCATTTTTAACTCCTAGCCTATACTTATTACTTGGATTTTTCCAATTTTCAGGTACCTGAAAAATAAACCGAAAAGTATCAAACCTTTGATAATAATATATGTGAAATAACTCTCAAGGATAAATAAAATGTTATCTATAAATGTAACGGGGAAAGATAAAACACTAGAATCAATAATTACTTTAAACCTTGTTATGCACCTAATAAATATAACTACTTGAACTTGCCCATTTATAGCGTAAAAAGTAATGCTGCCATATTTAACTAAAGCGAATGATTTCGGTTGATAGTAAAAACATAATGAAGTAAATGCAAGTGAGCTTACTTTTAACTTACGTCCAGTTAATCCTGTTAAATGTCCATCTTTTGATTGAACGATCGTACTTGTATTAACATCACCACAACCACTACAATCAAAGCGTTCAATAACTTTCACTTTTCCATCTGATGTTTTCTATAAATTGATATACTTTACAAATTTTTTATAATTAACCTTATTATAGTACCTGCAATCCAGGAGCACCAGGGTCAACACCTGAATCAAAAATAGCAATTACTACCCCTCTTCCATCAAAGTTTGGATATTTGTTTAAGAGAGAAATTACTCCTGTTTCTTTTTTAGGTAATAGACCCCATACAGGAAATTCTTTTTCTATAGATTCTTCTGCCATTATAATTAATTTGTTTAAAGAAATTAGTTTACAACCTCAACTTCGCACCGTCATACAGTACACAAAAGTTGAATGAACGTACTTCAAGTACACGCTTTTAAACGTCACTTTACAACGTTGCCATGAAAATTAAATAAAGAAAAATTTAAATATTGTCAAACATTCTATTTTTTAAAACAATCTTTGATCAAAATCGTACAATAAGCTACAAAATCGAATAGAACATGTCGAGTACGTTTTTTTAAACATGGATTAAAAAAATATTGATTAGTGCATGATTGTCTACAGTTAACTGATGTAGGTAGGTGTTACATGTTGCGTTAGGTTTACAATAATTACAAAGCCGGACCAACCGGTGCCCTTGCACCTGGCGACAAATTTTGACTGTCATATTGCATATTTTTTAAGACATACTCTATTTAGGAATACATATATCGTCGGTTCGGAAGAAAAGGGCTACATCTCAAAAAAGTAGATTTTTCAGTTTTCATCATTTTATTACATAAAAAGGTACCTACCTACTTTCAGAAAAAAGATATATGTGAACTTTGCTTAATAGCCAAGAGATGGCAGAATGTAACACGGCGTTTTTTTGTAATCCAGTCGGTTTATTCTTGGAAATACTATTACATTTTAGTTTGACAACTGTATGGAATTAATATTTTGAGTGACTTTATTTATAAATCTTGTTTTATTTCTATATGCATCAATAAGGTAAAGTCGCCTGTAGATGACAGGGCACCTAAGACTTGCGGCTAATTCTCGATATATGCGGACCGATAAGAAATAGCTTTGAATGTTTTTAAACGGTTTAATTAACAGTTTCAACGTCAAAATCGAAAAGCACGGTTGGACTAGTGGAATTTTTGCTCGCCTGACATGCGGTTGAGGCAGGTTCGGTTCTCGGCTCATGCAATTTTTTTTTCTGATATGTTGCAGTAGTTTTGTTTATCTAATCTACTTTTGTTTGGTTAATGTAGTTTTGTGTCTCTAATCTATTTCTGTTAGGTTACAGTAGTTTTGTTTAAGTGTTTCTTTCCTCTTATACCGTAGATTTAAGATTTTTATACCTAATTACGAAATTATCAAACAATGAAACGCGTGATTGGTCCGCATATATCGAGATTTAGCCGCAAGTCACCTAAGCGTGGCACCTATCCTAATGTTCTATCTTTATTGCAATCTTTTCGTTGATATTCTGCAAAACATGTCAGTTGCAAGTTTTGCAGTGTGAAGCAAAGCACAACACGTACATTTTGCTTTATTTTCTGGACTAACTTCAAGTTCGTGAAGTGAAAAATATTTTTTGTGCCTTCGTTCTGTAATAGGGCATATGCAGACCGGGAAATGCATCTGGAAACTATGCGCTTTCCGACCTAGACCGGCCAGATAATACTAAATTATAGTTGGTATTCGTTGTAGTGACAGCACTGGTAGAGTATTTGACATAATCGACATTTGATATAACACAAAGCCCAATCACGTTACCGTGTAAGTGTACACATCCGTTATTACGTTCCTTATAAACTACAAATTACATCTATCAAATATTATGCAGTCAACAAATAATTTCGCAAGTCTATTTTTTGGTTATATTGGTTACTGTCAGTTGTCAGTATTGCCAACCTAATTTCAACAGGTATGAAATTTTAAAAAGTACAATTTTGTTTATTGATTTTAATAACAATTGTTGACGTTGGCACAAAAATCTTGTGTGTCAATCTGCCATAAAATGGTTTGCGAGTACTCATAAATTTTCACTTACTCGTACTCGCAAACAGCCATTTTCTGGCTTTGTAATACAAATAACTATTGTGTTGTTTTTCCGCATTTTTCTAACATAAGTATTTAAAAAATGTACTTTGTAAAATATTCAAAACTTGTTAAAATTTTGTTGTACACCTATCGTATCTAATGTCCATTAATATTAATGAGTAATATTACATATTTTTAAACATCAGTAGCATAATGTATAATATAAGGTTATATGGACAGGGTGTCACATTTAGGTTCCAAATATATTTTTAAATCTTAAAGAAGACATGGTGTGTCAGGTTAAGGAATGTGTATGTGTGTCTACTACACAGAGAATTAAAAATAAAAATTTTAAATAGAACCGAAAGTTGACATTTTCATGTCAGGCATAGGAGTCTAGTGAAAATAGGGGTCCCCTATTTTGATAAAACAGGATTTACAATTACAAAAGTTCAACTATTGAACTCTGTAAAACCACTCTGCACACAATTAGAAAAAGAAATGATGTTCATAAATAAAACATTTAATAAAAAATGGTATGCACTGTGTTTAAGAAGGCATTCCAAAATTTCTTTAAGAACCCCTCAAAATTTATTTAATTCCAGATCTAGTGTGACTCCGAATCCGTATTAATACAGCTGCACGTCTTGGTACGTGATTTTAGTAAAGCCTTTCACGGATGCATCCCACAGCTGTTGCCATTCACTCAAGATCAAGGCTTCATGTGACGGCGAGCAGTTGAAAAAGAAGACAATTATTAGGAAGAAATACGGCTACGAATTTCTTGCAGTACAAGATAAAGCGGCGGATGTTTGGAAATTGCGCACAAGGAGTTAACGGGGAGTTTTGTAAGCCCTAAGGTAGGTTCTGAGGATCAGAGACTGTAGCGTGGCCAGTTTCCTGACCACGTGAGAATGTCTGTGTCTGCCATACTAGATGTCTAAGCCATATGTTAGCGTGGGAAGCACTGCACAATTAAAAATCAGCTATAAGGACTTTTTGGGAAGATTTCAATTGAGGAGCGATGCGTGAGCATTGCTTGACGAACGATAGCTTGTCATCTATGTACAGTCCGAGTTACTTACACTCGAAAACTCTCCGGACTGACCGGTTGTATAAATTCAACGTTGGATTTCGGGATACTTTGCGACGAAAAGCCACACACTCTGTCTTGTCTACTGAGAAGGACCGTTTATTGCTCCTCTAGCTTCTAGGTCACGCCTATTGTCCGTGGTGACAATGTAGACAATGTCATCCGCATAGGCAAAATAGTCTATGAAGTCCGGCAGTTCTTGTGCGAGGAGAGACTCAGCAACTAAATTCCATAAACACGGTCCTAGGACCGATCCGTGTGGGAAACCCTTTGAAAGGGGTTTCGTAACGGAAAACTTGGATGCCTTCGAAGTGTAGCGGATCGAGCGATCCGTCAGATATAATTACAAATGGCGCGCGTAGCGTCGGCAGACACTCTCTTAACGACGTGATGGCTACCATACGTTATTGAATGCCCCGGAAATGTCGACGAAGATTGCCAACGTGTACCTGAAGGTATCCATTTTAATATTTGTGATTGGTCGGGAAACAGTCGGTAGTTTTACGTCCAGGGATAATACAATAATGGTTAGTGTGGAAGAGACGTCGAGGAGGGATTTCTTTGTACAGTATTTGGAGAAGCATTCTTTCGAATAACTTTCCAAATTCAGATAATAACGTTATCGGTCTATACGAATTTAGATCTGCCAGATCATTTTTACCGGGTTTTAGTATTATTATTAGTTTGCCAGTCTTCCAACTAACAGGAAAATACCCAAGCTTCATGAAAGAATTAAATAATTGTACGAGTGTACAAGAAAGGGTATCTAGCAATATCCTAAGCATATTACCATGAATTTCGTTCAGTACAGGAGCTTTGTTCTTAGGGATCTTTGGCGCTAAGGAAAGCAAATCTTCACGTGTAACCACCCAGTCTTGTCTGGAATTTTAATTAACGGAAACGCATTTCGGTGTGGATGGGTTCGTCACTTGTCGGATCGTCGTCAGGAAAAAGGATGTTTAAAAAAACCTTCATGGTCTCATGCTCGGAAACAGTGTATCTGTCACCGTCACGGACATTGTAGCACGGAAGAGCGGGAACTTGTTTATGAGAGGATATTCTGTGGACCGCACCCCACGGGTTCGCCGCCAGAATGGTCTCAACAAAACGTTGCCATAAACTAAATTTTGCTTTCATCACAGCCAGTTTATACCTTTTTACTGCTCTTTTACTAGGAAGCGGGCCATTCAGTTTTAAGCTCTGCCGGGGGTCTTTGGTAACGGCTAACGGAGCCGCGTGATGCGGCCTAGAAGGTTATGCAGCAGTCTTTTCCACCACTATCGTTAAATCGGCTTATTATCTCATTTTACAACGTTTGATCAACTTTCGCCAAGATCAACCGTGATGTCTGTGCGTGCGTGCGTGTGTGCGCGTGTGCGTGCGCGCGTACGTGCGTGCGTTTGTGTGTGGATGTATGTTAATATCCATGATAACTCCAGAACGAAAACACCTACGTACTTAAATTTTTTTGTTTAAGCTTGTGTTTAAGCTAGTTCTGATTTGTATCAAATATTTCTGAAACAGCTGTATATTTCAAATATATAAAAATACCAATATATAGACCTTAATCATATAGATTAAATATGTTCGACGTAATTTTTTGATACGATGCGTAATTTAGCGGCAAAAAAAACCCTAAGGTAGAATTTAAGTGTTCAATTATTTTTAATATCTGAATAATGATTAATTTTATAAAAAAATGTGTAGACATATTTTTAAAGAAAATTTATTTTTCCATAACGTTTCTTAATAAAATTTGTTAATGTAAAGCGAAATAAATGTACCTAAAAGTTAAATAAATATGATTGAAAATGCTTAAACTGTATTATTGATATTTTTATAGAAGCGGGTGGCTTTGGAATTTTTTTTGTTAGCATCTAGATGTCTATTAACCTCTATCTGACATGAAGTTTTAAACGTCTCTTTGACATAGATTATTGTTCTTGTTTTTACAAGGTAGCCTATTTTCGTAATGAACTTATTAGAATAGAGGCTGAATAATTATCCTAAAAAAATTGTTATTAAAATTATTTCATTTCTTTTAATTTCCATTTTGTCGGTTGGAAGGTCGTGTGTGTTTCCACACCAGATATTTTTTAATATGACGTCTACAAAAATTTGGGGCGGTAACATCTTTTCCGTAAATTAATTAGAGTAATAAAATTTAGGAAAATAAATTAGGGTAGACAATTTTTCATACGTTACGTTCATCCAAACATATAATTAAATGTACTTGGTATGTTATAAAACAAATTTAATTAGGAATTCGATTTATTTGAATGGGTGAATGTCAATTGTGTACTATATAAACCACCTCTTATTTGTAATTATTACCTGGATACTTTAGAAGTATTCGTTAAAATGGTATACGCAAAACTGTTACAAGAAAAATTAAAAAATTATTTACGCAAATCTACTTTGCATTGCTTAAAATATGTTGGTCAAGAAAATTTGACATTGTCAGAAAGGTAAGAGATACTTTTGCATAAACTAACTAAATGACTTCATATCAACAGACTGTTTTGGTTAACAGCGTTTATTCTGGCCGTCTTGCTTTCTGGTTACTTTATATTAAAAATAATTGATAATTACAATGATCGAGTAGTTATAAGTTTGAATCCAATGAGCGTATATGCAGGGCATGTTCCTTTTCCTACAGTCACCATTTGTAATATGAATCGTGCAAATAAGAATCACGCTGAAGACATACAAGCTAGGGGGTAAGTAACCATTCAACCAAATTTGAATCAAGAATACCACTTTTGCAATTTCTGTTAGGATCAAGGATTCAGAGGGAGTAGTACAGTTATAGTTGTGTTTCTTGTATTTTAATATTAGTTATCTAAATTTATGCATTCTCTTAAAGGGTAAATAACAATCATTTAGTATGATATCCATATTCACTCTCTCGAAAATCAGCCTTTAAGTGTTTTTTAAAACAGCTGATAGCTTGTTTGTTTTAAAATGTTGGAGAACCAATTTAAATGTATGAGTCATTTATTCAGCTTTCTTTGCTTTCGTTGGTTTTGATTAACTCAAACTTTCCTTGTCTTCGTGATTTTTTTTTGACCAGGTCTTTGGAAACATGTACTAGTTATTTGTGTTTTTGTAGTTTCTGTTTCGCCGCTTTCCGTATATCTGGTAAGATTAATACACTGATTGCAATATTGACAATATATCTTCAAATTGTATTTTTGATCCTATAAGTATTTCAAATTATTATAAGTTGCGTTATGAACGAATAAGTTCAAAAGTACATATGTAATTAAAAATTTTATTAGATACATAAATTAATATTAAGTTTACTCTTCGAGTACTCACACTCACACACATCACTGCATCGCACTTTTTTGACACGACGCTTGCACAGACGCTACGTTACTGCGTGACGCTGTCAGCACGCCACAGACACAGACACAGACACAACACACACACACACACAAACACAACACTTACACACACACACACACACACACACACTACACACACACACACACACACACACACACGACACACACACACACACACACACACACAACACACACACACAGTACACACAACCCACACACCACACACACACACACCACACACACACACACACACACACACACACACACACCACACACACACTTACGCACGCACCACGAACAAGCGCACACGCACGCACCAAGCACGCACCACCACGCACAAACGAACGCACGAACGACACAGCACGCACGCACGCACGCACGCACACACCACACACACACACACACACACACACACACACACACACACACACACACACACACACACACACACACACACACACACACACACACACACACACACACACACACACACACACACACACACACACACACACCACACACCACACACACACACACACACACACACACCACACACACACACACACACCACACACACACACACACACACACACACGCACACACCACACACACACACACACACACTCATACACACATACATACGCACATACATACGCACACACTCACACACACACACCCGCGTCCACGCACGCACGCACGCAGCCACTCACACACACACACACACACACACACACACACACACACACACACACACACACTCATACACACGTACATTCGCACACACACACGCACGTATCCACACTCTATCCCTCTCTCTCTCTCTCGCTCTCTCTCTCTCTCTCTCTCTCTCTCTCTCTCTCTCTCTCTCTCTCTCTCTCTCTGTCTGTCCGCTAGGCAAATTGACCATACTATTAAGCAACATTAACAGCGTTTTATTTCAGTTCCCCTATTGATAAGAAATGTCTTCAAACGTTATGCAATCTGGAAAACACCGATGGAAAGAATTTAAATAGTACGGAAGTTGATCAATTGTATTTTATAAACTTTACTACGCAGGTAATCACTTTCTATGTAAAATAAGGCAATATAATAACGAATTTTGGTCACCAAAAAATAATTCCTTACTTTAGATTTCTCCATCCTGTAAAGAAATGGTCAAACTGTGTCTATGGCAAAATAAAGAAGTGAATTGTGATAATGTATTAAGCATGGCAATCACAGACATAGGCGCTTGCTGCAGCTTTAATCAATTACCTTTAAATTATATCTATAGAAACCCGTAAGTATATCAGTAATCTATAAAAATATGACGTTCTATCATGCTTTGTTAGGAAATATGCAAACATTTTACTTGATAATAGACCATACCACGCCGAAAATTGGAATTATGAAAAGGGTTACACACGAAATGCCACAAACAATACAATTCCGTGGAGATTGAAAGGTGACTATCTAAAACTTAACCACTTAATCTTTGTATATAGCGTGTCTTAGACAAAACTAGCCGACAAAAATGATTACTAAATTGGTGACATACCTATGTTAAAAATGTCAATCCTATCTAACATCGTGTGAAAAGGAAGTAATTTAATTGTGTTTAATTCGTCATGAACTATTTAATTAATGCCAGAATTCGGTATAAAACTCTTGGTTCTAAAGTAATTTAAAATGACATCCACGAACCTCCATGCAGTAATACATGTTTTCATACTCTTGATAAACATTTTCAAATACACCTAATGTACATTATTTGAGGAAACCTTCAACCGGTTCAGATTAAGCCATACAAACCTTAGGTTGCATGTACTTCAGTAGAAAGAATCTAACGGAGCAAGTTCTGACATGGTGGGCCACTTCACTGTATCTCTTGCGCTAATTCACTTACCAGAAATTTGATTACTAAAAATTGATGAATGGGAGCGACAAAATGTAGGAGTGTTTTATTCGTTTTACAAAAGATTGCCTTTTTTGACAATTTGAGTTGTCATAGAAACATTACCTTTAATGCTACTTGGAGTTGCTAGTTTAGTCTGAGACACGCTAACTACTTTAAAATTATAACTTATACAGGGCTTGGGCTTACGCTAGTGTTACACGCAGAAGTAGATAATTATTTTTGTTCGTGCACCAATAGTGTTGGATTAAAGGTAACCGTGTACCTATACTCTGTTCTACCTTATTTTGCATGAGGCTTTATCCAAATGTTCTCCTACAATGTAGCAAACGGAAAAGACTATTTCAAACGACTGGGAGAAACCCATGAAAAATTTTTCGATTGAAAATATCACACCTGTTGTTATAGCAACACGAGAATCCGATTTACGTTCAGATAGTAACACAGATTCAGATTCTTCCGGTATTACAATACAGCTGCAATAAGACCCACTGCGTGGAATCAAAATTTTAGTAAATAATATATTCAAATATTTGGTTTTCGTCAGGTCTTGTCCGTAGATACAAAAGCAGCAGTCTTCTGGTCAATTCCATTTAGCTACGACTTAAATAGACACATTTCTGGTTTTTCACTTTCATGTAAGTAACAGTCAAGAAAATGATGAAGTGCTATTATAACATTACACATTAGTGATGAGATAATTAGAAATCCAAGTTCAACATATGTTCAGGTGGCAGCATCAGACCTTTTTTTTTAATAATTGTGGTCCCGAACAGGCCAAGTTCGGCCTGCCGTACTCAAGCACTCAGGAACTCTTAGGAGGATGGATAGGGGGATATCGAATTGTCTATGCCTATAAACGGCTACCTTAAATATTTTATGTCATAAGGAGAGAAAAGCAGTAATTAGGGAGATCGTTCTAGAGTTCAGAGGCCTTATAGAGGAATCTGGATTGCGCCCGTTTGGTACAACAAGTGAAGATTTGTACTGTATATTGATGATGGGAATGAGCGAACCTAGTATTCCTACCAAAGGTGGCCCGAGATGGTATCAAAAAACGTAATTTAGCAGCGCAATAGCCATTGTAATACCGATAAGACAAGAAAGAACTAAAACGATTCTTCTACGCTCAAGGGACTATGTGCCAGAAGTTAAAGACGGGTCATTTATAAACAACGGTATCGAGAGCGTATTGGAGAGCGCCAACCCAGGGGTAAGAATTACATTATAGATGAGGTGGAATTTTACGTAAACAGTTGTTCACTTCAAATTATTAATTTTACACCGTGAAATTTTTATACACATCAATCTGAAGTACTTCCAAATAAACAATCTCAAATTATTTAAAAGCGCAGATGAAAGTAGCTCCTCAAACTTAATTAGAATAACAATAATAGACTAACGCTACAACCAAAGACGACTACGTTTATTTGCTTATAGCCGTATAATTTAGCAAAACGCAGTCAATTGTAAACTAAACACAAACACCTATACAATGTTAGATTACCTTCTAGAAGTATTCTTTGAACTTTCTCGTCCAGGTTACAATGGAAATAATCTGGAAATGAACGGCTTCCTCGGCGATGTTCTCGTCAGGAAAATTTCTTACTACCAATAAGCGGCAACCAAGTGTAGCAAATTCCAAATGTCAAATTCATAATTGACTGTATAACGACGTTGTAAAGTTTATGTACACAGAAGCTTTTACTCACGGTATTACTTACACAATGTTGAATTAAATAGGTAGCTTTATTTACTAGTCAGTTTATGATTAACGTAAGTATTTACAAGTTTATGTACAGTGAAACTTGGTCTATTAAAGGCTGATAGCAGAAGCCCGGAAATAGGGATCGGCTTGCACAACACTTCATCATAAAAAAATATATTCAATTCACAAAATTAATCTAAAACTCCGCCAATCAGGAAGCACTATCCTAATTTCGAAAACGATAAGAAGGTCTTGTTGATCACGACAAATCCACATAAAGTTCCCCGGCCTGGTGAAGCTCCAACAAAAACCGCACAAAGGCGAAAGGCTACTCACGATAAGTTCGTAATAAGTTCGTAAGGTCCGGGAACGTCGTCGGCAAATTCTGTGCCACAACTGCGTTCAACCGAAACAAGACCAAGACTGAACACACACTTAATAATCCCTCAGTTTTGCCATATTGAACTTTAATACCAACAACCAATCAAATTGCTCATTACATTCAATTATCAACCGCACTAAAAACGAACACACCTCGGTAGAAGAAACGGCGTTTTCACATAGAAACTGCATTGCCAGCTTTTCAAGTAAGTTTATCTCACTTTACGATATACATGTACTTAGCTATTACTTAGGTCATATTGTTCAGTTAAGTATTACCTTCTAAACACGAATCGGTATGCTTTATTACGAAAGACTCCTGGCACCATTTCTCAATGGAGATTAACAGATACTCAATACGAGAAAAAACAACTTAGAATTTTATAACTTGCTTTTCTCCAAACTATTTTAATTACACTCAATAACAAATTGCGTTTTAATTTTTAAGTACTTGGGAAAATTTGTATGATCTATACGATTTCAGTTAAATTAATCCTAACAACAATGATTCTAATCCGAAATGCAATATAAAGTTTTACAACATCAATAGCAAAGATATGCCAATTTAATTTTAAAAGACGTAATTTCCCCCTTCAACTTACGAAAATTTTTGAAACGTGAAATAACGAGAATAACTACTATCTATACAAAATTACCCTACTTGGATTGGAACGCAAGCATCACGTGTGAATGAAACGTAATTAAATCTTGAATTAATATTATTAGTGACGATAAACAAAAAAACTTTTAATATCATATTCTAAATATCTTAACCATTAAAAAAAACTTTTAACCAATTTCAATCCTCACTATCTTAATCCCTGACAACAAAACATTTTAAATCTTTTGACTTTTAAAATCAAAATATCGAAAAACGAGCAGAAAAATATCTGACGTAATTTACTTAAAATTTTTACACCCGGTGACACTCCCCTTACAAGATGTTTACTTACCACAAAACATTCAAACTATGCCCTACTCTAAGCTAACAAACTATAGAACGCAAGAAAACAACTAGCCTACGAACAAAACGAACCCATGAATAGGTGTACGAAGAAACACGAAAAATGCGGTGACGTCGGTCTGGAAAGACCCCTCGCGAGACCTTCAAAAGGTAGTGGGATGCTACCGCGCGCACACGCCATTAGTTGGGACTATAGGGCCCAAACCTTAAATAGGGCTGTGCAAAACCTTAAATTGGTGGGGCTCGTGAAACGAAGCACCACCAGAAGCATAAAAGAGAAATCCGTCAAAAAAATAGAAAATTGAAAAATTGTATTAGATAAGACACGAAGTTGTAAATGTAAAGAACGTACAATTTCCGTTTTATGTAGCTAATAGACGTTCAAGGTCTGAAGGCTAAAATTTACTTTTTTTCTAAATAGGTCACTCGAGATATAACGATTTTGGTACAAAGTCTAAGTAGCGTGAAAAACTGTGTTGGAACGCAGTATTAGTTTCACTTTAAAAATATAACCTACAATTATCAATCATAGGTCAAGCTACGGTAGTAACTTTTTGTTCTTTTGACAGTGCTACCTCACTCTCCCTAGGTTCCATGGCCTGATCTAATGCAAAATAAGATGGAACAGAATATATAGTTAAATTTTTTTTATTTTATCAAATTATGTAATGGTATATCGGTTCACAGCTGCTGATATCAAACCCAGTACGAACGCCAATGATGACCAACTACGCAATTCATGTCATCCCAGAATATGAAAGTGTAATTTCACTATCGCCTCAAATAGCAGACTCTAAACCTACTTTAGAACATGAAGCAGTAACAAGCCGTTGGTGCTATTTTAATCGAGAAAAACGGTTGAGATTCTATAGGTATGACAATTTTCACACTTTGAAGTTGAAGATGAAGACAGACATTTGTATTTTTATTTCTTTTTGTGGTTTTGTTTTCTTATGTGTTTTAGGAGTTATTCTGTATTCAACTGCCTAGCGGAATGTCAAGTCAATTATACATTAGATAGATGCCAGTGTATGCCGTACAACATCATAAGTAATCTACTAACTCTGTAAATTTAATTTTTTTGTTACATGTGTAATTAGGTAGCATAACGGTTAAAATGTGCGAACAACAACATAAACCTTGCCAAGATGAAGTGATGAGTATGTTTTTGTTTTTTAACATCACATGAAAACGTATACCTTCTTTTAGGAATAGTATCACTGATAGAAAAACCTTTCGGGCAAAAGTAAAATGCAAATTTTAGTTTCCAATTAGTATAACAATTATTTTTTATGTGTAGATCTAAATGTAAATGTTTGCCAAGCTGCAACGAGTACTTCTTTCCAGAACGTATGTCATATAACCGATTAACTGAACAACGACTATTTCAGTTTCTACCCAGAATTAAAGATATCATTGACAATGAAACTGTGGAAGCGTTTTTGTAAGTAATTTACTTTTTTATATCCAAGAGTGTATTGTTAAATCTTTAGGATGCTTCAGTACTTTTATTAATCAACGCATTTTTTCTTTCGAAGTGCTACATTTATTACAAATAGTCCTCAACCTTTGCGCCTTGGTTTTACCCTGCATATCAGATAGTTATCCTCAGCATCTACCATTTCTTTGTTTGAGGAAACAGATCATAGTTTAAAGAGAGTAATAGCCGTCCTCCATACACTGTGCAAACGAAGCGCATTTCGGAATTCGTTCGTCAAATTTTACTGCACGTTCTTGATGGTTCTGCAGTAGAAGAGTGCCACTTAAGGTCATCTTCACGTGCGAGAGCGACTTGAATGAATTGCTCTTTTTTTTATTGTTGCATGTGTAGTTCTAAATTTTAGAACATAACTTAATTTAAATGCTACAGTATAAGTATACTCTTACAGGTCCTATTTCCTTTTATAACGCGGATTCCTGTATTATTTAACATAAGTGTAAACATAAGAGAATTCAGCAGGTGCAGTAGCAAATTATTAATCTGAATTACTGTAGTACATTTAAGGTACCGGCACACTAACGTAAATATTCTATTATTTAGCTTTCAAAACAGAATTTGCAAAATACAATATTGTCTAACGACTACCAGTAAAATACCCAATTTTAACTACTTAAAAGGTAGGTTACACACCTTCCAGGCATGACTAAGCATAATCACTCTATACATAGACCTGTTAAGCAAACAAAAATTCATCTTAATGAGGCAGTAATCACTTTTCTCCTTCCAACTGTTATATAAAACCAATTCGTTTCTACTATTTAAACTTAAGCAAGCATTGATCGAGAGAGAATGAGGAGGGAGGGAAGGAGAGAGGGAGAGAGACGGAGACGGAAACGTAGGAGTAGAGGGAGGGGAAGGGGAGGGGAGGGAAGGGGAGGGGAGAGGGAGAGGAGGAGAAGAAGGGAGGAGAGGAGAGGAGAGGAGAGGGAGAGGGAGAGGGAGAGGGAGAGGGAGAGGAGAGGGAGAGGGAGAGGGAGAGGGAGAGGAGAGGGGGAGGAGGAGAGGGAGAGGGAGAGGGAGAGGAGAGGAGAGGAGAGGAGAGGGAGAGGAGAGGAGAGGAGAGGGAGAGGGAGAGGAGAGGAGGAGAGGGAGAGAGGAGAGGAGAGGAGAGGGAGAGGGAGAGGGAGGAGAGGAGAGGGAGAGGAGAGGGAGAGGGAGAGGGAGAGGGAGAGGGAGAGGGAGAGGGAGAGGGAGAGGGAGAGGAGGGAGAGGGAGAGGGAGGAGGGAGAGGGAGAGGGAGAGGGAGAGGAGAGGGGAGGGGAGGGGAGGGAGAGGGAGAGGGAGAGGGAGGAGGGAGAGGAGAGGGAGAGGGAGAGGGAGAGGGGAGAGGGAGAGGGAGAGGGAGGGAGGGAGAGGGAGAGGGAGAGGGAGGGAGGGAGGGAGAGGGAGAGGGAGAGGGAGAGGGAGAGGGAGAGGGAGGAGGGAGAGGGAGAGGAGGGGAGAGGAGAGGGAGAGGGAGAGGGAGAGGAGAGGGAGAGGGAGGGAGAGGGAGAGGGAGAGGGAGGGAGAGGGAGGAGAGGAGAGGGAGGAGGGAGAGGGAGAGGGAGAGGAGGAGGGAGAGGGAGGAGGGAGAGGGAGGGGAGAGGGAGAGGGAGAGGGGGAGGAGGGAGAGGGAGAGGGAGAGGAGAGGAGGGAGAGGGGAGGGGAGAGGGAGGGGGAGAGGAGAGGGAGAGGGAGAGGAGGGAGGGAGAGGGAGAGGGAGAGGAGAGGGAGAGGGAGAGGGAGAGGGAGAGGAGAGGGAGAGGGAGAGGGAGAGGGAGAGGGAGAGGGAGAGGGAGAGGGAGAGAGGGAGAGGGAGAGGGAGAGGGAGAGGGAGAGGAGAGGGAGAGGGAGAGGGAGAGGGAGAGGGAGAGGGAGAGGGAGAGGGAGAGGGAGGAGAGGGAGAGGGAGAGGGAGAGGGAGAGGGAGAGGGAGAGGGAGAGGGAGAGGGAGAGGAGAGGGAGAGGAGAGGGAGAGGGAGAGGGAGAGGGAGAGGGAGAGAGGGAGAGGGAGAGGGAGAGGGAGAGGGAGAGGGAGGAGGGAGAGGGAGAGGGAGAGGGAGAGGGAGGAGGGAGAGGGAGAGGGAGAGGAGAGGGAGAGGGAGAGGGAGAGGGAGAGGGAGAGGGGAGAGGGAGAGGGAGAGGGAGGGAGAGGAGAGGGAGAGGGAGAGGGAGAGGAGAGGGAGAGGAGAGGAGGGAGAGGGAGAGGGAGAGGAGAGGGAGAGGGAGAGGGAGAGGGAGAGGAGAGGGAGAGGAGAGGGAGAGGAGAGGAGAGGGAGAGGGAGAGGGAGAGGGAGGGGAGAAGGAAGGGGAGGGAGGGGGAAGAAGGGGAGGGAAAGGGGGAAAGGGGGAAAAAGAGAAAGGGAGAAAGGGAGAAAGTGAGAAAGTGAGAAAGTGAGAAAGTGAGAAAGTGAGAAAGTGAGAAAGGTAGAAAGGGAGAAAGAGAGAAAGAGAGAAAGAGAGAGAGAGAGAGATCGAGAATCGCAGTAAAATATTTTATAATATAACGCAGTTATATCATGCACAAAACATTTATAACACTGGTCAACAAAATAATACTTAATTTTTTCCTTTGAAGTTTTTACTATTTATTGGTTTAATCTAGTGTGCTAATATCAAACTTGGCACTAGTTTGTGTGTTACAGCTAGTGTTTTTCTGCGACAATGGTGAATTGGTAAAAGAAGTGTTCTGAAGTTAAAAACACCGATTATTTGGCGAAAACCAAGAATCACCATGATTATGGCGACACCACCAGTTGATTTACAATCAAAAAGATCACTTAGAAACTGAAGAAGAGGTAACATCACACAATGCTGAAGATTTAGATTTTATAATCCACTCACCAGATCCTCAACCTTTTGATCAAAAGGAGTTAAAGATTTAATAAGGGACTCAAATTTGTCAAAAGAAGTTTCTGAATTTTTTGCGCCCCGTTTAAAACAGAAGAATTTGCTACGTCCAGATGCAAAAGTTGCTACTTTCCGAACTCGAGAAAAGGATATGTTGGCAATTTTTTCAATTTAAAAGGATTCAATTCTTTGTAATGATATTAAGAGTATTTTTTAGAACATGGGTTTGCAACAATATAGTCCAAAAGATTGGCGTATCTTTATAGATAGCTGTAAGAGAAGCTTGAAATGTGTTCTGCTCCACAACGGCAACAAGTATGGATCTGTATCTATTGCCCAGTTCACTACTATGAAAGAAGAATATAAAACTATTCCCTTAGTAATGGAAAGAATGAAATATCGAAAATATAACTCGGTAATATGTGTAGATTTAAAAATAGTTAATTTTCTCGGCATTATAAGCAGTTTGTAAAGGATTAAGCACGGAAAACTTAAAAGCAGGTATTTTTGATGGTCCACAAATTCGGCAGCTAATAAAGAACCCAAATCATGTGAATTTGATGACTAAGCTAGAATCTAATGCTTGGAAATAATTCGTTCTGGTGATACAAAATTTCTTGGGAAATCGTAAATCGGACGACTATCCTCAATTAGTTGAGCGCACGCTGTCTAATCTGGAAGGTTTGGATTGCAACATGGGTATTAACATCTATTATTTACACTACCATTTGGATTTATTTCCACAAAATCCTAGCGATTTTAGCAAAGTAGAGACTTCACCAAGAAATACGCACAATGGAATAGCGTTATCAAGGGAGGTGAGACGCTTACCTGATGGCGGATTACTGCTGGAGTTTACAAAAAGTTACCTGCCCAAGAAAGTCCTATAAAAGAATGTTGTGTAGCGTGTATAAGTGATTTTTAAAAAGTAACTCTAATTTGAGTAGTTTTTTGTAAAATTTGTTAGTTCATGTAAATATAGAACAAGATCTGACCGAAAACATATAGTATCATTTTCGTAATTTGCAGGTTAGATAAACTTAAAAACTATTAGATTTCAGGAAAAAAAAATTAGCGTTGGCCAGTGTAATTAAACAAAAATTGCTTTGCGTAGTTGTAAGGTACGCCATGATCCCACAACCTGGGCCTTTTGTGGCTCTTAATTGTATTCAAATAAAGAGGTTTTGAAACACTTAGCTCAAATGGATTTGAGCAGCATAGACCGAAAGGTCATCGGTTTCACGAAGTATCAAATGGCCAGGGACCGCATTGTCAATCTAAAATCTCCAAAAATATATTTGTAACTGCACGAAATTCCCAAAAGTCAACCCAACCGCAAAGCAAACAACGAAACCCAACCCTTTTAGTATCAAAAAGGAACAAGAAAGAGAAAGCAAACAACTCAAGCAACAAACAAAAGAATAACTTGACTCCAACCTTCAACCTGACTTCATCGGCAAATTAGTCGATGCTAGAAAAACATAACAACTAAAATCAAAAGAGAGCACAGGGTAAATCGATACTACTGCCAAAACAAACAAATCAAGATAAAATAAAAAAGGTTTATTGTTACAGTTAGGGAAGTAAAGCGGATGGAGATTGTGTAATTCGGGTAGGTGTAATTGTCATCTCAATATTTCTAGCAAACACTTATTCATATTGTGGTATAGTACAAAACCTAAATATATACAAAACGTAATCCCATTGACTCTGACTCCCGGGATCCCGTAGTCACCGAACGGGAAAGGCGAACCTATCTCGTTCATCTCAGGTCTGTCATACAATCATTTATCTAGTAAAATAAAACAGGAAGCTAGAAAATTGAAAAGGATCCCTCTTAAGGAAAATTAGAAAGAACGGCTTTAGAAAAAATCCAGGCAAAAGGAGGAGAAAGGACCATGTGTACGATCGACAAACGCCAAAGGAGAGGTCTCCGCAGGCACAGACATGGCGTACAACACCAAAAGAGCATTATCCATGACTGAAATGGAAGCAATCGTAAACGACGATAATTTTTATCTATTTGATGAAGAAGAGAATGTAGATATTATTTTGATTCCACCAAATGTTGATGAAAATACAGATGAAGAAGTGGATGATAATATGACGTTGAATGATGCACCGGAAGTATCTGACGTTGCAGGTACTTTTGAAATTCATGGCTATATAATGGGAGAAGAGCAAGAAATTGTATCTCGAAAAACTTCTGGTAAATCTGTAGCTAAAAAACGAAAACTGGCAGATGAAGTATCAGAATGGACTAGTGAAATACCCAAAGTATAAACCGTTACGTGACCAGACAAATAAAGTAGAAAAAACAGTTAAAAATATGAAAGAGACTAAAAAAGGTTATTCTCCCACACAACTTTTTCAATTATTTTGGAACGAGGGGATTAATGATCATATTGCTAGATAAACTATTCTAAAAACCAGAAAATTTTACTTTTGATGTGGAAGAATTTAAAACTTTTCTGGGTGTTTTGTTATTATCCAGCTACAATAATCCACCTTCTGAAAAATTATATTGGTGAAATCATCAGGATGTAGAAAATTATATAGTATATTATAGTAGATTATCTCGAGGAATCGATTTCTAAAAATTAAATATTTAATTCATTTTGTGGATGACACAGCAAACGTTAATAAAGAAGATCGTGCTTTTAAAATCAGACCTTTTCTAAACATGACAAGGGATTCTTTTCAACAAATAGGCATTTTTGAGCAAAATTTGTCAGTCGAAATGATTGTCAAATACTACGGAAGACACGGCCTCAAACAATTTATCAAGGGAAAGCCCATTAGACTTGGGTGCAAGTTTTGGGCTCTATGTCGCTTATTTGGGTTTTGCTACAATTTTCAATTATGTACTGGAGCTTGAAATAATCCTGAGGTGCAAGATCTTGCTTTAGAAAGTCGAGCGGTGTTAAATATGCTTGAATCAGTGAAATCCCACTAAGTCATATCATTTATTGTGACATTCTTTTTAGGAGCTTAGACCTTTTAGTACACCTTAAAACATTGGATTTTCGTGCTTCAGGAACGATGAGAGAAGATAGCTTACAGAAATGTCCACTTTCTAGTAGTAAACAAATGAAAAATAAATCAAGAGGTCGTTACGAATTTAGCTTTTGCTGGTTGGGAAATGGAATGACATCAAATGTGTTACAATGGGAACCAATTTTGATTATGTTGTCCCATTGGTAGCAGCTCAGAGGTTCAGCCTTTCACGGAAAAGCAGCTTTATCTTTGTGAGAATTTAGAAGAAATATAGAAATGACTTATTTGAAAGCGCATTCGAAGGCGTTTAGATCAGCTAGTCCCTCACGAATGGTTCCAGATGCTAGGCACGACGGAAAAGCTCATTACATTGCAAAAAAAAGAGATAAACAGGGAAGATGTCAAGCACAGTTATGTAGGCAACACCCAGAACTTATTGTTGAAAATGTGACAACATTATGCATAGAATGTGATGAAAATTATCATTTACATAATATAATAATTATTGATATACCCATTTTATAATGCTCTATATTTTACAATACATTTAAAATTAAATGTTAATAAGTAACAGAATTTGTGTTCTTGTTTAAAATCGTTATCACTAAGCAAGTAAATATGTACAACTGTGCATATAGAGAACACCCTCATATTATCCCAATGTCGCCATGTGACGACGGCCTTTATCTCAGTAAAGGAGCGATAAAATCAAAAACTGGTAAGGAACATTTTAGGATAATCATTTTCTTACAGGCGGTTTCAATAAACAAAATGTTAATATATTCCAAAAAATGTGCTTGATACTTAATGGGTACTTTTTGATATCTAACTTTCCTTTGGTAAACACATATTTCTGTTATGTTGTCTGCATCTAAAGCGTTAGGATTTTGTATAAGGAGTTGGTCAAGATTTAAATCAATCACCAGTTTGAAAATAATATATTTTACTTTCATCTGTAGTGAGCTTGAGAATGTATCAATAATTTGGTCTCCGGTTGATAAAAATTCGTCGGCGAAGTCAAAATACTTTATAAGTAGTTTCTAATGTTTAAAGCTTGTACAAGATTTTGTATAAATACTCCATTTTAAAGTATAGAATGCATATTAAAATAAAATTTAAAGACAATTTTAACAAAAAAAAAGCTAGTTTCTTCGCCGGGGTCAGAACTCTCATTCCTTACATTACCAGTCCCATCATTTGATCATCTAGCCATTGCTCCATTTATATTTAACGTATATTATTAGTATATTATTGAATAGTTGTAGATATTTAATTGTTATCATTTTTGTGCATTTTTGTTCGCTGATCAAGCAGAAACTATGTATATATCCGCTTTTCACGATTTTTCTGCAGCATCCCAGTCGAAAATCTTGGTTAATGGAGTGTTTTTCGTCCGTATAATAAATTTCAAATTAATAACTCTATTTAAGCGGTAAGTTTACTTGAAATCAGATGGAAGAAAGTCTGGATAATTTTCTATTACTGAATGCTCAAAATTTGTGGTTTCAACTAGATGGTGCTCCAGCGCATAACTCTATAGGTTCGAGAGTACCTTTCCGAAGAATTTACAGAGAGACTAATTGACACTTATGGTAACGTTTTCCGGCCAGTGCGTCACTCGACTTAACCACATTGAATTTTTGCTTTGGGGTTACTTAAAAGACCAAGTTTACGTTCACCATTTCGAAATGGAAGAACAGCTTTTCAGAGCCCTTACCGCAGCGTTTAATAAAATTACTCCAGAAAGCTTATTTATGTTTTGCAAACAATGGTAACCTCTTTGAATTTTTTGTTATAAGTGATATGTTCCTAATAACATTAGTTTACCTTTGTACCTCTTTTTGTTTAAAGCTTAACAATAAAAATATGAAAGTTATTGCAAAAAAAAATTTATTTGCCAAAAAGTTTGCAATCAATCACATTGTGTTATACATCATTGAAATGGTTATCTATCTAACACAGAGTGTATTATGTTTTCGGGCCATCTAAAAAAATGATATTTACTCGTAAACGAAACGTCGGAAAAAAATTATAAATACCATCATGTAGAAATCAGAAAGTGACAATGAGAAAGTATTTTTGGTTTTAAATTCAACAATAAATAAAAACAAAAATAAAAAAAATCATATTTTTCAAAATATTGAAAGACCCCAATGCAGTGCATTCTTATCTTGGACACTATATATATATATATATATATATATATATATATATATATATATATATATATATATATATATATATATATATATATATATATATAATTATTTCACTGTAATTTACAGGAAAAGTGCTGCAATTATAAAAATATTTTCCCCACAGCATTACATAGAGAGATCTACAAAAAATGATTTATATGACAACTTAGAACTATTATGTAGGTATATAGTGCGTATATTGGCACAAAATGTATAATTTACATTATTTTCTAGCAAACATGGGTGGACTACTGAGTATGTTTTTAGGATTTAGTTTTTTAAGTGCTGCAGAGGTTATATACCACTTAGTATGTGAGATAACACCTGTCGCTGTAAAATTACTAATAGAAAAATATCATGATAGAAGAAGAAAGATACTTCCCTTCACAAAATAATTTAATGCTAATTAATTTTCTAAATCAACGTTCAAGATTAATTGTATATGTAGATAATTATTTAGTTTTTTTGCACTTTTTATGCACCACGCAACAATGTACTTATGTAGTTACAGTTATTCTGTCACGAGCATCCAAAAGTAATGAATAGAATTGTATACTAATTAGTTCATTATTGTAAGTACTTTAGATTAACTTATGTTACATAAATTGTATGTAAAATATTTAATACATCATTATTGTGGACTCTAATTTACTTTCCAACCTAACATTACGTCACATTAGGCACATAACCTAAAGCGTATAGCTTCGTTCATTTTCATATCAACTCTGTACATTAGCTGGTATTGTTAATTAATGACAGAAATTAATATCCGACTGACAAATGATTACTTTATTACAATTTAAGTCCAGAATATTAGATTTGAAATCGTAAGCCCAGGTTTTAGTCAATGATTTCTGATTTTCATCAAATTGCTACATTGGACTTAAATGAATACAGAGAATACGTAACGAACGATCTAACTGCTGAAAGAATTACCAAAACAACATGGTGAGCTAGGGCAGATGCTGTTAGCGTTTTAATGACAGATACTGAAAAGTAGTAGTGAGACCTTTCGTCGCCACAAGCTCAGCCCACCCACGTGGGGCGTATTTTAACCTTGACGGCCACGTGGTGACGTGGTTTGACCTCGGGACTAACCCTGGGTTGACCTTGTGCCTGACCTTGACTGTTACGTGGGCAACGTATTTTGACCTCGAGTCTGGTCCAGGAGTTGGCTATATGGATTTTTTGTATTCTAATAAGAGATCCTAGCCTTATAAGACATGTATAGATAACGTAAATCTAAAATTAATTAAATATGAATGAAAATGGTTAAACTGTATTATTGATATCTTATAAAAGCGGTTGGCCTTGGAATTTTTTTAAATTAACAGTAGACGTATTTTTTAAAGAAAATTTAGTTTTACATAAATTTTCTTTATAACGTGTTTTGATGTAAAGCGAAATAAATGTAAAAATTAAATAAATATGATTGATATGTATTAATCTCTACCTGACATGAAGTTTAAACGTCATTCTGACATAGATAACTTTTTTGGTTTTAAAGCGTGATTTTATTTCTCGTAATGAGCTTATTATAACAGAGGAGGCTGCATAATTATCCTAAAAAATTTTATAAAAATTATTACAGATAGCGTAAGGTAAGGCTAGAATTGATTATATATAAATGAAATGAAAATGGTTAAATATTGATATTTTATAGAAGCAGTTGACCTTGGAATTTTTAAGTTAACATGTTTATATCTATTTCTATCTGCCTAACATAAAGTTTAAATGTCATTTTGACATGGATAACTGTTTTTGTTTTACAGCATGATTTTATTTTTCATAATAAGTTTGTTATAAAATAGTTTGCATAATTATCCTAATAAATGTTAAACTCAGCTTAAATGTACAAACCTAATTATCTCTAACACGCACGTATTGTAATTTTCTATTCATGGTGAGAATATTTTCTGTAATAGAGTTGGCGCCACCTAATGGTATATTTCTAGGACTAATTGGGGTTTGTTTGTGGAGAACGTCCGTTAGGAAAACAAGATTATTAATAAAAAAGAATTGAAGGAAAACTTAGCGTTTGAAAATATATTTTAAATACAATACATCACCATCATCTTGGATTTGAAATACATTCACATCATCCAATTCATCGTTTTCATCATCATCTAGAACGGTTATATTGTAATAGTGTACAAACAGGTCAGTAAAATCTCTAATGTCCGCTGATGTTGGCTCATAAACAGGAGAATACATTATAATAATGCTCACTCAATGGTGGTTACACTTTAACGAGCAAGCGAAAGGCGAGAAACCAGAATGTTGCCGGCCTTGGATCTTGTGCTTGGGCGCACTCATCAATGTTCGGATAGAATCGGTTATCTTCAGAGAAGTTTGGAGTGGGGGTCGCCGAAACAGACTTCACAGTCGTCTTAGCAGAAATACCTCTGCCAAAAAAAGGAGCTTAGATTTATAAACATGCCACTAGGGAAGATATTACTGCGTGGTTTGAGAAACAAGAAGCGTACACTATGCATAAACCGGTAGTGAGACATTTTCTCTACACAGGTACATTGTGAGTAACATTTCTGAGTTATGGCAACCAGTCGAATCTTTTTTGCGATATGCGAAATATAGGTAAATATATGACGGATATAATTATATACAGACGGTTATCCTTGTATTTAGCAAGCAGCCACGATCGCGCTGGGCTGAACCTCTGAAGTTGAAAACTGCAAGTTCTATAATCGCATTTTCGGTTATTTTTCATATAGGTAAAATTTTGCGATGCGATGCTTCCAACGAAGGCTGCTTTCACGACCCCCACCACTCTACTGTTCCGTCCTCCGAATGTAACCGAGCATATCCGAACGTACCCGATAAAAACTGCTGTAATTAGATTACATTTTAATTTTAAAAGCAGATTTACTTGTTTGTGTGATGCCATCTAGTGGTGTATTTTTAAAGTAGCGAATGTTTTTCTGTAATAGAAGCTGATCGTGCCCGGCTCGTTTCTCTCGCCTCTCTCGCCTCGTCCCTTTCATCTCTCTCGAAATGTTTAGGTAAGGTTAGGTCAATATACGTACAATATTAGGTTAGATTAATAATAATAAACGCACGGTTTAGGGTATGTCAATGCTAGTGCGCGAGCCTTGACCTACCCTAATCTCTTCAAACATAACGAAATTAACTAAACTCAAATTACGTATTTATAGTATCTTTTCCGAAACTGAATTCAGTCATAGGAAATTCCTAAGGCCAACCCCAAGGCCGGCCGTACGGTCAACTTCAAGGTCAGCTGAAGGTGACTTTTTCTCACGGTAAAATAAGTATGTTGTCGTTGTTACTTAAACACTCATTATAAAGAAATTTTTGCATGTATAATGCTGAAGGTTGACTTCAAGGTGAAATCACTGGACATAAATACATCTCTACTTAAAATAAATCCCAAGGTCATCACTTCTATAAGATATCACTTTCCACTTTCATTCATATTTAATTAATTAATTTTTAGACTTTACATGCGTTATATTAATAGACATAAGTACATATTAACTTAAAAAAAAGATTCCAAGGCCGACCGCTTCTATAATACAAGGTCATTTCAAAATGTTATCCATTACAATGCATGAATCCTCCGTTTTATGTTGAAGGTGACTTTTTTTTTACAATCTCAAGGTCGTTATTCAGATACTGAAAAAATTTGAACTAACGCTATTATCTAACCGATAACCTACCTATTTATAAATGAAAATGTATTTGAAATTTTAAAGAAACGATCGTTAGGTACTAAAATGGCTCTAAATGTTTTATTATATCTTTTTTATTAAAAACTTTATATTCAATTATTCACGTAAAGCACCTTACTTAACTTAGTACCACATCAAACACTAAAAATCAAAATAACTCGGAAACGCACAGGAATTTCGAAACAGAAGAAGGTACATTATTTTTATTAAACTGTATGTAGATACTGAAAATAAGTTTTTTTTTAAAATAGTCATTGGCGTAGAAGTTCTGTTTATGAAAGGGGTTGAGCACCCCCTCCACTCCGTCACTGTGCAAGTTTGTGAACATTCTTATCGCTTGTTTTATGCCCCTTAATTAATAGACATTATCCCCCCAACTTGAAAAAATCTAAGCATTCGTTTATGAGATGAAAATTTCAGAAAAAAAAATTATATTCAACATCCTGTATCTCGGAAAAGAAGCCTTCTACGACGTATGTTTATAGGAACTTTTGTTTTTAGAAACATGTGTTCTATCTCCTGTTAAAGTTTGTCTACAAAAACTGACTCACCCTGTATATATATATATATATATATATATATATATATATATATATATATATATATATATATATATATATATATATATATATATATATATATATATATATATATATATATATATATATATATATATATATATATATATATATATATATATATATATATATATATATATATATTATACATATACGGGTGCTGGAAAATGGCGTATTATCTCTGCGGTACATTAAGGGATGTTCCCAGACTGTGAGAAAAAAATTCTCTCGTATATGTTTGACAATAATGAAGTTCAAAGTGAGGATCTTGAAATGCTCATATTTAGTGCTATAACTATAAAAATTAATTATTTCCAGCTGATTTATACAAACAACAATAATTCTAAACTATTTTGTTCATTAGTACCACGAATTTTTAAGAAATTTTAGAGTACAATGTATTGAAAACCTAAAAATCTCAGTTGGCAACAAAGCTTTTAAACAATCAAAAGGAGTACAATAAAAATCACATGGCTCTAATTTTGAACATACAGTCTAATCAAGTGAAAGTGTTTTTAGTTATAATTTAAGTTTGTTTTTATTTCATTGCTATAAGTTTGAATTATGATTGTTAGAATGTTAGAATTTACTTAAGTTTAATAAAGCATTACATCCATGGAAACGCAGCTCTATAACCTTTACTTACACATGCAGTTACAAGCCAACATTGCCAACTTTTTTTATCTTTAAACCACTGTATTAGAATAACCATTACCCAAAGAATTTTTCTGATTTTTTTCATGCTCAGAAAACAAAGTTTGGTATTCTTAGCAAATCTGTGGTCAGTCGTACTAACCTGTATGTAAGCCTTAGATTAGGAAAAAAATGTCTAAGATTAGGATTAGGATTCATATATGGTGTATCCAAAATTGAAGATCAAGTTCTTCAAATTACTGACGAACATCCAAAAACGAGTACCAGGAAAATTGCTCAACAAGTAAATGGTACAAAACTGTTTGGAATATTCCAAAAGAGAATTTATTGTATCCATATCATATTCAACGCGTTCAACGTTTGCTACCTAATGACTATCCGCTCCGTATGCAGTATTGCCAATGGATATTAAGAAAAATTGCAAACAATCCAAATTTTGCAGCAACTATTTTGTTTACAGATGAAGCCAACTTCTCAAGACCTGGCATTAGGAATTTTCATAATAACCACATATGGGCTGATGCGAATCCACATGCCACAGTTGTAGCGCGATTCCAATAAACATTTTCAATCAGTGTTTCGATTGGGTTGGTATTACCGACGATTTTCCTTCCCCGACGATTGACCAGTGATACATATCTTCATTTTCTAGAAAATGAACTTCCCATTCTTTTAGAATCATAATTAGAAGGTATATATGGTTCATGCATGACGTTGTTCCTGCACATTTTGTAATGATCGTACGGAAGTTTTTAAATAAACTTTTTTCCAGACCATCCGATAGGACGAGGATCTCCACATCCATGGTCCCCAAGGTCACCTGAACACAATCTTCTGGATTTTTGTGTGTGGGGGAATTTAAAATCACTCGTTTACACAACCCCACGCTTAAATTTAGATCTTCAAAATCTTCATAGGAGGCTGCTTTCGCAACACTCCTGGATCTTTCGAACGTATTAGGTAATCTATTAGACGCCGAGCGGGTGCTTGTATTTTAGCTGGAGGTACACATTTTGGACATCTGCTCTGAAATGTACTACTTTTATGTTTATCACAATGTTATTGATTCTATTAAGTAATAAAAACATTGAGCATCCTGTATCTCATTAAGGACAAAACTTATCACAGATGTTTGTGGGAGCTTTTCGTCTTAAAATATATATATATATATATATATATATATATATATATATATATATATATATATATATATATATATATATATATATATATATATATTGCGATAAATTCTCCCCCCTTTCTGTTTGTTAAAGATAATTTTTATAATTAAGATTAAAAATAAATATAAGCTCCGATAGAACAATGAGACTCATCTAACAGGGGATAGGGATCAACGAAAATTTAGAAGGAACTTGCATTTAATATTATAAAACAAACTATCATGAAATTGAAATAACTTATTGGTTTGACTACAATAACCATAGTTAACATGATCAAAATACACTAAGGTAACGTCCTATTTAATAAAAAAAAATCTTAATTGATTAAATAAATCGGATTATAATCTTTACTTCGCATCAATATCTGCGTTATACCCTGTATATAACAACTACTTTTAAAAATAATAGTGAGCGTGCGCAGTGATCCGCAACCATATGACCTATCATAAAGAAAAGTGAAATTTGACAAACCAGTAAGTACAAAGATGTTTGATTAATAAAAACACAATTATCAAGAAAACATTTAAAATTCTAGAACAAATAATATTCCCTTTGAACCTGCATACTTGTTGTTGCACATCATTGTTATTACAAAGGATATAATTTGCGAACATAATATAGTATCAATGTCAACAAAATACTCACATTTTGGTCCTTCTCTTCGTGGGTATCTGCTGCACAAGACGGTTGTAACCACCAGCTGCTGCAAACTGCTATTCTGCCACTCGAACATCCAAAGTCTTCTTTACGATAATCAGCTTATTCACTTCGGTAAGTTTCACTATTAATATTATAATGTTGACGAATCTTTGTTTTAGGTTTATTGCTTCTTTGATAAATTGCATTCAAAAGTAAATTTTTGAATGAGCATGGAATATGGATGGTTGTCGTAAATTAAAACACTTTTTAATAAACAGGGTGTATAATGAAAATAACTTATGGACACCACAATTTAGTATGCACATCAACATACACGATTTATATTTAATTACACAAAATCGAAACGTCAGAAAAATTTTTATAACTAAACGAAACTTCCGAATTAAGGTTCGAAAAGGTAAACTAACCTTATTTAAAAATTATATTACAAACAAAAGATTATCACTTGTTTCGTGATTACTTCCGAAACTAAACCGCACTTTATTATAATCCCGATGTGATTTAAAATTTTGTTTAAACTTATATTTTCAAAAACAATTCGCAACAGCTTGCTCTGACAAGTTGTTGCAAAAGTTGAAAATCAAGAGAGATCAAGAAGCTAAAAACGCTTGTATTTATATCTTTTTATTCGACAACCAAATTCTTCGAATGTTTCCTTAGTTACGAGAAATTTTTGCTTAAATCCTATTGGTTAAAACAATTCTTAAATTACGTAAATTCTTTAAAACCTTATAACTTTCTTCCTATAATACATATCTTAAATCTAAAAACATTTCCAAAATCTACACAAATTTCTCTAAATTTTGATACCAAACAAGATCTAAATCGGACATTTAATAACAATGTTGATTTCTACCCTTATTTATTGATTTTAAGCTAATTCTATGCTATTTACAGGCTTGAAAAATATCTCCACAGGAATAGGGGAAGCTACTGCACCCTAATATACATCTTAAAACTGCCTGCGGCCAATTTGAAAGGAAAAATTTTTTAAATCTAACAATTCTTACAAACTAAAATTAACAAAATTGAACATAAAAATAAGGAATTACATCATAAAATTGAGGCTACCTTATTATTTTTGCCTCTACTAATTTATTTTATTGGAATTGTCTCAATTAAAATTACTTTTCACAAAAATTGTATGTTCGGGGAAATGACATAACCTCACATTGTCTTTATCAAATAAATGTTAAATTTCACCTTTTTAAGCACAAAAATTGTTCATGTAAGTGTTTAGAACTATAGTTTAAGTTACAAATTAGTTTATTTAATCACTTTTGTAGGTTGATAAGTTCTCCTACAACTAGTGTCAGAATGTTGTCATACACTAGTTTTATGTGAAGAACTGTTGAATTAAACACAATAATTCCAGATCTATTGCATGATCCATGTTATATAGTCACCCACTAATGTGCTTGTTCTGTTTTTTCTATAAGTTTTGCACTATTATAAGTTTAACGCACAAATACGAATGTTCTCGAAAATTTCGGCTGCGCACATATAAATTGTGACATTGATACCAGCCTATCTCTAATTGTAACATTATTTTTGTCATCCACAACCTGTATTACATGTCGTTAGGGAATATTGTTTATTATAAACTTAAAAAAACTAAAATGAAATTTGAATTAATTGAAAAACGAAACAAACATCCCCTATACTTTTATGTACTGTGTTGTCTATTACTAAAATTATCATTATTAACACAACGTTAAGAAAATATCTTAAATTTCTCAAACACCTCAATGTTTATTAATCATATTATTCTATGATTATTTATGGAAATGTACCATTTTCGTACAAACTAAAACAAAACTTCACTATGGAATTACATAGCTACATGTATCTAATTAGATTCATCTCAAAATATATATATATATATATATATATATATATATATATAAAGTCTATCACCAAGGTGTTATCTTTGAACTGGGTAAAGGGATAGTTATAAAATTCTCGGGCAATGAATGGGATTGTATTCTGCATTTTACAGAGTAAATGTCAAATTTTTTTGACGTCAGCGTTTACCTGAATGTTTTTAAACGGCAACCTAGGTGGAGTGATGTATCACATGAAAGCTTATTTTCTCCTCTTTCCACAAATATTCCAAGTGTACAACTTTACTATGAATTTATGAGAGAAATTTAGCAAAAGTATAAATAATGCAATTTTGAACAAAATTTGATTTTACAAAAATTATAACTGAGCAATTCACTTTTCACTAACTTCATTACAATAAGTGCTCAAAATGATGGTGTTTGTTTGTTGACAGTGGTACAACCTCTATTCGATGCTGCGTATAGAATTGATGATCATTTGTGGCTTCAATAAAAAAAAGGACCAATCAAATGGTTTGTCACCAAATCGGCCCACACATTAACTTTTCGTTGAAGCTGTGCATGAACCTCCTCCAACCTGTGAGGATTACAATCTGACCAGTACCGAGAATTGTCTGTTAACAGAACCGTTCAAGCAAAATGTGGCTTCATCACTTAATACAACAAAATCTAAGAAATTGTTTTGCATCCTAATGTTCTCTGTAACTGTTTCACAAAACCCTAATCATCGATCAAAATAATCTTCAACCAATTCTTGATGGTCCTGAACTTTAAACGGACGAAACTTTATTTTTTCTGCTAATTAGTTTGTAAAGACTTTCTACCATGATTTCTTGCCAATACACTTGTAAATTTGTTGGGGTTGTCTTGAACATCTAATAGAGCGTATGTGCGTGAGCGCGTGTGTGGGTCTGTGCGTGTGTGCATGTGTCCGTCTCCCTGTCTGTGTCCCTGTCCGTATGTGTCCGTGTCTGACTCCCTGTCCGTGTCGCGTGTGTCCGTGTCCATGTGTGTCTGTGTGCATGTGCGTCTGCGTGTGGGTGTCCGTGTTTGTTTGTGTTTGTGTTTGTGCTTGTGTTTGTGTTTGTGTTTGTGTGTGTGTTTGTGTTTGTGTGTGTGTGTGTGTGTGTGTGTGTGTGTGTTTGTGTTTGTGTTTGTGTTTGTGTTTGTGTTTGTGTATGTGCATGTGTTCGTGTCTGTGTCTGTGATTGTGTCTGTGCCTGTGTCTGTGTCCGTGCCTGTGTCTTTGTTAGTGTTTGTTTGTGTTTGTGTTTGTCCGTGTTAGTGTTCGTGTTCGTTGATCGTTTTCGTGATCGTGTTCATGATGGTCTTCGCGTTAGTGTTCGTCTTCGTGTTTGTCTTCGTGTTCGTATTCGTGATCGTGTTCGTGACCGAGTTCGTGTTCGAGGTCGTGCTCGTGATCGTGCTAGTGTTCGTGTACACGTTCGCGGTTGTGTTTGTGTATGTGCATGTGTTCGTATCTGTGTCTGTGTCTGTGATTGTGTCTGTGCCTGTGTCTGTGTCCCTGCCTGTGTCTTTGTTAGTGTTTGTTTGTGTTTGTGTTTCTGTTTGTGCGTGTTAGTGTTGGTGTTAGTGTTCGTTGATCGTGTTCGTGATGGTCTTCGCGTTCGTGTTCGTCTTCGTGTTCGTTGATAGTGTTTGTGTTCGTATTCGTGATCGTGTTCGTGCCCGTGTTCGAGGTCGTGCTCGTGATCGTGCTAGAGTCGTGTACACGTTCGCAGTTGTGTTTGTGCTGGTGTTTGTGTTTGCGTTCGTGTTCGTTGATCGTGTTCGAGGTCGTGCTCGTGCTCATGTTCGTGTACGCGGTTGTGTTTGTGCTTGTGTTTGTGTTTGTGATTGTGTTTGTGTTTGTCTTTGTGTTGGTGTTTGTGTATGTGTTTGTGTCTTTGTGTGTGTCTGTGTCTGTGATTGTGTCTGTGTCTACGTCTGTGCCTGTGTCTGTGCCTATGTCTGTCTGTGTCTGTCTGTGTCCGTGTCTGTGTCGGTCTCTGTGCCTGTGTCTTTGATAGTGTTTGTTTGTGTTTGTGTATGTGTTTGTGTATGTGTTTGTGTATGTGTTTGTGTCTGTGTCTTTGTCTGTGTTTGCGTCTGTGATTGTGTCTGTGTATACGTCTGCGCCTGTGTCTGTGCCTATGTCTGTCTGTGTCTGTGCCTGTCTGTGTCCGTGCCTGTGTCGGTGTCTGTGCCTGTGTCTGTGTCTTTGTTAGTGTTTGTTTGTGTTTGTGTATGTGTTTGTGTTTGTGTTTGCGTTTGCGCTACCGCTTGTGTTTGTGTTGATGATCGTGTTCGTATTCGTGTTCGTGCTCGTTTTCGTGTTCGAGGTCGTGCTCGTGTTCGTAGTCGTGTTCGTGCTTGTGTTTGCGTTCATGTTCGTGCTCGTGTTCATGTTCGTTGATCGTGTTCGTGTTCGTGATTGTGTCCGTGTTAGCGTTCGATTTCGCGGTTGTGTTTGTGCTTGTGTTTGTGATTGTGTTTGTGTTTGTGCTTGCGTTTGTGTATGTGTTTGTGTTTGTATGTGTATATGTGTTTGTGTTCGTGATCATGTACGTGATCGTGTTCAAAATCGTGTCGTGGTCGTGTTCGTGGTTGTGTTTGCGCTTGTGCTTGTGTTCGTGATTGTGATTGTGTTTGTATTTGTGTTTGCCTTCGTGGTCGTGTTCGCGGTTGTGTTTGTTTGTTTGCGTTCGTGCTCGTCGATCATGTTCGTGATCGTGTTCGTGCTAGTGCTCGTGTTCGAGGTCGTGCTCATGCTCATGTTCGATGTTGTGTTTGAGATTGTGTTTGTGTTTGCGTTTGTGGTTGTGTTTGTGTATGTGTGTGTTCGTGCTTGTGTTCGTGTTCGCGGTTGTGTTTGCGTTTGTGCATGTGCTTGTGTATGTGTTTGCGTGTGTTTGTGTTCGTGATCGTGTTCGTTGATCGTGCTCGTGTTCGCGGTTGTGCTTGTGTTCGCTCGCGTTCGTGTTCGTTGATCGTGTTCGTGTTCGCTGTTGTGTTTGTGCTTGCGTTTGTGTATGTGTTTGTATGTGTATATGTGTTTGTGTTCGTGATCATGTACGTGATCGTGTTCAAGATCGTGTCGTGGTCGTGTTCGTGTTCGCGGTTGTGTTTGCGCTTGTGCTTGTGTTCGTGATTGTGATTGTATTTGTATTTGTGTTTGTCTTCGTGGTCGTGTTCACGGTTGTGTTTGTTTGTTTGCGTTCGTGCTCGTCAATCATGTTCGTGATCGTGTTCGTGCTAGTGCTCGTGTTCGAGGTCGTGCTCATGCTCATGTTCGATGTTGTGTTTGAGATTGTGTTTGTGTTTGCGTTTGTGGTTGTGTTTGTGTATGTGTGTGTTCGTGCTTGTGTTTGCGTTTGTGCATGTGCTTGTGTATGTGTTCGTGATCGTGTTTGTTGATCGTGCTCGTGTTCGCGGTTGTGCTTGTGTTCGCTCGCGTTCGTGCTCGTGTTCGTTGATCGTGTTCGTGTTCGCTGTTGTGTTTGTGTTTGAGATTGTATTTGTGTTTGTGTTTGCGGATGCGTTTGCGGTTGTGTTTGCGTATGTGTTTGTGTTCGTGCACGCGTTCGCGGTTGTGTTTGCGCTTGTGTTTGTGTTTGCGTTTGTGTGTGTTTGTGTTCGTTGATCTTGTTCGTGTTCGAGGTCGTGCTCGTGTTCGCGTTCGAGTTTGCGGTTGGGTTTGTGTTTGTGCTGAGTTTAGGCGAAATTCTTAACTAAGTAGGATCAGAAGCAATTTTGGAGTTACGTAAATTCTCAGAAGAACTCTGCCGGGATACCAGGTATATTGAATCTAAATGGGGAATGTTTAGAATAACCAATTGATATAGCAAATGCTTTTCTTCCCAGTTTGCTGCTGTTTACGGAATACAGAAACGTAATGAATTGAACAATTTGCATTTTACACATCTAGGCGATTACTACCTTACGGAGGAGGTTGTGCGCAAATCCCTTCGTAAACTGAAAAATAAGCCACAGGCACTTTCCTGTAACATGGAAGCTTGTTAAATTTGTTCCAGTGTTTATATCAGACGATAAAAGTGATGTGTTAAATTACAGGCCTATTGCAATTCTAAGCTGTCTCCAAAGTTTTTCAATCTATTCTTTAAAAACAAATATGCCACGTTGTTAGTAAAAATATATCTTTGCGTCAGCATATGGCTTTGTGCCTCAAAGATCAACCACAACCAATTTGTGCAATTTTACACAATTTCTCTCAGATGAGCGTAAATAAATAAAAAGTTATTAAAAACATTAGCAAATTCAGGAATTAGTAACAACTTTGTGAATTGAAGGAATATACTGCAACAAATGGTGTTCCACAAGGCTCTAACCTGTGTCCACTATTGTTTTTTAATTCTGTGTGTGTGTGATGTATTGTCAAACCAGTGCCTTCAATACGCTGATGGTTTAAAACTATTAAGATAATAAACACTAATTCTGATTATAAACATCTTCAACGTGATCTTAATACGTTACGTTATTGGTGTATTATAAATGGTCTAAGTCTTAATATTACAAAATGTTATTCTATGACATTTTCAAGAAAAGGTCAAACAATTTACTTTGGTTATAAATAGAAAGAAACAAATTATTAAGAAAGGAAGAAATCAAAGATCTTGGAATAACTTTTGATACCAAGTCGAATTTTAACACACATATTTTGAAAGCAGTATCTGAGTGCAATAATAACATACGCTAGGTTTTATAATTCTTAATAGTAAATTATTTCATTTAACTGCACCTATTCACACACTGTATGAGGCATTTGTGATCATAAAATTAAATTACCTATATCTGCCAAATTTGGTCTCCTAACTATACCGCTTATAAAAATATTCTCGAAAAGGTGCAGAAGCGGTTCTTACGGTATTTGTAGGCAACCAACATCCCGCTTCGCCGATTTGACCCGAAAATGTTTGCGTGAAGCGATGTAGTCAATATTTTATTATATTTATTATTAATTGGAGAAAAAACAACAAATAATATCGTTATTGTCACAATTACATATTTTTAATATCCGGTGAAAGTAGTTATTTATGTGACGTAATACAGAATCTCTATACAACTTGTCGAATTTACTTAAGTAAAGTAAACAATGTTTGTTTCTACAAAAATATTTATATAAACGCGTGACTAACAAATATACTCCTTATTCAATTAATGTAATATTATAAATCCATTAGAATGTTAACTGATAGCACAGATGTACACACATGTATATCTGTGCTGATAGTAATCGATTTATTAAGTAACACTAACTTCAGTGTTTTTAGGTTGAAATATAAAATAAAAATTATATAAAGTTGATTTAAAATGTATAAGACAATGTTAATATGCTTTTGTCCATGATGAATCAACAATTCAGAAATTAATGAATTAATGTGTTAGTGATTATATTCACGAATGTGATTTCAAGATTGACATGCAGATGTTTGGAAATACAAATAAACGTTGAAAGAATACAAAACATAAATTAAGGTTTAGGTTCAATAATTAAACTGAACTTTAAATACCCAAGTCAAAGAAAATATATACACAATAGTGAGGATTCCAAGCTAAACATTTTCAGGTCACATTGATTAATTGGGATGTTGGTTGCCTACACATATGCCAGGACATTACTTATGACCAAAATATCACCTAAATCAAACTTGAGACAAAACATGTGTTTGTATTATAGTACTCCACGATACCATTTTAGCTCTCCACTAAACAAAATTCAATCGTGTTTGTGAAGATTTTGATATATTTATAACAACTAAAATTTGAATTTCAGTTGTGCCAGAGTTTTTTAATTTTCTCTATGAGTTGTGCTCGAAAATATTTTTGTAGCACTACAATTTTAAAAGTTCCATGTCAGTAATTTATTGCATTAGTTTAGTTATGTAAAGATATTATTTTCAAACCTATTTAGTTTACAAATCCTGTTAAAGAATGTATGTTACATTTTAAAGATGTTTAGTTGTTTACTTGCACTTTGAATTGAATTTTATTAAATAAGCTATTTTTGATTTATGAAGTTTTCTAAATTTCCTGTAATAGGCGTGATGCTGTTGAAAATAAAGGCAGTTACTCATATATTCACAAGTACTAACTCAAGTATGTAATCACAGGTTCCTGAAGGTTATAAATGCTCAAAATATGTATAGCCATAGGAAATACAAACAACACTTCACACATACAAGCCTTACACACATGATAGTCTGTAAGAAATAGACAGTGTAAGGTATTCCTATGTTAATATAAAAATCACAACTACTACGATACTTTACTTAAAGATAATATCAACAATTTTAATTTATTCAAGAGCTTTTATAATTGTTTCTGCCACTTCTACTGCAATAGCTGCTTCAGCTTTTTCCTAAAATAAGAGATCAGATAAAAAATAACCAAAATTCAAAAATACCTTTTCTGATTGGGCAGAACTCATTTTGCTTAATGCATTTGTTAAAGTTTCTCTTGCAGCTCCTACATCTAATTGATCTAAAGTAGCTGCTTCTTCAGCTATTATCTATAAAAATGAAATAAATAATTCTATAACTTACTGCAGTAATCTTACTTGTACACTAGAATCTTCATTAATTGTAACTGTCCCACTAGAAACAAACACTTTTTTAACAGCACCATCATTTTCAGTAACTGTCACAACTCCGGGTTTAAGAACGGCTAATGTAGGTACATGTTTTGGTAATATACCAAAAGCCCCCGAAAATGATGGAACATCTACTTGACGGACTGAGGCTGATTCATAAAACACCTAATCAAAAGCTTGTATCTGATTTACATCTAAAATTTAAGATTTCTTACTTGGTTTCCGGCTGCAAATGTAAAACTCATTTCATCTGCATATCCTCGTTTAATAATGTGATTTATGGATCGTTGAGAAAATAAACGTGAAATGCTTCGTACTGTAGCCATTCTGATACCTTAATAGCACAGAAAAGAGAAAATTTTAATTAAGCATAACCTCTTATTACATAATCACAGTTATTAAAGTATTGAAACAAATTCCTTTAATTAAATGATATACCCCACTTTGATTAATATTTTTAGTATAACGTAAATTATAATAAAAGCTACCTAAACTATTACAATTAAATAAATAACCTCTTTCTGCTATTCCTTCAGCTCTGAAAACAGCCCTACCACTAGGGATTTACTATTCGTTATATTTGTCCATGTGATTAAAAGTTACCAAATCTAAAATATAGGCATTGTTGCTATTTCATTATATAACTACATAGAGCAAAAACTGTATTTTATGGTTAAATATATTATCGAAAAACTATATTATAATGTTACATTCTAATTTGTTTGAATTTTTTATTCAATTATATTTTTGTACTCAAAAATCCATACATTTAATTTACAATGTGAGCTCACCTTTTCATGTATAATATGATCTAGTTAGTCAAATTGAGATCAAATGGTTAACAAATCAGAATAATAAGTTACATTTGGATGGTATAAATTAGTTCTATGTTAATTTGTAAAATAGAAAAAATGTTTACACGCGTAATTATGCCCAATTTGGTAAGAACAGTGCACGTTGTGTCTAATATTCCAAACTTATTAGAGGAATTACAATTGAGTTTACCTAAAGTACTCTTCAAGAAGATTGAAACAGGTATTTATTTTTATATAAGTAAACCACTTTGCAATACTTAGGTATAATAAAAGCTCATGTTGATTTATAGTTGTACTTGGTCAGTTAATTGATCAGAGCTTCATACGTATATGGAATGTAGGAAAGGTGAATTCAATGTACTATTTACAAAAAAAATGATTGTAATTTTTTCTTTATATGTGTATGCCTCTGATCAAGAAAGTATCAACATTAGTTTAGACATCAACTTGAAATCAAGATTTACCTTCATAGTCTGGCTTGTTACCATCCAATTTACATGTAGGTACTATCGCGCTCAAAAAATTCTGGTACAGCTTGTTACTATAGACACTTCCAAAATTCAAATTTTGAAGTAGACACATTTTTTGTGTGTAAATCGGGCATCTCACGATTTTCAAGTTGGGGTTAAGCATTTGTCAAACTAGCAAATTTCATGGATTAAAGACTCTTATAAACCGTCACTTTGATATTGCTAATGTAAGTGATTATGTGCCGTCAAATCAAATGCACACAGCCAAAATTTTGGTGTGCCAGTATTTTTTGAGCGCGGTAGTACCTATAGAAGGTTATGCAATCGACATTTTTCTCTAACGCTAAATCGACTTATTGCCTTATTTTACAACGTTTAACAAAGTTTCGTCAAAGGTAGTACCCAGGATAACTCCATAACATACACCTATAAAAAAATGTACTGAAAGCTTCGTATCTGCTCAATGCTTGTTCTTGTAACAATCCGTTTTTTATCTCTTACCACGTTACCCATGTCAGTGCGCATATTGAGAAAGTACGTTTATTTCATTTACTTTTAAGACAACCTCACAAATGCGAATAACCTCTAATTTTTGAATGTCTACGTGAAATAATCATTGTGTACGTAAGATACTATCACTAAATTAAGCAAATATGTAATGTCTTTTCGGAAATTTCAAACCTTCAAAACAGGGCCAATCACGGAAACCAGTGAAAATCTCATTTATTGTTAAATTTAACATTTTTATTTTTTTCTACAATAATATGTTTATGGTGGTTTACATGAATCAGTTTCGAAAATTGAGATATTCTAAATTTCAAATTTTTTACGATTAAATAGTAAAATGTCATACTCGGAAGCTGCAACCAGGTGTGTCAGGATCTATTACGTTAAAGAAATGGCATTAACACACACACGCACGCACGCACGCACGCAGCACGCACGCACGCACGCACGCACACACATCACACACGCACACGCACGCACACACGCACACACGCACACACACACACACACACACACACACACACACACACACACACACACACACACAACACACACACACACACTCACACACGCACGCACACGCACGCAAACGCGCGCACGCGCACCCACGCACACACACGCGCACCCACGCACACACACACACGCACACGTGCACGCGAACCCGCTCGCGCACGCACGCACACACACCCACCCACCCACCCACCCACCCACCCACACACCCACCCTGTAGGTCCTAAACGAAGCGTTTCCGGACCAGGGTTTATATGAACTTTTTTTCTTATTTTTGGGTCTAGAATCACTACGCAAAGTTTGTCCGTATAGTTTCTGGACACCCCGTATATATAGTAAAATGTGGCCGGGTAAAAACGATACCGTAACAAAAAATAAAATTAAGAAGCAGAAGAGATTTTTAAGTTAACACTTAATACAGCTACATGAAGATTTTCGAAAAGAGAGTGAACTTTTTTTAAGTTACTCCACATTTTGCAAGGTACGGCCTTTTTGGATAGTACATCCTAATATCAATCGGTGCGATACATGCGTATTGCAACGGGCGTAATACTCTTAGATACTACTTTTGTTTGTTTAACCCGCTCCAAAGATTTGAGTTCTTTTAAACTTTTTTATAATTCCCCAACATGTTTGAATAAAATGTAATACCTGAGATGATTATTTTTTATTACGTTTTATTAAAACTGAATTTATAAAGATATAATTTACTAGTTAAATTTTAGTTCGCTTGCTAATTAATTTAGGTTTGAGTAAATGAATTTTAAGCTTTATGTTTACTAACTCTTTTCTTAATTGGTTGCAACGGCTAGCTCAAGTTAATATAAAGAAACGATTTCTGTTATTATTGCCCAAAATTATGCTCATTTTGATTTATTTATTTATCTGGATTCCTATTGAGTTGACCTTTTTCTGAATTTATATATTCAATAATTTTGTAAGCTTGTGATATTAATAATCGTTGGCAATAAAAGTAAATCAAATGTTATACTCATTTAATTAAATTGCAAATCTGAACGAAAATGCATCAATATGTTGTTTTCAAATATTTATGAAATCAAACCTATATCTATTCCTAAAACTAACATACAACAAATAAAATCTTTATCAGAATTAAACGATTGTTTTATTTAACTGTGACAGTCAAATATAAACTTTCGAGAAATCAAACACAACAAAGTTTTATTTATTAACACAAACCAAAGAGGGTCTTACTTATTTTCGTTGACAAATTGATGATGTAATGCTGGGATTTCTTTGACCGATAAGGGGGCCTCAGATAGGTTAGAGCCAGCTCTTCCGATGATGTTGTAACGTGCAAAAATCGATTCTATTATTTTTTCTGGTTACTGTTTCTAAAAGCGACCTTAAATAAGTATCTGTGACTTAAACATTTAGTAATATGCTTTAAGCTTATTAGTTTCTATTTTCTGTACTAAATGATTTAAAATTTCTGTATTTACGGCATTTACTAATGAGTATGATGGATTAAATGATATACAAAGTCATTCCTGTACTGTAGTTAAGTTCTAATTCACATACAATTTTCTTTTAGAACGTGTACGCGGTTACGTTATACGAAAATTATTTCTCTCTTGTATCTACTTCTGTATTTTAAAAGTTTACTCGTTTTTACAAAATTTAACTTCAATTAATACCTATAGCACCATATCTGAGATGAAGGTAGGTTCTGGTTATTTTCAAAATTCTTACATTTTATAGGTACCTGTGACATTGCTAAATCACCACTAGATGGTGATGCCATTACATAACTGCATGTCACTTATCATGCTTTATTTTGAAAACAAACATCTGTTAACAATATATTTAAAGGTGGTAACAATGAGTTGAAAGGAGTATTTTTCAAGTTGTAAAATTGTTTCTCGAGACGTTGCATTTCTTTTCAAAATCGCCATTGCTGTAGAAGGGTGGAAAGTTTCTAGAAATTTTCTTGTTTCTATTTAGTAGATGTTAAGCATCATATTTATGAAAAAATCTTCACTATGTAATATCGCTTTCTTGTATAAAAGTAATCGCTATTTAAGACGATGTAATAGAAATATTTCACTACACCTACACATTTTGGTAAGCCGTATTAGATCTTGTTAACCTCGTTATAATTAGAACTTCTCTTTGAGGTTTCACACACAAAAGACTTTCACATTACTTCTTCAAAGAAATAGGTGTAACAAATTGTTTAAGACATTTAAACTACCACTCGTATTCGATCTTAGAGGTAACACCTTATCACTGAATAAACATCGTTTTCATTCTTTACTTTCGTTTTAGCAACTAACTTGGGTTTCCATAAACCTACGTTTCCATATATTTAAGTTTCCATGTATTGAAGTGTCCATATAACTTTACCGTTACGATTACATCCAAGTTCATGTTTACATTTGGTTGTCTTGATTGATGTAACAAGAGTATCCGTTCTGTATCTCTTTGGCTATAAATTGCTGTGGGCGTAAATGCAAGCTCACGACTTACCCTCGTAAACTTATTTTAATGTATATTTTATTTTCTTTTTGTGTGAATTGTGGGAATAACGTACATACTGTATATAATGTATTTCGTTTATTAGTCATGTTTATATAGCTATACAATAATATTTGGCTTATTTCCTCCTTTGTTGGGAATTCCAGGAAGGGAATAAATTTACGTTTGTTGAGGGAATTGTGTACTTACTTATTATTCCTATTACTTACTTCCTGTTTCAAGCTTTACAGGCTCTCTCTCTCTCTCTCTCTCTCTCTCTCTCTCTCAAGGAATAAGAACCCATTTTCCGTTCCTTCTTTCTTTAAAGCTTGTGGCGCCTATTACGGATATTTCCTCTCTAACCAAATTCTCATTCCAATTATATTATCGATAACTCCAAAACAACCATGCAATCTGAGTGCTCTGCGGTTTTCGGATCGTTTGATTGAGTTTTAGCCGGGCTCACTCATTTCACCTGTATTGTGCTATGTGGTGGTTAGACACGTGGCAATGTCGCCTGTCGGCACTCTGGAACCGTTTCATTATTGTTGTACTTATACTTTTGTGTAGTTGAATACGCTTCTAATTTTCTTCCATGAGTTAATGATTATAGTAAATAATTGTTCGATATATTTACACTATACAGTTTGTACTTAATCGTTCAATTTTAACCACAAATAGCCTGCGCAACAAAATACAAACTATTTACAAACCGCAAATGCTTCCTTTTTACACATCCCCAAATTCGAGTTATTGTCCTTTATATTTCGATTTACCAATTTGGGTCGATTACTGTCTATTATATTTATTATTCACTATTTAAACACAATTGATTACTGTTCTGGGACATATAAAACGCGTTGTCTTCACTTATTACGTCACTTTTTATTATTTTAATAAGGAAGGTAATTTCTACTTCTTCCTTATCGCTGTTAATTAATTCTTATAGGGCAGCGTGACTATACAATGTCATTTACCGCTTATTCTTTATGCGACCCTTTCTGTTCGCTTTCTTAACGCGCCTGTTTGTGATCGCTCACTGTTTTAAAAACTGCATATCATTATTATAACAGCGTCACTTCCTTTCATCACATTAATGCACTTGCAAATGCCGCGTGTTTAAATATTATCAAATTGAATATATAGATAACTTATTAAAATAAACTCAAGCATTTCATCTTAACATTAATTACATTAAATAGAAATAAACAATAACCATTTCTTTATCCAGAAAAATAATATATAAATATCTAATCTCGCGAAATTTTGATTTCTCTAAAGCTTCCGTCACACTATGTACTTTATGTGAAAATGGCAAGCTGTTGATCCGGCGATTAAAAATATGAAATATTATAAATGAAAACTGTTTGGAGAAGGTCTGTAGATATTTGAGTTGCAATGAAGAATTGCAAGAAGATTACTTATTTCGAGACTGTAAGACATGTAAAGAAAAAGAATTACTAGTACACGAATACGATCCTGACAGCTCAAATTTGAAAAATGGATTTCGAAACAAGATGTTTGTATTAAGGGGCAAATAAAAACGTTGCAGAAAAATTATAAAAGAAAGGATAGTACGCACAAAAGATAATATGTTACTGGAACTAAAGAGACAAACACCTACTTTACTTAAACATATTGGTAATAGAAATCACCACTATAGGGCTATTGACAACATGAAAAAAAGTATATCCGAAGATGATGCAGTAATTCACGTGGACTTCTCGGAGAACTTTTTTCGTAAATATGCTAATGAAATACAATCCATTCACTTTGGCGGATCACGCCAACATCTTACTTTACATACAGTAGTCATTTATTATTTAAATGAAAACAAAAAATTAAAGTCAGAGTCGTTATGCACAGTAGCTTAGTCATTAAGATACGATGCCCCTGCTATTCTAGCTCGCTTGAAACCCATATTTGATGAGATTCGTTTAAACGTTCCAAACATTTCTGCTTTGAATTTTCTTAGCGATGGTCCGTCGACACAGTGTAGAAACTGTAAAATGTTTTATATGATCGCATCAGAATTTAAAAACCATTTTTCTAAATTATCAAATGTATCGTGGAACTTCACCGAACGGGGTCATGGTAAAGGAGCTCCTGACGGTGTCATAAAAAGAACTGCAGATAATTTGGTAGCAATGGGCCAAGACATTGAAAATATAAAAAAGTTTATGACTTTGGTAACACAAAAAGTAAAAATGTTAGTTTGATTCAAATGTCTGCAGAACAGATAAATATATTTGTAACCCCTTTTCATTTACAACCTTTCAAAGGTGCTATTCGCGCTCACCAAGTGACATGGTGCAATCAACAGTCCCATATCCTCCAGGTTCGCCACTTAACATGCAACAAATGTAAATTAAATGAAGTATGTCATCACTATCACATTAGAGAATTTAAGATTCAACTAAAAATAGGAGAACAAAAACTAGGTCACGATACTAAAGAACGTACTCCGTCCTCGACTATTTCAAAACCTCCGAAGTAATAGCAGTCAACGGCGCATACTGCCATTTTATCTAAATTAACGTACTAAAATGTATTTATTATAAGTTTTGTTATGAACGAATAAGTTCAAAGGTAAATACGTAATTAAAAATTATGATTAATTTTATTAAATAATAATAATTTGTCAGACAAATTTCATTGTTAGCTTTCGTCGTAGAGAGTGTTCTGGTTTCTGCTTTGAGGCAGTTTAATGAAATTTAATTTTTATGACCTAGTTATTCTTTACTAAAAAAATTTTATAGTTGGCTTTATGTTTCCCAAACTGTTATATTAATAGCAGGCTTATGTTTATGTTTTAATTTTTCAAATTTGACAAAATTATTTACTACATCTTTAACAATTTTTAACAAACATTACTACTGACGAAGATAACTGTAAGTGTTATCGAAACGTTTAGATTGTATAATTTAAAGTACACCATTAAAAAACTCCAAAAAAGATAAGTATTTTATTATGAGTGTTAATGGTGAAAGTTTACATTTTCACATAAATAAAAAGTTTACCTCGAGTAGAATTTGAACCTACGACCTGTACTTTGCTAGAGTACCGCGCTAACCAACTGCGCCATCGAGATTCAAGCCCCAATCGATGTAAATTTTGACTTTATGTATGTAGAACGGATGTCAATTCTAAATGTAATGAGATTACAATCAAATTGCTTATCTTAATGGAATGTGGGCCTGCAATATCGCAAGGATTCACCCATACCAAAGCAGCTTGACATATTAAATTATAAGTTTTTGTTATGAACGAATAAGTTCAAAGGTAAATATGTAATTAAAAAGTATTATTAATTCTATTAAATACATAAATAAAAAGTTTACCTCGAGTAGGATTAATAAAATAAATAACAATTTTTAATTACTAAAATGTATGATTTCATATTATTATAAATGGACTACAAATACTAGTCCTAATATATTATTATAGACAACTCTGAAGCATCTCATTAAAAAAAACCATAATTTTTAATAAAATATAAATCATTAAGCTCGGCTGATATCACTACCGTTCCTTGAAAAGTGTTGATAATCCATTGTCGGCAAAAAATTCGGATTAAAAAAAAAAGAATTATACAAAGATATATTTCATTTCGTCCCTAAAATCAAGAATGACCCAATAGTATAAACATTTTTTATTCTGATGTCTAATGGAGTTTGTATACATTCACAAGACAACGTCTGCGTAAAAGGTTTAAAAACTGAGTGAAGGATATCGCTATCCTTCAGTCTTTGAGACACGAATTCGAACATGCCTTAAGTTTATTTTTTTATAATAGGTATATGATCCAGAACCACAGCTACGTACTTCAAATTTTGTATTTAAGTTTGCTTTTATTTTTTCTGGAGCTGCTTAGATTTTAGAAGAAATTCAGCGACGGAGAAGGGGATTTATTAGAAGCAGTTTTTGGTCTTTATCAAATATTTCTGAAACAACAGTATATTGTAACAAACTTCGAACGTGTTGTTAATAATTCACCTCTCTGTAGGCAACTAACGTTCTATTTCGTGCCATGTGTGCTGCATATCATAGCTGCATAAAACATAATTTACTTACTTAAAGAGAAGCCTTCCACGCATATCTTTTACACATTCAGTTTCATGCATGTTCAGGCGCAAAGACCTTTTGGGAGCGTCGTTTTTTATGCGATACTGAAAGGGAGTAGAGCATCCATGTTTGCTCTGTTAAATATTTTTTATTAAAAGTGTTATAAATTTTACGTTGAGTTTATTTGAAGTTATTCTACAACGTTTGAGAGGTTTGCATTTCAGGCACTTTTACCTTTTAGTTTTTTAATTTTTACTTTAACTTCACCTTTACTGTTACTTTACACACGTGTACACACATCTACGCAATTAATTATTTTACCGTTAAGCCAATTTACGGTATTAGTACGATTAATCAAGAGTGAGGTAATCACCTTCGGTAATGGAAAGTGGAATTCTAAATCCCCTTAATCCTGCAAATTTATTAATTTGGGAATTATAAAGTATACAAATCCAGATTTATTTCAACCTTGAAGTAATATTACGCAACAATTTCTAAAACGCTGAACCAGCATGCAGCCGTTTCGTTATCTACAGTGTGAACAAGAATAAGGTATTCTGATTCCATTAATTACTCATAATATCAATTATTCATTAGGTTATAACGTTACTAACATTAGCATTAAGGTATTTCCGTTTATAGTTAAATATAGGTTGTGTAATAAAATTTTTTATTGTAGAAATTTTCTTTTAGCTTTATAGTATAATGTAATTAAAAATTATTATTAATTTTATTAAATACATAAATAAAAAGTTTACCTCAAGTAGGATTCGAACCTACGACCTGTACTTTGCTAGAGTACCGTGCTAACCAACTGCGCAACAAAGGTTCAAGCCCCAATCGATGTAAATTTTGTCTTTGTGTATGTAGAACTGATGTAAATTCTAAATATTATGAGATTACAGTCAAATTACTTATATTAATGGAATGTGAGCCTGCAATATCGCAAGGATTCACACATACCAAGGCAACTTGACTAATATTAAATTATTATAAGTTTTTTAATTTTTAATTACATATTTACCTTTGAACTTATTCGTTCATAACAAAAAACTTATAATAATTATAGTATAATGGTTTACTTGTTTATTTCATATTTAAAAACAAGTTGGCGTCCGAGTATTTAACAATTAGTTTCAGGAAGAAGCAACCCCGATTTTAAAGCGAACATATCTAGATAGAGGTAAATATTTTTTGGTTGATAAGGCAAATCGTTAATTTTGTGAACCTGGCAACTTTAATCTACGACTGAGCATAAGGCACAAAATCTTCTAGTTATTACCCAAACTGTTAAGTAGCTAAAATTTGTAGCCATGGGTGTAGAAGTATACTTATAGAACCTAAGGGTTGTACAACATTTCAAAGTTATAAAAATGCTAACATATAGACCTTAAACATATCGTTTAATTATTAATTTAGCGGCATAATTCATAAGGTAGAATTTAAGGGTTACTTCAAACACCTGCATAACAATAAACTTTATAGGAAAATGTGTAAATATATTTTATAAATAAAATTTAATTTTACATAACTTCTCCCTATAAAGTACCTTAATATGCAGCCAAGGAAGTCTAAAACGTAATTGAGTAGGATTGAAAATGCTTAAATTGGGTTATCGGTATTTTATAGAAGCGGGCGGCTTTGACATTTTTTTTAAGTTAGCATCTACATGCCTATTAATTGCTGTTTTTGGTGTTTTGTATTATTATTATTCATTATTTTCTTTATTATTAGTGTTTAATTACTCTTTTTTAAGACTCGTTGTTTACAAAAACGTTTAAAACAAGTGAGTACAGCATAAACAAAAAATTACCTTTACTTAACCTAAATGTAGGTTAGATTTAAATTAAGCAATGGCTTGCTCTCAGCAAGAAAACCAATTTATTTTGGAATCTTATTTTCGTAATGGGTAGCAGAATGAAAATGGTGAATGGACTTATTCAGCTGCTTTGTGTATAGAGGAAGCAGTGAATCATTTCCCTAATAATGAATTTGATTACAACTTAAGCAGACATTCACAGACTTATTGAACATTTTCGAACTACATGCAGCGTTGACAAGGGTAAATCATCTGGACGTAGATCTGTTTTAACTGAAAATGATGATATATGTGTGTACATATATCGTAGTCCTAAAAAATCTTTACGGCAATTATCGTAAAAACAGGTACAAACTTTTAATTATTATTTTTACTAGGACAATAATTTTATGTATTTTAGGCTAAATTATGGAACGTGTCGAAAAGCACTTAAACAAAAGTTACATTATCGTCCATACAAGGTAACTGTAAAACATGAATTACTTCCTCCTGATTACGAGACACGCATGAACTACTGCTAGTGGTTTAATAACGATTTGAGGAATGACGAAATGCTAGATATATCATTTTTTTACTGATGAAGCGTGATTTTATTTAACGGTTACATAAATTCACAAAATTATAGGGTTTGGTCTGATGAGGCTCCTGGTGAATTTGTACAAGCTCCATTACATCCTATAAAAATTGGTGTTTATGTAGCGAGCATGTCGAGAAGACGTATAGTTGGTCCAGTATTTTTTTTTAAGAAAATGTTACAGTTGAATGTTACAGATTATTTTTAAATACAATAATAAATCAACTTCACGATGATAAAATAGCACAAGGGTATTATCAGCATGACGATGCAACTGCTCATACTGCAGCACGAACTCGTGCATGTTTAGAGGAGTTCTATGATGACAGAATTATTAGTAGAGGCTTATGGCCCCCACGATCGCCCGACTTAACGCCACTTGATCACTTTTTATTTGCGCGCTTAAAAATATGGTATATATATATATATATATATATATATATATATATATATATATATATATATATATATATATATATATATATATATATATATATATATACATGTTTCTATTAAGATTTCCACAAGTATTAATGGTTAAATATGACATTTTTCTTTAAAACTTGTGTAAATAAACGTACAATTAATTTAACGTTTCGGGAACGTCAAATAAATTCTTGACAAAGGAACAAAGGACGTTCCCGAAATGTTGAATTAATTGTACGTTTATTTACACAAGTTTTAAAGAAAAAATGTCTTATTTAATATATATATATATATATATATATATATATATATATATATATATATATATATAGAAAAACAGTAAGTGTTTTAAAGACCAGTTATCCGCAAATACTTTACGCTATTTTTTTTCATACTCAATCATAAATACTAGTATTATTACTACAAAAAATGGAAATAAGAACTAATAATGTAAAATATGTAAATAAAAATTAATATATCTAACAATACTAACTGTACTTTCTATTTTCATTTATACAATTAAAAGTGTTAAATAAAGGTTTTGAGTTTGTTAGTAATATTTTATTTGACGTTACAAGGTGCTCCTGTCAGATCAATAATCAAAAAATTTCATTTAGACTTCACGTTTCTTGAGTTGTTGATGTTGTCATGGTAACTTAAAAAAACGCGCGTTTTTGAAAGTTCGATTTAAACACGCAAAGGCGTGCTTTAAATAGGTAAAATGGGACATCAATAAAAAAAAATATTTTAGTTACATTTAACATTTATTCTATTTTGCGTTTGTAATAAGTTCATTACGAAACAAATGAGTTTTATAATGTTTACCTTTATACTTTGTTCCATCTTATTTTGCATCAGAGCAGTCATTAAAATCTATGGAGAATGTGGTAGAACTGACAAAAGAACAAAAAGTTAATACCCTAGCTTGACTTTTGAAACTTTTAGGTTATATTTTTAAAGTGAAACTAATGCAGCGTTGCAAAATAGTTTCTCACGGTATTTAGACTGCATGAAAATCGTTCAATCTCGAATGCCGTATTTAATAATGTCTGGTGTGGTACAACACATGACCTTCGAGCCTACAAAACGGAACTTAAAATATAATTTTTTTAGGATAATTGTGTATTCCCTTTTTTAATACGTTCATAACTAAAATAGGCAACATTGTAAAAACAAAAACAATAATGCATGTCAGATCGACATTTAAAACTACATAGACGTTAATAGACACATAGATGCTAACTTAAATAATTCCAAAGCCGTCCGTTTCTATAAAATACCGATAATACAATTTAAACATTTTCAATCCTATTTAATTAATGTTTAAGCTTAGCTTGCTTTATATTAAGAAACTTTGTAAAGGAAAGTTATGTAAAATGAAACTTTCTTTAAATAATATGTCTACACGTATTCTTATAAAATTAGTCGTTATTCAGACATTGAAAAAATACTTTACCTTAGGAATTTTTTGCAACTAAAGTCCGCGTCGTATCAAAACATTGTATCGAACATAATCAATCGATATGTTTAAAATCTTTATGTTGCTATATTTACATCTTTGAAATATACAGCTGTTTCAGAAATATTTGCTAAAAACTGCTCCTAACCCCCTCCTCGCCGCTGAATTTTTCCCAAAATCTTCAGCTTCAGGACAAATACAAAATTTGAAGTACGTACTTGTCCTTCCGGGGACACACACGCACACGCGCGCCCACGTCCGCGCACGCACACGCTCAAACAACGTCATCAAACGTTGCATAACCTTCTACACCTACATATGTATATGTAGATTGGAAGGTAAACAAGTATTCTTAGTCTTCAGACGTTGAACATCGTGTCTTAACTGATACAGTGAGATGTTTTGTTAACCAAATCTACGTAAAAACTAATAAGAATGCATTCTCCTTTTTTCACTCTTCTAAAACAAAAAAAAAACAGGAGAGAAATGTGTGGGAAATCCAGAGTGCAATTCCATAAGTAATCCAATGTGAAGACTAGCTTTCTTGATAAATTGTACCTACTCTTTCTTTTCTTTGCTATTAAACATGATGTAGATGTATATTTGTATGCAAACTTAGTTCTTCGGTCGCAAGGTAAATAGATAACCTGAACATCAATATGTAACCATTTAACTTCTCCAGGAAACCCACTGCGCTGCGTCGTTCTTTTCTTGATTGTTGCGTACACAAGAAAGTAAATAACCAGAAATGAATCCATTTAAGTCGTAACTATATGGAATTGACCCCAAGATTGCTGATTTCGTATCCACGGACAAGACCTGACGAAAAATTTTGAAGCCACACAGTGGGGTCTTATTCCATCTGCATTATATCACCAGAAGAATCTAAATTCACATCACTATCTACATCTGAATCGGATTCTCTTAGCGCTATAATAATAGATAATACTATTGACTACATAATTTTTCCCTCTGAACCTAAAAGGTTGAATTTTGTTCTACAATTGATTTTATATAATTTTGTCCTCAATTTCGCCCCCGTGTGCAACCAACCATTCCTGCAACTGATCTTTCTTACTAGAAAATGAGAGGCTTGTCTAATTTCACCGAATGGACGGTTTACTTTTGATGTCAGAATTGTACACCCAACGATGGATGTTAAAGCCATTTTGATAAATTCATGTTTTGTCTAGATACACAAATCTGACATCTTGGTTTGAACTTTGTAACTGCCGAAATTTTCTGAAAAATTTAAATTTGGCTACAACGACGTGTTACATTTCACATGAAAATGTTCTGTCCATTGGCACGTTTGTGTTTGTAACCCATTGATTTCACAGTTATAAATAATGTGGTTTGACCCCCATCAAAATCGAAATCTGTCTTAACGTGATATAATTTGTCCAAAGTAAAATATTCATTTTTGGAATTAAATTGTTAAATTAGTCGTTGTAGATCTTTACGAAAGGTGAAATCTCAATACTCAGATTTTCCGCATTTACCACAACATCTCGACTTTACATTTCGAGGTCGTGTCGTTTTGGTATCTTGGATAGTTCGCTGTGAAGCCTAAAACCAAACACATAGTTAATGTGCACACGAAGAAGTAATTTAAGTTCTTACGCACTTGGAATATATTCGACACCATTATGATAAGTTCCCCACTACTTTTCTCCGTTATACTGTTTTTAAAGTGCTTTTATAGCAACTTTGTACTCTTTGCGATGCCTTTGACATTTTCTCGAATTATTGTTAATTCTATATGACACTTGATCATTATGTGCGTTACTTAAGTAGGCAACACAGCAAGATTACTTTTGACAGGATGTCGTCAAATTGACAAATGAGAATACCACTACAGAACAGAGTATACGAAAGTGAACATTTCTTTTTTTGATTTTGGTAACGTATGCCCATATTTGTTATTTACTAGTTACAATGGCAATGTTGTCAACCGAGCAACCACCCAAACAAAAATTTCTGTATTTATCGTCGAAGAAAGCTATCGTTATATCCGTTTCTTAGTGACTTTGTAGTATTTGTTTCTATTTTGCGTTTCTAATAAGTTATTCCACATAGGTTTCACTGTGGAAATTGAACATTTCTTTATTTGACGTTGGTAACATATGCCCATGTTTGTTATTTACTAGTGACAATGGCAGTGTTGTCAACATAGCGACCACCCAAACAAAAATTTCTGTATTTATCGTCAAAGAAAGCTATGGTAATAGGTTTAGTCACATTCTAATATTTTTGATTATACCTGAATCATAATCTGCATTTTGAACACTCAAATGCGTGCGAAATCGGGCCTTTAAAACTCTAGTGCTTTAAAATTGTCTAGGTAACATCAAATTCACCTCCAAATTTTGAACAATCATAAATACTCGTACACAAATTTGTAATAAATATAAATAGCAACGAAATAACAACTGCTAACCGTTTCTATCGCAACGATTAATGACACAGATTAGTTCGAAAAACTGATTTCAATTTACTTTTACTTCCACATCACCGATAGGGAGATATTTTCAATTTTCACATTGTAGTCCAGGTATAATAAAAAAATGCGTATAATACACGTGTATAAGCGCCTTTACAGCACTGCTCCGCTAAAAGGTTATCGGCTTCACCTCGTGCTTTTAAACCTGTCGCGCGTGCAATAATGGCTTGCTTATACACTTGTATTATAATATACTATTTTCTATTTTGCGTTTCTAATAAGTTAACCCAAATGGTTTTTATGGTTCACTTTATAAAATTGAACATTTCTTTTTTTGGTGTTGGTAACATATATTTGTTATGGTGGATATTTACTATTACTGACAATAGCAATGTTGTCAACATGGTAACCATCCAGCAAAAAATTTTTAAATCTCATTACAATTTTAACTGTAATTTTTTCTATATTATGAATTAAAATTGTAAAGTTGAAAAAATATAGAAAACTCATTTCATTTGACCTACATTTTATTTCTCCGACGTAGCTTTGTATAAGGTACCTGTCCCAAATCAGGCCACGTTAAGGGTTTGAAACCCCATAAAACCTTCTCTGTCATGATGAAGTTCCCGTTACTTTGAAGTTTTTGCAATGTTGTCTTGTCAAAATATTTCAGTTTTAGACAAACTAATGTCAGTGGATAGAGCTTTTGTCATCATGTGATACGTGGCTTTATTAGGAACAGCGTGTACCAAATAAGGCCATGCATGAAAAAATGCAAGAGAAACTAGAAACAAAATTAAAAATTTTTTTAATAAGCATATTTATTTATTCTTAACTACAGGCTGGACAGTTAAATGTAAGTTTATCTTTTCTGGTCAAGCCCACGCATTCCTCATGGACATACCTTAGACATGGTCAGCTGTTCATCTCGTTGACAAATAAAACAGAACCAACTTTCTTCCTTCTTTTTCATTACATGCGTGGCTGGTTGTTTCTTCTTGGAAGGTTACTTGTTGAATAGTGATTTAACTACAATTCAAGGCCTTGCGTCTTCTTTTATTCGATGTTTTAATCACAGGAGTTGGAAGCAATTCATTGAAGGTGTGATTACTGGATACTGCATCAATATTATTTTCAGTGTTGGGGTTGAAGTTCACATGGCAAGATGAGGGAAAAGAAGATGAGGGCTGCTGTGTAGAGCTTCGAAAATTCGAACATTGAGGCTGAGACGATTCATATTGAATGGGTGAGTACGACTGTGGAGGTGACGTAACATGTCGAACTCTCGAACAAGGATGCTGCGGCGTTGAATGCCTATTCTCCAAAAGGAGGTTTGCCAAAGGCATATCATCGCTGTCTTCGGACTCATTATCTGCTACATTTTCAACTGGTGTCTTGAAGATAACCTTCATCTTAATTTTTGGGTTATGTTCGGGTATCTTCTGCAGTCTGATGCTCTTTCGTGCTTATTTCCGGTTGAAGCGTTTCCATATCAATTTCAGTGAGAGCACTAGCAGCGAAGGCAATATCTGGTAGAATATTTTTATCAAATGGAAAAATTCCGGTCGTTCTAAATTATGCCATCAAATTACTGGTTAGTCATTACTTTTGGCCACACTTTGCTCAGAATTTCACCAAATCTAAATCGTGTGATTTTTCGTTCTGGATTCTTTACCCAAAATTGGAGCACCTCATCATCCCAATGAGAGGCAAAACAAAGTTATTTCGTGTGTATCAGTTGCAGTCACAATGTTGGCATCTAAATATACGTAGACACCTCCCTGAAGTAGCAAAATGTTGTACCCAAATGACAAAGATTTGTGAGGTCATACTGCCTTTCTGCGTCCTCTCTAGTGCAGATCTAGGGGCAATGGGTATTTCTTACGTTTTCATTTAAAAAGGATCGTCGGCGGGACAGCTTTCCCTATTGCGCTCCCACATGCAACCACTGTAACATTTTCTGCATGCTCCTGAGCTACCATGTGTACGCTTTTGACGCCTCGTTTTGATAGAACTGTTTTGTTGATGGTGAATCGTCAGTCGACGCTCCTTCTCATCCATGTTGAATATTCTCTGAGGTTCGTTGATGATATTAAGGTCCAATAATATGTTTTCCAGTTTGGAAAAATAATCCGTTTAGAAATTGGACTTTTCGCTGAGCTACATTGGGGCTACGTTTATAAAAAAGGTACATCCACTTTCTATCGGCCATTCTTGATATCTGGATAAATGTATGGGGAGTATTTCTATCTTCCACAAAACTGTATACACTTCTTGGAAGAACCTTGCTTGTTATGGGCATACTAACTTCCGCGAGACGTAAAATACGGGTACATAGCTCAGTTTCTTATTCTTTGTTCAATAAAGAACCTCGACTTAGTTTTCTTACCGTGCTACCGTTCAGCAACTGGTTTCTTAGAGTTGTTATAGGAATGCCATATTGTTGCGAGGTCCTTAGTACTGCCATCCATCGGTGATACTCTCCAGGGCTCTTTGAAGGGACTCCTCGTACCATCGAGCCCGTTTCTCTGGTGGAATTTCAAGATATTTCCCCTGAAATAAAAAAAATAAAGAATTAAAATCAAGCTTTTATTTTCAGAAAACAAATAAGGCCGCTTGGCCTTATTATGCACGCAAACATGTTTTAATGAATTTTATTAAGTTTATTTACCGTACGATTGTGCCTTACACTATGCCAAATGTGTTGTTCATAATATCTGTGGTAATTGAAATACCGCTCCGTATAAACTACACAGCATTTACATCGGACCAGCGCAGAATAAAAACTTCTACACTGGGTCCCTCTAGAGGATTCTAACGGAAGTAAGTTTACTTGCACACTGTGCCTTCGTGCTATAGAGAACATAGATAGTAGTTAATGTCTTATCCGATCCGTGGTTTTGCTAAATTCGACTATTGGCCTTATTCGGGACAGGTACCTTATTCTTTATTTTGACCTGCTTGGGTTAGTATTTTGTCTTAATTTCTGTTGAATGTGTGATTAATATAATACATTGTAGGTAGACGCATGTCTGAGAAAAAAAGACGCATGGAAGTGTGGGTAAAAAATGGTTCGATGAGATTTCGAGTGGGGAAGAAAGCCCAATTAACGAAGAAGGCGAGGATGAATTAAAAGATAATAACGTGAAAGTAGATATCGCTGAAGAGAGTGACCACAACACAGAATCTCGGCTATAATTATCGGAGGAAGAAGTATCAGACCACGATGAAGAAATGTTGCAGATATACAATCGAATCGTCCCATAAACTTTTGCCTTGGAAAAGACAAAACTAGAAAATGGAAAAAGCAAGGAAGCAGTCTACAGGTTCGTGTCCGTTCTCACAACGTCATTAACCTTTTGCCCGGTACGAAAAGTGATGCACGTAATGCCGTCACTGAGATAGATTGCCTGAAATTATTTGTGAATGAGGCTATAATCAGTATCATAACCGTTTTAACAAATATATACATCGAGAACATTCGAGGTAATTTCCAAAGGCATCGATACTCTAGAAGCACGGACGAGACAGAAATAGGCGCTTTGCTTTGTATTTTTGCTTGGGGTCTCAAATATTCAAGAAAAAATTTGCACAAAATTTGGGACAACTCTAAAGGGAGTGGAATAGAATGATGCTACCTGGCCATGAGTGAACAAAGGTTTCGATTTCTTATGCGTCAGACCAAGAAACGACCGAAGAGAAATTGACAAGCTAGCTCCTATCACAGAACTTTGTGAACATTTCCTTGTCCATTTTATTATGTTTTATTTTGTTATGAACGAATAAGTTCAAAGGTAAATATGTAATTACAGTTATTATTAATTTTATTAAATACATAAATAAAAAGTTTACCTCGAGTAGGATTTGAACCTACGACCTGTACTCTATCAAAGTGCAGGTCGTAGGTTCAAATCTCGAGGTAAACTTTTATTTATGTATTTAATAAAATTAATAATAATTTTTAATTTCCTTGTCCATTTTCAAAGCAGTTTTATTCCCAGTAAGTTTCTCAGTGTAGATGAGCAGCTATTGGCTTTCAGAGGGCGTTGTGCTTTCAAACAGTATATCCAAGTAAGCTAGCCCACTATGGAGTGAAGACATTCGCCCTGGTAGACGCAAAAACCCACTACACTTTCAATTTGGAGGTTTATGTGGGAACTCAACTCGAAGGTCCATAATTTAGCGATAATGGAGAACACATCACTCAGAGATTGGTACAACCAGTTACAGGCCAAGTCGTAATATTACTGCTGATAACTGGTTCACTAGTTTATCACTTGTAAATAATTTGATAAAGAACAAACTCACATATCTGGGTACCCTACGGAAGAACAGACGGGAAGTTCCTCAAGATTTCCTGCCTAAGAAGGATCGAGAAGAAATGTCATCGCTCTTCGGTTTCCATTGCATTCTGGTGTCGTACTGGCCAAAGAAGAATAGATCAGTAGTACTGATGTTGTCTATGCACCATGACGATGCAACTGATTTGGAATCTAGTTATGGTAACTGACTACAACCATAGTAAAATCGGAGTTGATTCGTAGATCGGTGGTGTCATAACTACGATGTCGCAAGAAATACGCGCCGGTAGCCAATGGTGATGTTTTGCAACTTACTGAACCTTTCCGGCATACACATTCTACGTGTATAAAGCAAACCATACACAAGAAAAAGTGAAACGCATTAATTTTCTGGAGAAGTGCGCTTAGGAACTGATCTGACCACAAATTGAAGTTCGATCAAAAAATCTTCAATTGCCAAAAGGAATGACGCAACAAGCTCAATTTCTACTGGACACTGCAAACGTTTCACTGCGACATCCTAATCCACCACTTAATTAAGTCGGGCGTTGTCAGATTTACCCACGAAATAGAAACAAGTATTCTAGAAGGTTTGCGTGAAATACCGAAAGTATACTTGCAAGGACCACACGAGAGATACATGCACGGATTGTTTGAGTGAATAAAAATGTGCGGTCTACAAATCGACACCGTGGTTAAAGTGTTACCTTAGCAACACACTTCAGTGTATAAAATTGTATTTTAACCTCAAGCACAAAACAAATAAGTTGGCAACACTAAACAGAAAAAATTTAAATTGGTAGATCTACCACGCACTACTAATGTGACACGATATTAAATGATTTAGATTGTAGAGTGTAAACCTCTAATAGGCTACGTTTATTTTTATTGTGCTTTACCGCGGCTATATCTGGAAATTAAAGGATGGGCGTGAGTTATTTTGAATAAGGTTGATTGATTGCTACCTGGGGTTACACACTGACGGATAAACAGAAAAAGGTTTTATACGTATATTGGCCTATAACTTAACAATTTTAAGTATTTACACTTATTTTACGCTAAGGTAATAACAACCCAAAAATAAAATATAGACTTCAAGCAAAACCGAAAAAACCAATTCTAATTACGCTATTAAAACAATGAAATAAACGGACGCTCCTTGACATGGGCACTCTGGGCGGCTTCGAACCCACTCGGGCACTCGACTCAGCTCTCCTTTCGATGGCTGAGGAAAATAATATTAACGGTAAAGGTAAAACTAATGTATTCATACAAGGATAACCTAACTCATAATAAAGAAAAATCAGGAAAAGCTTTTAATCTGTCTCTGACTAGACGCTCGAATAATAAGATTGCATTTTTACTGTTAAGAAACGCACGATAACGTTTTATTGCTCGTTAAAATATTCTCAAAGCCATAAAGGCATAGAAATAAACGATCTCTACCTGGAAAGTTGATATTTTTATGTTTGACTGTTTGCTTCGTTTTAACAGTTTTATATCTAATTTAATAAAATTTTAACGTATTTTGATATTTCTAATGTGACTAATTCAATTAATAGGATGCTGTTTTAATTAACATGACGTTTGATCACAATTTGTGGGACATAGTGTACTCATAAGAATCAATGAGACATGTGGAATCTACACGAAAAGCGCTTTTAAGTAACACTCATATTGCCATAGGTTATCTTTTGAAAGTTTTGTTGATTTTTCCCTTTGAGATTTTAGTTCATTCTGCAAGGTGCGGCTATAGCATGAAATCGAGGGCCGGACGTTAACTTCTTTGGATGTATAGAACAAGGTTTTATACACATATTGACCTATAACTGAAAAATGAACAAAATTACACGGATTACTCTACTCAAACAAAAAAAAAAAATGATGCTCGCTCCTTTACACAGTCACTCCGGGCGGCTTCCAATCTACTCGACCTTGTTCTTTTTGCGGTGGCCGAGAAAAATAATATTAACCGTACAGGTAAAAGTAATACATTCACACAAGGATAAACTATCTCAAAATACATTAAAATAAATAAATAAAAATCAGACAATATTTTGATTACGTCCCTGACTGGTGGCTTGTATAGAAATATTAAATTTTTACTGTTAATTAAAGTGCGATAAGGTTTTATTGCTCGCTGAAATATTTTCAAAGAGATAAAGGCATAGAGGTAAACGGTCTCTACCTGAATTACGTAGGCCAGTATTTAAGAAAAACGATATTTTTATGTTTGAACAGATTTATATCTACTTTAATAAAATTTTAACGTATTTTAATATTTCTAACGCGACTTATTTAATTAACGGTATGATGTTAGTTTTTAGTAATGAAATGAGAAAGAGAGGGACGTTTTCCTTTCGTGTAACTTTCTATCCGCCTGGTCACTGATGGTGGAAATAGGTGGCCACGGAATTTACTGTTTTTTTTTCAAACGGAAATTTTATAGTGGAAATCGAGGTTTGTGGGTGTTCTCTTATCGAATTCTTTACAGGTGCGTGGTTCGGGATTGCCTTAGTTAGAAAACTGTGGTGGTGACAGTAAGAAATATTATCGGGCGAATTTCTTATGTCGGGACGGATGTATAAAGTGTTTAAACCTTCGGAAACGATTAGTTTACTGGAATATTTACATGTTTATACAAGGGAGCTGGATAAACTAAACGTTTTATGTAGTCTGGTATTAAAGAATTCTTAACACAGAAAAATATCTTTAATCTGGCCTGTATCAGGATTTCAAAAAAAAGTAACACATTTGTGACTTACGCTGTGTTAGAGAATTTTATTACTCACTTTTATTTACGTAATTTCTACGGACTGGAACTTGATGACAGGAAATAATTGTATACACTATGGTTTAATTTATCGCTTTCCTTCCGACCACACTGCATTTAATAAGATACAGGGGACAGCGTGTAAGTGTATTTCGTGTGTAAATTTATAGGTGGTGTTTACCAGTAGGCCTGGGCAAACAGCTCCGTTTCGGTTGCTGGTGGACACTGTGGGGCCGGTAGAATTGGTTAAACAACCTTCTGTCCGCGGTGTAAGTAGACAATGACTCTGGGAATTTATCTCCTACCATTACGTTCTCTACGGGTGTTTGCGTAGTGTAAAAAGAACTTACCTGCAGGTGAAGGCCAATTTGAGAGACAGCCGGCCAGGGTGTACAGAAGAATTCGAAAAAGGATTCGAATAAAGAGTCCTTACTCGGTAACACGTTTTGTGGTTAAACAGAGATCCGCTGAACGCGGGGTCGGCTTCTGGTACTGGCGTTAGGTCAGATATTAGCTATTGTTTAAGAAGTTTCGGCTCTTTACAAGTGTAACGTCATTTTGACAGTCGTTTAAATATTTTCTGTAATAAAATAGCAACGACATCTCTGACCAAAAACAGAAATAAACGAAACGTTAAATGTCATTATTTATATAATTTCGTATAAATTTATAAGCTTAATTCCATCGGTGCAAAATATAGCGTATATACCACAGGGGTAAAGTATCATTTAATTAATCCCCTGAATCATTGTTGCCTGAGAATAAACGATTAAGGTTGTACTTTTAGTCCTTATAATCTCACTAAGATCAAAGTGACGGTAAGCAAAATCTAAAACAAACGACAAACGATATTTAATTATTAATTATAGGATGCTGTTTTAATTTATATGTAGATCGTTACAATTAACGAAATTATGCAAACGTTTAAATTCTTCCGATCTGTAAGTGAAAGTTTTTGAAACTGAGGGTGAATGTTTAGAAGCATACGCTTCTTCAGTACAATGTAAAATACTCTCCGCAATATTCATTTTGTTATTAAGTGAGTTTTCAACATAATCAGTGGCAGATACAGCAGATTTTCACTCACCATATTCTCACTTGCTTCAAAATCGGTCTAAAGAGATGCGCCTGAAGTAATGGCCTGTGTAGTAGAGCAAATTCAGAAATGTAGCAATGAACTGTTTGTGACAATTTCCCCAATATATGTCGTACAATATGATGGGTTGTGTATTTACCATCTTTACCTTGAAGAAATAAAACACAGGTTCCATGTGTCCAGGTATGTGCTGTGCTGTGTAACTTTTGAACTAACAAATTTGGTTAGCTATCACATGACTTTCTTATGCTTGTGTCCACGTTGCGTTAGGAAAGAGTGCATAGGGTAAAGAGTGAAGGGTATTTTTTATTTATTCATACTCGTTTGAAATGTGCAAAGAATAGACTTATATGTTCCTTACATCGACCTAGGTAAACAATTGAAATATCGTGTATGCACAAGTTAAATCGTAACTTTCTGTTTAGAAATGTAATCAAGTACTTTATTGTAATTACAAACAATGAAAAGTACTAAAATTTCGTACGACAAAGGGTGTGTCGATTGTTGTAAAGTGGTGCGATAAGCGGGAAGTGTATATGTTGAGTACGTACCATGATCATCGTACTACAGAAACCGGAAAACTGGACAAAACTTCAGGTAGACATGTCGTCAAGTCTACATGTTTTACCGACTGTAACAAGAATATGGGAGCAGTCGAAAAAACCGATATGCTCCTCTGTTCGGTCGAATGCGTTAGACGAACAACAAAATGGTATAAAAAGGTGTTCTTTCACCTTCTCGACATGGTCCTGCTCAATGCTCATGTACTATTTCAAGAAATTATAAAGAAGAAAATACCTTTGGCAAAATTTAAAATGGTACTGATAAAATAAATGATTAAGGATAGGTAATAAATACTTTTCGGCGAGCATTACAAGCAGCGCGGGACCGCCTTATGGCCAGACATTTCCCGAAGAAACCAATTAGAAAAAATGTAAACGCAAAAAAAGGTCGTCGTCATTGCTACGTGTGCGACCAAAAGGAATACGAAAAGAGTGCTTTTATTTGTAAAGAGTCCAATGTCGGGCTGTGCGTAGTTCCGTGTTTCAAAATATATCACACGGACTGCAATTTGAAGGTTTGCAACTCGTTTGAATTTTATACACTGACTCCCTTTAGCGCCGCACTTGCCAAGCCACGCGTTCTTAGACAGTGCCGCAGCGGAAGGGTTACTTTCTATAGATTAGGTTTTTTTATTTATGAATTTTTAAGACGAAAAACTTTTATAAATAAAACTTATCTAAAATTGAATTATCCTTAAAAATACCTCTACACAAAATAAACCTGACCGTTTTTGAGATGTGCAATAAAAGTATTTTATGGCCTTTTTTGTTTTTTACGGCTTATCCAACTTTTATGAAACAAACTTATTTAAAATATAATTCTTTTTAAAAAATGTCTACATATGTTTCTCTAAATTTAATCGTTTTTAAAATACATTTGAAGTATACTTTAAGAGTTTAAGGTCTTCTTTAAAGTAACTTTATTTGTAAACCATTAAAGCTAACGATATATTTGGTACAAAAATTCATTGCCATAAAATCTAGGTCAAGTTCGTTAATGAGCAAAATCCAACCAGTGACGGGCATTTTTAGGGGCTTAGAAGGTTAAAAAAATTCATTGCTTCAAATTTTAAAAAGTTACAAAATTAAATAAACAAACTAATACTTTTTTGTATAATTTGAAAATAAAAAAAGACCCAGTGGCGCACCGTTTTAGGCTGCAAAATTGTGTATTTACTCATTTATAAATCGATTTTTTTTAAAGTCGGGTATTGGGGGTTTTTAAGATGTTTGAGTATAAATCATTTGTTAAAATTAAAAAAAAAACAGTGGCGCACCGTTTTTTTTAAAGTCAGCTATTGAGGGGGAGGGATTTAAGATCGTTAATTATAACTCATTTGTCAAAATTTGTTTACATATATGAGAAAGCATTATGGCAAATAACTTAGCAGCGGTTTTTAAGTTAGCAGGGCTAAAGGCACTCCCGCGACAGTCACAGTCACACAGTCACTAACCTCCCCACCACGGTCAAAATTGTCAAGAACATTTTAAAAGTGCTGAAAACGTATAGAACTGTTGAAAACTCGACAACGATTCTCTTCAACCAAAATTACTTACAGCTTCGCATATAAAAAAGTACGATGTCAACTGAAATTGTAGGCAATGGCAACACCATTAAATTGTTCACTTGCTACTCCATAATGTACAATAAAATATCTAGTTTCTTACATTAGAAGAAATATCAAAAAATAACCCAAACTAAAGAACCTTTATTCTTTCCAATATCATGTGAGACGCCTCGTGTATTCTAAGAAAATATTAATCCAACCTTGTTTTAATCCAGCACATTTATGTATAAAAAAATACCTATATTCATTATTAGCTTGAAATGAATGGTAACAGATGATTAAGTAGAAATAATTACCTTCTAATGCCACGTTAACATGAGCTAATTATTACTATTTGTCAATGCCATAACTTACTCAAAATTTAAATATGGAATATAAATGTCTTTCTATTTTGCAGATGACCCAACATTAAATAATGCAGAAATCATTGTTGGAGATTTTGATATAATGGCACCACATATATATCGCTTACCAAATTTAAAATGGTTACAAGGAACGTGGGCAGGTTTAGATAAGCTTACTCCCCACCTGAAAGGACCATTACCATTTCTTCTGACAAGGTTTTCAAATCACCGTTTTGGTCAAATAATGTCTGAATACATAATAACACATATTATAACTATTGAAAGAGACTTGATTAATGTACATTTAAATCAACAAAAACAGGAATGGTCAAAAAGTGGAAAAATTTCAGATTATAGAACAATTTCTGATCTCTCAATTGGAATTATGGGTTTAGGAACTATTGGAAGTTGGAGTAAGTATATCCTATTAACACTATTAAAATTAAGAGTTACATGCTTCACACACACACCCTCCGGTGTGTATTAAAATATCACTATCATGTACTCCCGTTCCCATATGTACCTCCTTGACTTTGACAAACATAAATTGCAATTTACTATAACACTAGTTGCTTAAATTATGGGAGGTAATATACGGACAGTAATGCGATAATTATATGTAGTGGACTAGACTATGAAGGTGTTTTGTTTTGGAAAGATCATGAAAGGTAAAATGTCCCAGATAGCGATGGTTTGAAACAAGCTGGAGTGAAGGTTGCCATGACAGCAATGGCAACTTGTTTCCAGCCTGTCATGTAAAACTGTCAAGTTTATATCCAACTGAAATCAACCATCCTACTTTATACGCATTAAACTTGCCTTGTTAATCGTGTGAAGCTTACTTCACCAACTTGCACAACGCTCGTTGTTCAAGCCTATTAAGATTATACTAACCGTGATTCAAGTGTTAACTAATGTTACCCAATGTGTATATGAAGGCTTTCACATTCTTTCTTACAAATTTAACAACATACTGGTTTTATTTCGCCGATTATACACCCGATTCTTCAAAACTTGGAATGAGAGCTACAAGGTGTGCCAGCCTCACATATTTGGAATTTGGACGAGACTAACTTAACAGATGATCCGGTAAAGAACAGAGTAGTAGTGAAAAAAGGCAGCTAATACCCAGAGATTGCTCAAAAACATCGATTTCTGTCACGTTTGCGGGAAATGTTGCTCCGTATACTGTATACAAATCTGCTCGTACGTGGAAACATGGACTGAAAATGGGCCGAAGATGGTGTCGGTACAACAATAGTTCTAGTGGATGGTTCGATGGTGCTATTTTTACAGACTGATTGGAATGGTACATATTACCGAGACTTAAAAAATTGGACGAAAAGAAGGATTCTGATCTGCAACAACCTTTCATCACGTATTGGTGTGTATACCCTCAACCTATGTCGCCAGAATTAAGTAAGTCTCGTATACTTACCACTCAACAGTGCGCATCTAACACAACCCCTAGATGCACTATGTTTCGACCCTTGAAAATAGCTTTTTGGATTGGAAGAATACAGCGGAAGGTATACTTAACATCTGCATTCAAAAACAGCATTTTCCACCACTGCTGAAAAATTGATGGATATTACTGCAACAAATGCAGAATCTACGGCCTGGTTTCCGAAAGTGTGGGATATTTCCGGTAAATGTAGGCGTACTTCTAAACAGTATACCACGAAATACTCGCGATGAAAGGGATACCATTCTTAGTGAATTCCTGAACGGTTTGGAAAGTAGGGGGCAGAAGCAACTAAAGTTACAAGGACCCGAAGGAAGAAATTGCAAGTTTCTGCTGGCAGAGTGTTGCGCACATGCTATTGAAACTGAAGTTATGAATCCGGTCATCCGTCCTCGCCACGAAGGAAGAAGGTTAGAATGATGACATAGCGACTCCGACATTTCAAGGCCGTTTGATGATTACGGAAATTTGTCAGATGATTATCATTTCGAAGATATCATCGAAGATGAACAAAATGAACGCAACTTTCTCAATTTTGTAGACAGGATACTGTCTTAGCAAGAATATTTAAATTTGGTGGATGTTGTGCGAGAAATAGGAGAGTTTGTTGTATTTTAGTACGAAAACGAACTTTTTCCGGGGCAAATTGCTAAATATCGATCAAGTTTACAAAGCCCTAACCTTCTTATTTATGGACGGATTTCAGAGATGTTTGAATTATTTTTTTCTAAATTTTTCAAATTCAAATGTCAGTTTAAAAATACATCCATTCTGTACATACGTTGCCTCTACAGAGTGCTATACGTGAGCAGGTTTTTTGAACCTTTTTCTCGGCATTATTGAATACCCTGTGTATTTACGCTATGGTATAATAGCTGACTATATTTGTCATCGTCATACCAGTTTTTGAATTTTAGCTCTATTACTTATATATCAAGATATAAATTGAAAAAAATTGTATTGACACTTTAATAACAATTGAATATTGGAACCACAGAACATCTAAAACATAAACATGACATCAATTATCTAAACTTAAGCTATGGTTGACAATTATTATTATTATTAATAATAATGAGTTGCTCTCCCTTGAACCCTTATTACTTCTGGGTATGGTCCTTATAATCCTGTAGATTAAGTCACCGGATAGAGCGTTCCACTCTTCCTGCAGAGCAATAGTCAAGTCGTTGACATTATTGTGAGCCTGAGGGCGACTTGAAATTTATCTTTTAAGAGCGTCCCACACATGCTCTATGGGATTGAGGTCTGGAGACAATGCAGGTCATACCATTCCTGTAATACCACGCTCCTCAAAAAATTTGTTGAAAATAACAGCGCGGAGTGGCCTGGCATTGTCGTCCATATAAACAAATGCTGCTGTGCATATGTCAGAACGATTGGTTCTAGTATCCGATTTAGGTAATTTCGAGCATTCACCGTTGAGTTGATAAACACGACCAATTCGGTTTTCCGGTTGCCTAGTGCCATGGCTCCCTAAACCGTTACAGTGTCCACCAAAAGGAACGTATTTTACAGTGAAATTCTGGTCATACCTCTCATTCTGCCGTCTCCACACGCGTTTACGATTACTGTCTGGATGTAAGCAAAAACGCGATTCATCTGTAAATAGACAGTTTGACCAGTCGACATCGTTCCAGTGTTGGTGATCACAGGTAGACAATTTCTTTTATGTGCCGCAGTCCATTTTGGATGTCAAACGGGGCGTTTGAAGGATAAATTTACCTCCTTAAGTCTATTTGTTATAATGGCATTGGAATCATTAACTGCTCTTGATTCAAGTAAAATCCGTTTTACCTTCGTGGAATTTAAATATCGGTTTTGCAGAACAGTTCTTCTCAAAAATCTACCTATTGCAGGAGTTGTGCAACGCTGTCGTCCTCCACCTTGTGTGTAATTTGGTGTGTTGTTACCCAGATATCTTTTCCAAGCCCGATTTATGGAATACCTTGACACACCCAAACGTCTAGTGTTCCAATACACCTTCCCATAAGGACGTTCTCAAATCGAGGCATTTTAATTTAAGTAACAATTATTTTGTAAAGTGACAGAAGTGTCTAACAATTTATCAAAAACGTCAAAGAAACTTGTCTAAGCCAACTTTACATTCTTTAAATTTTGTTTAACAAGTCGAAAATTACAAATGTACAATTGTTTTTCAATTTATCTCTTGGTCTACAGAAGATACAGCTAAAATTTAAAAACTGGTATGACGACGACAAATGTAGGTAGCTACAGTGAATATACAGGGTTTCAATAAGACCGAGACACTCCACTGAAAAAAGTTAAAAAAACCCGCTCACGTATAGTACCCGAAAGAGGCAGCGTATGAAGAAAATTTAAGTATTTTTAAACTGACATTTGAAGCTAAATAATTTAGAAAAAAAATATCGCTAAAATCCATCAATAAATAAAAAAGTTGCAGCTTTGTAAACTTGAACGATATTTACACAGGACAGGACTTAGGGAATCCCTTTGTCTGGTACCGGTTGATATTGGATATTTACTTGTTTAATAATGTGCATTACTTCCATGGGGACGTCCTTGTCTTCTAATGTCGTTGATACATCTTTGGCTTTGATTATATCGAAGGTATAAGGCTTGCTGTATTCTATACGTTTTTCTGTAAGTTGGCGTTTTGGCAAATATAAGTTTAAACGGTTACCTTTTGGAATGGCTTGCAGTCCAGAAGTATTTCAAAGAGTTAATGAGAAAATATTTGGTGATTTAGATGTGCAGATATATTTTGACGATTTAATCATTGCAGGGTCAAATAAAGTAGAACATGATAAAATTTTGGAGCTAGTATTAGAAAAGGCTAGAAAATTCAATATTAAATTTAATAAAAATAAACTGCAGTATAAAATAAATCAAGTTAAGTATTTAGGACAAGTTTATTCTAAAGAGGGTGTAAAACCTGATGATGTGTATGTTGAGGCTGTAATAGCAATAGAAAAACTAAAATGTAGAACTGAATTACTAAGAATATTGGGTATGGTAAACTATTTAACTAAGTATTTACCAAGGTTATCAGATGTAGTTTTACCAATGAGAAAGTTAATAAAAAATAATGTTGAATTCATATGGAGTGAGGAACAGGATAAAGCATTTAAAGATTTAAAAAGTTTAATAGCTAATATAACTACATTGAAACTGTTTGATAGTAAGTTACCAATTGTAATACAGTGTGATGCGAGCAAAGGTGGCATAGGTGGTTGCTTGTTACAACAAGGACAGCCTGTGGCATTTTGTTCCAGGAGTTTAACAGATAGTGAGTGTAGATTTACACAAATAGAAAAAGAGTACTTAGCAATATGTTTTTGTTTGCATAAATTTAATCAATTTATTTATGGTAGGAATGTATTAGTACACTCAGATCATAAACCTTTAGTTAGGATACAAGAAAAAGACATTAATGAAATCAGTATGAGGTTACAAAGGATACGAATAAAAATGTTAAAATACTCATTTAAGATTGAATACTTACCGGGAAGCAAGATGTATATTGATGACTTGTTGAGTAGGTCATTTATTAAAACTGAACAGGACAGTGATATATGTTGGACAGTACACTGTGTTGAACTTGAGTATCCTATTATGAATATCGTATGGAGGATATTAGTAGACAGACAAATAATGATATAAACTTTAACACCATAACAAATTACTGTTTAAGAGGGTGGCCTAGTAGGAAGTATATTGATTTAGATGAAGTTAAAAAATTTTACAAATTAAAGGATGATTTAGTAGTTAAAAGTGGTATTATATATTATAATAATCGTATTTGCATACCTGCTAGTTTAAGATTACATATGCTAAAGCAATTACACAAAACTCATTTAGGAGTTGAGAAAACAAAAAACAGAGCTAGAAAGTTGTTGTATTGGCCAGGATTGAGTGTAGATATAGAAAATTTTGTAAGTAGGTGTCGAGTCTGTGAAACTTTTAGTAATAACTGTGTAAAAGAACCACTTATAAATCAGCCAGTACCACAACTTCCTTTTGAAATTGTAGCTAGTGACATATTAGAGTTTGGTGGTAAATCATACTTAGTGTTGGTAGATTATTATAGTAATTGGGTTGAGTTGGTTAAGATAGAGAATAAAAGCATTGATGAGGTATTAAAAAATTTTAAGATAATATTTAGTAATCATGGATTACCGAGGAAAATTATTTCTGATAATGTACCTTACAATTGTACGAAATTTAAAGAATTTTGTAAAATTTATGGTATAGAATGTGAGTTCTCAAGTCCGAGGTATCCAAGAAGTAATGGGTTAACTGAAAAAGCTGTGCATATTTGCAAACAAATGTTAAAAAAATGTGTAAATGATAATGAGTTGTTTTACTATCTCTTGGAATATAGGACGACTCCATTGTGTGGGTTGAATGTATCACCTGCAGAATTATTAAATAGTAGAATTTTGTGTGATGCAATTATGAAACATTCATTTGCGTACAAATTTGCCAATTTCAAAAACCCTACTAATACCTAAGGTAATTGATATAACAGACAAGAGATTAGAAAAACGACAGATTGTTAAAAATTATCATGACTCAACAGCTAGAATAAAGCCAGATTTTAAGAGAAATGAAAATGTGTTAATGAAATTAAGCAAGGAGGGTCCATGGATGCCAGGAGTAATAAAAGATAAATATAAAACTCCAAGATCCTATGTAGTTGAAAGTGAAATGGGATCAGAGTATCGAAGGAATTCTTCCTTTCTTAAGCCAAGTAAAAATATAGTTAGTGTTAAGCCTAGTGTAGTAATAGAGGATAACGATGTAAATGCATCTGGGACTGATTGTGTTGCTCGTCCAGAAGAAGAACAGAGTCAAAGTAATAATAAGGTACTAACAACTAGAATGGGACGCGTTATTAGAAAACCACTTAAGTTAGAGTTATAAGAAGGGGGATGTTACATATAGTAGAGTTGGCAATAATGTAGATTAGAAAGTAGTGACATGACATAAAATATAGAGGTATAAAACCTATGCTAATTATTTACAACTCATCCTCATACATAAACATGTAACATAGCGTCCGTTATAAATTTGTTCATTTGAAAGCCTTATTGTTCCTGACTTAGTTGAATTTTATCAGTGATGATTGTCTTAATGCGTTCGTGAATAGTTTCATGGCCGCGTTAAGGAGTGTGATGCCTCTGTAATTTTCGGGTCTTTTTTTAAATGTGGGGATCGTTATACTGTTCTTCAGTCTTTTGGTATTTCTCCTGTGTTTATTATAATTTGCAAAATCCTTGTTAGTTCCTCATTTAAGTCTTTAGCTTCGTATTTCAACAGTTCATTCTCTACTCCATCTGGGCCAGGGACTTTCCTATTTTTTAGTTTTTTTTATTGCTTCTGTTATCTGATATACCGTTAATTTTACTTGTATTCTGTTGTTAAGTCGTGTTTGTTCTTCAGGTATATCGTTGTTTTCTGTATATAGATTTTTGAAGTAGTCCTCCCATGTTTTCTCGTCTTTTTTATTATGTGGCCCAAAATTACCCCACCCATTAGGAGGATGAAAAAAAATACTTGCAGGTGCTTTATTATCAAAAACTTCACAAGGGGAAGCCTCAATCTTAATGTATGCTTAACCAAAATTTCAGTTTGATTTGTTTTCTAAGTATGCATCTTAGGTCATTCCTCGGTAATGTGACCAAGAACGAATTGTCTTTTTGATCAAGGTGGCTGTTGTGTCCTTTTTGTTCTGAATAACATGTACTATTTTATCCTGTATACATATTACAAGGGGTTGCTTCTGGTCCAGACAAACATTCAATCCCAAGCTTTATATAAAAGCCGCAAAATTGCGATAATAACATTAAAAACACCCAAAAATAATTTATCAAAACGGTAATTAATTATTAAATTTCTAATGAAAAATACGTCACAACAAAACTAAACGCGATCGAAAATTTAGAAAGGCCTAAAGTTTAATAAACGACAAAATCGGGATGTAATTCCTACATTCGAAAATACAATGCTCACTATCAAACAAATAAACAAACTGCTTACGTCATCGACAGCAGATCAGATGATTCCTATAAAAAAAACTTGAAAAAATCGACTATTCCTAAAACTATGGTGTGCAAAACAACAGATGATCGGTCTACGACCGTCTTACTTCATAATTAGGCAAGTTATTTTATAATCTAAAATGTCTTTTAACTTTAACCCAGATATGCCCATACAATTTTCACTTTATGTATGTTGCTTATACTTTGGGTAATGTTATTTTGGGTTATTAAGAGATGAGATCCATGTACAAAAAAAATTTATATTTTCAAAGAATACCAGAAACTGGCTGTACTACATAGTGTGTCCAAAATTAATCTGCGCAGTATTGCTACCTTGGAAATTATAAGAGATCGAAAGGCGGTTAAATGGAGAGTTTTAGAGAATTTTGAACCCACTAAAATGCCATTCTGAAATGAAGGCTATCTCAAATATTTTTCAAAATATTCGAAAAAAACTGAAAATCGACCATTTTTATGTTTAGCTATATCTCTTTTATTTGAACAGATATAAAAAATAAATTACACTTTGCCATTGCCACTTTTTATCCTGTATTGATTGGTGACAGAAAAAAAATTAATCCGACGTTTCGTCGATTAGAGACCATCTTTATTTTTTCATATGGGGCGGAAATTAGCTAATGGTATAAAATGATTCCTTTTTTTATTCTAAATCCAACGATGTATAATACTTAATGGTAATTCAGTGTTTCGACCCTCATTCTTGACATTTTCAAATATTTCTTTTTTTTATGAAACATTTTTGAAAAAAAAACTACCAAAGCAATTTATTCTGCATATGTACATTTATTTCATCTCATAATTCATAATAGGACGTTTCGACTCATCAAAAGCATCATCAAGTAATCTCTTATGAACAGTAGCTACCTATTCGTAGATAACTATTTATTACGATATCGAAAAAAGCCTTTCCAAACGTTGTCTTAAACAACGACAGATAAATAACTCTTTTATTAAGTTTAAATTTAAGTAAACACCTAGGAATAGATGTACTTCAAGTGAAAATATTTACAAAAATGTGAGAAATCCTATTAAAACACTTAAAAAGTAACTACAGCTAAATAATGAATTCGATTATTGTAAATTTCTGGTAGTAGGCTTTGATGAGTTTAAAACAATTATTGTATAACAATTATGTTATCTGTTAAAAGACTACAATAGTTTCTCACATTTTAATGAACATTGTTTGAAAATGGCGTTAAGAAGAAAATTTTGAAATACTAGTGTGCTATATCAAAAATAAAAGAAATACTACCAGAGCTACCGATGACTTTTTTCAAATGAAAGAAGACAACCTGGCAGAAATCATTTTAATAATGTAGTAAGAAATTTAATAGAATTTGAAAAACCACGTTCAAAAAAGTATGCGATTGATAATCAGAATCATAACGGAAACATTTTGACAAAAATCAGAAATCTTCAGTACGAAATTGTGGCACGGAGTTTCATATTCCAAAATCCACTGTACAGAATGTTTTGAAAGTTGTTAAATATTATCCTTACAAACCAACAATTGTACAAGGCCTGCAAGAAGGTGACTTTGACAGGAGAATCGAATTTTGTAATTGGTACGATCGTAAATGTCTAGAAAATCCTGATCTTTCTGATAAAATTGTATGGACAGATGAGACACGTTTTACCAACTGTGGAGTCTTCAATAAAAAAAATCATCATTACTGGGTCCGTGAAAATCCACATATTCGCGATCCACGCCGGCTTCAAGTACGATTTGGTTTTACTGTGCGGTGCGAAATGATCGGTAAGTAATATCTTTGTTTGAATTAAATGAGTAACATTTAATAAATTAACTACAACTCATTTTTTAATATTCCCCATTAATTTCAGGAAATCGTCTGATTGGTCCATTTATTTATGACCACACGTTAACAGGGCAACGATACCTTTTAATGTTGCAAAACCAAATCATTCCATCCATTCGTGAAGCTGTTCCCCTGATGAATTTAATAATTTGTGGTTCCAACAAGATGGAGACATAATTAAGGGGAATCCCGAGCCCGGTGGTCCTGTGTGTTGGCCTGCTAGGTCTCCGAACCTTACCCCATTAGACTTTTATTTATGGGGATATGTCAAAAATGAGGGGTATGAATTTGATCCCCCAGAAAATAGGCAAGTTCTGGAACATCGAATTATTAATATAATTGAAAATATTAATCGTAATACAATACGCCGAGTAAATAATAGTATGTAGAACTAATGTCGGTTTTATAATTATCCTGTAAAATACATTTAATATTAATATAAAACGCTATAAAAATTATTTGATATTGTTGCGTTGTAAAATGTATGATTCATTGCTAAAAACGTTTTTTGATTACTTTTTAGTCATAATTTTATGGTTTAAATTAGTAACATTTAACATAATACCCTAATAACTACTATGTGTTTTTTGAATATTCGTCATTATTGTCACTCCTTTGCTGGAGCAATTTATTTATAAATACCAAGTAAACATTTGGGTATTTTTAAGACAAGTTTTGGAAAGGCTTTTTCAATATCGTAATAAATAGTTATCTACAAATAGGTAGCTACTGTACATAAGAGATTACTTGATGATGCTTTTGATGAGTCGAAACGTCCTATTATGAATTATGAGTTGAAATAAATGTACATTTGCAGAATAAATTGCTTTGGTAGTTTTTTTCAAAAATGTTTCATAAAAAAAAGAAATATTTGAAAATGTTAAGAATGAGGGTCGAAACGTCGAATTATCATTAAGTGTTATACATCGTTGGATTTGGAATAAAAAAAAGGAATCATTTTATACCATTAGCTAATTTCTGCCTCATATGAAAAAATAAAGTTGATGATGGTCTCTAATCGACGAAACGTCGGATTAATTTTTTTCTGTCACCAATCAATAGAGGATAAAAAGTGGCAATGGCAAAGTGTAATTTATTTTTTTTATATCTGTTCAAATAAAAGCTAAAAATAAAAATTGTCGATTTTTTTTCGAATATTTTGAAACATATTTGAGATAGCCTTGATTTCAGAATAGCATTTTAGTGGGCTCAAAATTCTCTAAAACTTTCTCCATTTAACCGTCTTTCGATCTCTTATAGTTTCCAAGATAGCAATACTGCAAAGACCAATTTTGGATACACTGTATGTTGTACAGTGGGAATTTGTACAACTATTCACTATACTACAATTACTTCTAAAAAAAACTTAATTGTTGGTATGATATAGCACAAAACATTTCACATGTAAACCTTTATCGCATTTTTGACACCTTGTTTAGACCCTCTCATGGCAAAAAGCGCATCTTATCTGTTTTTTTTTTGAGAAATTACGAAGTGATCCATGCAATTGTATCTTATTTCAGTTCCATTTTTTGCAGCTGAATGGCCCTTGGCCGATGTTTGTTTTTAATTTTGGTTAAAAGGGTTACAACAATACTTCTTCAAAATTCCAGGTGATCGAGTTCCCCTTCTTGACCAGTTCACAATAAGTGGAAAGTACCATTTATTTATATAAACTAACATTCTGGTCGCATCAGTCCACACCACCCATATTTGCATTGTATAGCTTGACAATGTGAGGCTGAGAATATATTTTGCTATAATGTTTTGACAGCTTGACGCAAAATTTTATAATTTACCTGGATTCTTTTTTCTGTGTGAATATTGCTTCACAGAATGAACAGGATTGGCTCCTACTGTATTAGAACATAGAGTTACAACATGTTGCTCATTAGTTTAGACGATGAGATCTTTGAATTCTATTTTCACGTAATGTCCCTGTAGCATTAAAGTTTTTTTCTAACAAGAGTTCAAATAAGGGCAATGTGGAGAAGAAGTTATGAAAAAAGGTGTGGATCTGCTGATCTGGCCATTTCTTCCTTAGTGAATTGGTATATTCTAAAACCACAGCTGATCCTACTACGTATTGTTTGTATTTGTCACTTATATTTGTTGAGGCACCTCAAACCAATTCACGTACCCCAAATGTGTTGCTGGAACCCAAAATTTGTAGCCCTACCGTATTGGTTTCCCATGTATGTATTGCTTGCATACATGACGCCTAAAATAGGATATCATGGCTTCATCAATGGATTGTATCTCTTGGAATACCCTCTTTTCTAAAAACTTTTCATTGAGATGTTGGAAGAGAGGCCTGACATTTGCAAATTTATCAGATACATCTAAATTTGTATTGTCAACCAGGTGTCAAGTGGAAATGAATTTATTTCTGGAAATTGCTTCGGATACCAGGGAATTTTGGCTATCTCTCTTGTACTCCCAATACATACGACGTTGTGGTACTTGAACATCCCCACTGAAAAGGAGCACACCTAGAAAGCATTTTATTTCTGGTATATCAATTTTAGAAGTATGATTTTTTTGTTCCACATATCGATTTGTTTCTTGTACAATTAATTCTAGCAATACATTGTCAAAAAATACCAAAAAAGTGCTAAGGGGCTTTCTAATGGTTTAGTACCTTCTTCATTATTATAGAAGGTAATAGAATTTATAACTAAATCTGCTTTTACCCAGTTGTAGATTTGTTTCCTTTTACAGCATCATTCGCTTTAGAGCTGTTCTTCGTGTTAATGGATTTAACCTTTCTTAGTTCAGGCAAAGGAATTTCATCCTCGGAAGGAAAAGTCATCTTCATTTGTGTAAAAATTCAGTTCTGCAGGTGCCTGAAGTTGAGCACCTGGTAAATTATTGATGCTAATAACACCTTCACTTCCTCAATCTTCATCGGTCACGTCTGCACCACTATTTGTGGGGGGGAAAATTGTGATGAAAGTTGTTTTTTCACAAGTTCTTCTTTGTCTTGATCCATAGCAAGAGCTTTGTCGAGAGAAAAGTTTCTAAAACAAATTACAATTTATAGATACCCAAGTACTATTTTTAGTACAATCAAAATCAAATCAAGAAATGGCCCTCAAATCAGATTTGCTAAATTTTTAAAATATAATCTTAAAACATTATTTACCGTTTTTGAAATAAAAATTAATTGACAGGAAGTACCATGCAAATATAATTCCATATTCTGCCATTTTCGAAAATTACATAAAGTTAAAAATTCACTACAAGGACACAAACGCAATTTTCTGCATGTAACTACCAACTGACTTTCAACTATTACCCCACTCTTGATGCACAAGTTTGAACATGTTAGTGTTGTACTATTTATAGTACAGTGGGCATATCTGGGTAGTGACTTCTTACCAAAATCAAAATAGCAAATGCTCAAATCGAAGAATTCTCATTAGTCATTACGTCAAAGCTTAATGAAACTTCAAAAAGTTATCTACTTCAAAAGAAATGGTATAGCTTCTGTATAATCTAAATTCTATTTTTTTGCTATTATTTTAGTAGCTTAGCAATGTGTAAAAAAAAGAGAAGAGTAGTAGTAATAATATTATTGACAAGACATTTTCATTATTAATAAAAAATCAGCAAAATTATGGAATTTGAAGTTATTTCAAGTTGATTTTGATGAAGTGTGTTCGATTACATTAGTTCAACTATTTCATTTTGGTCCTTCGCATCGGATTTGTTTATTTTAGACAAATTTTTGTTTTCTGGTTATTCAAATGGACATTGAGGAAGCAAGCATACAAGAATTCACAGATACACTAGTTATAATTGAACAATGGAAGAAGCTATATTTCTTCACAAGTCATTTGGATGGAAATCTTTGATGTATTTAATGTGTTGAGGTGCGTTGTAACATTTCATAATTACATTTAATTGATTTTGAGTCGAAAATATCTAAATTACTTATTAATATTTGTTAAATACGCTTGTTGTATTTAAAGACATTCATTTCAGGATTCCTTGTGCAAATTTTGTTTTTACATTTAAAGAGAGTTATCGAGGCTAAAACGTTTTTTTTTAATCATTAATTTATGGTTTAATTTATTTTTTAAAACAATTCGATGGCTCCAAATAAATCAAAAGATTTCAAGTTATTGATGTTTAGAGCTAGTAACATTTTAGAACAAGTTAGTAATGTAAACGTATCTGTTAGTTCATTCGACGACGAAATATTACTAACAGGGTTACAGCTATTAAAATTTGAATTCGAGTTATTCAAGCCAGCCTTACATGAATATAAATCAGTTTCAGAGCAGATATCCCTTTATGGAGATGAGATGCACAATATTCCATCGTTTTCGCAATTTTACAACGATTTCGTGTCTATTTCAGTGACAGTTCAGTCTTTACTTGACAAATCTGATCAAAAAATTAAATCATTGTAAAGCGAAAGTTTAATTAGTACGTGTTCTATTACGAATAAAAATAAGGAATATGTTAAGCTTCCTACCATAAACCTTCCGAGTTTCTGTGGAGAATATCAAGATTTTAGAGCATTTTTCAAATCCTTTCAAGCTTGAGTAGATTCTAATGAAAACTTATCCCAAATTGAAAAATTCTTATATTTAAAAAATTTTTTGGAAGGTCTTGCTTTGCAAACGTTAAGTGTAATTAAACCTTCTGAAACTAATTATTCTATCGCTATCGATCTTTTAAAAGAAAGATATGATAATCAAAAGTTGCTTATTTTCAGCAATTTTGATTCTTTATTTGAAACGCCAAGAATTAGTAAAGATATACAATTGCGGGAATTTTACAATAATTTTGTCAAACATTTGCGCACTGTAGACAATGAGGGTATACATTAAGAATAAAGTAGATTCTATCACTGCTAAAGAGTTTGCCAAACAATTTGCAAGGAAAATTCCTAATGTTGAACAGACATCTAAATTCTTGTCTAACAAATGTGATATTATCGACGACATTTCCAACGTACCAAGTAATTCTATTTCCAATTTAGGAAAAAAATCAAATCAAAAGAGTTCCTACACTCTAGCCCAAACTATGTACTATTGTGCCTTGTGTAAGGAACAGCATTTCGTAAATCATTGCCCATCCTTCTTGGCCTTATCTATCAAGAATCGTTTCTACAAAGCAAAGTCTTTGCGGCTTTGTCTTGTGTGTCTTCATGACCAAATGCACTTCTACTACGAATTGCAAAAATTGTAATCAACGTCACAATAGTTTACTTTGTTTCAAGTCTGCTAATTCAAATAATTTAAAGCATGAAGTTACTCGGCCTGGTGCTCCTTGCCAGAATGAGATTAGTAGTCTTTCTTCTTCTAATTCTGTTGTTTCTCCTGCTCAGTCAGGAATTCCAAGTGTAGAGTCCTCTGAGACTCCCACCATTTCTTCTGTATGTGGGTTTTCAAGATCCTTTGAGGTTTTATTATCCACTGTTCAAGTTAACGTTGTCAGTGACAAGTCTTTTATTGTTAAGGGTCTTCTTGATTCAGGGTCCCAAAACAATCTTATATCTGAAAATCTATGTAAAAGGTTGAATTCTTCTTGTAAATCAATCAACCTTACCCTTAAGGGCATTAGCGAGTCAGTATCAAGCTGCTCGAAGTACACTTCTGTGGAATTACACTCCACAACCGGACGTTTCAAGTCTGATATCGACTGTTTAGTCGTTCCCAAAATTACTGATCCTCTTCCTCGAATTATGTTCAGTAAAGACCTTTTGGAGATTCCTCCTAATTTACGGCTTGCTGATCCTTCTTATAATCAGCCAGGCGACATTGATATTTTGATTGGTTCATCTATGTATCATAAACTAACTTTGCCTCAAAAAGTTTCTTTAGGGACCTCAATGCCCACGTTACAAAACACTCTTCTTGGTTGGGTCATTGCGGGCGATTTACCTAATGATTTTATTACGCTTTCAAATTCTTTATGTTGTGGTATTTCGACAGTTTGCTGTCATACCACATCTCAGTTCAATGAACCCAATACCGATCTTCATCAAGCTTTGACCAAATTTTGGGAATTGGATAAACCCAAACCTATTTCAAAGCTGTCTTTACTTTCACCTCAAGAGAGATTTTGTGAGAACCATTTTCTCAATACTATTCGCACGGAAGAAACCGATAGTCTTAGCGTCTCGATACCTTTCAATTCAAAATTACTACTGCTAGGTGATTCTAAACACATCGCCGAATCACGTTTTTTCCGTTTAGAGAAACGTTTGCACAGAGATCCAGACCTTCTGAAGCAATATTTACAATTCATGTTCGAATACGAGGCTCTGGGTCGCATGACCAAGATAGCGGATGCGGAGAGACATTTTCCTTCTGACGCTCATTTCATGGAAACATTTGATGGTCCTATAAATATCTCAGAGATACTTCCGCAGTTTTTTCCTCATCACGTTGTTGTTAAGTAGTCTTCTTTAACTACGAAACTGTGCGTAGTTTTCGATGCTAGCGTAAAAACTTCCACCAATATCTCAGTTAACGACGCTCAGATCGTCGGTCCTCAAGTTCAGGACAATCTGTTTGATATCTTATTGCGTTTTCGTGCTCACGAGGTTGTCCTCTGTGGTGACATCGCCAAGATGTATCGTATGATCAATGTCGATGCTGCATCAAGTAAGTTCCAGCATGTTCTCTGGAAAGACCATTCCGAGAAACCTCTCGATATTTATCGTTTAAATACAGTCACTTACGGGACTGCTTCGGCTAGTTACCTAGCCACTCGTTGTCTGACCTATATTGCAGACTCTCATAAGGATTCCTTTCCTGAAGCTGCTGCAGTTATTTCGAAGAACTTCTATATGGATGATCTTTTATTTTCAACTGGCTGTATTCAAAACGCTATTCGAATAAAGGAAGAAGTATCTTCTATCTTGTCTGCTGCTGGCTTGACTATCCGCAAGTTTTTATCTAATAAGCAAGAAGTTTTACCTTCTGGTGTCCGATGTCGTTGAATTTTCCATTGTTCCTCTTATCGAACGTTCTGATTCCAAAACTCTAGGTATTCATTGGGATTCTGAGAATGATCTTTTGTTCTGTAAGGTTGACATACCTAATGACGATTCCGTTACTACTAAAATAATAGCAAAAAAATAGAATTATATAGAATATAATTATTATATAGAATATACATAGCAACCCCCCTTGAAATCCTTTGAGGATTTCAACAAATACAAAAAAAAAATTATGAGAGTAACAAATCTAGAAATTGTAACATTGTATAAATTTAAGTCTAAACACAAAAAAAAATTTTTTTTTAGTTATTAGGAAGCACACACAAACGGTGCACAGAACGACGCAGCTTCAATAAAATTGATCACAATCTACAAAATGAACGATAAATCGGGGTTGTCGCTGTAAAATTATTTAACTCGAAATTTCTTATAAAATAATTCAAACACTAAAAATCCTAAATGTGAATAAAAAAAATATCTAATCTCGAAATTTTTTACTTATGATGACAAATCACAGTAACAGAGGACGAAGTCACAATAGATTCATACCTATTAATAAAACAGTTATAAACATTAACAATGATCATAGATATATTATGATATATATTGCGATAATATTCTGAATAATGAGATTAATCTAACAGGGGATAGGGATCAACGAAAATTTAGAAGGAACTTGCATTTAATATTATTAAACAAACTATCATGAAATTGAAATAACTTATTGGTTTGACTACAATAACCATAGTTAACATGATCAAAATACACTAAGGTAATGTCCTATTTAATAAAAAAAAAAATCTTAATTGATTAAATAAATCGGATTATAATCTTTACTTCGCATCAATATCTGCGTTATACCCTGTATATAACAACTACTTTTAAAAATAATAGTGAGTGTGCGCAGTGAATCCGCAACCATATGACCTATCATAAAGAAAATTAAATTTGACAAACCAGTAAGTATAAAGATGTTTGATTAATAAAAACACAATTATCAAGAAAACATTTAAATTTCTAGAACAAATAATATTCCCTTCGAACATGCATACTTGTTGTTGCACATCATTGTTATTACAAAAGAATCTAAGTTGTGAACATAACAATATAATATCAATGTCAACAAAGTACTCACATAATTGTCCTTCTCTTCGTGGGTATCTGCTGCACAAGACGGTTGTGAACACCAGCTGCTGCAAACTGCTATTCTGCCACTCGAACATCCAAAGTTTTCTTTACGATAATCAGCTTATTCACTTCGGTAAGTTTCACTATTAATATTATAATGTTGACGAATCTTTGTTTTAGGTTTATTGCTTCTTTGATAAATTGCATTCAAAAGTAAATTTTTGAATGAGCATGGAATATGGATGGTTGTCGTAAATTAAAACACTTTTTAATAAACAGGGTGTATAATGAAAATAACTTATGGACACCACAATTTAGTATGCACATCAACACATACGATTTATATTTAATTACACAAAATCGAAACGTCAGAAAAATTTTTATAACTAAACGAAACTTCCGAATTAAGGTTCGAAAAGGTAAACTAACCTTATTTAAAAATTATATTACGAACAAAAGATTATCACTTGTTTCGTGATTACTTCCGAAACTAAACCGCACTTTATTATAATCCCGATGTGATTTAAAATTTTGTTTAAACTTATATTTTCAAAAACAATTCGCAACAGCTTGCTCTGACAAGTTGTTGCAAAAGTTGAAAATCAAGAGAGATCAAGAAGCTAAAAACGCTTGTATTTATATCTTTTTACTCGACAACCAAATTCTTCGAATGTTTCCTTAGTTACGAGAAATTTTTGCTTAAATCCTATTGGTTAAAACAATTCTTAAATTACGTAAATTCTTTAAAACCTTATAACTTTCTTCCTATAATACATATCTTAAATCTAAAAACATTTCCAAAATCTACACAAATTTCTCTAAATTTTGATACCAAACAAGATCTAAATCGGACATTTAATAACAATGTTGATTTCTACCCTTATTTATTGAAATTAAACTAATTCTATGCTATTTACAGGCTTGAAAAGTAACTCCACAGGAATAGGGGAAGCTACTGCACCCTAATATACATCTCAAAACTGCCTGCGGCCAATTTGAAAGGAAAAATTTTTTAAATCTAACACAATTCTTACAAACTAAAATTAACAAAATTGAACATAAAAATAAGGAATTACATCATAAAATTGAGGCTACCTTATTATTTTTGCCTCTACTAATTTATTTTATAGGAATTGTCTCAATTAAAATTACTTTTCACAAAAATTGTATGTTCGGGGAAATGACATAACCTCACATTGTCTTTATCAAATAAATGTTAAATTTCACCTTTTTAAGCACAAAAATTGTTCATGTAAGTGTTTAGAACTATAGTTTAAGTTACAAATTAGTTTATTTAATCATTTTTGTAGGTTGATAAGTTTTCCTACAAGTAGTGTCGGAATGTTGTCATACACTAGTTTTATGTGAAGAACTGTTGAATTAAACACAATAATTCCAGATCTACTGCATGATCCATGTTATATAGTCACCCACTAATGTGCTTGTTCTATTTTTTCTAAAGTTTTGCACTATTATAAGTTTAATGCACAAATACGAATGTTCTCGAAAATTTCGGCTGCGCACATGTAAATTGTGACATTGATACCAGCCTATCTCTAATTGTAACATTATTTTTGTCATCCACAACCTGTATTACATGTCGTTAGGGAATATTGTTTATTATAAACTTAAAAAAAACTAAAATGAAATTTGAATTAATTGAAAAACGAAACAAACATCCCCTATACTTTTATGTACTGTGTTGTCTATTACTAAAATTATCATTATTAACACAACATTAAGAAAATATCTTAAATTTCTCAAACACCTCAATGTTTATTAATCATATTATTCTATGATTATTTATGGAAATGTACCATTTTCGTACAAACTAAAACAAAACTTCACTATGGAATTATATAGCTACATGTATCTTAATTAGATTCATCTCAATATACATCTCAAAATTTCGGTCCAGTTAGTACAAAACAAACACATTAAATTTTGCAGTTCACCAAATAAAACAACATACAATAATAAAATTCTGTTGACATTGCAGCAAGGTTATATCCCCAAAGTTCAGTTACCTCATATTCTAAATAACTACACTTTATTAAACACAATGGAAATAACAGTTATTGAAAATATCAATTTTGACAAATCTTCATGAAATAAACATCAATGCACAGAATTAAACAAATAGAAGTCAGCTAATTAACAATGGAAATCGTGTGGATGAACACGCCGGTCAATACAATAACAAAAACAGGAAACAATGTAAAAACAAAAACAATAATCTATGTCAGAATGACGTTTAAAACTTCATGTCAGATAGAAATTAATAGACCTAAATACAGGTCGCACAACTAAAGATGATTTGGAGGTCAGATGCGCATTCGTCCGTTTTCAAATATTCTACTCGCGGCAATTCGAGAAGTTCAGTAGCGTCGCAGGTAAATTGTTTCAAGTGTATATTACGTCATTGTACGTATACAAACATAATTATTAACACATTTTCTTAATACTTATGAAAATTTTACATTTAAGTTAATGAAATTAGAATGTTTTTAAACAGATTAGGAATGTATATAAATTATTAAATTAATAAAATAACATAACACTTTAAATGTGATTTTGTACATGTACCAACGATTAATTACGCCGCCCCTGGTAAGTGATTTTAAGCTGTTACACTTAACGATTGTTCCCGAACGCAATGACGTATCTGCGCGACCCGAATCATCTTTAATTGTGCGACCTGTACATGTTTACTTAAAAAATTACAAAGCCGTCCGCTTCTATAAGATATCAATAATACAGTTTAATCATTTTCATTGATATTTAATTCATTTTTAGACTTATCTTGCGTTATATTAAGAAATTTTATAAAGAAAGGTTATGTAAAATTAAATTTTCTTTATAAAATATGTCTACACTTGTTCTTATAAATTTAATTGTTATTCAGATATTGAAAAAATTTGAACTAACACGTAAATTTTACCTTAGGAATTTTTTTGCCCCTAAATTACGCGTCATATCAAAAAATTGCATGGAACATAATTAATCGATATGATATGATAAAAACCAAAACTGTCCCTGTTAAATCATCCCTCTCCGCCACTGGATTTCTCCCAGAATCTAATCAGCTCCTAGAGAAAAGAAATGAGGCCTAAATACAAAATTTCAAGTACGTACGTATTATGGTTCTGAAGTTATCGTTGATACTAACATACATCCATACACACACAGACAGACATCAAGGCCGATCGTGGCAAAACTTGGCTAAACGTTGTAAAATGAGCTAAAAAGTCAGTTTAGCGATAGTGCATAACCTTCTATACCTACATATGTCTATATAGATTGGAAGGTAAAAACAAAACTATTTCTTTTTGTTTTAGTTGGCCAATGCCTTTCTATGTTAGGGGCCAAAATTCTTGGATATGGTCGGAAACCTTCAATATCTCCACACATTGAATATATGGAACCTAGTTGTTACTACACCAAGTCCAATTTACCTGAATTTTTAAAAAATTGTGATTACATTATAAATGTATTACCGACAACCACTGAAACAACAGGACTTTTAAATGGTACTATGTTGAAAAATTGTGAAAAAAGAAAGACTGTGTTTATAAACGTCGGTAGAGGAACAATAATCGATGAAGTTGATTTAGTTCTAGCTTTAGAAAATGGTTGGTTGTCAAAGGCAGTACTGGATGTGTTTCTAGTAGAACCATTACCAAAAGAAAATCCTTTATGGACAATGGAACAGGTTTGATTAAAATACATTGTTTTGAAAGGTTATTACTCAAATTTTTAGGTACTTATCACACCTCATGTTTCCGCACAAAGTAGATCTAAACATATTGCCGAGCATTTTAAGGTTAATTTAGGTTTATATGAGAGTAGTAAACCACTATTGTCAATGTTTTCATTACAAGATGGATATTGAATTGACTTTTTGTTAATTATGTATGATTTAATAAATTGGATGAAAATATAACTAGATAATGTATAAAAAATATTACCCTTTATTTTTTCTACTATACCCCTTCTTTTATAAAAAAAATATCTTATGTATATAAATAACAATAATAATACATTAGGAATTTAGACCATATTTATAAAAATAAACTTATAAATAATCAAGATCTGCACTCACTGAATTTAGCGCATATTTATAGTGTTTAGATATAATATTAATAAAAAAATCCAACCGATGATCAATCTGTTTCAGGTGTTATTGAAAACTGAGACCATATTTTTGGGCAAGTTGAGGAGAATGTGTTGAAGCAACCGCCATTAGTAGAGGTACGTCATTTACTTCTAATTGTAGTACAGAAGTAAGTAAATCCATGCTGCAAAATTCAGTTGCCAAAAGTAGTTCCGCAAGTGATTTCGATAATATACAAAATTCTTGCAGTTTTTGCTCAATGTGCATGACACACTGAAAGAGAAGATTGCTTATAATTAGTTATAACATTCATTTACTGCTTACGTATTGTGGCGGTGTTCGTAACTTCCACATTTGAAGCAAAGATTCAAGCATATTGGCAACTAATTGTGACATTCCAACCCTAACACCAGATGAACCCCTATCCACTACATATGTATGACTAGATAATAACTGTACTTCCCTAAAATTACGAAAATCTATAAATTTCGTTTAAATTTTAGAATTAAAAAATTTACCAAGTATCAGTATTTGCTACAATTGCTATAGCTTCATCTACAGGTTGATCCAAAAGTGGATGTCTTGCTGCCAGTGATAAATCTCTTCGCAATAAAGATTCCCATTCTGATTTTGGCGCAGATGTACCTTGCAGAACCATATTTGATATATAACGATCACCAATCCCCCTCATTAAAGAACTAGTATAATTTGTAGGTGTATGTTCTAATTTCAATGGTACTGATCTGAAAACAAACGTTTATTTTATGTAATGCACAGTAATGTTAAATTTTTAAATATCATTTTGTTAGAAAATTTTAATTTAGAAAAAAAACCTGTCATACAAGCGAAGTTGAAATTTTAATATTAGGTTTCCTCAAATTTTATTCTTAGTCACCTAAGTATTAGTGAACTAGTAATATTAATAATAATAATAATCATTGTTTTATTATCCCAACAGATAAACCATACAAGAGTCAAAATTACATTTAATTCGTTAAAGAGAGAGTAAATAAAAATGAATAGATGAAAAAAAAAAACAAAAAATTACATGATTAACATACTCAAAGGAAAAAGTACTACATATAGCAAGATAACATTAATACATCCAAATAACAAAAATTGTTTATGCAAAAAAAATAAAGTAATAATCTTATGGTCTACAATCAAGTGAGGTTATCTAATATAGATTTCAAAGTTGTATTGAAAATGTCAACAATGTTTGATATACAGTTATAGTTAACACATAATATAAATAGGTGAGCATTGCATAACATTTGTCCTGCATATCGGTAGATGGAATGTAGGTTTATGTCTGGATGTAGAGTGTGGTACCGTACATAGTAAACAACTGAGAAGAAAATTACAATCGATTTTGTTATGCAACAAATTGTATACAAATCATACAGATATATGTTTTCTTCTGATATCTAGAGCAGTTAACTTAAATCGTACAAGCATATTTGTTAGTGGATAGCCCCTTTCTGGATAATATTCATTGCTGCGAAAGCATAAATAATTAAGAAAACGTCTCTGTACTAATTCGATATCATTTGCATACTCATTACAGGAGGAAATCCAGATTATTGCTCCATAATATTCAAATTAGAGAGGTACCATCACATTATCTGTATGAAAGCAATGTGATAGCATGGTAAAATGTAGACACTAGGATTTTCCATATTAAAATATTCTTGTACTTGATGTGAATGAATAGTGGACAGGATCTCAATCTTGCTGAAGAAACATTTCTCCCTTTTGATCATCAGGCACATGTGCTATTAATTGCGGCAAACGATTTTAAAGGAAGTCTAAGTAAATAGCGCCATTCAAATGATGTTCAAAAAAAATGTGATCCGATGACATGGTCTCCAATTATACCACCCCAAACAATCAAAGACCAACGATGTTGGTAACTCGTTTCTCAGCAGGATTTGTAGTTGAGTAATAATGGAAATTATGACGGTTGACTTGTTCATTTTTATGTAAGTTTCTGCATAAATCCTACCTGCCAAAAAATTATTTCTGCGTAAATTCTACTTGCCAACAAATAATTTCTATCTGACTAGCCCAGAACAAAAACGATATCAACTATTTCATCTTTGGCAAAATTCATAATGTGGGCTCAAGTATTTTACTTCACAAACATGTCAAACATTGACAGATAATGAACAATGGTAGGTTTGTAAAAGCAATGAAATGCTTTTGTACTGATATAAGATTATTATTTCTTGAAAAACGCCAATAGATAGCAACATCTTAATACATACCAAAATGTTTGCCCTTCAATCTTGGATCGAGTGACGTTAAGAAATAATAATAATACATCATGTTGATGAACGCAGCGCATGCATATTGGTTTCACTTGACTTAAAGAAGGCTTTTGATATGATTAATCACTCAATTTTGATATCAATACTGGAAAACTCTGGGATTGCAGGAAAAGCTTTGTCTTTTTTCAGAGACTACTGTAATGGTCGTACACAGTTTGTAAGTATTGATGATATCTCAAGTAAAATGGCAGATCTTTAATATGGTGTGCCTAAGGGGTCAATTCTTGGACCAACGTTATTCCTGATATAATAAACTCCATAGCTCAATTACCATTAAATATAGAGGAAGATCTAAACCAAATTCATGAACTGACTTTAAATACTGCAAAATCAAATTTTTTAGTGATATCAAGTAAGCCAGAGTGGAACAATTTCTAATTACATATAGACAATTTTTGATTAACTAGGACTGAATGCATCAAATATCTTTGCTTACGTATAGATGCCAAGCTCAATTGGGAATATCACATCACTTATCTGTGCAAAAAAATTAGTCCTGCCATTGGAGTATTGAGCTGTGTTACTCATTATCTTTCAGATTACTTAAGAACGTCTCTGTATCATTCACTAGTTCATTCACATCTTTCATATTTAACTCTCATTTGGAGTCAAACTTCACAAAATAAAATAAAACCCTTGCAAATTCAGCAGAATAGAGGTGTTAGGAAAACTTTTCAGCTACCTTTCTGGCATCCCACTGATCTTCTGTATTGTCCAAATAATATTTTAGATATTCAGTCCCTCTCCAGATATCAGACGTACATCTTTATTCACAACCTTTCTCTTGATAAAATACACTTAACCATACGACTGACTACTGCCAGTGATATTCACAGTTACAATACCCGTAACAATCTCTGCTATAGGACTACATCAGTAAGATCATGTTTTGGTGACCGAAGCCTATTGTCTGTATGTTTACGACAATATAATGATTTGCCTAGCCATATAAACAATATAAGGATTGACCTCTTCAGGATAAAATTAAAAAAATACTTAAATCGACTGTTCTTAATTGTAATTCTGTTTTTTATTTTTAATTTGAATTGTTTATCTTTTTTACTTTTCTTTTTTTTGTTTGTTGTTTTGTGTTGTAATTATGCATAATTATGTTAGTATTGTTATGTAAGACTCACATAGCCTTAAGCTCTGGATCTAAAGATATTGCAGATATATTGTATTGTATTTTCTCTCTTTCTCATGAAATATGAATTTTTTAAAAAATATATGATTGGAACCACAATATACTAAGAAAAATACTGTGCACTTCTATTAGATGATATTATTTTTATATACAAAAAAAAAGCTTTTCGAAATAAAGTGAAAACTATGTGAGATAGATATCGAGAATGCCATAGCAGATTGCTAGTAAATTTAAGACTGCATTTGGTGAAGAACAAGAATACAGGGTGTTCCATTTGAAAAAAAAAGGTTTCCCAAATTTTACGATATTCAAGTTTGAAGTAACAACATGGCAGAGTCAGTTTTTCAATCAGACGTTTCCTATTTCTATAGCCATCATTAACTTATTTTTTTTAAATATGGTCCTGGTATTTTGAAAACTGATTACAAATTCAGCAATGTATCACAAATATGATTGTCTGTTCGCGTTTTGAACCTTTTATGGACCATCATTATGAAATTTTTGAATACAGACCTGCATTTTCAAAAAAGTTTAGTTAGTTAACATTTCTTTGTGTTTAATATTTTATAAAATAAGGAAAAGTACTAGAATAATGTATTGTTAATTATGCAACTTAACATAAAAAACTAAATGCTTAATATTAAGGTTACCTATTTAAATGATCATTATCAAACACTGCTAAAATACATATGTATAATTTCCAAACATGAATCTCCAAAGATAAATAATATCTTACAATTCTATCTGCGACATCATAACAACGATATGAAAGAATAAATAAAACAGGCGGATATGAAAAAAATTAAAATAGATGGCTATGAAGTAATTTTTTTGTATTGCACAATTTTGTATTTATCTGGTACTAGTATTTAACTCTGAATTAATTAATTTGTGGTAGTTATTATCAAAAAAGTGTGGCGCAATTTTCAAATGTAGAAATATATTATCTACCATCGTGTTACATAATATGTCAACGAAATTCTAAAGAAGCTGAACAAATATCCAAAGAGACAGCAGCCTTATAAAACCACATTTAGGACCTTGTCAGTCAATTTAAGGGAACATGGTGCATTTAAAAAGCCTGTAAATTCCCGTAAAAAACCTTGCAATGAAGAAAAGCAAATAATGTTTTATTAGCTGTTGCAACAATCCAGAAATTTCTACACGACACATTGAACAAACAATTGGAGTGGCTTATTCTACTGCTCATTTTATTTTACAAAAAGAAAACATACGCCCATTTAAATTTAGAATTTGTCAGGGACTTCGACCAGGGGATTCAGCAAGGCGCTGAATCAGGCAATATGCAGATAATGAGCAATTTCCATATAAAATCATTTGGTCGGATGAAAGTCAGGTGACCAATAATGGAATTTTTTAAATCCTAGAACTTATAAAGTGCGCAGACACCAAGACCGTTTCGGTTTTAATATGAGGGCTGCAATATTCGGAATGCGAATAATAGTTCCATTTTTCTATAATGTATCTTTAAATTCTGAACGCTAACCAAATTTATTAGAAAATGAAATTAAAAAATCGGCAAAATCTCCCTTATTTTTGACTGTAGGATAGAAATGCATATGACAACTTTTGCTCAGAATTTAATTGTCTATCGACTGAGAATATTGTATACAGGGTGTTCCATTAGAAAAAAGTATGTTTTCGTCGATTTTTCGAGAATGCGACTTTCAATTGTTTTTCTTTTTCCACCATCGTAATCAGCATAAAAAAACACACTCATTTGCTAATTTAACCGACTTCGTAGCTCCATTAATAAGAAAGTTAGCAATAGTGCAGACTTAACTTTGAAAACCCTGTATACTATTTTTGTTGCATTAACTATTAAATGATTCTCTTTCCCGAAATGCGCTTTTCTAACTTGTTTGAATAAAAAACTAGAATAGCTCGAAATCCAGTGCCTTTATAATAAAATTGTAAGATAACGTTCTAATTCAGGATTAATTGGCGTATACCGGGTGTCTAGAATCTACCCACGTTCTATGGCTCTTTGTTATTATACGAGATACAGAGTCGGTTAAATTAGCAAAGTTGGGCAGAATTACATGATAATTCAAATACCGATAAGAAAATTCAACATTGTTGCCAACTTTCTAAGATATCTGACAATAACTAAAAATCGTCCAAATTTTCAATCGGCTATATCTTTTTTAATATGCAAAACACGAAAAAGTTATAAGAGAGACTTTTGATAGCTATTTTTACGAAAAATAGGGAGCGATGGACTCATTCGATGGCTTATTTTTTTCTAATTTCAAAAATGTACAGCTTTGTATGTTTAATACTATTAGTTAACTCACAATTTAAAAAAAAAAAAGGTAATTATAATATTTATTAAACAAATTAAAGTGTGCCGTGAACATTTAAATAACAAAATAAGCTCATATTCTACTACTAAATTTGTGGAAACAACAAGAAATAATGTACTACATTATCAAAATAAAAATGTTCTAAATAAATTTAACGAAGAGTAATAGCAAAAAATATAAACAGATAACACAATCATAGAGTGCTTCAAAATGACCTCAATTATTTTGAACACACATTTGACATCGTTTTAAAATTTCGTTTTGAACTTTTAAAAAACTTTGTGTTCTAATTTGTTGTATAGCAACATGAATTTTATTTTTAAATCGTCTAGATTACCAGGTTTTACTCGGTACACTTTGTCTTTAATTGTACCCCACAAGAAAATGTCCAGAGGGGTTAAGTCTGGAGATTGCGGCGGCCAAGCTATTGGACCTCGATTTCCTATCCAATTATTAAAACGTTTCTGTAAATAGTTACACACAAGTAATCCAATGTGTGCTGGTGCCCCGTCGTGTTGAAAATAATTAAAATTTTGAATTACGTTAAACGGAAGGTCGTCCAAAATTTCTTCAAATTCGTTTCGTAAAAAAGTTAGATATCTTTCGGAATTTAAATTGTATTCATAAAAAAACAGCCCAAGGATTTTGGTACCAATAATACCGCACCAAATGTTTACTGAAAAAGCATATTGATCTCTCCTGTCAACAGTAATATGAGGATTTTCTTGGAACCATTGGATATGATTTTTTCTATTGAAGATGCCGTTGTATGTAAATTTTGCTTCATCGGTAAAAAGAATGGTTTTCGAGAATTGATTGTTTGCTCGACTTTCATTGATCAACCATGTAGCAAAACGTAATCTTTTCTGATAATCTTCAACATACAATGTATTTCCTAAATGAAAATGATATGGCTTAAAATGATTTTGTTTCAAAATAACGTGGGCTTCATCTTTGGAAGTGTTGCACCCGTTCGCAATTTCACGAAGAGATGTAGTAGGTTTAAATTCGACGTAAACTAAAACACGTTCTTCTGTTTCTGTGTTAACATTAATTTTGAGGTTTAGTAAAAGCCCCATATTTTTTTAAATTCGATTCGAATTTGGCAAATAATCTCACATCGGGTTGTCTTCTTTCCATATAAGTTTGAAGATACAATTCCGAAGCAGCATTAGCGTCTATTAGACACGTAATATCAATAAAGCATATCATTTCTTTCAGAAGAAGAATAAGCCATTAATAAATTAATATCCACTATTTAAGTACGAACTACAACTGGTTACAACAAATTGAAAAAAATGTATGTTTGGGTTGTAGCTCCAAAAATAAAATTTTTTATTCGCATTTTCCCATTTTGCGTAAAAATAGCTATCAAAAGTCTCTCTTATAACTTTTTCGTATTTTGAATATTAAAAAAGATATAGCGGATTGAAAATTTGGACGATTTTTAGTTATTTTCAGATATCTTAGAAAGTTGGCAACAATGTTGAATTTTCTTATCGGTATTTGAATTATCATGTAATTCTACCCAAATTTGCTAATTTAACCGACTCTGTATCTCTTATAATAACAAAAATAGCGACAGAACGTGGGTAGATTCTAGACACCCTATATACCACATTGTGTCAATTAAAAGAAAAATCTGTGGTGTAAAAGTACTGGGGTTTGAACACTCAGCGTACTCCGGTATCTCCGCCACTGGTTCACTATTATTTCTACTAATTTGAAGCCTCATTAAAATCTATTAGATAAACCATGATTTGATAAATCTATCTCCTCTACTCTTTAAGTTACTTAAAAAATTGTGAAGTTTTCATGAAATTTTTACACCCTCTAACTGGAAAACTATTGGTTTAAAGATCACCACTTGTTCACTGCTTGGGTTAAAATGACTCAAAAGTATCACCTCTTGAAGTTATGAAGACTTAAGAAACATCCTATATATCGATTAGCATTTGGTAAATTAAGTACTTTTGGACACAACCGTCCATTTTTCTTTCTTTGGTTGATTTAATTGATGCATTGAGAACCTTTTTAACATTGTATTTACTTTACTTTATCATCGGTAATTAGAGTTAGAAATGATAGTTGGTAAAACGCGCACACTCACACGATGAACGCTAGTTGGCACCCACTTTATTTAAATCACCATCAACAATGTTGCCATGGTTAGGGAATTTTCCTACAAAAGGGGATTTCGTGGTGGACTAAAGTTAATTGGAGATTTTATAAAATTGTGTATTTGAGATTAATTTGGGAGGTGAATATTGACTTAAATGTCGTGTAAAACGACACTACTTGCTATTAACGTTTGGTTCTGATGGCCGACCATTAAAATGTTACAATTATTTACTTTCCGTTATTCTATTAATTAGTAACTTAGAACTATACCCCTAGTTTCTTAAGTTTTGTGAATGTAGTTGGTAAAATGGATGTTTCAAAAGCACTTGTAATAATGCTGCTTGTGAGGCTATCTTCGTCGTTCTGACACATGGCGTTTGAGTTAGAAGGTGTGTATTCAGTGTTTCTGCCCGCGGGTGGTAAACTAAGAAGAACGCTCGACGGTATGGCCGCTATAAATTGAGGTACCCGCGACAAAAAGAGATGCAAGTATGAGAAGCATGTTTGGTGCGGTATGAAATTACACGTACATTATTAAAAGGAAAGCCATAATTTATACAAACGCATATGCAATCATGCATGTGAAAATACGTGATAAAAAACTACAATTAACGTCTTCCTGTCCATATGTTTGTAATAATTAGATCTTAGTGGAAATATTTTACCTAAACGCAAATGTAAATGTGAGTAATACAGAAAGCATTTAATGTGATTTCATAATGTAAGTAGAATATAATTAGTCAGTATATCTAATTCCTAATAAATACTATAGGGAAAAAAAATTATTTAATTTAATTTAATTAAGTGATTTAATTTTTTTTATAGGAGTGTAAGTAGTTTCTTTGGTTCATTTTATATTAAGTACATAAACTAAAAATAAACTGATTAAAACGATTATTTAAAAAATAAGTACGTACAAACATTTACAAATAAGAACAACTAACAATAAATAAACGTTATATAAATATTTATTAAAAAAACAATATGAAGAAATTGATAATGTAAGGTACATATAAAATTACTCATCATCATCAGCATAACTGCCACCTGAATTTCCAAAATTCACCCAAATTATTAATCGTTCTACCATTATATCTCTATTTCTCCAGATCACACCAATCAGATATTTTTTTTCCAAGTTTCACCATCACGTTTATATAACAACTCTTCCCACATTTAGACAACTGTGACATCAGAATAGCCATCGTTATCTATCCAATAATCGTAATAGTACTTAAAAATGCTCCGAACAGTTTCAATTGATTGAGTTGACAGTCATATGGCGGAAATCTTAAATATAAGTGGCCATGCTCTCTAATTATGTTCTCCACTACATATTGCGTTTCATATTTGTGTTGTGTTGCTTTTTCAATAATAACCACTTCATTTTTCCATGCAGATGGCATTTTTTCTATTACACATGTATGGTAAACAATGTTGTCCATAACAAATAAAGATGCTCCTGCAGGTTTCCTAATGGTTAATCTTTCAACCACCTTTTAAAATGTGTCGAGTCCATTTTGTCGTGATAATCATACGATTTGCGTTTGTGACGAATATTAAGTAGCTATTCTCAATAAAACCATTTTTATTTCCGACGTGAAAGAATTTACCATTCGAAGAATGATATTAATTTTTTCCACTTTTTGGTGTACCGTCTTGTCAAGACTTTCTTTGTGATTTTCTACCAAACATCCACGTTTCATCTAGGAATACAACTGGTAGAGGTGATGAAGAGGTCATATCATGCACATTTTTTTTTTTAATTGCAGTCTTGCAGATGCAACATTCGCTCGCAAAGGAAACCAATATTATTTAATATTTTACCTAGGTAAGACCGATATACTACTCGTAATTTCTTCTCTTCTACTGTTTTTCTGGGTGTTTCTAATGTAACCATTCCCTTCTCAGCATGCTTCGAATAAACTATATCTCGTATTGTACCTGCTATTCCTTGTGTTGCTTCTACATAGCGTAGCTGTTCAAAATTATCTTTTTCTCGACAAAAATACTATTAGCTCTTGCTAACGTTCGTTTAAAAAATTTCCGGACATTTTGTATGTATACCCCGTGCCGTCCGGTGCAATACCACCACCTTTACTATGGGTTCTGCTCCAATTTCCTGAGTTTGGGAAGGGCTGCGGATCACTTTATCCTTTATTCCGTATGTACTCGCCAACAGGCACTAGCAAAGCGTGGCGTTTTAACGGCTAAACCCTTAAAATGACTAGTTCTAAAACAGATGCTATACACCAGATGAGTAGGACGAGACGCCTACACTCTCACATCGATTCGTCGATCCGTCCCAAAAATTCAGATCTGCCAGGAATAAAATTCTGTCCCATTCGGATGCCTGGGAGGCAGGACTCAAGCGACCTCGGTCATCGAAAGTACCAACATCCGGATTCATTACTGCAACATACGTGGTATCGGGCCGAATCTTAATGCTGTTCGCCAACACCTTGAACAAGTGCAACCGGCCAGTCTGTTTCTATCAGAAACACAAGTCTCCCCTGGAAGCACTGATTCGCCTGACCTGCAATTTCCCCGATACAGCCTCCACTCTAACTTTTGCCTTAAAGGCGGAGTATACGCACATGCGTATACCAAGGACAACGTAGGTTGTAAGAAGATGTCCACTTTGGAAAACAATAAATTTGACGCGGTTTGGTTCAAACATTTTGGGCCCCAATTTGTAAAATTCTACTGTTGTTTGTACAGGTCTCCCAATGATAACAACTTCCAAGATCTTTTTGATTACCTTAGTCTGAAAATAGACTACCTCTTACCACAGTTTCCATCTTGCGATATTTCAATTTTAGGAGATTTTAATGCCCACAACTCCAATTGGCTTCAATTTTCATTTACCACTAATCCCGCAGGTCACAGTGCAGAAGCATTTGCTGTATCCTGTGATCTCACACAAATCATTTCCGAACCAACCAGTACCCCTGACAACCCTAACGATACTCCATATCTCCTGGACCTATTCCTTACAACTAACCCACTTGTCTATAAAACAAGAGTCCTTTCTCCACTTGGTCAATCAGACCACTGCCTAATCGAAATAACTTCTTCTGTACCCAATCCCACTGTTATTCGAAAAACATATAGAACTATGTGGTGTTTTAAATCAGCTAACTGGAGCGAACTACGAGATTTTTTTTTGCAACCTTCCCCTGGTGTGACTTGCTTTAAACGGTCCTACTCTTCAAACACTGCTCTTTCAATAACTGAAGTTATCTTGGTGGGTGTGGAGTTAGACATTCCCAAAAAACATAATCATGTAGGTCATGCCCGTTCCCTACCCTGGTTTAATAGGGCTCGCACTGATGCGTTATCGCAAAAGTATAAAGTCCATACCAAATGGAAATCAAATAAATCTATCGAAAATCAAGCCGATTATATTACCGCAAGGAATAGTTGCAAAAGCATTATCACCAAAATGATGTTTGAACAACGTAAATGCATAGAATTAGTCTCATGTCCTTTGGGTGGTCGTAAATTTTGGGCATTAGCTAAAGGCATCAGTAAACACTTTAGTACACCTTCCTTTCCTCCCATCACGTCTCGCAACGGAGCTGTAGTAGCTGATCCTGCTAAAAAAGCCCTCTTTGTCGATTACTTTGCATCAAATTCATGTCTCAATGATTCTGGTAAAACTGTACCGTCGCCCAAATCTACTCCATACGTTATTAAACCAATCCACTTTCGTTACAAGCTCCTGGAATCAATTATCAATAAAGTTGACTCAAACAAGGCGACTGGCCCTGACGGTATTCCAACTATCGTTCTTAAAAAATGCTACCCCTAGCTAGTACCTGTATTGTCCAAACTCTTTTCGATCTCCATGTCATCTGGTGAGTTTCCCTCATCATGGAAGTTGGCAAATGTTCAACTTATTCCTAAAAAGGGCGATAAAACCGATCCCTCAAACTATCGACCAACTCCCATTCTGTCGAAAATCATGGAGAAAGCCATCAACCACCAGTTCATCGAGTCCAATAAACTCCCAAACGACCACCAGTATGAGTTCAGACAGAGTCAGTGATCTTTCATATGTCATCCAACTCTGAAATAACACATTAGAGAGGTCCGGTGAAACAGTCGTAGTAGCTTTAGATATTTCAGACTTTTGACCAGGTTTGGCACAGATACGCTATTGTTGTTATACATAAATGACTTCATTTCCTAAACAACTAACCCGAAGCATTGCTTTGCAGACGACAGCACTCTACATTGTAGTTCTCAATTTTCCCACAACAATAAGTCTAATCAGGACGTTAAGGTGAAAATGGCAGGTTCAATCAACATTTCCTTGAATGAGGAAGGAATAATCTAGTCACGTTCAACGCCGACAAAGTGCAGTGTTGTCTTGGGTCCGCCAAGAAAGATCGATCATTTCCTGCTATAAATATGAATGGCTTAGAACTCAAGTTCTCAAACTGTTTCTATATTAGGGATGTCCGTATCATGGAACCTTTCATGGGTTGACCACTTTTTGTCATCCAGCAAAACAGCTGTCCGTAAACTAACACATCTAAACAGTACTTCACATCGCAACAACTCCTTTTACTCTATAAGGCTCAAATTCGACCTCATCTGGAATACAATTCCCACCTCTGGGTCAGTGCTCCCCAATACGCCATTGATATGGTAAACCGCATCGAAAAGGGGATATAGAAGAATAGTTTCGGTTCTTTTTTTGTCCTATCGCTATTACCATGGCAAGTATGCCTCCGAAATATACTCCATAATACCTTCGCAGGCAATCTTCGCTAGGAACACTCGGTTTGCCCATTCACACCATAATTACGCACTCAAAATTCCATCCATACTAAACGGGCGCAATCTACATTTCTACACACGGCGGTCAAATTGTGGAATGCACTACCCAGTTCCTGTTTTCCTTCAAACTTTGACATAAGTCAATTTAAGGTAGCCATTCATAAACATTTCTCGGCAGCCTAACAATATCCCTAAACCCTCCCAGTATTCCTGAGTGCTGAGTGGTGTTAGAGGAGTAACATATAATTTAATAGAATCATATCTACGAAATAGACAAGTTTACACTCAACTAACTTTATTTGATGGAACAACTGTAAAATCATCTACCAATACTTTAGATCTTGGGGTCCCACAAGGATCAATTTTAGGTCCACTCCTTTTTTTGATCTATATTAATGATTTACCGCCATTTATATCATCTGCCTGCAGTTTAATGTATGCAGATGATGTGAATCTTATTGTTACCGGAACAACTGTATCAGAATTACTTAGTACCATTGATAAAACTATAAAGGATGTAAAAGAATGGAGTCACATGAATAATATACAATTAAACTTGAGCAAGACATGCTACATTGTTTTTAATAATGTTGATTGTGAACAATCAATTGGAGAAATCAGGAGAGTTACCACTATCACAACTCTTGGAGTTAAGGTTGATCAAGCCCTTACATGGGAAGTACATGTACTTAACACACATAAACGTCTAGTTAAGGCAAATTTTGCTTTACGAAAATTAATCTCAGTAATGTCTCTTGACTGTCTACTATATGTCTATCATGCATATTTCCACAGTATTCTAAGGTACGGTATTATGTTTTGGGGATTATCGACTTATGCTCAGCAATTATTTTTAGATCAAAAAACAGCTGTAAGAATAATATCAAAATCTACCAGAAGGAAATCGTGCAAGTATTATTTCAGTAAATATCGCATTCTGACTCTAGCTTGCACATATATTCTCGAATGTTTGTCATTTGTACATAAACATAAGTATAGATTATTTAGACAGTGTTGTAACGTTGCTTCCAGACATTCTCAACTTTTACTGTATCCTATTCATAGAACTTGTAAATTTGAAACTAGCCTTCACTATCAGGGTTGTAAACTGTATAATCACCTTTCTAGTGATTATAAGAATTTGTCATTTGTAGTTTTCAAAAAAACCGTCAAAAAAATGTTATTACAAAAATCATATTATACTGTACAGGAGTACCTACATGATACACTGTAGTGATCATCAAAACAAAATTTGGTTCAGTTAAATAATCGTACTTTCAAACTCGGTGTCATACTTTACGTTGATTTTATTGCTTGACTGTGCACATATTAAGAAAGTTGTCGTACTTATAATTTATAATTTTTATTGTTGTTATTATACATATTGTTTTGTGTAATTGTAAGTAGTTTAATTGTATACTTTAATTATACCATTGTTATATTCTACAGCATTATGTATGCTTTTGAATAATAAACCACTACTACTACTACTACTACCACGTTAGGCAAATCTTAGCCTGTTCGGGAATACTATAAGTAAAAAAAAGTGCAAAGTTTACCTACTCTAATTAATTTATTGAAATCACACTAAATCCTTTCTCTACTAATCACATTTACATTTGCCGTTTGGTAAACATTTTTCGCATATTATGAAATTACCAAATTATTACAAAGGGAGAATCCTATTATTTTCTCAAAATATATGTTCACAATTAAAAAATAACTTCGTAATTACTCTAATTACTTTCTACATGGAAATCTCATATAGGAAACAAATAACGATATATAAAGACGCCTATAAGCCCAGGAAGTCGTTATTTATAATTATTAATCACCTATTTTCACCTACATGATTGAAATCACATTAAAGCCTTTCTCTATTGCCCACTACTACATATGCGTGTGTATAAATTAATGCTTAATGATACGTATATTGGGCAATTGTGTATGCCTGCACTACGTAAACATTTGGAACGTCACCGCCTCACACTTTTAAGTGGATGTTTTCCATGGAGAACTAAACATGCCTTGCCCTACTGTTATCTCTTTTTGGTGCAGGTACGACAATTTAAACGCCTATAACGTAGAGCGTTCTGCTTAGTTCACCTCCCGCTGTCAGAAACACTGCATACACATTTACCTTCTAACCCAAATGCCATGAGTAGAAAGACAAAGATATATAACTTCACAAGCAGTATTAACGTAAACGCTAATCCGTGTTTGAAACTTATTTACCATACTAACTGTAGTATTTATGCTAAATAGCTTTAGATAAAAATATAGCTCAATTAATTATACTGAATTAATGTAGTTTTGATACAATTTTGAAATTAATGTACTAATCGATTTTTTGATTAATAATAACAAATTAAGTAAACAATTAGTGTCACACATCACTACAGAATCGTAGGTTTACAAATATATTACCATAAATTCGTAAAAATACTTACTTGGGCATTGGCAATTCAATAGTTTGCATTTTATCTGGCCGATGCTGCTTCAATTTTTCTGAAGCATTATAATCCAGCACTGCATTAATTGGTTTATAATTCCTTTGCAATGGGTGTTCCACAGTTTGGTTTGTATTGCACGAATTTAAAACCACATCGCTTGATTGTGATTCTTGGATTACTGTATTGGGAAGTTGATTTCTAACAAAAGTTTTCTGTTTTCTTTCAAGCACTTCCTTGGCATGTTGTACCTCATAGTTATCCGTGACTAGATCACTAGTAAATTCTAATTCAGATGCATTAGATGGTGTTTGAAGAATTTCAACTTCTTCCATTTGATTACTGCAGCTACTACTGAAGTCGAATTCTGGATAATCACTAAGGCTATTTAGCTTTATGGCCTTTTCAGAAAATGGCATTTGAGATAATTCTAAATTTTTACTTCTCATATAATTTGTTACAATTTGAGGATATTGTTGGAAATTAAATTTAACGCCAGAATATCTATATTTTGATTTTCCTTTTATGCTATCACTGTCAGATTCTCTCTTTGTACATTCAGGCGGAACACTTTGTGAACGAGAAAATTCCTTTTGTGATTTAGTTTGATCTGCTATTACTGATGATCCACACTCAGATTCCATACTTATAGTCGATGAACGAGTTGTCACAACCTTATCTGAAATATTGGAAGTCCAAGATGTACTAGGTTTTATATCACTATTTTCAATCGCCTTTTGTTTCATCCCTCCTAATTCTTGCACGCTAGAATTCAAAACAAAACTATTTCGAATTTGAGCGTCTTTTCTAGATGTTGATACAGTATCATTACTAGCACTTGAATGGATTGATATGTAATCATCGGATACATAACTTGCAGGTGAGTTGATAAATGTTGATGGTAGTATCTCAGCTTCCTTCTTTAATCCAACTAATTCTTCGTTGTCTCCGAGGACAAAGATAACGCTCTTTTTATTAGAACCTTCATTCTCTAAATCAACAGATCTCATTTGTTTTTCCATATTAATCAATTTAGGAGCAAATATTTTTTTGACTTGAACACTTGCCTCATGAATATCAATCAATTGATCATTGGTACACGGATCTGTATGATACAATAAGGCACTGGCAGGAACACGACATAATTTTCTTACTTTTTCGTTAATGATTGCATTTGTTAATTGTAATTCCATTGTTTTATCCAAAGGTACTGAATTTACGGCTTGAATTCCTAGACTTTTAACTTTATCCAGTATGTGAGGTGATTCATAAGTTATTGAATCAAACGCAGATGTTAAACCTTCATCTTGATGCAGTTCTTCCAGGCAAGGGTATAATCTATTCACTTTCTCCGTTTTACTTTCAGTTTTATCTAATTCATACAAATCTGAAAGACGTGTTTCAGTTTTCCTTAATCCATTACAATTGGTAGATTTTAGTTCTAAATTAAAACTAGTTGTTTCCAAAATAGCATTTTCTGCTAGTACCTTATTGTGTTGGTTTATGTCATGCATCTCGATAGCTTCGGAAGAATCTGTATCATCTACCTTTTTCTTTTCTAGTGTATTACATTTTCTGCTAAAAAAAGTATTGTTATTATTAGAAATGTCCATTTCTCTCAAATGATCCTCATATTTTTTATAATTTTCTTTTGGAATGCATGAATTTTGTTGACATATACAATCAACCATTTTATTTTCTTCTTTAATATCAAACCTCGTCAAACATTTACGATTTGTGTCGTTACATCTTATGAAATATGTTAAAGAATTTAAAATTTTTGAAATTAAATCCGATTTATTTGTTCCTGTGATTATTGTATGTGATACTTTGGTGGGATGACCAATTGCTCCATATAGATCAGTAAGCTGACCCCATAGTGGATTACATGGATTGTGCAATTCTGTTAATTTTTCTTCGTCACTTAATGATGGTGGTAAAACTGTGCTCACCCATCCTAAATGATGCGTCAAAACTGCCGTGACCAACGTACTAATAAAACTGAAATATAAAACTTAAAATTAACATTAAAATTCAACAGTGAACATAGTAGCATGGGCCATGCTACTTTGGTTGCATTTACATGTTTTAATTTTCTAATGACCAAGTAGTAGAGCAGAGTTTTTACATTGTATTTTCTGAGAAGCAAAACTAGGAAGACAACAAGAGGTACCATAACAAGGATAGTCATCAAATTTAATCAAATTTCTTGTTTATAGTTATTTATATAAGAGTATGGTAAATCAAGGTTTACGTTATGAGTAAGATGTTTTGTAACGAGTAATGTAAACTGATTTAACTACAAATAATGTGAAACAATTTACTTCATACCTTTCTACATTCACTTTTTACTTTCTTTACTTTCCCCTTGGGGAGGGACTCAAATACGTGGTCTTTTCTTTTTTTTATAATTCTTTACTTCGCCTGCAGAATGCTTCTCTGTAAGCATTACTCTGTAGTATTACTACACCAGCGTTCCTAAATTTCTGTTAGAATTTCTCTTTATTCGAGAAAATATAAAATCTTGACGAGCGCGCTTAAAGCAAGTTTCTGTACCAACTGAACTTATTGTTCCAGTATTTCAATATTTCAAAGTACACCTTTTTTACAATTCATAAACACAAATAGTTGAAATACTTGTTGATTCCTGTCACCGAAGTCCTTTTAAAAATTAATCGAACGTAAAAGAGGGACTAGCAACCTGTACTAAGAGTGGGCTATTTGCTGAGTAACGCTGGCGGTAACCTAACCTTAATATCGAGCTCTTTAACTAGAAAACGGGCTTAGCCGGGGCAGTTCAAATTGTTTACAATACCTCTGACGCTCTACATTAAAACCAAATCCCAACCATTCTAAGTATTTACGGTTGACCGCTTTTGACTGTAAATGTCTAGAACCCAGAACGTTATTTTTAGTCAACCCTTGGCTATAAAAGATAATAAAATTAAACCCCCTGTATAAACAATTCCTGACGAACAAATTCTAAGCACTTATAGTTGACCGCTTTGGCTATAAATATCTAGAACCAAGAACAGTATTTTTAGTCAGCTGAGATATCACTGGCTATAAAAGATAACAAAAACTAAACCCTCTGTATATTTATATCCTGTCCTCATTAAGAACTACCTGTATAATTAAATCCAGAATTCGGAAAACACTCCCTTTATACAACTGAAAGTACAAATTAATTCCAAAATTGAATTAAACAAGGTTGGCTTTGTAATAAAACGAATACGTTTTCAATAAGTAAATTATCTAAATTATATAAACAGTCTGTTTATACGTTTTAACGTAATTAAGACATAACAATTGAAACCATCCCGTTTTTTATAAATAACAACGTATTCCAGGTATTATTGAAAGTTTCCATTTATATAAATTCAATTGAAATAGTTTATTGACATCGATTGACCACCTATGTTTGCATATTTTACTTGCCTTTAGTAAAACGCAAATGAATTGAGGGCTAAGTATCCCGGTATTAAGTTAACGATTTCCAAACCTGTATACAGAATTTAAGTTTAAGTAATAATTTAGTTTTATTTTCCCATTATCGTGACTATATAAGAATTAATTATCTCATTTTAGTAATTGTAGACGCATTCGCATTACGCATGCAATCAAGGCCATTTAGATTATTCTGACATTGATCTAGTTTGTAGGGGCATTCATCCCTTATTACGATTACACTGAACCTGAAACCCAACCAGACCGAATGATTAGAAATAATTAACATCGAATTAATTATTTACCTGTCCACCAGAGGTTCTGTATCAACTAGTTAACCTCAAACCGTGATTTGTATTTACTTAAATTATTAGTACAAAAGTAAATAATACTTACCCATTTAGTGTAATTATACAAATAATCTTGAGAAAAGACCAATATATATATATATATATATATATATATATATATATATATATATATATATATATATATATATACACACACACGCTCTTTTCGAAATAACCCCGTATAAATTATCATAAAACGCGCCGTTTTGTGTTTGAAAATATTAAACCTGATTGTGATTACAGAACCAAAATATTACCAATACCACAGAAAATCCCTAACGGTACCGTGAAGAAAAGGATCGTCTACAACCCATCCAGACCGGCTGCATTGGGGGCTGCCGAATCAACGGGCGTTCCGAACCCGAATTAAGTTTATTATTTTATTGAATATTGTTAATTTTTTCCATTACTACATTTTATTTATATACCATTAATTTTACGTTACAGAGTTAATTATGTTAATTTATTGTATACCACCACTACGAATTATAAATATATGTATAAAACCTTCATTTTTACCTTATTAATAGTTATACGAGTATAAGAATACACGACCCCCTCACTGTAGCTAGCATAAAGGCAAATATAACAAAATCTCCATTAGAGAAGAATCAATTAACCTAATAGTCAACCTGAGGCATTACAATTTTTCCAAGTAACCAAGCGTTTACAATAACGAAATCCGGCATGTAGTAAAAATACGATGATACCAGTTTTTTACTTTTCACTCTAATTGGATATAGTCCTATTAGGGAATGTAAGAGCTCAACCCCACCCATGTGCATGTTATACTGCTGTACTATATCTAGGCAATCGATGTCTTTTTTAGTGTTTTCGGAATGAAAAATGCGTGTTACTTTCGAGCATGGTTCAATGCCATAATAATCTGAAATCAGTGACACAACTTTATTCTCATACCATTGTATAGCGGGTATTTCTGTGTTTTCAATTGTTGCTGTACTTTCCGTTACGTATCCTCGTTCTTATTTTTTCATTTCCTTCTTGCAGTAGATTTATTAATTGGTTAGGAATTGATTAGGAATAATTTGCTCGTCGCACGACACAAATTCTTCTATTGGTATTTGAGTACACGCGTTTTGTATCTGGGTAATGAACAGTAGAAATTTATCGATGCTTTTAGAATTTTCTGTATTTTCTCTGAAATGTGTATGAACTTTTTTATCATCTCAAAGCGGTTTACGGGCATTACATCAGCAATTTGCGTTATTCGGGTCTGTGGAGACCAATAGCGACATGTTGTCGAATTATAGACATCCATAATAACATACCCATAAACCGTTCGATCTCTTCGGGGTATGTTGTAAAGGGTCTGTTTGGTTGACATTGTGTACTATAAATGCACGTCTGACGAACAATTTCAATCACTAACTCACTAGGTATAAAATGACAGAATAATTTATACGGGTTATTTAGGTGTAATATGTTATAGGGTAAAGTTTCATTCCCTTCAAATTCAACCTCAACATCATTACGAGCCGTACGAGAAATTTGCCATTTTATAGGTGGACGTGGTTGTTTTGTAGATGTTTTAGCTACTAAAACTTTTTTAGCCAACTGAGGTAAAGGTATCTTGCTATCAGAATCATCTGAAGAACTGTCTTGAACATCAGGCGTAACAAAAAATAAGTTTTTATTAGGTATAGGTTCTACAATTTCACCGTCCGACAACTTCGAATCTTCACTGTCTGAAGGAATCACTTTGACAGCGTAATAACCAACTTTGCGTTTCCCATAGAAGGTCCTGGGCGCTATAGCTGCTACACCCTTAGACCATTAAAACCTCTAGACACGGCGTAAGCAATTCAGCGTATACCCAGAAATGAAGCCAACATCGTTCGGTGTCTGTGACGTCAGTCGCGGGCAAAAGGCTACCTGCTCCTTTAAGCCGTAAACGAGACTGTTGCAGACAGGCCTGCTCTTCGGGTGTTTGTATTGCTGCGTTAATTATTGTTAATAAATTTAATCATGGTACAATCGTGTAGTGCTTATAAGTGTGCAGAACGATGTAAAAAGGGTTCAGGCATATCATTTCATGGGTAAGTTTTCTTTTATTTCTAATTAAGTGAAAATTAGAGAATTAAATTCTAATTTGCTACACCGTATTATAAAATATGAGCTTAACTTTTATAACTATTTGCATTACTGTTTTAATAAAATAAGAACAATAATTCACAGATTTCCTCAAGATTTACAACTCAAAAAGCAATGGGTTATTGCAATGCCTCGGAAGGGTTTCCAACCATCAAAATATAGTAGAATTTGTTCGAAGCATTTTACAGATTATTGCTTTGATATTAGTCCGTGGAGTTCAAAAAGAAATCTAAAAACTGATGCTGTTCCAAGTATTTTTGATTTTCCGAGTCATTTAACAAAAAAAATTAGGAAGTGAAAAGCGCCGAAAGCAAGGTGCAGTTCTCAACATGAGAAAAGTGACGACGAAGATATTACTGAAAAACAAATAGCAACAAATGATGAAGCCTTTTCAGAACCGCTTGTTCCACTTCCTGTAGGTGATTTTAAAGAACAATTATCTACAAACAACGATCAATGCAGCCTTAGTTTAAAAAATGCTCTTGCTAAGAAACAGAAGCAAGTAAAGGTATTACAGCAAAAAAATAGACGACTTGTTAAAAAAGTGTCTAATTTGAAATCTTTATTGGAGCATTTAAAACAACAGCGAATGATTGATGATGATTCTTCATTGATGCTTTCGGTAAGTAAATCAAGAGTAAAATAATATACTATGCAAGTTGTACCCTTAGACCATTAAAACCTAATGGTCTAAGGTTGTAGCATAAATATAATATTAATGCATGTTCTAATGACTAAATCATTCTTGGGTTTGAATTGGTTCCTGGGTATAATATGTATATTATATTGCGTTCTTTCACTTTCTTGCAGGACACAATGCCTGTTTCTGCTAAAATAATATGTAGGCAATTGTTAAAATCGAAGCGATCTAAAACTTACCCACCTGAATTAAAAGTTTTGCACTTACTTTGAACTTTTACTCGCCCAAGGCTTATTCTTATGTCAGAACAACTTTTCCTAAGATGCTTCCTCATCCACGAACTATACAAAAATGGTATCAGGCAGTAGACTGTGGTCCAGGTTTTCAAGCGGAATCGGTAAAGGTTTTAAAACAAAAAGTATTAGAATTGAAGGAAAAGGGTAAACATTGTATTTGTGCTCTTATGGTCGATGAAATGTCGATACGTAAGAAAATAGAATGGGATGGAGGAAATGGAGAAAAATTATTTGGGTATGGTTTTCATGTTGCATCCGCCTGCATGTACTTACCTATTTTTATGAAATGCATGATATCTATATTAATTTAATCTATATTAAAACAGAATTTAAAAAATAAGTATGTTGTAGATATGTGGATATGGGCAGTGACCTTCAAAGTGATACTTTACCAGAAGCTAAAGAAGCAATTGTTTTCTTAATAAATAGTGTTAATGACAGATGGAAACTACCAGTAGGATATTTCCTAATCAATGGGCTCACGGGAATACAAAAAAGCAATTTGATTAAAATGTGTTTAACAATACTACACGAAGCTGAAGTTAGAATTGTCAGTATTACTTTTGATGGTGCTGCAACTAATATAACTATGGCAAAGCTTCTTGGAGCTGACACGTCTGTCAACCCTAAAAAAACATTTTTTCCGCATCCAGTTACAAAACAACCAGTTTACGTTCTTTTTGATCCTCCACATATGTTGAAGCTCATCCTTAACACACTTGGTTCTCATAAAATTATGTTTAATGCTAATAATGATCCCATCAAGTGGGGGTTTTTCGAAAAATTGGTAGATGTTCAAGAACGTGAAGGGCTACATCTTGGTACAAAAATCATAAGAAGACATGTAAACTGGTTCAAAGAGAAGATGAAAGTCAAGTTAGCTACACAGACTTTTAGTTTGAGTGTTGCTAAAGCTTTACAGTATTTAAGAGAAACAATGTATTCCAATGATTTTAAAGACAGTGAAGCTACAGAGAACTTTGCAATTTATATGAACGACATTTTTGACATTCTAAATAGCCGCAACTTATTGGCAAAACATTTCAAGGCTAGCCTGCAGCATTACAACAAGGACATAGTTTTTGATAGAATATATGCAGCTATTGAATATTTAAAGTCTCTTAAATCATCAACAAATGGAGAGCCTCTGTATCTAACCCAACGAAAAACTGGCTTTGTCGGTCTAATAATAAGTCTCAAGTCCTATATTGGGATATGGAAGGAATATGTTGAAGATGGTAGTTTTAAGTATCTTTCGGCATACAAACTGTGCCAAGATCACCTCGAAATTTTCTTCAGTACAATTAGAAGCCATGGAGGCCATAATAACAATCCCACCTCAAAACAGTTTCAAGCTGCTTACAAAAGATTATTAATGCATACAAGTGTAAAGGGTTCAACTCAAGCGAATTGCATCGAGCAAACACCCACAATTATTTTGGCAATGAGTACAACGAAAAAGGTTAAAATTAATGCAATTGACCATCTAGTAGAAAATGTCGAAGATCAAGATGATGACATCCTGGATAGCTTAAATTATTCCAATGAACTGTCACTATATGTTACAGATATTGTAGAATATATAGCTGGTTTCGTGGTCAAACAAGTAAAGAAAAAAATCGACTGTCAAATCTGTTTAAACGCAATTGAATTAGAAACACTGAAATCAAAATTAGCTACTTTAAAAAATTACAGTAATATGAGAAAGTATTTAACTCAACCCTCAGACGATGTCATTCATATTTGTAAAGTAGCTGAGAGTCAAATAAGAGTAATGGAAAGAACTAATAAATTAAACGAAAAAAATATATTGACGAAATTAATAATACACATTCTAAGTAATGTTCACCATTCGGTTTTTAATGCTCAAGACGATCACATGTATGATCATGACGTTGAATCAAATCATATCATAAATTTGATTAAAATCATTAGTTTTATTATTGTAACATAAGATTGTACCATAAGGCAGAATGTTTAAATAACCATACAGATCGAATCCGAAGCAAATTAACAAAACCATTTTGTTTTCCAATCAATGAGTTTCTTTTGTCTTAAATGTCAAGTAATAACTATTAATCTTTTTTGTTATTCGTTAGATTTAGATAAATGAAACAATAAACAACTTAGAAATATTGTTAAATGGCCTTTTACTTCAGTGGAATTTTAAAACGTGTGAAAAGAAGTGGGATTGATAGGCGTTCTTGCCCACGAGTGACGTCACCCGCTCGAATGATGTTGGCTTCACACTATTGCGATACGCCGTGTCTAGAGGTTTTAATGGTCTAAGGCTACACCATCCATTATTCTGAGATCAAAAACATTGTTCAATGTCACAACTTCACTACATACATTTTCTAGGCAATGTGCACATTGTTCCCGCCCGGGAACAAAAACATTTTTGCATATTTTAGGCCAAATAAGAATTGCCCCGTGTTTCTAACTAAATATTACTGCGTAAGGGTACAGTGGCAATAGGAAAATTAATTTACTTTATAAAACTTACCGAATTTTTACAAAAACACTAAACTGTTTAAAAGATAATTTAATCGTAACCATAACCTGGACGAGTTCACGTGCACTAATTTGCAAATAGTTCGTTATCATAGACATCTAGTGCCAGCTACTCAAAGCATGTCTAGTATGGAAGGCACCTGCATGCCCACACTGTGAAAATCTAAGCAATGTTACGCAGTTACCGACTTTTTTTATTGTGTTCCCGATTGAGAACTTCATGAAATTGAGGGTTAAAAACAATTTCACAGTTCAGCAATTATTTCAACTTTATCACATTGGTTGTCATGGGAAAATGTTCAGTCTGGTAAAATAACAATGACTTGTCAGTATAAAATAATAGTATTTTATATTATTAACATGGTAAAAACCCTTACCTTGAGTGTAATGTAATATATTTTATTTGTTAACCATTCGTAAATTGCATTGAAAATGTGAATTTGATATAATAGCTATTTTTGGTACAAATGAGCAACGGGTCGTCGTTTCCCCTTGAGCTCGGAAATTGCGTCACGAGCGCTAGCGAGTGGCGCAATAGAGCGAGAGAGGAAATGACACTTTGCTCAAGAGTGCCAAACATGATTTTTTTCTACAATCTTGTCTGTAAAGAAAAATCTCATATTTTTCTTTGATTGTAACGTGTCTAACCTACCACGTCACATATATTCGCGGCTGCGAACTCAGTCTAACGATAAATTAATCATAGAGGATTTTGTTGGGTAGTTTTGGGGTGTTGATAATATACAGGGTGACTCATCAATATTCCCTCGGTCTCTTGATACGGATTATTTTTTAAATTATTTTCAACTATACAGGGTCGTTCAGAAAATTGTAATACATCAAAGTTAGGTTTTTTTTAAATACAACGCCCTGTATTTTATGTCTTTCAGATTATACGTTAAAAATTAAGTCAACTTTATTCAACGTTCCCTATACCTATCGCTTACCAATTTTGGGAAAATTATGATTTTAAGAAACATATTCAATTTAAACAAGAACTAAAAACATGGAAACCTCTTACTTTGAGAAACACAAACTTATGTAGATTTATTCTGACCTTCAAGGCTTCCATTTGCACTGTGTAGGATTTCGACATTTCGTAAGGGTATTTAGGAAAAGGATTCTTGTTATATATTTTTCAAACATCAAAAACCCACTTAATTTAAATGGACTACCCTGTATAATTTTTATTTATGTTAAATAACTTTTCATTTTCTATCAAAAACTATGAGTGTAATGATTAACGATTAAACCGATTTTTCTCTTAACATTTTTGTTTACATTCTAGTAGGTAATGATTTTAAAAGTAAGATATTGTTTGATTCCTCTAGTTGGTGGCTGTCCTTAACCTTAGTTTTCAGTCAAATACTGTAAAAAATTTTACTTTATTTTCAATAGTGCTATCATCCTTTAAGACTAAAAAATGAAACAGTATTCTCATGAAGAAAGAGTGGATATGACGTTTATCCTTTGTGAATATTTTAGAAATTGTTTGTTAGCGTCAAGGGTATACGCAGAAAGGTACCTCGATCGACATCTAGACAAACAGCTTTTGAAGAGCTGCTACAAACTTTTTGTGAAACTGGTAGTGTATCGTATAAGCAACAGATTAAAGCAAAGTATGTTATAAATAATCAGGACAATGAGTTCTTAGTTTTAGGCTCAATGGTTGATAATGGAAATGTAACTTCAAGAGAAATTTCTAGACAAACTGGAATTAGTCAAGTGTTTGGAGAATTTTGAAAAAATATAAGTACCATCCGTATCACATACAACTTCATCAGAATTTAGCAGGACGAGACTTTCAACGGAGGTTGGATTTCTGCGTCTTGAAAAAGTTGGAGAACATGATGACTTCTTTGAATTTGTTTTATTTACCGACGAATCAACTTTCCACAACAGCTTGGTAAATTGACATAACTTTCATTACTATGATACTCAAAACCCATCACCTGTATCACACTGTTGACCTCCAAAATCGGTGGAGCCTCAATGTATTTGGGGCAATTGTAGGAGACCATGTCATTGGTCCATATTTTTTTTATGGAAACTTGAATGGCGTAAAATTTTTACGGTCTTTAGAACAAAAATTTTCGAGTCTTTGAAATTTCTTTAGATATTAGAAACAAAATGTGGTTACAGCTAGATCTCCACATTTTAGTCGGAATGTAAGCAATTAGTTGGATACACAATACTCCAATAAATGGATTGCAAGGGGAGGTCCACATAAATTTCCACCTAGATCTCCTGAATTAACCATCATGGATTTCATTTTTGCCACTTGCCACTGCTGATGACATGAAGATTAGAATAAAGGGTGCGTTTGCTACTGTAACACCAGATATCCTGAGAAACGTTAGGAGATCTTTTGAAAAACGAGTGCGGTTATGCATAGAAGAAAATGGTCATCATATTGAGCATTTATAGTACTATGTTTTATTTTTTTTTTTCATAAACGTTTACGCCTTGGTTTTAGTTTTATTTTTGATTAACTTCTGATCCCATACCTATTCATTAACTACAATTCAAAAATCATTGCCTACTAGAATGTAAACAAAGATTTACATAGAAATATTAGAAAAAATCTTAATAACTTTTTAATCGTTAATTTTAGACATATGCATTACTCATAGTTTTTGATAGAAAATGAAAAGTTATTTCACATAAATAAAAATTATACAGGGTGGTTCATTCAAGTTAAGTGGGTTTTTGATGTTTGAAAAATATAAAATAAGAATCCTTTTCCTAAACACCCTTACTAAATGTTGAAATCCAACACAGTGCAAATAGAAGCGTTAAAGGTCAGAATGTATCGATATAAATTTGTGTACCCAAAGTACAAGGTTCCATGTTTTTAGTTCTTGTTTAAATTGAATATTTTTCTCAAAATCCCAATTTTCTCAAAATTGATAAGCGATAGATACTGGGTGGGAAAAATTTGAATGCTCACCATTGGGATCTTAGAAACTATAAGATATACAGGAATTGTTAAATGGGAAAAAAGTTTCTTACATTTATACACAGAAAAAGCCGCTAATACATTTAAAAAAATATATAAAAATTGTGATTTTTCATTAATGTTAATAACTTTTTTATTTATACAGGTAAAGATTTGAAATTTGGTGTATGCGTACTGTTCAATAGTCTTTATACCATTTTATAAAAAACATTGTTCTAGGCCTGCTAGATATTAACAAACAATTGCCAACTTTCTTTTTTGTTATGGACGCCATATTTGTTTTATACAATGTTTCAAAGTAGAAAAAAATTGCAATCCAATAGAATAATATTCAATAAGGTTTATACTTAATTTCAATGAAATATTGGCCATTTGGTATTTATTGAAGAGTGCTTTGAAAAACAAATTCTGATGCACGAAATAATACGTCTTATACATATTAGGTTAATAAGACAGTAGTGAAATCAGATTCAATACGTTAAGATTTAAGATGGTTCGGTACAGTGAATCTGAAAAACTAGATATGTACAACATTTACATTAAAAACTATCGTAACTCTAAAGTCGCTGCGCTTGTTTACCAAAATACGTATCCGGAACGACAACATCCGTCTAGATTTGTGTTCTCAAGAATTTCAAGGAATTTAATTAAATTTGGAAAAGTTTCGCAGCCAAAAGATAAATATGTTCGTCATAATGATGTTAACGATGTAAATGTTTTGGCACAAGTTCATTTAAATCCTGAAACATCAAGCCGTCGTATTGCGAATGAATGTAACATTATCGATCGCGCAGTGCGCAGTATTCTTAAAAAGCATAATTATCATGATTATAAGTTTACTAAAGTACAAATGCTTTATAATGGAGATACGAACAGAAGACTTGAATACTGTCAATGGATAAACAATAGAATGACTGAAGATCCAATTATGCCATGCTAAAACCCATAACAAGTTGCCATGAAGAAGTGTTTGTATTTTTGCTGTAGCATTTATAATAACGCCAGAAAAAAATGAAATGGAAATTTCAAAAATTAAAATTTTTCACGTTCCAAAAACAAAAAATCACACCATCGATTTTTTTTTGTCATTTTATTGGTCCCCTAATTACACGTATATCGTAGCATAAAAATGCCTAAGCATATGTCGGCCGAGTTTAAACAGATTGTTCTAAAGGTAAAAGCCTTTTTCGAAGCGGAAAACAAATGGTGTAAACTCAATTATTCTTGATCAAGTTCCAAAGCGTACTGCGGAATGCTTGGGAATTAGTGAAAGAAGTTTTGTAAGGGTATCAATTGAAGAAGGGGCAAGTAGTACTGGTACAGAGTCAGGAGCGAGGCCAAGAAGTGGAGCAGATATGGGTGATTTTCTAAAGGGCGTTATACGAAGACAAATATTAAATTTTTATATGGAAAAAAGTTTCCAAGCATAGTCAAGCTGTATCAAAGATTAATGGACGAGTGTCCGGATTTTTCACATTAAACAGATGGGTAAAAGAAATGAATTTTACTTATAAAAAAAAGAGAACAGACCAATCTTCATGACAGCTACTACATTAGCTGCTAAAAAGGCGGGATATTTATATTCGATTAAAAGGTACAAAGAAACGGGATAGAATAGATGGAATTCTGGATCTAGCCTAGGAGTGATTATGCTAGATATTGGCAACGAAAACGGCTTTTTACCAGGTTGTACCAAATGCTTCGTTGGAAAAATGGGTTCGCCTGATTAGCATGAAGAAATGAATAAACAGCATTATGAAGAATGGTTATGATATGTGTTGGGAGTGATCCCCGATAAATTGGTGATTGTGCTAGATCAAGCAGCGTACCACACAATGATAGATCCAGATTTTAGAAATCCAACAACTGCTTGGAGAAAACAAAATATAATTTAATGGTTGAACAAATGAAAAGTTCCGTTACCAGAGCAATTCAGTTCATTCAACGAAATCATGAGGGCTTCACTTTTGGAATTATCTCGTATGTACAATTATTATAAAAAACAATATTTGCTTGAAAAAGTGGTCAAAGAATTATGAGGAGACAGTATTAAAATGTTATGGCTACCAGTAGCCCAGGGCCGTAGTCAAGGGTGGGCAAAAGGGACATTGTCCCCCTCTAGAGTGTTCTATTGCGCCTCCCCATGCAAAATTGGTCAAATTAAAAATTGTAAGAATTCAATGTTGTAATGATTGCACAGATTCTCATAATAATGTTTCAGATTATGATTTCAGCATAAATTTACTTTAATCATTTATTTCTTAAAATGCTTGAAATATGAGGATGTGACCCTTGTTTACAGTCAGTTGTAAACTTAAACAACATACCGTCATGTTTTAAGCCAAGCCAAGTGCCACCCTCAATGTCCAAGTGTTTTATGACCAAATACATTCTAATCACAGATGCCGTTCTTGTTTTTCTCGGTTTTTCATTCATGCAAAAACTAGTTGAAATATCCACTTTTTTTAAAGATTTCCAATAAATCTTGAAGGAATTATTTTTCACGTTTATTGGAATTTTAAAATATATAGGGACAAGTTGTCTGTTTCCTATAGGATATTGAATGCATCACAAAGAGGGCACAACAGATTTGCCAAGAGACCATCTGAGCTACATCATTCTGAGAAACATCTAATAAATTTTTTTTTCTTGCAAAGGTTGACGTTTTATTGCATGCTTATTAGTAATAAACCTTCATAAACTCACAACAAGGTCAACCAAAAAGTTTTGGTCACTCGACACTTGGCTAATTGTGTATATTCTATTATAGAATTTCTATAGAATATACGCCCTATCAAAATTGTTTGCCCCGAGACTTTTCCTGGCTACGGCACTGCAGTAGTCCACTGTGAATTTAATCCAATTGAAGTGATATGGGCTTATGTCAAAAATAGATTTGCGAAGGAAAACCCAACGTTCAAAATAAAGGACGTTTTGGAACTTTGCAAGTTTAACGATTTTCAGGACATTGAGGAGGATGGTAAAGAAGATAGCGATGATTGTATATAAATGCATTAATTATGTAATTTGCAAAAAACAGTTTTCGTGATCTAGAAATTTAGACTTTTATTGTAATTTTAATATTACATTTGTACTTAAAAATGCATGCATTAATACATGAAACCATTGAGCCACACTATATAAATTGTGATTTCTCCATAGAGGCCTCTCCCCCTGTTACCTCTACGTGAAGTTAAACATCCTTTTTCAACGAAATATTTAATTCTATCCCTTGGTTAGCAATTACATAAATTAAGAAAAAGTCGATTCTTCCGAATATATTGTACAGTATCCTGTAAAAATATTGCGTATAACGCTTAGAATAAGGGAGTTAACAAGCGTGGGATTTTTCCTTTATTACACAGCTTGTAAATAATAGAAAGTGATGAAATCAGCATCAACCTCTAAGCAAAGGCACTTCTGGCATATACCTAACAATCAAGGCAATCCATTAATAAGTGTTTTAATTATTCATTCTTAGGATTGGTCTTGTGTGAGGAATGATGAAAAATGGCGTTTGCACAAATATACATTTCGCTCTAGAACATAGCTAAATTTAAAAAAAAATTTCAAATTACGTTCACATACATAGAAATAAATATTGATTATGATGCAAGTTGTTTGATTAAAATCGGACTAATAGTTTTCAAAATATAAACGTATAAAGTCAGGTGACTAAACTTTTTACTTTGATAGTAGCCAAGTTTGACATAAACAAAGTCGTAAATTTATGTATTTGCATCTGACCAACACGATTTTACAGCTCGTTTTATTACATATATTTTTCCCAGTAACTTTTTAATCCAACAAGGAAGAAAAAAGTTTTTGGCCAGATTGATTTCAGAAGAATGATAACATTCGAAATATACATAAAAAATCAATTTTCCTGGGAAAAATTTATTTTTGGACAACATAACCTCAATTTCTAAATTTTTTAAATTGATTTTTTGGTGCAAATTATAGACTAACATAAACCATTTAACAAGATTTTAATTATCTTCTCCCGTTCACGCACGATAATGCCAAGGCGTCAAGTTTGAATCACCTTGTACATGCATTGCATTTCTTTCTCAAAAAGATTTGTGAAAAACTCCAACTCTACTAATTGTTTGTGTCATAAAAACAACAAAATAATGAAGTTAGCAAATATATGTGAATGATAGGATATACTTACAAGTTTGTGTGTTTCACATCAATACAGTCCAAAAGTTCACATAATTCAGTAACGTATTTTTCGGCCATAAAACTTTTATCATCACAAATGTAACCAGTCTTTATTCCAAGAGTAGCAAATTCATTTTTTAAAAATCTGGTTAAATTTATAAAAGTAAAATCAGCACTTTTATCTAGAGTTTTAGATGTATCACAAAAATTACTTTCACATTTAAAATTACTAAGAGATACACTAGAGCGACGTTTTATAAGCGTTTGTTCAACTTTATTTGTGTACTTATCTTCCAAGACGTTTAACGACATTGTTAAGCACATATTATTATTATTATAAGAATCACCGATAAATTGTCCACTGCTAGACTTTTCATTAAAATTACTTTTTACATTATCACCATTTTTAATACTGTTTAAATTATCACAGATAGGAGCAAGAGACGTCCACATATGATTTGAAAGTAAAGGACCAGAAACCAAATCTATTAACCATTGTGTTGTGTTTGCTACTACTTCAAACATTAATGACACAAAACTGTTATGTCGAATATATGCAGTTTCCACACCTTGTCGGGCTCTCCAAACCATAGATTCAATAAGAGATGCATGTTCCATAAAAAATAATTCCATACATCTAAACAAGAGGTAGCTTAATTTAAGTCAGATATAAATGTAAAAAATTCATACTGTTCCTGTCCAAAAGGGAGTTCGATTACGATTGCTAATCCTAATTTACTACTGCGAGGATGTGATTTTAAAATACACTCATCAGCTGAAGTAGATCCTGCTAATGACGTTGAAGAATGTTCTAATGAAGTACTAGTACTACGTAACCATTTTTTGTATAAGCTGCCACATGAAAATGACGTTTGTTCACCTAGTGGAAAATGAGTGGTAGGTAAATGTGTAATTTTACAGAAATGTAACATCCTACCTTCATGTAGAGGACAACATAAAGGGAATGATTGAGGTACACTACTTATACTATTGTAAGATTGTTCACCACTAAATCCAGAATCTCCAATTACACTTGGTGTAAGATTAGTGTTGTGGTTCACTAGTGAACTTGAAATAGGAACATCCAAGGGCACACTTTGTGGTATTCTACTTACTAAAAACAAAAGTGTAAGAAATACTGTAACTATAAACCACATGTTCAATTTAATTTATATTTTTAATATATTATTAATTTTATACTTGCCTAGTAGTGCGTCAGATCCAGTACTGTGAACCGAAAGTCTATCACTTGTTGAGGTTGCACTACTTGTACCAGAATCATCGAATCTAATAGATTGTTCTAAACTTTGACATGAAGTAATAGAACTACGAACATAACTTTGACTAGATGCAGAGTGACATCTTTTTGAAGAATGTCTTGGACTTGGAAAAATCTAGAATAGAATTATAAAAATTATTATTATTAACCCATACATGTTGAAGTGATAGATAACCTGTGAACACATCAGTCGTGATGGAGACTTCAAACTATGTATTTTTAATGATGTGCCCCTATAACTCATAGCTACCGCACCAAACACCATTTCACCCAAATGACCAATATCACAGCACGGCTTAATATACTAAAAATGATCAATAAGTTTTTTTTTTAATATAAAATTATTACATACTTGATAACCATATCCATTAGAAACTTCAACATATTTATCATGTGATTTTGCAGATTTTTGATCATGTGTATCCACACTAGCATTAAGAGAAACTTTTTGTACTGAATCTGAATCAAATAATAATTTTCGACCTCTGAAATCACATTCTCTGAATAGTAAAACCCGCACTTGCTCCTTTGTGAAGATGAACAAATTCTCACTGAAATAAAAATATTTTTACTATTAGTCTGAAAACCAACTAAATTGTTTTACTTCGAACGTCAGTAAACATGACGTCTAGTGACGCAATACGAGACACTAAATTGTCATTTTCTTGGTAATTCTCGAGCGGCGCTAAAAGACTTTAACTCCGCTCACCAGTGGCTGTAAAGTGACAAATTTTGAAAACGCTTCCAGTTTCTCCTAATGTCAACGTTTTTAATTTCCATTAGTGTTTTACTTTGCGGAATCCATAGCTACGCACGTCTAACCTTTTGCAAATGGTTAATGGTAGACCCTCTTTTCGCGTACAATTTGTCTTAAAAATGACTGGGCCTAGGTTAGGTTTGAAGAAAAAATAGCATTGTTTTTTGTCTCATCTCTAATTGCCAACCTCCCTTATTCCACAAAAAGTATCACTTTAGCTCCGTATAAAATAATATACTATTTTCTTCAAACGTCAATAAACATGACATTTAGTGACGCAATACAAGATACTAAATTGTCATTTTGTTGTCATTCTCGAGCGGCGCTAAAGAACTTGGGCGCTGCTCACCAGCGGCTGTAAGGGGACAAATTTCGAAAACGCTCCCAGCTTCTCCTAATGTCACCTATTTTAATTTATATCAGTGTTTTATTTTGCGGAATCAATAGATACGCACGTCTAATATTTTTCAAATGCTTAATGGTAGACCCTCGTTTCGATAACAATTTGTCTTAAAAATAACTAGGCCTACCTACGTTAGGTTCAAAGAAAAGATAGTATATTTTATGTGGATCTAAAGTGACTTTTTTTGTCTCATCTCTAATTGCCAACTACGCTCGGTTGGCAAAAAGATTCCACAAAAAGTATCACTTTAGCTCCGTATAAAAGTCTCTTTTTTAATATAATTCAGTGTTTTATTTTGCGGAATCAATAGCTACGCACGCCTAACGTTTTGCAAATGGTTAATGCGAACAATTTGTCTGAAAAATAACTGGGCCTAGGTTAGGTTTGAAGAAAAAATAGCAGTTTTATGTGCAGCTAAAGTGACTTTGTCTCAACCATAATTTCCAACCTGGCTTACTCCACAAAAAGTATCACTTTAGCTCCATATAAAATAATATACTATTTTCTTCAAACGTCAGTAAACATAACATTTAGTGACGCAATACAAGATACTAAATTGTCATTTTGTTATTATTCTATAAAGTGACAAATTTCGAAAAACTCTCAGGTTCTACTAATGTAAACTTTTTTAATTTACGTCAGTGTTTTATTTTGCGGAATCAATAGCTACGCACCTCTAACGTTTTGCAAATGTTTAATGGCAGTCCCTCGTTTCGCGAACAATTTGTCTTAAAAATAACTGGGCCTACCTACGTTAGGTTTAAAGAAAAAAATAGCATATTTTATGTGGAGCTAAGGTGACTATTTTGTCGCTTACGCTCGGCTGGCAAACAGATGCCAAAAAAAAATCACTTTAGCCCCGTATAAAATAATATATAGTAGGATGGAGGGAATTGGGACCCATGTTTTGCAAATTGTGATACACCAGAGCTATTTAAAAAAAAGAAAAAGTTAATATGCAACAAGTTTGTATCCACCATTGGTTAACCAATCAGTATGTTTTCCTTTTTTTGAAACATTTCCTTATACCTAAAATAAAACAAAATGTAGTTCAGGTTCCAATTACCCCAAAAGGGGTAATTCGGACTCCTGCTAGAACTCAATGTTTTAATGTTGGGGTAAATGGGTACCAAAATTATAACTGTAAAGAACATGTTGCACCCATTTTTAATTTTACATCATATATTTTCAACTCAAAACAACTATTCAAAGTTTATTTTGTGAAACTTCGTGCTTTTCAAAAGAAAATTTATATAAAACAAACCACTTAATATAGAATCATGAAACTTTGTTGTTTTGCTATTCAATGCACATAGATCGAAGAAAAAAATAATTTACAGTTTTATTTTCAAAGGAAAAAATTCTATGATAACACAAAACTTTTGCAAAATTGGCTCCTCTCGGCCTGGTTAATGGAATACACACTAGGTTACAACAGGAATTAATGCAAGTAAACTGAAGATTATAATATTTTGTGCTATTGATGACACCAGCTTCTGTTAAGTTGAGAGCAATATACCATTGTCTACCATACACTGCGATAACAAAATCATTTCAAATACACTACAATCGCCAGAAGAGTCTGAAACAAATTCTTGGTTTGAAACTGATGTACTACTGCTTTTGACATGTTTTGCCTCTTGGCACATTTTTTTGCAAGTTTAGGTTTTACATTATCACTGTCTTGAGATTTTTCATTTACTCCTTGTTTTCATTCACCTGACCTTGTCTTTTCTTTGTTTTATTTTTCTTAGCTTCAATTTCCTCTTCATATTCTTTCATTTTTTTCCATGACATCAGTTTCTGTCAACGCCATATTGTTAAAATTCAGCCTTTTCTTCTTTGATTTGGGGTTTTGAGCTTGGGGCATTAGATGTTTAAGAAGGACTTGTCTGAAAGCAAGTATATCATGATTGTTGGTGTCGGATTCTTGCCGTTGAAGTTCTGTGATTGTAGTTGTAGACCTATGTACCTCTTGGTTAATACCTGTTTCTGTTTCTTGTCCTTGAATTAAAGTTATAGGCATTGTGGTCTCGCTTGCAGGTGTGGTCTGAGTAGCTGGTGTAGGTCGACTAACCAATGGTGGTATTTTGGTTAGGGCTTTCTGACGACATACTAGCCATAAACCACAAGATCGAAAACCGGCCCTTATGTTCTCCTCTTTAAAGGCACCAATTTCACGCATGTCTCATTACTCCTGTAAAGTCTTCTTTGGTTATTGTTTTGTACGAACTGTTCGATTTTTTACTCATACAAATCGAAAAACTTGTTGAAGGCTGCTGGTGTTGCTGAAACCTTGCGAGCATTTTTCAATGGTTGAGCTTTGTGTTGTGCAATTGCAGGATATCTCTTTAAAAACCCTATCATCCATTTTTTGCCTGGTCCATCATTGTTCTTAGAAAATGGATTTTTTATATTATTTATCTTGAAATATTCTTGTACTATACCAGCAATTTCCGCTCGCGTCATCAATCATTATCCTAAACAAAAAACACCATAACAAACACAAAAAAAACATCCTAACCACTTTAAAACAGCAGTGACAACCCAAACTCATAGTAGGACCCAGTTACCCATGTCCATCAATATTATTTAGTTTTAATGGAAAAAATGTTACAATCATTAAAAATTATATAAACAAAAAAAGAACCCATTTTCCCACTTCAGGGTAATTGAGACCTATTTTCCACCCGTATTATTTTAACCCCACACTGTAAGGGATGAAAATTGAAAATTGTTGCAAATGTCTTCTTAAACCTTCCTATTGTCAAACATTTTTTTTAATTTGGGTGTCAAAGAAGTTGGTGTACTCAAAAAAGCCTAGAAAGTTCTTGTGTAAGTTTTTTTACAAATAAGACAAAAAACACGTTTAATTTAAAATCCATAAAAAAAGAAAAAAAATCACTGCTACTTTTCCAAAAATTTTATGTGTAAAACCAATCACTAGGCAATTTAACATTTGGATTTATCATTTTATTTTACCAGAAGAAAAAGTTGGAACCCAATTCCCCCAGGGTCCCAATTCCCCCACTCTACCCTACTACTTTCTCCAAACGTCAGTAAACATGACATTTAGTGACGTAATACTAAATTGTCTTTTTGTTGTCATTCTCGAGCGGCGCTAAAAATCAGGGGCTGTAAAGTGACAAATTTCGAAAACGCTTCCAGGTTCTCCTAATGTCAACTTTTTTAATTTAAATCAGTGTTTTATTTTGCGAAATCAATAGCTACTCACGTCTAATGTTTTGCAAATGGTTAGTGGTAGACCCTCGTTTCGCGAACAATTTGTCTTAAAAATAAATGGGCCTACGTTACGTTTGAAGAAAAAATACCATATTTTTTTTGTCTCACGTCAAATTGCCAGTCTCGCTTACGTTCGGTTGGCAAACAGAAATTCAACAAAAAATAGTATCCCTTTAACTTCGTATAAAATAATATACTATTTCGCTAAGTGTAAAAAGAGTTGCGTGGCTTTTTACCCACATGGTGAAAATTAAACGAAGGATTTGAGGTTTTTCTGAAAATGTATGCGCTCATCATCCTTTATAATTTGCTTTGCTTTGCATGTTGGCAAGTTGGTATTTACTCGTGTAAGAATTAACATTGTCCGTGTATTAAGAATTAAAATAAATAAGTCAAATTCAACAAAATTACATTTATTCAGTAAATACAGAATATTTCAAGAGCATTAGCTCATTCATTGCTGAATCTAACATTAGAAATTGTGAGATCGTTGATATGATGAAGTTCATCTAGTAAGGTTGTCCATATTGTATAAATGTGTTCAGGAACGGATTCGTCCCAAGATAAACGTTCAAGCAACAATTATTGAAGAAGAATTTTGGCTGTAGTAACACATGGACTCAATAAGCCTAATGGATCGAAAATTATGCACTTTGTAACCCTTTTGGTAGGGTTTTCTTTTAAAATCTCTGCAGCTGTTTTAAAAATATTTGATAAAAACCTAAAACTGCCCCTAATAACCCCCCTCCCCTATTCGCCGCTGGATTTCTCCCAAAATCTAATCAGGAGGACAGGAACCAGTTCATACAGCGATATTTTTGATCCGTACTTAGTTCATCGACTACATTTTTCGGCAAGTCAGACAGGTTACCAGCCACCGCACAAAAAGACACCGTGGTTTTATTTTCGCAACCAGTCAATTGTTTTCCAATAGGTCCGGAATATTCGCTAGGACCCGAAGTACAACCATCTAAGGTCAAGTTTTTGCCACACAATAATTTCTGTGTAATCTTTAGCAGAGAAGTTAATTTTTGGTAGTTTAAATATCTTGCGATTAGTGACACTTTCTGCTTCTCTAGCTTTTATGATTCTTCGCAATGCCAGCTCCCGAATGTGGTCTCTATCAACAAACAGCATACTGACAAGTAAGTTTTCTGGGCGTGCAAAAAAAAAACATTTCTATTAATAACAGAATCCACTATAGTTCTCAGATTTTCGAGTATGCATAATCGTTTGAAAAATATGTTTGGCCCCGTCCTTAAAAGACGCCTTTTGCTTGATTAGGAACCAAATCCGAGCATATACTTTAACCACGTAGTTGACAAGCAATTGAAAATTTTCTGATGGATTAAGAGTACTTACGTAAAGTCTGAGTATACGATTAGCAGAAGTAAGCCATCTCGAGTGCGCAATTTTTCCAGGTTGACGGTTTGCCAGCTCACGAGAACAGGAACCAGTTGATACAGCTTGACATATCTCATACATTTTGATTCGTACTTAGTTCATCGACCACGTTTTTCGGCAAATCAGACAGATTACCAGCCACCGCACAAAAAGACACCGTGGTTTTATTTTCGCAACCAGCTAATTGTTTTCCAGTAGGTCCGAAATATTCTCTAGGACCCGAAGTACAACCATCTAAGATCAAGAATAAATGACGAAGGGGTAACTCATTGGCATGAAGCATGCAAATATACCATTGTAACTGTCTCTCCAAATACTCCTCTAAACATCGAATCACGCCACCCTTCCATCCAGTGTTAGTTGCAGTTCAATCACATCCAACGCAAATCACGTCATCTAAATTCCAAACTTAACCCTCTAATAAAGTTGTGATCGAAATAAGAATTCCCTTCGAAGTGTCACGACTTGGCGTAGTATGTCCCAAATAGATTGATCCAGGTTTTGCTATGGTAACGATCCCCTATTTTCTCATTTATCAGAGTCTTGTCTTTTCGTCCATCGAAGTAAATACTTTTTATAACAATATCTCCAATACCTTTTGAAGCTTCTCTCCGCGCCTTAACTACAGCTCTGGTGATTTTACTTTGTCAATAACCAGAGTTAAATCTTCAGTAGAAACTAAGCCGATGTCAGCACAAACCACAGAAGCAACAGCAGCAGTAGATTGCGTCGATAAGTCTTATCTATCACAGATCTTAGTAACTGTTGGAAATGGCAATCTATTCCGATTCGCCATTGAAGTCGATGGTGTCTCTATTGAGGGCGTGTCCATCGGAAAGGCCTCTGTTTCCGTTTCTTGGGAAGATCGCACACACACTGAATCTTGATCCCAATTTGCCGAGACTTATGGGGTAAATGTAAACGTTAATTTTAGTAAGTATATTTGTTTTAGATGCCCAAAAAATATATTCCCAAAACTAGTGGGCCAGCGTATACCAAGGAAGACCTAGAAAATGGCGTTCGAGATGTCCAGAACAGAAATATCTCTTACAGACAGGTACAAGAATACTACAATGTATCGATATCCGTTATTTCCCAGCGGATTACTGGAAGAAAAACCGCGATTGATTCTGCAGGGTAAGGTCGTAAATTAACGTTTACCCGTGACACAGAAAAGAAAATCGTCGATTGTTTGTTGGCTCGCGCAAAAGCTTGATTTCCATGCGATAAGGACTAATTATTGGATCTCATTCAGAAGTATGTAAAATCTCGTAATATAGCAACCCAGTTTGTTGATGACCGTTCAGATATAGATTGGTATTGCTCGTTTTTAAAACGGCATAAAAATATTTTATCCTTAAAAAAACCCGAACACCTACAAAAATGTCGCATGGACGCCAGAAGTCCGGATGTAATTTACAAATTCTATGAAGATTCGGAATAATATTTCCAGAATAGGCGTCTTTTGTTTTGAATGCAGATGAGACGGGATTTAAAAGTGACCCAAGTCGATTAAGGGCTATTGGACAAAAGGGAAAGCCTTTAAGTCGTGTTTCTGGAAAATCAGGTCGCGAATCAAATACAGTCTTAGCGTGTGTGGGAGCAAATGGATCTGTGCTTCCTCCTCTCATTGTATTTAAGGGCGCTGGTGTACAAACACGTTGGGTATCTGATAAAGCGTATCCTGGAACTCTGTATACAGTGTCAAAAAGCAATAAACAATATTACCCTAATTAAGTTGCCAAGACATTTGACGGATATGTTACAACCTCTTGACAAATGAGTGCTTGGTCCTGTTAAAACTTTTTGGGAGACGGGATCTTTCCCGTCGACAAAACAAAATTTCCGACAAGCTCCTTTAAGAAGTTATCTTTATTGGCCAGAGACTCCTGTGAGGAAAGGAAAAAGAAAATTGAATTCAAAAGACCCTTTCGTTATAACATCTTCAGGATGGAAAAAAAATTAGTGCAAAAAAGGAGATAAAAAAGAAGAAAGGGGAAAGAAACAAATCTCTTAATGAAAAAAAATTACTGAACATTCGACCGAAACAAGATACGGAAAGAAAACCTTTACGGCTGAAGTCTGGTAATATTGACAATTCTGCTGAGCAAGTTCCAAAAATAAATATTCTGTCAAACGTTGTTCTTAATAAAAACAAAGAAAGTTATGTAAAAGATTTGCTTAATGATGAAATAGAAGAGGATAAAAACAAAGAAAGTTGTGTAAAAAGTTTGTTGAAGAAGGAATTAGAAAAAGAAAAATATATGTTGGTTCAAACGATTTTAATTGCAATACTAAAATATTGACTGGACTATGTTTCACTTGCTGTAACAATATTCATGCAAAACATCAAGGAATAAAATGTTTCTACTGCTAAAGAAGTTACCATTCAGGATGCATTCAAAGACATTTCAATATACCACCAAGCGTAACAAAGTTTATTTGTAAAACTTGTACTAAACAAAAAAGTGTCTAATATAATTTGAGTACATTGTACCTATTTATGATAAGTTAAATAACTGTAATAGGTAGATTAGAAAGAATAATTTTTAATTCAAGTTAAAGGTAACTGGTGTCGATTTAGTTGTTTCTTTAATTAGTAAGATATTAGTTTTTTGTCAACTACTAAAATGGGTTTTTTCAAAAATAAACATTTTGCAATAATAATGCAATAAATAGGTGGGAACCTACCTCTACTTAGCACTTACCTATCTAAATTATTTAATTTACAAATTTCAGAATGCCAATCATTGAATTGTTAAACCAATGACTATAAAAAGGACTGCCAATGACTGTGCTTCCGGACAAATGGATAAAAAATCATTTAAAAGCTGTTTTTCTTCAGACGTCAATAAAAGACCTGAGAACGTTAAAGTTTGACATTTTCACCGGCGGCTGCAAGTCTTTCATTCCCTCGCAGCAGATGCAAAAGTAATGTAAGTTAATAACTCAAAACACCCAATTTGGAAAACAACGAAAACAAATTTATTGTTTAGAGTTATAAACATTAAAAGTACAATGATTAAAACTAACATTTTCTCCAAAATAAAATCCGCTAGAGGTAACAGTGGAGGTCTCGCTGCCTTCTAAGGAAATGGTATTTAATTCTTCCTCTTCTACATGAACTTCTGTACTCGTAGCGCTTGCACTAGGTGCAAAAATTTGCAAGGCTGCCCCTTTTTTTGTTGCTAGAGAGCCTTCAATATAAAGCTCAGTTACAGTGCTGGATTTCCAGCCACCATGGCGCTTCAAGCACATTAAATCTGCGCCGCTGTCCATCAACAGTGTAGCTGAGGTTCTTCTTAGACAATGCCCTGTGTATTCTGTATAGTTCGCTAATTTTAAGAAAAAAGCTACCTCCCTAGGAACACTACTTATTTTATGGATTCCCATCACCGCTCTTGAGCATTTTCCATTTCCATATTTCAAAAAAAATTGGTCATCATTCATATCTCGTGGGCGCAAAGCAAGATATTTGTTATATAAATTTAGGAAAGATTCCCCTACAACTGTAAATGATTTAATTTTTTTTGTTTTGCTATCTGGAATGTTAATATGTAGCAGAGTATTCAGGTTCTCAATGTCGTCTACCTTCATCTTCACCAATTCATCGCAACGACATGCCCCTGAGATACCAATAATCAGAACTATCTAAAAAAAATACAATATAAAGACTTGTTTTCATTCCATTTCTAAACTTACCTTCATTGCCAAGTATTTTTCGCCCGACGCTTCCGATAAAAATTTGTTAAATTGGTCTTTTGTAAATACTTTGGCCTGCTTTGGGGTGTATCCTTCATTCTGCTTCTTTAGGTATGCACGAAGTTTCAAGTATTTGCTTATATCTACGCCATGTCGAATGCTCAATAATGATTTTATCATCGAATATTGGGACCACATTGTCGAGGTTTTCATTTTCATTTTTGTTGCTAATTCGGCAAAATAAGCTAACATTACGGTTTCAGAGTAGCTTTTAATATTTTTTCCATCGCACCATTTTATAAATTGCTGAAAAGCGCGTTCATAGATTTTGCTGGATCTTGTATGTAGGTAATAGTCGGTAATTTTTAGCTTTTGTAAAATATTTTAAAACTGCTTGTTGTAGGCCGCTGCAATATTTGGAATCGCAGGGGCGTGTCGTAGAGATGAGCTCAAAAAATTGACTATCGAAGATATAGCAGAAGTGGGCTCAATATTAATTGTAAAAGTACCACGGTCAAAAACTGACAAAGAACGAAGTTTTGTCATAAGAGGAGAGGTGGAAAAAGGATTAAATTTGGTCGATTATCATCCGCGACACTTCTTGCAGATACAGGAGCAGATATATTAGAGCTTAAACGGCACGGCGCAGATGAAAATCGTCGACAGTAGCGGAGGGAACAATCACTTGCAAACAAACTCAATGTTGCAAAACAGATATTTCAGTCTACAGAAAATGACAATGTACAGATACCAAGTACTAGTACATTTAGAGAAATTACAAACCAAGAAGAAGAATTAAAAAATAATTCATTAAGAAATATTAATATTAAAAATTGCACAAATTGTACATTTACTTTTAAGATTAATAAAGTTTCAGTTAAATTGTTCCTATTAGTTCCTAACTTTCTCTATAGTCGATAGTGCTAATTAATTATAAAATGTTTTGCTGTTAAATTATGTCTTTTCTTTTCCTACACTTAGTGGTTTTTTGCATGAACGTAGAAAAAATATTGTATGCAACTCGCGCAAAAAGTGTTTATTGCACTTGTTGCATAAATAACTATTATAGTCTCTTTTCACATATTAAATTTTAATGCAAGATACTTCAGTACATTTGTGCTGTAATAATAGCAAAATTATTTTTCTAGGTAGGCAAGTTCCTAAATAATAATTAATAAACTGCAAATCTACGCTTAAAGTGCCAATCACTATCTAGTTTACCCTATGTATTCACCAAGAAAGAAAGACTCATTTGAAAATGCAGTACTTTCGAAAAAAGTCGTAGAGAGAAAGTTTGGTAGACTCGCCAAAAGGAAGACACTCACGAAGTTTCAAGTATGTATTGCTCATTTCACAAAAAGGGTGCTGTTCCACGGACTAATAGGTTCAGTTAGTTATTTTTTGTTATAAAAGCAAGAAAAAGAAACTCAGTTTGTATCCTACTTGTGGTATTTATTAATAGCTAAATAAAAAAGCAATAATAAAATAATGCCTTTTATTTTTTGGGGGTAAATGTAAACAGCCACCCAAACTAAATAGGAACGCTTTTTGTACTTCAGTAATTCAAACGTTTACTATTGCCCCATAAATTGTCTCCTTTACTCAAGTGGTTTTCATAGTAGCTGTTTCCCCAATACCGTAGCGGTAAAAGTAAACAACGCCAAGTTTTTTAAATTTAGTTTTTTAAAAAAAATCTTGGGTTTTTAAATATTTGTTTTGGATTTCCGTAAAATATAAGGCGTATACAATATAGTTCAAAAGTTGTTGCTGAAATATTTAACATAGAGAAGTTTTGCCACAAACGTAAAATCTCAAAAATGGTTAATTTGACAAAATCGTTTACAATTACCCAACCCGACCCTAAATTCGATGTCGCTCGTAACATATTATTGCATGCAAAGCAAAACGTCGTGTATGTATTACACCTAAATATAAAAAAAAAGTAAATATTTTTGTATATTTAGTTCAGGAGCCGAAATTAAGGATAGCGAAATATTAATATAAAAATGACAATTTTTCAAAACTTTGAAGATGTTATTTTTAAAATTATTCGGTAATCTACGATCAATTACGAAACTTTTAAGTCTTGCGATACGGAAAACCAAACAAATTTTTTCGGCACACACTAACACACATCCAGACATCATGGCCGATCTCTGCGAAGATTTAGCGATAGTGAAAAAAAAATCGATTGCATAACCTTTTACACCTAGGTTGGAAGATAAAAAACAAGTACTAAAAATTAAAGTTGAGATTCGAAAATGTTGTGGGTATGTTTTGGGTCCAATCTATGGTTTAGTTTAAAATTAAAATAATAAAAACTAGTTCCCAGTGTTACGTTAACGCAACATGTTTTTTTTAACCTTCGAATTCGACGGTCACTTTTACATTTTCGCGCCAATTCAGTTTCCAGCCCGTGCACTTTCGCCGGTCCGCCACGCCTGAACAGTTCGCCTTTTTTTGTTTTTCTCTTTTGATGAGACATCTACAGACCAAGACCTTTTTTTAGACACCTTAACCAAATTTTTACACGTAACCGTTCTCTCAATTTAGTGGATACAGAAAAAAAAACACGTTTCACATTAATATAGGTATAGATATTTAATTAGACGCATTTAATTATAATTAAAAAATAAATACATATGGAAGTTAATGATCGGTTCGTTTATCGATTCCCTGATATCCGTTAAGTGTAACTAATTAATGAATAGTAAAATGTGTAGAACTGCTGATACTTTCAAGTATACCATTACAACTACGCGAAATCTAAAAATATTAAGCACGTGATTCTGATAGGACAATACCGCGCCCCACCAATTTATTACATCCGTGACTGCTCACGTGGTTTCTATAGAGACGCAAGTTTATGAATAAACATAAAATTTAGTGTAAAAAATACGAATATGGAAATATGTAAACAAATCAGGAACAAAGTCTATTATTTATTTTACGCATTTCTAAGTAGGTTATTTGCAACATTGAAAATTTTAAATTTTATTATTTGGTGAAAGTGTGAAAAAATGTTAATTTAAGCAAATGATGGTAAATATTGCAGTAAAATTAACAATATTTTCCAAACAGGAAGTAATTCAAATAGTTACGGTTTGAAGAGCATTTTTTTATCTAATAGCGTAAAGATAAGGCAAACGTAAATAAATTATCTAAAAATATTGTAGACTTTAGTTCAGGAAGGCCCATATGTTGCAATACGTTATCGATTTAATTGCAGGCGAAACTCCAAAAAAAAAAAAAACTTGAGGCTTTTACGCATTAATAAATCAAATAAAAAAATTACCTTTCACAACGAATTTTTAATGTTTTCTTGCTGTCCTTAAGACGGCTTCTCAACATATTTAAATTGCAAATTAGTACTAAAAATAGATTAAGATTGGGAACGTCGTATTCGTTGTAACAAGATGTCCATTAATGACATGAATAACCTACATGACCCGGCACCCCACATTAAAACAATAAAAAAGTGTTCAAATTTAACCCGGGGTTAAAAAATGTTAGCACCCCATTTGAATATTTTTTATCGCCCACGACAGTGTTCGCGAGAGGATCGTTTGTACCTCAAGGGGTTGGCTTGTACCCAATTTCCAAATTTTTTAAAAGGGTAACTTTTTCGTTTAAAAAGATTTTCAAAATCAGGAAGCGGATACTGTTTCGTTTTCGTTTGTATCAGTTTGTACCACTTTTTTTTCCTTCGTATTTCAAGGGGTACAATTTCAACCAAGGGTTAAAAATGCCATCACCGCACTTTATTTTTTATCATTCACGGCGGAATTCGAGAGAGCATCGATTGTCCTCCATTGTACCATTTTTCCTTTGTCTTTGTACATCAAGGAGTACAAATTTAATCAGGTGTTAAAAAAATTTCAGCATCTTATTTTAATAACTTTAGTCGCTTTTGACGAAATTCGAAATAGTACCGTTTGTAATACGATTTTTGTTTTCATATCCAATTTATGAATAATGTTCTTACCAGATTAAAATTTTTCTCAAATGTTTAATATACAGGGTGGCCAAAAGAGGAGGGGGTGAAAGATTGTACAAAGACGAAATAAGTTAGAGAAATGATTTTTGGACCACGGATCAATAGGTACTACATTTTAAAAATATTTTTGATCGTACAGGGTGTTTCATGTTGTTGGAGCAAACTAAACTTACATATTTTCTTAATGAAACACTGTATATTATTACATTTTTGGAGAGCCCATAAAACACGCTTTCATTTCAAATTATATGGGTATATCTTCTTTTGGTTTTAAAGATATTCAATTGCTTTTCGAAAAAAATTATCCCACTTGTGGTCGCCGACACTGATTTGTTAGGCGACTTTTGTAGTATTTTGAAATATCTTAATTTTCAGGTTTTTTTTTAATAATGTACAGGGCATGTCACTGTAAAAACAACTTTTTTTTTAACCTGTTTAAATATCCCCCGCCTTCCCTCCGTACGTTTGTTCATATCATTCGATGCTTTCTTTGATATTCTTTCTTTTTCATCAAGCATTACTTATACATAAAACCAATAAAACATTATTTAGCATGAAACTACAATTCCATGACCATCTTTACAGGTTTACATTTACAAAAAGACATAAAAAATGAAATCGTTGATCTAAACGTAATCAAATTGAGTACTTCAGAAATTTTACTGAGGACTGATTTAAATTTGCCTAGAAGCAAGAGTGTTTTATGAATTAATTTTGTCATTAAATCAATTTGTAATTGTTATATTAACTCTTGTATTTACTTGAAAATTTTTTTTAGTAAGAAACTACAATCTCATGGCCAACTTAATAACTCAATTTTCAGTCTTTTTGTATTACAATCGCAATTTCACAAATAAACTGAAAATATTTTGAATATTATTAATTCTAGATATAAGACATGCGAAGGAAAAAGTGGTACAAACCGATACAAATGAAAGCGGAACAGTATCCGCTTCCTCATTTTGAAAATCTCTTTAATCGAAAAAGTTACCCCTTTCAAAAAATTTGGAAATTCGGTACAAACCAACCACTCGAGGTACAAACCAAAGGAAAAATGATACAATTAGGTACAAATGATCATCTCTCGAATACCGTCATGAACGATTAAAAGTATTCAAATGGGGTGCTAACATTTTTAACCCCGGTACAAAAGTTAAAAAATGTGGTACTAACGGGTACAAACTATTATAAATCAGATGCAATCAAAATAATTGCATAATTCTAATGTGGGGTGCCAGGTTCATGTAGGTACATGATTACTAGCAATATCTTTGTATTGGTCATTGTTCAAATGTATTTAAACAATGGGATGAGCGTTTTCATAATTCGATAGGTAAGATGAAAATGGCACGTGAGTCACCTTCATGTGTATATTGTGATAGACTTACAATCACATTTACTTAATTGAACGAGTAAAAGGGAAAATTAAAGATTTCATGCACATTGTAATTGTATTTTGATTACTATCACCTTCTCACCTGGTCCGGGTAAATTTGACAGTTGTCATCGGAGCATCTCCGCAACTACAAAATAGTCCTTTTCTGAAAATGTACGCTGCGCCACATCATTTTTTAATTTTTTTGGCGAATCGTTGTCTGCGTTCCGACCAGCGAACATTAACTTAATCGCTTACACCTTGTAAGAAAAAGAACTTTGTCAACTTGCCTCCACTAGCATGTCACGATGCCGGGTAGAGAACAACATCGAGAGTGCCACCGCACGTCTTCACCGAGGAAGCCTGGCATTATTTTCCAATGTTAGAACAGTCAGCCAGAACGCGACGGCCCCGCAAGGGTTCTCATCGTTGCTAGATATGACTTGGGATCTCCCCACCAGGAAAAGGAGGAAGAAAAAGAAAATTGAAGACAGGAAGGCAGAAGAGATTTCAGCTACCGCTCCCGCCACAGTCACGCCGGCACCTCAAAGCGCAGCAGACAACGAATCCACATCGTTCGACGAACAGTTCCGGATACAGAAAAAGAAGCCAAACAAGACATCGATATACCGATCGACCACGCATACATAGACCGAGAGCTCTTCCTAGGACCTTGCAGATACCACGGGCCGCCAGGAAGCCATGGAAGCAGTCGCCGTTACCAAAGAGAGGGTGTCGTCAGTGAACCTTCGTCAGAAGGAGAACCGGGTCACCTCTCGCGAAATGGACCGACGGAGGGATCGCCTTCATCCGAGTGATGTCAATCCCCGAGGGATACAGGCTGACGCGGTATAATAAAACTGTTTATTACCAATACATTCGATACATGAAGTATGTCAGGTATGTAATAATTGTCATATAGATATACAGCAGACAAAATAAAGTTAAGACTAGATTGTTACGTTTGAAAATATTCTTTTTAAAACTAGAGAAATTGTTAGATATTTTGATTTCATTCGGGAGTGCATTAAAGAACTGGCAGCTGGCGAACAAAATATTCTTTTGAAAAAGAGTAGAGTGACGTGTCGCTGGGTTAAGTAAGTTTTTATATCTAGTACTGTATTCATTATCCGACTTTGTAATAGTGAGGTTTTGTGAGCGTATGCGAAACAGAAAATTTCAAGGATGTACAGATCAATGACTTAATATTTTTAATTTCTTGAAGTAGAGTAGAGTAGAGTAGAGTATTTACTTTGCAAGATGAAATTGTGGAGCAAGTGGACGAGTTAGTATATCTGGGTAGAATGTTTACTGCAGATAGTACAATGGAGGGCGAGATTGGACGAAGTGTCAATGCTGGAAGGAAAGTGATTGGAAGTATGTGGACGATAATGAGAAACGAAAGCATGAGCCTAGCTGCGAAACGAGCAATCCTATAATGATGTGTTTGTCCCGTCAGTACTGTATGGAGGTGAGGCATGGGTATGTCAAAAAAAGCAGGAAAAATTAAATTAATGACGTAGTGTGAGGAGGAAAGACGATGGTGGATAGATATAAAAGTAGTACATTATGTTGGTTTGAGAGAATGAACAGCGCAAGATTAACGAAGCAAATATATGTGGGTGAGGTTAGAGGAAAGGCTGGGCCTGGTAGGCTGCGTAAAACTTAACTGAATGTAGTAGAATGTATAATAAAGGAAACAAAGATAAGGAGTTTTAAAAAAAAAAGGGCATGTCAGAGACAGTGTATGAATCTTGCGGAAGCTAGGGAGGTATGCGGAGATAGGAAAGCATGGAGAAAGATTGTGAATGAAAAATAAATAAGAGGCAGGATTGTTTTGCCTACCCCGCAAATGAATGGCGTGAAGGTTAAGCAAGTTAAGTATGGCTTATAAGGTGTTTTAGACAGCACGTTTTTGTATTTTTAAATTTCTTTCTGCGTGAGAGCTTCCTCCCCAGTTGACAATATTGTAGGCTAAGTGTGAATGAAAGTGAGCATAGTATATTAGAAGCAAAGTATTTTGATTTACGAAGGTTTTAAGAAAATTTAGAGAGTAGCAACTTCTACAAAGTTTTGTGGAAACCTGATCAATATGCGAGGATCAATTACGATCCGACCTAATCGTTAATCCAAGCATTTTGGTTGATTTCGACATTGTAAAACCAGCAACATATTCGAAACGCACCGTATTGCGTGGATTCCCAAATTGAGTTAAAGTTGTTTTTATAGGGTATATAGCTAAATTGTTGTCATCACACCAAATCTGCAGTTTGTCAAATAGCTTCCGTTTTTCTAACCACGCCACACGCATTCTTAGATCTAATTAAAATGCTAGTATCGTCCGCATCACAGGTAACAAATATGTTCTCATACTTACGTTCGTCCGTGAGGTAAAGAACTAAACCATTGGCAAAGATTACAAATAGAGACGGCCCTAGGATCGATCCTTGAGGAACACCTGATAACACTAAAGAGCTATTACTTTGATGACCGTTGGGCATTTCCACGATTTGAGACAGGATTCAAATAACTTTAAAGAATTTCCACGAATTCCATACCTACGTAACTTCTGCAATAAGAGTTTATGGATAGTATACGGATAGGCATGGTACTCCGTACCATACCTATCAAGAAACGAGCGAACGTTCAAGGTAGTTATACACGGATTACTTGTAGAAATCTTCGAGAACGACGTTTGCTCAGAGTTACTTGAGCGAGATAATACTAACACTTCTTGTTTCAGGATGAGGAAACAAGGAAGACCGATGCCCGCTTCTGCTGGTGACGCTCCCAATAGGAGAGGACCGTAAGAAGGATTATTAAGTAAAATCGCCGCGCTAACTATGGAGATATAAGTGTTTTATGGAGTGAAGCAACAGGCAAACGTTTGTCAAGAGCTACTTATCATAGGGCTGCTCAAAAACTAGGATTTAAAACTTACAAGGTAAATTGAAACATTACGATTATTAAACGCATTCATTTTTCCAACTTATAGGTAAAGGAAAAATCTTTAATTATACAGAAGCAGACTTCTTTGGGCAAGGGAGCGCAGAACTTGGTCTCAAAATCAATGGAATTTAGTTTTTTGTGGAGTGATGGAGCGAGATTTGAAGTTTGGTTGGCGATAGGCGAAGTCGAGTCATAAAAACCAAAAAAAAAGTATGATTGCCGTAAAAAGGAAGTTAAATTTCCTGGTACCGTGATGGTCTGGGGTTGCATGTCAGCAAGAGCTGTGGGTAAATTACACTTTGTTGAGGGAATAATAAATTCTGATAAATACATCAGCGTCTTAAAAGATAATTTGACACCACAAATGGAAGAAATGCTTTTGAAAAACGTTGAATGTATCTTCCAACCAGATGGCGCTGATTGCCAATTGGCTAAGATAGTGAAAGAATGGATGGCAGAAAAAATATTTCACTTTTAAAATGGATATCCAGCAGTCCAGATCTTACGTCGATTCAAACTCATGAAGGTTGCGTTCACAACCTGCAAGAACCGTACCGGAGTGCTTGTCTTCAAGAAATTTTGGTTGGTTTTACTCATACTGAATGTCAAACTTTAGTCAATACAATGCCAAACCGTATTGGAGCGATAATAAGCCGAGAAGGTGACGTTACGCAATGGTAACTCTTTTTGTAATTTTTGATAATTTTTCATTTAATGTAATAAACTGTGTTGAATTGAATTGAGATTTTTTTGCAATTATCATTTTAAGTTATCAAAACGCTCCGAAAACCATTTTGCAGGGAATGTGAAAAGGATTCATAGAAGGTAGTCTCGCACTGAAATAACAACTTCAAATAATGGTATCAGTAAATTTTTATCCTTGAGAAAGAAAAAAACAAAATATTCAGTAAAGTGAAAGCAAAGTTTCTGTACTCCAGCATATATACGTATCTTATTTAGCTTTCGAGTCATCTGAAAGAAACACATTTTTTTAAGAACGTTGTAACAATCTTGAAAACTTTTTGCAAAAGCACATCCTAAACCGTTTAATTACCTATAACGCATCATTAGTATTTAAACTAACTAAGCGAGTAAATAATTTTTTTTCTAAAACTACCTTAAAACGCTTGTTTTAGTGTTTAAAAAGGGCGAGGAAAGTAAAAAAAAACCCTTATATTACGTCATAATTCTTAAAAGTACCTTGTAATAAAATTCTAATTACATTAAGATGTTATTAAATACTACGATCATCTTTCTTCTCCTTGAGATTGTTAAATAATGGACCGGTCTGTACCATACGGAATACAGTCAATTAGCGTGACGTCACGTCGTTATCTTGTTATGGAAGGTCAGTGCTGCTGTACCTAAACAAACTGGGTGCCTCGTGTACAGATATTTTTTCTTGCCTTTTTGGGCGTTTTGTCATTTTTTAAGGGAATACGTACTTTGAATGGTGGGTATAAAACGTATATCGATACTTGCCGGAGTGATTAAACATCGGATTCTGTCATAAATAACTAAACTATTGTTGTATCTCATTGCATGTCTTGATTGTCTAATTAACACAATGGATACTTGATTACCCATATTTTTCATTACATAATTAATAAAACGTAACAAGTTTCCTCTATTTGCTCCTTTCCTTTTCAGCTTTTGGAAATCTAAAAAATGGCACTTATCTCTTGCTTTGAAACTTGCCGTTCGGCGCCCAGCACATCACAATTTTGTATAAACTGAAATAACGCAGGGCGTTTGTAAGAATGCGTACTTTAATTAAATTAACGCATTAATTCTATCGCGAGCATAAATACGTAATAACGTCACTTAAAACCCAATATTGAGGTTATATAGCAATAAGATACACCAATATTCTCGTCTGAATTCAGCGTTTAAACATAGCGATAAGTATCGAAGCACCTTAATACTCACCACTTAAAGTACGTATTTCCTTAAGAACGCTGATAAAACGCTAAAAAACGCAATAAACAATATCAATACACAAGAGCCCTGTTTGTTTAGAAACAGTGTGCTAACCTTCAGCAGCAAAATGGCGACGTGGCGTAGTCACTAATTGACGCTATCATCAGTAACGATAACGTGGCGGAAACATTCAAATATCAAATTTAATTGTAGAATTGTCTTTTTATATAAATTATCGTTAGCTTTATTACATTTTTTATTAAGTAAAGAGGGTTAATTTCTACTTAATTTAACATGTAAAACCACAAAAACGGAAATTAACGTAAAAAATAAAAGCGTGTAATAAACAACATAGTTGCCAAGTGTACTTTGCTTACTTCATACATGCCAAGTAGTATAGTGAACTTCATTGGTGCAATACGATAATTTTATAATTTTAATTGTAGTTTTAGTAAAAATGTTGTGTAAAACACGAGAAGAAAGTGTTTTCTCAAATCTCTTTCATTTGACACATGAGCGTGTCAAACTTTGAACTCGACTTGAAAAACATCCCTTTTTTTCTCTAGTTGTAGAAATAACTATTTCATCGTAATTACGTGGTTTTTCGTATTAAGGAGATTTAACAAAGGCTATTTAAAAACACTTCAAAAAATAATTTTTCCCCGAAACCTTTTTTTTTTTCATTAGTTAATTTGAAAATCACTCATTTTTTTGATAAAAAATCATTTTCATTCACTAATAACTCAAAAATTATAGATTCATAGAAAAAACATTATAGCACATTTATTGCTTATAATTAATCGCTCTATTGATATCTACGGTTATTTTGAAGATCATAATATCCACCCCCGAAAAATCACACATCGGCACTATACAACTTTTATTCCTGGAGCCACTCTCTAATTCCTCAAACGTCATCGGTGTTATCCGTAAGAATTCAGACCTGAAAACCATTAATCACTGGGGACTCGGCAAACTTGACCACCTCGATAACCAAGAGCCAAATTATATGACCCATAAGTATTGGTCATTTGGACTGAATGATTTCCAGAATCTATGTTAATGCACCAATTTTGTTGGGGACGCACTTAAATGGATTCTCTCTATGAGCAAGAACTAACTTCGGTGGTTCATGAGTGTTGACCATCATTTAGACGGAATATTGCCCAAAGACTATATTTATACACTAATTTAATTGAGGTTACCGCTAAATTGCTTGCCTCGGACTAAAATCTATTACACGTGTGTTGGTTAACATTTGGCATAAATTTTGCACAAAATCTATGGTGATACACCAATTTTGTTAATACGACCAAATGGATTCATTTGGTGACCAAGTTCTGTGGTCTATAAATATTGCTCATGTTGTCCAAAATATATATTTATATACAAATTGTGTTGGGGTTTACAGCAAAATTGATTGCCTTGGTTACCAGAAGCTAAATTCTGTGACCCTTACGGTTGGATAGCATTTGCGGTGAATTTTGATCAAACTCTATGTTGAAACACCAATTTCGTTGTGTGCGCCGTAAAATGGATTATTTCGATGGTCAAGATCTGTGATCATGATTATAGGTTATCATTTGTGCCGAATGTTCCACAAAATCTATATTTAATATACCAGTTTCGTTAGGGTCTTCCGTTCAAGATGATCTTGGATGGTCACAGCTTATTCTCTATTACTTTGCAACATTGAGTTGGAAAATATGACGTGTGATGATTTGTCAAAGTGAGCATAATCCACAAATGCGACGCACAAAGCACATTAGGAAAATCCGAACCAAAAATTGATGGGCAAAAACCAGACCCGGACACGAGCTGATTCATGGATAAAATCAAGACAGGGGATCCAGACTGGTGCACAGTTTTACACATAATAAAAAGACAAATAAAAATTGTACCAATATGATTTAAATTTAGGCAACACAAATAGTACAAGGCGCTTCAGGTAACATCGAGGGTAAAATTTTACTACCTTAATGGTCATAATTACACAAATTTACAAAATTTTGTATTTAATCTTAAGAAATTAAAACTATATTGTTAAAAGAAAAAAAATAGTACGGCTAAAGGGATTAAATTGAGTGTTATGACTCATAACCTAAACCGGAAGCAATTTCTCTGAAAGCACTTTACGTTTGTATGGGGTAAATAAAACTGCATATGAAAAAAAGCTGAAAATAATTTTGAAGTTTCTAAAATGGCCGTTAGAGGGGTAATAAGTAAACTAAACCAGGAAATCAAGCTTTTCTATAAAAGGTGTCAAGTTAAGGTACAACTATTAATTCCTAAAATTCATTACTCCGTATCTTGGAATAAAGTAGTGGGGAAAACGGGAATTTCTTTTTGAAAAATAAGTAAATAACTTTTGTTTTAACTAAAACTAACAAACTTTAGACTCGTAGGAAAGAGCTATTTCTCTTCCATTAACTGCGTTATAAACTATTCTACTGCACTTAGTGATCGATAAAGTGCGCTTTTTAAATATCTATGATTTTTGTTGCGCGCCCCTTCGCATTTTTATCGTGAGGTCCTGTAATGATTAGATCAACAATACCCAGATAAATGAACCGGACGGAGAGGCTTCATCAAAAACCGGGCGTATGTTAATAAACCGTCCACCAGAGAACAATAAACAGAAATCGAGAGATTTCTTATATTTTGGTTATAAAAACAAGGTATTCCCTAAAAAAAAACATTTTTATGCACCATTTGTAATTTTTTTTCCATTATTCTGTAATGTTTATAGCAATCAACTAAGTAGCTATTATTTATACATAGCATGCCCTATTAGAATCGATAAGTTTCGTAGCGGTCTGTAATTGGGCTAAGAAAATTTTTCAGAAAACGCAAAAATATCAGCGTATCCAGGATACAAACGTTCAGCATGAGGATCTCACTTATTTGAAGAGTTTTTTTTTCTTTTTTCCCTTCGGGTCCGTCTACCTAACTGGTTCCGGAGACACTGCAGTCTATAAGGCTTATTGTGTGCTTCCATAGTGGTTTGTTACATCCAGTCCGTGATCTTAATACCCTGTAGCAAAGCGCATAGGTCACTCGTGGAATATGTGTTTTTAAGTCTTCCGGTTCTATTTGTGGATACCACGCAATTAGAGTGACAGCAGCTTGCGGTGTTCTCAGGCGGTCAACCGTCCAAGTGCTGACTCTTCCGACGTCCGCCGTTGCTGAACTTCGGTAATCGGACAAGACCATTCGACCACTGAAGCTCCCTATTTGAAAATTTACAACTTTGGTCAAATTACAAAAAGTTACCTTATTCTGGGCCTAATTTAATAGACCAAAAACATTTGACGTACTTGCCATGGCTTACTTGATATTAACAAAAAACTGAAATTTTCGATTTTAGTTTTATTTAATTACTCAGCTAATAAGAGAAATTTGACATTATTAAGGCACTTTTTCGAGAGTAATCAAAATGTGACACTAGGATCTTCAAGTTTTCTTAAAAATACCATTAACTTTCTTATGGATCGTAGTAGGCTTAGTATTAAATTCTGATAGCATTTTTCTTCCTCCTTTCAATAATGTATCACAAATGTGTCTTTAAGTCGTTTCTTTTAATTAATATCGCTTTTTTTTATTCTGAATAGTTAGCTTTGCAATTAAGTAGTAAGTAGACGAAATATCTGGCGTGGAACACCACACGACCTTCCAACCTACAAAATGGAATTTAAAAGAAATGAAATAATTTCAATAACAATTTTTTTAGGATAATTAATCAACCTCTTTTACAATACGTTCATTACGAAAATGGGCAACATTGTAAAAACAAAAACAACAATCTATGTCAAACAGATTTTTAAAACTTCATGTTAGAATAAGGTTAATAGACGTTTAAAAACTTAAAAGAAATGAAATAATTTTAACTATAATTTTATTAGGATAACTATGCAACCTCTTTTTTATACGTTCATAACGAAAACAGGCAACATTGTAGAAACAAAAACAATAATCTATGTCAGAATGACGTTTAAAACTTCATGTCAGAGATTAAGACGTCAATACATGTTAACTTAAAAAAAATTCCAAAGCAGCCCGCTTCTATAAGATATCAATAATACAGTTTAACCATTTTCATTGATATTTCATAAATTTTTTTGTGTTATATTAAGAAGCTTTATGATGAAAAGTTATGCAAAATTAAATTTTCTTTAAAAAATATGTCTACACTTTTTCTTATAAAATTAATCGTTATTCAGATATTGAAAAAATTTGAAGCAGTACTTAAATTCTACCTTACGAATTTTTGCCGCTAAATTAAGCGTCGTATCAAAAAGTTGCCCATGTTTAAGGTCTATATCTAGGTATTTTTATATCTTTGAAATATGCAGCTGTTTTAGAACTATTTCATAAAAACCAAAAACTGTCCCTAATAAAACCCCATCTCCCCCGCTGAGTTTCTCTCTAAATATAACCAGATCCAGGAAAAATGAAGACAAGCTTAAATACATTTTAAGTACGTAGGTGTTTTCGTGATGGAGTTATCATGGATACTAACATACATCCACACACACGCACACACCGATTGTATAACCTCCTATACCTACATATGTATACAGGTAAATCATGACCGACGCCACAGAGTTCTACGGCGAAGCGGCATATAATCGTTAATTTCTAATACAGTGATATTATGTAAGTCAATATGAGCAACATTTTAAAAATATTTTTAAATATACAGGGTGCTTCAAAAAAGTGGCATTACAAAGTTATGTTTTTTTAAATGACACCCCGTATATTATTGCATTTTACGATTTTACATAGGTAGCATTTTCATAAGGGTCCCTTATATCTACACACAGAATGTTTCAAGTTATATCAATTTTTCTGAAAAAGTAGGGATTTAGCAAATATTAAATACCTCCTAATAAAAGTAACTCCAACAAATTTACTCCTAGGTTTAAGTAAAATACTGTTCCTTAGTCTATTTATTGAATGAATAGTAAACACCTCTTTACAGGGTGTTAATTTTTTTCAGTTAAATTAGTAGAACATTCATACTGAAATATTCGGCTTATTTTAAATGGAAAACCCCGTTTTTTACACGGTTACTTAATTACCTTCAGACTTCTATAAGGGTTTCCGATACCTAAACCTTCAAATTTCCAACTTATTTAATAATTTTTGAAATGTCTGTTCCTGTATCATTTGTAAATTGAAATATCTTACCAAAATGTCTACTCTTAATGATTTTTGGCTAATGTAACACATTTTCAAATTCAAATCATATCGCTATAGATTTTTTATACACTTATCTTTACTTTCGATAACCGTAACAACAAATGTTCACCTTCATCTGACGATCCTTGGCTCGTCCAAGCGAAACCGATCAGCTTCAATTTTAAAAACAAAGTGAAACTTTAAAAAATCTATTGCGATTTTTAGTTTAATCTACATAATGCAACAGTTCCACAGAGTAAGGATAGAAAGCATATACACAATGCAAACTAACATTTTATTTATATCGTGTGATAATTTGCTCAAAAAATAAAAAAAAATTACAATAAATGTTCGACATGATGTCCATCTTCTTGAATACACGAACATCTTGCGTTTTCCAACATATCAGGGGTGACCGTCTCAATATCATTTCTAATTCTTCTTTTCATATTATTTGCAGTGGTGGGAGGTGTGCTGTAAACTAAATTTTTGATATAGCCTCAAAAAGAAATCCATGGATGTTAATTCAGGAGATCTAGGCGACCAGGCAACCTCTCAGAATCCACTTATCAGGAAACTTCCTATTTAAATATTCACTAACAGCACGTGAAAAATGTGCAGGTGCTCCATCTAATTGCAACCACATATTTTGTCTAATATTTAAAGGAACACTTTCTAAAAGTTCCCAAAACTCTCTCTTTAAAAATATAAGGAATTTTTGACCAATTAAACTGCCATCGAAAAAATACGGGCCAATAACATGATTGTCATCAATTCCACCATACACATTAACACTCCATCGATTTTGACGATCAACAGTATTAAATAAATGTTTATTTTCGGTGTCGTAATAATGGAAATTGTGTCGATTCACTAATCCATTATTATGGAATGTTGACTTGTCGCTAAATAATACATTTTCAAAAAAATGTACATTGTCACTAACTTGATCAAGGACCCATAAGGAATAATCAATACGTTTTTGAAAGTCTGTGCCTTATAACCTTTAATGTATTTGTATATGATAATGGTGGTATTTATGTTTCTTTAAGATCCTCCACACACTAGGCTGACTAATTCCTGTTTCTCTTGTAATAACTCTTGTATTAGTATTTTGGTTGTCAACAACGGAACCTAATACCAAAAACTCATTATCATCATTTCTAACAGGCTTCACATTTAGTTGTTTTGGGTAAGCCACAGTTCCTGTATCACGAAATGTTTGAAGTAAGCTTTCAAAAATCTTTTGATCTGGATGCTCCCGAGTACACTCTTGAAGCAAGTAAAAAATTTTCACAGCATTCACTAATGGTTAAAAACATATCACTTCTTTCTTGTTCTGAATAAACCATTATTTAATTGAAAATATTTCAACAACTTTCAAAAGACTCGGAAAAAATAACAACACACAATGACAAAAGTCACGCCCAATGTCAATTCGAAAATGCAACAATATACGGGGTGTGTCATTAAAAAAAAACAACTTTGATATGCCACATTTTTTGGAGCACTCTGCATATTTCAAAATATTTAAAATGTTGCTCATATTGACTTATACAATATCACTGTATTAGAAATTAACGATTATAGCCGCTTCGCCGTAGAACTCCGAGGCGTAGGACGCGATTCACCCTGTATGTAGGTTGGAAGGTAAAATTGAATGTAAACGCTAATGACTTTACTCCAAGGACTAGATAACTGAAAATTTATAATTGTGAATTATGTCGCTTTTAAAAAGTTATTTTGGATAAAAATATTTGCGTAAACTGCAATCAAATGTCCTGATGGTCAATAAATCAAAAAAATTGCAAAATTAAGTTTCGAAAATAAATATAAAAGTATTGCAATATTAATAGAAACTTCGCTGTTATAAAATTGGCTGTTCTTTAACATTTACCATAATCAAAATAAAACATAGACGATTAAAGCGGCGAATTACGCAAATAACATATAAATCATTTTTTAAATATAATTTTCAGGATTATAAATTTTCATATAAAATAAACATTTCTCCCACCCTAATTATTAGAGTATAATAACCATTTCCGTAGATTAGGTAGACATAACACAATCTAATAATTAATTCCGTGTAATATAATAATTGTAAGGGAGGATATTACGTAATTTACCTTTGTAGAATAATTTTAAAAATGATTGTCCATGAAATAAACAGATACGTACAATACTACAATTACTTAAAATGATTAATCTTGAGATTAATAAAACCATATTACCAAGCTAAAAGTTAGATTAGATGCAGCTCTACATCCAAGTTATGTTGCATTATTCATAAATAACCACTAAATTTTAAGGGATTAAGAAAATTTAAGAATTAAATGTCAAAGGACATGTGAAAATGCGTCATCCAAATCATAAATAACCTAAACTAAGAAGTAAAAACTATCTATGAAGTAAACAAGTACCTAGGTACAACAAATTTAAAAGAAACAGAAATATTCTCAATTTTTAAGTATTAAGAATCAATAAAATTACTATCGAGTATGTTTACAGGTTATGTTAAATAGCACAACACAAATTAGAAATTAATAAATGTAGCGTACAAAAGAAAACAAAGACCTACCAAACAGCATCCTGTCGTTTGCAACAATTCTTCTTACGAGAAGAAAATAGTCTGTTAAATAAGGCCATAACACTTCACATCATTCAATCATTTAACACCAACATTATTCTATGCGTTGCCAGGAAATCTGCCTGTAAATATAAAATCACGTGCGTTCACAGTCATATGATGAACAGGTCAGTCATTTAATAGCTACCAGTGGCACAAAAAATGTCGTTATACAATACAATAAACCTTGAATGATTACGGATTTTTCATTACCATTGTGAAAACGTGTATTTGAAATTATCAATTACCTAACGTCTAAATTAATATAAAGGCTAATTTGTTAATTGTTCCTGCATCCTGCTTTTATTCGTTATTCATTACTGTGAAGGTCCACAATATTGTAACATGCGCAAAATGAATGAATGAATTTGTAGTACAAACGTAAGCAAGTGCAGTAAATAATTATAGTGCGCCTAAATTGTTTTTTTTTTTGTAGATTATTTATTTAAACGTAATTTTGATAGAAATATTGTAAAAATTATTGTACTACCATTCCCATGCATAAATCCTCGAAAATGTTTCGCAAGCCTAGTGTGTTGCCTATATGATTGACTATTATTATCATTTCTTTAAATATTTATGTTGTTATTGTGAAAAGTAATTTAGAATATTGTGCCTACAGTCTTTTACGACTAAAGAAATTATTATTATTATTATTATTATTATTATTATTTTTTTTTTTTTTATTTCCGTGATATTTTGATCCATAGAAAAGTGGCGTCTACAACTATGGTAATTGGCACACTTCTAATGGCTTTTATATTATTTTAGTATAAACTTCTCTCTCGTTTAAGGGTATTTTCCTTTCTTTGGGTAGTTATTAATTATATTTCTATGTATAAGCCTATTTCTTTAAAGTACTTCAGAATGTTTGGAAAGTCATTGCTGTTCGACAACATGTTAATTCCAGTTATACTATGCTTTGTCCTATATGATTGTAGAGTTATACACCCTTCCATAATGTGCTGTATTGTCAGTACGTCTCCACATTGGGCACATCTCCTTTGCCCTTGTTTAAGTAGTATGTGACTGTGGGTGATTCTAGTATGACCTATGCGTAATCGGGTTATCACAACTTGATCTTTTCGTTTTAACGTTGAGTTGCTGAAACGCTGCTTGTTTGGATTTGGTTGCACTAACTTCAGTTGTGTTTGTACCGTAGACCATTGGTTTTCCCATTTTTGCTGCATTGTGTGTCTGATTAGGTTCATTGTATCTGGTACTGTGACGTTTTCTATCAGTTTTGTCATTGTTGACATACTAGCTTGTTTTGCTGCTGTTCCTGTTTTTATTAGTTCTTCGTGCTTACAGTCTGCGTCTATACATATTATATCTACTCTTTTTCCGGATCTATCCAGCTCATTCCATACTTCTATTACTCTTCTGATTAAAGGGTTTTCAGTAAATATATCAAATAATGGCTTTATTGTTTGTAGGCAACAGATAATTGTGGTTATTTGTGTCGTTTTGTTTTGCACATTTCTAATGCCTTCAACATTGCCGCGTGTTCTAAACTTTCTAGGGTGTGAAAAGTCCTGAATCTCCACGCTGATGTAATATTTCCATTTAATATTGCACATCCTTCATTTTCTTGCTATACCACGTTGCGACATACATGGGGTTTGTTTTGATCTTGTTCCACATCTGCATATCGGAAATCTGAATCTTGGGTGATGTCAACTCCCATTGCATTTTGTCACCTTTAGATTCCCAGAAGTTAAGATCAAGAAGATTTTCAGCCTTGAGGCTTTTGTGGGTATTCACAATTGCAGGTACAGTGCGTGTTTGTTGCCAATCGTATCTGATGTGAAGTGTGGGGTTCCTGATAAGTTCGGAAAGGAAATGATTTGGCATAGCACATCGCTTTACTCCATGATTTAGTCTCTGCTGTTCAAATTTTAGGTCTAATGGTAAGGAGTTGTTTTCTACGTTGAGACTGTCTAGTGGTGATGTACGGAATGCGCCAGTTGCTATAAGCATTGCTTTATTCCATACGGACTTAATTTTTTTCATATGAGACTTCGACGCTGTACTGTACACTTCTGAACCATACGCTAGCTTACTCCTTATAAAAGCATTTATAATTCTGGACAGCGTTTCTTTGTCGGCTCCCCATGTGTAGTTGCCTAGCACTCTTATCCTGTTGGTGGTAATTTTGCATTTTGTGACTAGGTTGTTTATATGCTTTACCCAGGTAAGTTTGTTATCCATCGTTACGCCTAAAAATGCTATATCTTCCACAATTGGTATTGGGACTCGTTTTAAGTGTAATAATGGTACGTCATGCGGGTGTCGAAGCCTACAAAAATGGATACATTTAGTTTTAGTATTGGAAAAAGTAAAGCCTCTCAGTTCAGCTTCTTCCGATATGTTGTCTATATCTTGTTGAAGAGTATCTGTGATTTCTTGTAAATCTCTTCCTGTCCTAATTATACAGAGATCGTCGACATATAGTAGAGCTTTAGTGTTCTGGGTGACGCTGTCCGCTATATTATTTATGGCGATAGCAAATAGTGTTACGCTTAGTATAGAACCTTGGGGGATACCGTTGTGTTGGGATACCACCTTGAAATTGTTCTTCCTACTTTTACTTGAATACGGCGGTTTTCAAGAAAACTATCTATAAATTTACGTAAGTTCGACCTGAAGTTCCAATTGTGCAATTTTTTAGGACCCTGTATGTCTATACCGTGTCGTAAGCTTTTTGAATATCGAAGAAAACTGTAGACGCATGTTGGGCATTTGTGAAAGACTCGTCAATAATGTAATCTAGATATAGTAACTGGTCTGATGTTGAATAGTTTTTCCTAAAGCCTGCTTGGTATTTGCTTAGGTTCCCTTCTTTTTCTAAATAAGATACCAACCGAAAGTTCACCATAGATTCCAATAGCTTTGATAGGCATGATGTCAAAGATATTGGTCGAAAGTTTTCAGGTTGGCTATTATCTTTGCCTTCTTTGGGTAGTGCTATTATTGTTGCTAGCTTCCATGAATTTGGGTATATACCCGTATTCCATATTTTATATATATATATATATTTTTTTTCTCTCTCGGTGCATCAGCTACTGGGGCTATTAGCACCATCCACTAAACTTATGGCACAAGTATGGTATGTAATTTGATATAATACAAAGTATATATTACACTATTATTTTCTTGTCTACTGTATCATACTTTTTCATAAATACCTATTTCTTTCAGGTAGTTTAGTATGTTTATTATAGCATCCAGTTCCACCAGATTGTCTCTCAAATTTATTTGCAGTTGATGTTGCTCCCTCTCTAGGTAGTACATAGGACAATCCAGTATTATGTGTGATACAGTCAGCACAACATCACATACCGCACATATCGGACCATCTTCGCCCTTTAAGAGGTGCTGGTGGGTTAGTGCAGTGTGACCTAGACGTAACCGGTGTAGTTTAATATGTTCCTTTCGAGGTAAACCGACACTTAGTAGAGGAGTTCGTACATCCGGTTTTACACCTGACAGGTGAGTATTTATTTGTTGCCACATTCCTTGCCACTTTGCTAGTATTTTTTGTTTTAGATGAAGTTTGGCAAGAGGACGTTGATGTGGGGTTACAGATGTTCCATCCGTCCACGGAGGTAAGTTTTGTAAAGTAGCTGGTGGTACTGGCGGCATACGTTCACACCCTATACATGATAAGTATTCCTGAAAACGTACTCCAGCTGGTCGTGTAATCGTTCTCCTATCGGTGAATAGCTTTACATTTGAGAATAGCATACGATTGTTTGGATGACAAGGGTGCGATTTTATAAAGGTCATGTAATTTGCCATCAGTATACATCGCCGGATTTCGAGCGGTGGTACAGCTGCTTCGGAATAGAGACTTTGGACCGGGCTGGTTGGATAGGCACCCAGAGAGTACCTGATACCAACGTTGTGTATCCGATCTAAAGTCTTCAGTAAGCTTTTTCGGGCTGACGAGTATGCTATGCACCCGTAATCAATTACCGATAGTACAATCGCTTGGTAAACTTTTAAGAGAACTTTCGGTTCTGCACCCCACCTGGTGTGCGCGAGAACTTTTATTAAGTTTAACTTCTTGTCACATCTTTGCTTCACGTCTATTAGGTGTGACCTCCATGATAGTTTGGCATCGATGATGACACCAAGGAACCTAGCTTCAGACACACATGCTATCGGTTCTTTATTTAGGTATATATATTTTTTTTTTTTTTTTTAGTTTTAAGACATTCAACTGCTGAGGTCATTTCGTCTTAAAATTTACCAGTATAACTTTATTCTATGTGAATATCTATATATTCTGGTACACGTCTATTGATCTCAGAAAGTTTAGTGTGTTTCTTATCCTTTCATCACACTGCAGGTTTTCTGGGAAGTCAGGTTGTATATAATGTAACATCCTCTTATTATTGTAGGCCAAGCAATCACAAATTATGTGTTTGACGGTGAGTATCTCATGGCATAGCTCACACGTGGGTGCAGGTTTACCTTGTATTAGGTGCTCATGTGTAATTCTAGTGTGGCCAATTCTTAAGCGATGAGTTTTTACCATGTCTTGTCTCGTTGTGTTTTTTATATGGAACATTCCTTTCACGTGCTTTTTGATCATTGTCAAGTTGGTATTAGTAGCTTCCCATTTTTGTTGCCATGCATCTATTGTCTTTTGTTTTAGATACGTTATAACGTCATTTACATCTATCTCGTTCTCTTGCACTGGTTGGACTGCGGCTTCTCGTGCTGCATTATTTGCTAATTCATTTCCTGTTATACCCTTGTGAGCTGGTATCCATATAAAAACGACATGAGTGCCAGCATCTTCCAAATGACGCAATACCGATTGCATCTTTTTAGTAAGGGCATTATTAGAATAGATTTCGGATAAGTCTGAGAGTATATTTATACTGTCACTTGCAATAATATATTCCTTTTTTTGAGGTATTGACGCACAATACAGAAGAGCTTGCCAAACAGCATACTTTTCAGCAAAGTTGACACTAGAGTCCTGGTGTAGAACCCACTTCTGTGACATATTTTGGGATATAATCGAGCATCCCACGCCACGATCGCTTTTTGATCCATCGGTATATATTATTACGTAATTTTTATATTCATTACATATATTGGTAAATTTTTCTTGAAAAAGGTTGTGTGTGGTATTTTTTTTATTCAGATAGATCAGATCTTTCCTTATTTGTATTTCAGGCAATATCCACGGTTCCAGGTCCGACAAATAGTTACTGAATAAACGGGGTACAATAATATTATCGTGCATTAAGTGTTCCGAGCATCTTATTGCAGCTGGTCTGGTGATGGTTGGTCGTAATTGATATGAATCGTTATCTAATTCTATTATTACATTATTTGGATGATTTGGTAACGATTTAATTTTAGTGATGTATTTCAGTAATATCCACTTTCTTCTTATTTCTAGTGATGATAAACCTGACTCGCAGTAGATACTCTCAACAGGGCTAGTTGGAAAAGCACCAATTGAGTATCTAATTGCGCTATTATGTATTTTATCAAGTATTGATAGCATAGACTTTCGCGCAGATGAATACACAACACATCCATAATCAATACGAGATAGAATTAATGACTGGTATGTCCTTAATAAAATGTTAGGTTCAGATCCCCATCTCGTGTTCGCTAACACTTTTATAACATTAAGGGTTTTTAGGCATCTATTTTTTAAGTTTTCGATATGTGCCGACCAAGAGAGACGTCTGTCAAAAATTAGACCGAGGAATTTGGCTGACTCTGTACATCTTATCGGTTTACCGTTTATGTATAAAATTGGATCATAGTGCGGTGTTCTCAGTCTACAGAAATGCATAGATTGTGTTTTTTCTACCGAGAAGCTAAACCCCACATGATGACCGTTTTGGATAATGCGATCCACGGCCAATTGCATTTTACGTTTAACATCTCCCATCTCTTTGCCTGAGCAAAAAATTGCCACATCATCCACGTACATACACTTCGTTATTGAGTTACTGACATTTTGTGTTAACTCATTTATTGCTAGTAAAAACAAGGTACAACTTATAGTTGAGCCCTGAGGAACACCATTCTCCAATATTCTCAGGTTTGACAATTTATCTGCCACTCTTACACGAAACACTCTGTTGGACAGGAACGATTGAATAAATGATGGTAAATTTCCTCTAAGGCCTTCTTCGTGGAGCTTTTCAAGTATATTATGGCGCCATGTCATATCAAACGCACCCTTTATGTCAAACATTACCGACAAGAGATGTTCCCTTCTCATGAAGGCTTGTTGTATTGCACTTTCTAAGAGAACGAGGTGGTCTGTGGTAGATCTGCTCCTTCTAAAGCCTGCTTGAAACAGGACGAGGATGTTGTTTCTTTCCAGGATCCATTGAAGTCTATTATTCACCAACTTCTCCATAATTTTACCCATGCAATTGGTAAGACTGATTGGTCGGTAACTTGACGGTTTGGTCTTGTCCTTTGCTGGTTTTAGTACTGGTATTATAATGGCTTCTTTCCATTCCTGGGGTATGTATGTTCCGCCCACAATTTATTATATAAAACTAGTAGGACCGTTTGCATTTCTGGCGTAAGATTGCATAACATTTCATTAGATATACCATCCGGTCCTGGGCTTGACTGCTTCACATTCTTTAACACTGTCAGTAGTTCTTGGATAGTAAAAGGGTTATTATAATTATTACTGGTATTACTAGCAAATGATATGTCGTGTTCTTTCCCTTCTTTTATTGCGCGGAACTCTGCATCATAATTTTCCGAACTACTCCTTTTCGAATAATGTTCGGCCATGATGTTAGCTATTTCATTCGGATTATCCGTTAGGTTATTTCCGGATGTCGCTATACAACGAATTGACTGGTCTTTGTATTTTCCATTTATTGCTTTTATTTTCATCCATACTTGGCTTACATCGCTATCAGATGTTATAGTGGATGTATAATCATGCCAGCTTGATCGTTTACTACTTAGTATAACCCGTCGACTAACTGCCCGCGCTTTTTTAAACTCAATGTGATTTTCTATTGTAGGCTGCCTTTGATATTTTCTAAAAGCAGCCTTTTTAGACCTGATTGCATTTTTAACCTCCTCATTCCACCAAGGGAGGGGTCGTTTAATATTTTTTGTGCCGGATTTGGGAATGCTTGCTTCCGCCGCCTTTAATATTGAATTGGTTATTGAAAGTACGTTGATATCATCAGGCACGATCAGCTTTCGTTGGAATTCTACCCAATTGGCCTTATGTAATAACCACTTACTTATACCACACCTTTTGTTTACCGGTACGTCCGTTTCTACAATTATAGGAAAGTGGTCGCTGTTGTGTAAGTTGTCGACAACATTCCACACCAGGTGTGGTGCCAGCCCGGGTGATACGAAGGATAAATCAAGAACATCGAAAGATCGTGATCGAGAGTTGTGGTAAGTGGGTTGTCCTGTGTTTAAAAGTATCATTTCATTATTGATCATCCAGTTCTCCAAAATACGACCTTTTGCATCGGTTTTAGTGGACCCCCATAGTTGATTGTGAGCGTTAAAATCTCCAACTAACACATACGGGGCAGTTAAATGATCAATAAGGCCATTTAAATCTTTAGGTTCCCAGGCTGCATTAGGTAAGTACACATTGCAGATTGTGAGTTTAATTGGGTAGTTTATTTTTATAGCTATCGCTTGTAGAGTCGTATTTAATGTTACCTGTTCATAGCGTACTTCATCTCGTATAAGTATGGCGACACCCCCTGCTGCTCTTTCTCTATCATTACAATCTTTTCTCACAATTTCATAACCACTAAGAGAGTAAGCCTGGCCCTGTTTTAAATGTGTTTCTTGGAAGCAAACAGATAATGGATTGAGAGAATGTAGTAAAATTTGTACATCATTATGTCTGTTTCTAATTCCTCTGCAATTCCACTGCATGATTGTTTGATTAGCCATTAATATATGTAGTTTGCAATTGTATACTATTATACTTTATACAATCAGACAAATTGACAGACAAGATAAACAAACAAAACAAATAAATAAATAAAATTTACAAATAAATAAAATTTGTTATCACAGTGTAAATATCAAAAATCTATAAAATATCACAGTAGGTAGTTATTTTCGGGGTTTACCCTTAGGCCAACCCTTTTTCTTTTTGGTCCCTTTTTGTTGATTGGTGCTATCATCGTCACTTGTAGTTTCTATTTGGGGCCTTGTTCTCTTGACTTGTGCCGATGCAGTCGATATATTTGTGGACAACGAGTCACTTCTTGTTCTATTAGGCATTTCTGCGCTCATACATGATACAATGGTGTTTTTAATCATGTACTCTATTTTTGGTAGTAATACTTTTATTATCTCGTCTCCTTTCGTAGTTGTGTGTGTCGATGATGCAGCTGCATAACTTAAGTTGGGTCTGGGAGTATTAACAGCCACGATTTTTTTTGCTTCCAGATATGAAATCTTTTCAGTGACCCTGATTTTCTGAATTGCTGTTTCGGCTTTATACTTCGGACAGTTTTTGTACCCAGCCGAATGCGGACCTTCACAATTTACACATTTCTTTGGGTCTATACAAGGCGGTTCATGTGGGGGTTTACCACATGGGCATACCTTTATTGATGTGCATTTATCTGACACATGTCCGTAATGTTGACAATTAAAACACCTTATAGGTGGTGGGATATACGCTCTTACACTGAGTTTATGGTATGCCACTTTAATTGATGTAGGGAGATTAGGGCTATTAAATGTAAGGATGTGTGACGGAGTATCCACAAGCACACCATCCTGTCTCCTTTTCAGTCGTCTGACATGGGTTATACCCAATGGCTTCATTTCAACTAGTATTTCCTCCTCGGTACAATTTAGTAAATCGTGACAGTAAACTACACCTTTCGATGTATTTAATGCATAGTGAGGTACAACGTTTATTTCGTGATTAGCGAATCTTTTAACTTCCATTAATCTCTTCGATTGTGCATCAGAACTAGTTTGTACTAGTAATCCTTGCGTAGTTTTTTTAATAAGTTTAGTTTGACCTAACAGACCATACATGGTTTTGGATATAATAAAAGGACTTACTTTATCGAAATTTCCAATGCTGTCATCAGCAATTTTTACCAATAGGAACCGGGGCACGGGGCTCACCGTCTCTCTATCGGTATTTGTTTTTGAGGTCGAAACCTCGGGATTTAAGTTAGGAGAATACATATTGTTCCCACGAGTAGGGATGAAATACACGTCAACCATGGCAGTGCACCCTTACCACAGCAAACCTAATTACAACCAGAGGTCGGCAGGTATCCGGAGGGCACCGTTCAAGACCAACTCACGTATGGTCATTCACATCTCGGCACGGTTCGCATTACACCTTATGTTTCGCCTTTGTTAACGGGGTGAGGTCCCCAAAACATAGAACAAAAGACAAAACCAAAACAATCAAAGAGATATTATTATTATTATTATTGTTATTATTACTATTATTATTATTATTATTATTATTATTATTATTATTATTATTATTATTATTATATTTAAGTAGAATCTGGTGTATAAACATAAATGTATGTACTTATGCCGCAATAAACCACGTTTTTTTTTTCAAAAAATAATGCTTAGGTACATATTTGACCACTTTACAAATATATGTATATGAAAGCTAGAAGTGTTACGATAAGGTCCCATTCTAACGTGCATTTAAAGAAAATTTAACTTTCACATTTTAAATTTGAAAATGGGCGAAATTATTTGAAATTGAAAAATTAAAGATGAAAACCATTATAGATTTATTACTTTTAAATTATAACATTAATGTAGATTGTAAAGCAGAATCATAAAATTTGCTTAATGCACTTGGCTTTGAATATAAGTTAATATGCTAAAAAAAGTGTTTATTACCTATCGCCAAAGTAAGATATTTTTTGTTTTCATATTTAATTTTTCTTCTTTATTCATTTATGAATACTCTATAAAAAATATTTCTATAACATTTAATAAAATGTGGAGACGTTCAGTCAAATCGTGTGACGCGTTGGTTGTATGACGCTTTATTTTCGTTTCATGTACAATTTGAATGCAATTACTATACAAGCTTATGAACTATTGAAGGAAAAGAAAATTAAATCTACTAATCCTGCTGCTTATCCCGTAACACCACCAACACCAAAACTACCAGGAATCCAGAACATTAATTGCGAAAAATTTATGCCAAGGTTGAATATGATCGCTTTCAAATTTATGAGGTATCATACCCGAAAGAAAAACACATTTACCCCTCTCACCTATTACTAGCAAAAAAATCCCTACCATCAGAGGGTCTACATATTAAGGTCATAAACACGCACATAAGATCTATTTATAACGCACACACACCCACACGCACGCGCACATACACAGATACCAACACACTATTCGACATAGCAGTACGCGCTCACAATTCATGCAGACATACCAACATACGACATACGACACACCGTACGCCGTCTTCACACATACACTCAGCACGCGCTACGCACAAGTCACATACGCACACACACCACGCACTACTTCCCACACACACAACGCACCCACCATACACACATACCCACACCACACACCACACACACAAACACACCAAACACATCGACACGCACGCACGAC